>JANAVB010003400.1:638782-1238782 GCA_029216955.1 Iris pallida | reverse complement strand
GACAATGGCGGAATCCAAAGCAAAACCGTCAGCCCTTGTAAAACCCAAGCTCTAACCCTCTTCAACAAGTTTGATGCTCTTGAATCGGAATATGAGGGCCCCATCGGAGCCTGCCTGTATCTTAGTTGATAACACTATTAATGAGGAGGTCCTGCCGAAATCTGCCTTAACCATAGTTGATCCTAATATCACCGAGATAGACCCTCTCTTGGAGGCCATAGTGGAGATCAATGACTCTATTGCTGCAGAGCAACCCATCATCATCCCAGACCCAGTGATAGAAGCATTATCGATCCTCGAACCAGACCAGGTTCAGAGAGGAATTCAGGTTCAAGCCACAGGTTATTCTCTCCAACAAACGCTGACGCAGATTGGCAGCGCCAGTGACGCCCTAGTCATCCCGCCGGAGGAGTCCATCCTGGATTCTGCTGGAGATCAGATCGACCAACCCAGTGATGCCACCACTGTAAAACCCCTCAAATTTTTTTTATTTCTTTTATTTGTTACTAAATTTTGTTATTTTTTTAAATAAATGTTAGTATACTAATTATTAATTATTTATAAAGTTTGGATATATATATGTATATATATATGAAAGTGTTTGTGTGTGCATTGTATTAGGAACTCTAATTCATTTAGTTTATTTATTAGTTTATATATATATATATATATATATATATATATATATATATATATATAGTGTTACTTTTCATTTGGTATTATTATTAGATTATATATATATCTATACTTATATAGATATGGTGTTTCAATTCAGAGCAAACCCAAACCCATTTCATGTGTCCCAACCCTAACCTTAGCTCAGCCCATGGGCCATCTACCTCACCCTAACTTAGGTTCAAACCCATTAGGGTTTCCTAACTTGTGGATCTAATATATATATGTATCATCCAACTACTCTCAACCCTAACCCTAATTTCACACAACTCCACCTCTTCCCATCCTCACCTCCACCCCTAGCCGATCCCGGTGACCCTTCCTTCCGCCTCCTCCCCCTCAACCGAGGCCTCGCCGTCGGACGACGAGAGCGCGGCGTTCCCCGCACGCCCGTGCGCTGCAGCCGGCCCGCGCCACGCGCTGCACCGGTCGCCCGCTGATCACGGCGACCCTCCTCGTCGGCGTGACCCCCTCGTCGGTGAGCCACCCCCCTGCGGCGTGGCCAGGTAACCCCGACCCCCCCCCCCGTGGCGCTGTCATGTGGGAAAACCCCCCATGCATGCTTTAAATCTAGTTTTAGGGATTAAAATCTGATTATTCAGTTTATTATAATGATTGTATTTGTGTATAAATTGATGATTAATTAGATATAATCATAGGAAATCATTGGTATTTAAGTAGAGGTTCTGCCCTAATTTTTTTGAGAATTAATATTAATTATTGGCATTTATTTTTAATTAATTATGAGTTCTCGATGCTAGTAATTATATAATTGTGTTTACTGTTTTAATCTTTAAGTGATACTTTTATCATGAATTAAATAACACTTTGTACATGAAAAAGTTTGTAAAATTAATATAGTATTTTAAAATAATTTTTCCAGAATTTATAGAATTTAATTTATAATTATTTTATGTGAAAAACAGTGAATTTAAATTGTTTAATTAATTCTGTTTGATTCATATTATTTAATTAGTAAATAACTAACTAATATAAATTATATGGAAAATATAGATTTAAATATAAAGTATGTTATGGAAAATTTTTCAATATTGTTTGGTTTTTAAAATATTTTATTTAGATTTATCTAGTGAGTTTTTGAATTAATCAAATCAATTATTAAATACTGTTTTCAATTTATACTATTTATTTGGTTAGAAATTAAATAATATTTATTGAATAGAAAATGTTTGTCAAAATATACTCTTCTGTATAAAAATAATTCCAATATTTAGTTATAGTTATTTATAATTATTTAGATTTAGTTGGGTAATTTCTAGATTTATTAAATAAGTTATTTATATTATATAATTAATTGTTATTAATTATATAAATATTGTAATTTTGTGAAGTGATAAGATTCTGTTAGAAATGTGTAAATATGATATTTAGGAATTTATTTTATGTATTTTATATATATTTACAAAATTTTTATGATTTAAAAGTAATTTTGAGAATCTTGTTTAGGATTAAGTATTAAATTGTGTAATAATTATTTATTAATTTAAATAATTATTAATTATGTGTTACTATTGTGAATTTAGCTTTAATGATCAAATTTAAGGTTGGTGGTGATTTATTTGGATTTATTTAGAATTATTAAGTACTTATTGTTATTATTCAACTAGTTATTTAATAAATAGTTTAATGGTAATAATTTATTTTCTGTAAAATATATATATAATATATATTTATTATTCTGATATTATTTAGTTTATTATTAAAATAGAATAAAAATGATTTTTAAGGATTTTTACTATTTATGTAAGTATTATTAGGAATTGTGTGTACATATGTGTATTAAATTGGTTGGTTAATTAATTGTAATTAATTAATCAATTAATGATTAATTATTTGGTTGTGTATAAATTTCAGAATATAAATTGTATGATAATAAGTATATTTTACATACTTATTATTGTTCATAAATAGTGATACTAGTTAGCTAGTAATAATAGATTAATTTAAATTAAAGATTACTTAGCAATTAAATGAATTGTTTAATTTGTTTAATTAGTAATTAATTAGAGATAAATCTTGTTTAGGATTATTTGCTTCTCGGGACTCGGACTCTACTTTGGACCCGGATACTCAGTTGCTGGACACAGGCAAGTACACCATGCTTGACATTTACTATGCAGTATTTACATTTGACCAGTTATTACTATTGTGTGCACTCGTCTCCATTGATGACTACCTTGTATAGAGTTAGTATGAACATGACCCTGACGCAGACACGTATCACATATGAGTGAGTTGAGTGCAGAGGTTCTGTGTTGACTGGCCCTTAACATATGAACTTGAGTCTGTTAGCAGTTTGGTTTAGTTACATTATATTACTATGACATCTTGCATATTGTTCGCACCGCATATACGGTACGAGTACATTGGTTGGGGAGAGTCTACTAGTGGTGTATGAGAATTTCTGTTTCCAATGTACGCTGGATGCTCGTAGCCCCTCGTTTCTCAAACTGTAGAACGCTTGGTGGCTGTTTCTTCTTCTTCTCCCCCTCTCATGTGCCACTAGAGATGTCTCGAGTACATTTACACATAGATGGTTAGAACACTTTTATTGCTTACCTTGTATTTCTGTCCTTGTTTGGTTAGGGAAATACTTGGTTGCATACTTTATAGTTACTTTTACATTACTGCTCAGTATTATCATGCATGTCATTTCCTGTGTATTTGTTATGTCCCTCTGAGGACCGGGTATCTTTTCCAGAGTTTGACGAGCACTTATTCCTGGCTGATTACGGAGTAGAGGGACTTGTTGACGACGACTTTGAGGTGGAGCCGCTGCCTTGATCCTCTGGAGGCTAGCTACATCTTCAAATGTGGATTTCATTTCCAGTATTCCGTTCATTTCTATTTGCTACTTCATTTTCATTCCAGATGTACTCATTTACTTATTTAGTAGATTGTTCTCCTCTAGTCATAGTTGACATTTGGATTCTGTGGCACTGATTATTTTCCATTCAGTTATCTATTACTTTATTTTATGGATGAGACTAGTTTACCTGCCTGTGATGTTACTTTATTAGTTATACTTCAGCGTACTACAATCAGATCATAGTCCATTAAATTGGGTTTAGCTATGCTTGGTTGTACAGCTGGCATGCCACGTGTTTTCGATCCGATTATTTGGAACTGGGGCGTGACATATTTTTGTGGTGGCCCATGCAGGTCAAAAATTTGTTTGGTTACGTTATTGTACTGAACAAGCCTACAAATTAGGTTTAGAATATTAGGTCTCATCCATACTTGACTATATCATTCTTGATTATCCTTGAACAAATTCTTTTGCATCTCATTTGTTTCCGTCCTATTCTCAATTCCTTCTATCTTATCTCTGCAGAATCATGAATCTAAGGAGTGGACGTACCGTTGCCGGTAGAGACAACCAGTTATCTGGTACGGATGATCAGTCCGCAAGGGTAGTTCTAACCCACCCTTTGCTACCAGGGCAGACGTCTCAGCCAGTTGGTGCACAACCGACTGGGGTACCTCCTCCTCACCCGCAGTACCCTCAGACACCATATGGAGTGCCCCCGGCTGTGCCTCAAGACAGTCAGGCACAGATGTTTCAGTTCATGCACATGATGATGCAAGAACAGAGACAGCAAGCAGCAGAGCAGAGGCAAGAAGCAGCTGAGCAAAGACGGGAAGCTGCTGAGATGAGACAGGGATTCTTGACAGCTATGGAGAGGATGACAGCACCGGCACCTGCACCAGCTCCGACACTAGCTCCCGTGAGACCAGCACGGGTAGGTTCAGTGAAGGACTACGTGCAGATGAACCCCAAACCTTATTTAGGAAATGAGAGTCCGGAGGAGACCACTACTTGGATCACCAGCACCAAGAAGAAATTGCAGGCATCTCAGTTGCCTGAGGATTTATGGATGACTGGCGTAAGAACTCAGCTAGAGGGAAATGCCCATCACTGGTGGGATTCTATGGAGCGTCAGTTGGGTACTCGTCAGACGTGGGAATAATTTTTGGAGTTTTTTGATAAGAAGTACTTTCCTACTACTGTGAAGAATGCCTTATACAACCAGTTCCTGCACATGGAGCAAGGGAACAAGACTGTTGACGAGTATGACTCGGAGTTCAGTCGACTCAGCAAATATGGGGAGGTGCTGATACCCAATGATCTAGAGAAGGCCAAAAGATTTCACAACGGGCTGAGGCAGTAGCTACAGCATTATACTAGCTCTCAGTCTTGAATCTCTTATGCTGAGTTGCTGACGGAGGCCAGGATTCAGGAGACAATTAGCAAGGAGAAGCTGAACCAGCAGAAGAACCAGCCAGTGCAGACGAAGACGCAGCAAGGGGGTCCTATCAAGAGACCTATGGGACATCACCAGCATCAGCAGAAGACTGGACCCTACCAGTCTAAGGAGCTTCCGACTTGCCATTTCTGTGGCAGGAAGGGACACTTACAAAGAGAGTGCAGAAGGATGCTGGGTACTTGCTTAGCTTGTGGATCGAGCCAGCATCAGGCTCGAGATTGCCCAGTTCGGGGAGCCATTGTGCCAGCTGGAGGTCAGAAGCCACCAGCACCAGGAGGTCAGCAGAGAGGACCTATACTCCCTTCACAGTCAGCACAGTTTGAGAAAGCCAAGCAGCAGGCAGGAAACAAGAAGCAAAGACAGATTTTTGCCCTCACTCAGGGAGAAGATGGAACCGAAGGTGAGGCTATCACAGGTACTATTTTAGTAGGTTCATTGCCTGCTACAGTGTTATTTGATTCTGGTGCCACCCTATCATTTATATCATCTAGATTTATAGCTGTGCATAGGATAGCTACTTCTACTATGCCTAAGAGTTGGAAAATTATTACTGGTGGGGGTATAGTACCTGTGACTAGTACATGTAGAACCTGTTCGGTAGTTATTTGTGGCCGAGAGATGAGAGCTCGACTTTTGGTATTTACCTATGCCAAATTTCGACATAGTATTAGGTATGGATTGGCTTAGTCAATATCATGCTATATTGGATTGCCACAAGGGGTTGTGCTATATTTAGACCGCCAGGCCAGCCGAAGTTTGAATTTCAGAGAGGAAGCATTGAGAAGGGAGTATCTCAGTATCATGGAGCTTGCATGGCAATGGAGGTTGCCCCGCCACCGATCATTAATGAGTTTTTTGATGTCTTTCCCGATGATCTGCCGAGTCTACCACCCGACAGAGAGGTTGAGTTCACCATTGAGCTCATCCCAGGAGCGGCGCCAATCTCTTCAAATGTCTATCGACTGGCGAAGAAGAAGCTGGATGAAATAAAGGTGCAGTTGCAGGAGTTGCAAGACAAGGGATTTATCAGACCAAGTACATCACCTTGGGGAGCCCTGGTCTTGTTTGTGCCAAAAAAGATGGAATAGTCGCATGTGCATTGATTATAGGGCTCTTAATACTGTGACGATCAAGAACAAGTATCCCATGCCCAGAATTGATGATCTATTTGACCAGCTGACAGGAGCCCAAGTATTCTCGAAGATTGATCTGAGGTCGGGATACCATCAAGTGAAAGTTTGGAAAGAAGACATCCAGAAGACGGCATTCAGGACTCGGTATGGTCACTACGAGTTCTTGGTAATGCCCTTTGGTTTGACAAATGCACCAGCTGTATTCATGAATTTAATGAACAGAGTATTCCATGAATATCTTGATAAGTTTGTCGTAGTATTCATTGACGATATTTTGGTGTATTCAAAGAACAATGCAGAGTATGAGGATCACTTGAGGAAGGTGCTTGAGATCTTGAGGCATCAGAAGTTGTATGCAAAGCTGAGTAAGTATGATTTTCTTCTAGATCATGTTTTATTTCTTGGACATGTTATCTCAGGAAAAGGCATAGAAGTGGATCCGACGAAGATATCAGCAGTGGAGTCGTGGCCAACTCCAACCGATGTTTCAGAGGTACGAAGTTTTCTTGGACTTGCCGGATATTGCAGGAGGTTCGTAGAGAATTTTGCAAGAATTGCGGAGCCTATAACGAAGTTGAATCGCAAGGATCAAAAGTTTGAGTGGACGGAAGAGTGCCAAGCTGCTTTTGATGAATTGAAGAAGCACCTTACTACTGCACCAGTCTTGACCATTCCATCGGGATCAGGAGGTTTTGTCATCTATAGCGATGCTTCCGGGAAGGGATTAGGATGCGTCTTGATGCAGCATGGGAAGGTAGTTGCATATGGTTCTCGACAGTTGAGGACCCACGAGAAGAATTATCCCATGCACGACTTAGAGCTTGCGGCGGTGATATTTGCCTTAAAGCTTTGGAGGCATTATCTGTATGGAGAAACAGTGGAGGTATATACAGATCATAAAAGCCTCAAGTATGTCTATACTCAGAAGGATTTAAATTTGAGACAGAGGTGTTAGCTTGAGTTGATGGCAGATTTTGATATTGAGTTACAGTACCATCCAGGGAAGGCGAATTCAGTAGCAGACGCATTGAGCCGGAGGCCTATGGCACATTTCTTGACATCACAGAAGGAGTTGCTATATGATTTGGAAAAGATGGGCATCGAAGTTGTTAGGCCTGGAGGATTTGCAGAGATGATGAACCTTCAGGTTCAATCTTCATTGGTAGAGCGGATCAAGGCGACCTTACCGACAGATGCCAGATATCAGAGGCTTCGATAGAGGACAGAGCAAGGACTGCAGACTGGATTGAGGATTCACGAAGATGGGACCTTGAGGTGCGGAAATCGCCTCTATGTTCCTAATGGAGAGATCAGGCAGGAGCTGATGACAGAGGCTCATAGCTCGACTTATTCTATTCATCCAGGAGGTACGAAGATGTACAGGGACCTGAGATAGTACTACTGGTGGCATGGAATGAAGCGTGAAATAGCACGGTTCGTAGCAAAGTACTTGGTGTGTCAGCAAGTCAAGGCTGAACATCAGAGGTCCGCAGGATTGTTGCAATCGCTTCCGATACCTGAGATGGAAGTGGGAGCACATCACTATGAATTTTGTTACGGGATTTCCGAGGAGCCCAGCTGGACGAGATGCAGTTTGGGTGATTGTGGACAGATTATCGAAGTCTGCTCATTTCATACCATTCCGAGTAGGGCAATCTACAGAGGTATTGGCAGACCTTATATATGAAGGAGATAGTACGATTACATGGAGTACCAGTCAGTATAGTCTCCGATCGAGATACGAGATTCACATCGCACTTCTGGAAGAGCATGCAGGAAAGTCTGGACACAAGACTGAAGTTCAGCACAGCTTATTACCCTCAGACAGACGGGCAGTCAGAGCGTACCATTCAGACGTTGGAGGATATGTTGAGAGCTTGCATGTTAGATTTTGGAGGATCCTGGGAGGATCACTTGCATTTGGTAGAGTTTTTTTATAATAATAGCTACCAGGCAAGTATCCAGATGGCCCCTTTTGAAATATTGTACGGAAGGAAGTGTCGATCGCCAGCATATTGGGGTGATGTAGGCGAGAGACAGATATTGGGACCAGAGTTGGTGACTCGTACAGTAGATACAGTCAAGAAGATTCAGGGACATCTACGAGCAGCACAGGATCGGCAGAAACAGTGGACAGACACTCATAGGCGACCTCTTGAGTTCAAGGAAGGAGATCATGTGTTCTTGAGAATCTCCCAGACTAGAGGTACAATCAGATTTGGAGTCAGAGGAAAGCTCAGCCCAAGATACATCGGACCATTCGATGTGTTGGAGAAAGTTGGCGAGGTTGCATATAGATTGCCACTGCCGCAGTCATTGGTAGGCGTTCATAACGTATTTCATGTCTCCCAGTTGAGAAGTATGTGGCAGACCCTAACCACGTACTTGATCATTCAGAGATCACCGTGGGACCGACTTTGCCCTACGATGAGCAGCCTGTGGAGAACCTAGACCGCAGAGAGAAAGTGTTGAAGGTGAAGACCATTCGACTAGTCCGAGTTGCGTGGAAACACCATTCTCCGGGCGAATCGACTTGGGAGCAGGAAGATTCTATTCTGGAGCATTTTCCATACATTCGTGAGGCGTCTGGTATGATTTAATTTTGTAATTGTCATTCTTTTAGATTTTGTCTGTTTTAATTCTGTGTTAATAACTAGGAATTTTCTAGAGTTGGGAAATATGATTTTAGTGCCAATAATTGTATGTTTTCTTTTAATCCCAGCTTGTTTTCAGTTTCGAGGACGAAATTTTAATAAGTTGGGGAGAATGTAAAACCCCTCAAAAAAATTTTTTATTTATTTATTTTATTTGTTACTAAAGTTTGTTATTTTTTTAAATAAATGTTAGTATACTAATTATTAATTATTTATAAAGTTTGTATATATATGTATATATATATATATATATATATATATATATATATATATATATGAAAGTGTTTGTGTGTGCATTGTATTAGGAACTCTAATTCATTTAGTTTATTTATTAGTTTATATATATATATATATATATATATATATAATATATATATATATATATATATATATATATATATATATATACTTATATATATATATAGTGTTACTTTTCATTTGGTATTATTATTAGATTATATATATATATCTGTACTTATATAGATATGGGGTTTCAATTCAGAGCAAACCCAAACCCATTTCATGTGTCCCAACCCTAACCTTAGCTCAGCCCATGGGCCATCTACCCTCACCCTAACTTAGGTTCAAACCCATTAGGGTTTCCTAACTTGTGGATCTAATATATATATGTATCATCCAACTACTCTCAACCCTAACCCTAACTTCACACAACTCCATCTCTTCCCATCCTCACCGCCACCCCTAGCTGATCCCGGTGACCCTTCCTTCCGCCTCCCCCTCAACCGAGGCCTCGCCGTCGGACGACGAGAGCGCGGCGTTCCCCGCACGCCCGCGCGCTGCAGCCGGCCCACGCCGCGCGCTGCACCGGTCGCCCGCTGATCCCGGCGACCCTCCTCGTCGGCGCGACCCCCTCGTCGGCGAGCCACCCCCCTGTACCATGGCCAGGTAACCCCGACCCCCCCCCCCCCCCGTGGCGCTGTCACGTCGGAAAACCCCCCATGCATGCTTTAAATCTAGTTTTAGGGATTAAAATCTGATTATTCAGTTTATTATAATGATTGTATTTGTGTATAAATTGATGATTAATTAGATCTAAACGTCGGAAATCATTGATAATTAAGTAGAGGTTCTTCCCTAATTTTTGTGAGAATTAATATTAATTATTGGCATTTATTTTTAATTAATTATGAGTTCTCGATGCTAGTAATTATATAATTATGTTTACTGTTTTAATCTTTAAGTGATACTTTTATCATGAATTAATTTAAACTTTGTACATGAAAAAGTTTGTAAAATTAATATATTATTTTAAAATAATTTTTCCAGAATTTATAGAATTTAATTTATAATTATTTTATGTGAAAAACAGTGAATTTAAATTGTTTAATTAATTCTGTTTGATTCCTATTATTTAATTAGTAAATAATTAAATAATATAAATTATATGGAAAATATAGATTTAAATATAAAGTATGTTATGGAAATTTTTTCAATATTGTTTGGTTTTTAAAATATTTTATTTAGATTTAACTAGTGAGTTTTTGAATTAATCAAATCAATTATTAAATAATGTTTTCAATTTATACTATTTATTTGCTTAGAAATTAAATAATATTTATTGAATAGAAAATATTTGAAAAAATATACTATTCTGTATAAAAATAATTCCAATATTTAATTATAGTTATTTATAATTATTTAGATTTAGTTGGGTAATTTCTAGATTTATTAAATAAGTTATATATATTATATAATTAATTGTTATTAATTATATAAATATTGTAATTTTGTGAAGTGATAAGATTCTGTTAGAAATGTGTAAATATGATATTTAGGAATTTATTTTATGTATTTTATATATATTTACGAAAATTTTAAGATTTAAAAGTAATTTTGAGAATCTTGTTTAGGATTAAGTATTAAATTGTGTAATAATTATTTATTAATTTAAATAATTATTAATTATGTGTTACTATTGTGAATTTAGCTTTAATGATCAAATTTAAGGTTGGTGGTGATTTATTTGGATTTATTTAGAATTATTAAGTACTTATTGTTATTATTCAACTAGTTATTTAATAAATAGTTTAATGGTAATAATTCATTTTCTGTAAAATATATATAGAATATATATTTATTATTCTGATATTATTTAGTTTATTATTAAAATAGAATAAAAATGATTTTTAAGGATTTTTACTATTTATGTTAGTATTATTAGGAATTGTGTGTACATATGTGTATTAAATTGGTTGGTTAATTAATTATAATTAATTAATCAATTAATGATTAAATATTTGGTTGTGTATAAATTTCAGAATATAAATTGTATGATAATAAGTATATTTTACATACTTATTATTGTTCATAAATAGTGATACTAGTTAGCTAGTAATAATAGATTAATTTAAATTAAAGATTACTTAGCAATTAAATGAATTGTTTAATTTGTTTAATTAGCAATTAATTAGAGATAAATCTTGTTTAGGATTATTTGCTTCTCGGGACTCGGACTCTACTTTGGACCTGGATACTCAGTTGCTGGACACAGGCAAGTACACCTTGCTTGACATTTACTATACAGTATTTACATTTGACCAGTTATTACTATTGTGTGCACTCGTCTCCATTGATGACTACCTTGTATAGAGTTAGTATGAACTTGACACTGACGCAGACACGTATCACATATGAGTGGGTTGAGTGCAGAGGTTCTGTGTTGACTGGCCCTTAACATATGAACTTGAGTCTGTTAGCAGTTTGGTTTAGTTACATTATATTTACTATGACGTCTTGCATATTGTTCGCACCGCGTATACGGTACGAGTACATTGGTTGGGGAGAGTCTACTAGTGGTGTATGAGAATTTCTATTTCCAATGTACGCTGGATGCTCGTAGCCCCTCGTTTCTCAAACTGTAGAACGCTTGGTGGCAGTTTCTTCTTCTTCTTCCCCTCTCATGTGCCACTAGAGATGTCTCGAGTGCATTTACACATAGATGGTTAAAACACTTTTATTGCTTACCTTGTATTTCATGTCATTGTTTGGTTAGGGAAATACTTGGTTGCATACTTTATAGTTACTTTTACATTACTGCTCAGTATTATCATGCATGTCCTTTCCTGTGTATTTGTTATGTCCCTCTGAGGACCTGGTATCTTTTTCAGAGTTTGACGAGCACTTATTCCCGGCTGATTACGGAATAGAGGGACTTGTTGACGACGACTTTGAGGTGGAGCCGCAGCCTTGATCCTCTGGAGGCTAGCTACATCTTCAGACGTGGGTTTCATTTCCAGTATTCCGTTCATTTCTATTTGCTACTTCATTTTCATTCCAGATGTACTCATTTACTTATTTAGTGGATTGTTCTCCTCTAGTCATAGTTGACATTTGGATTCTGTGGCACTGATTATTTTCCATTCAGTTATCTATTACTTTATTTTATGGATGAGACTAATTTACCTGCCTGTGATGTTACTTTATTAGTTATACTTCAACGTATTACAATCAGATCATAGTCCATTAAATTGGGTTTAGCTATGCTTGGTTGTACAGCTGGCATGCCACGTGTTCCCGATCCGATTATTTGGAACTGGGGCGTGACAACCACCGAAATCCAAATATACACCAGCAACATACCAATCCCGTCCATGGCAGATAAATCAACATCGAACAGGAAAACAGACAAGTCGGGAACAGCAGATACCCAAACTATCCTCACCAGATCCGCCTCCAGACGGAACAAAAACATCCTCCCAATTCTCATTAATGATTAACATTCTATCCTGGAATGTTCGAGGTCTGGCCAATAAATCCACTCTGAGGAGAATTTTCAACCTCCGAAAGATTCACAAAATCGATATTCTCATTAAGATCGAACCCAAAATCCCCTCCAAAGGATTGAAATCTATCCAACTGCAGCTCGGTCTCCCCCAGGCCATAGCTGGGAGTGACGATATCTGGATCCTAGGCACGGAGGATGTCAACTTCGGAGTCATCAACGACGCCAGGCAGGACCTCTCTTGCTGGGTGGAACACCATTCCCTTTCCAAACGTATCATCCTCTCAGCAGTGCACGGCATCTGTGACATTACAGAGAGGAAACAGCTTTGGAACGACCTTCTAGACATTCACACCATTCATATTGTATCTCCTTGGCTTTGCGTTGGAGACTTTAACGCTATCACCAGCAGAAAAGAGAAAATTGGAGGTCGCCCGCCGTCGACATCAGCCATGCTCGATTTTAACAACTTTATCTTCAATGCCCACCCATCCTCTCTCCAGTTCACCGGCAATACTTTCACATGGTGCAACATGCAGGAAGGAGATCACCGCCAATACTCCCGCCTAGACAGGGCCCTCACGAACGTCCATTGGGACGGAATGGGGATCACTACCAGTCTATTCCACCTTAATACATCAGAATCTGACCACTCTCCCCTGTTGATTGAAATAAAAAATTCTTGCAATCCTGTCAAGAAGAACTTCCGATTCCTCAACTTTTGGACCGAGCACCCTCAATTTTTGGACATTGTTAAAGACGCGTGGAATCGGGTAGAATCACCCGACCCCCTCATGCGGGTTAGCAACAAGCTTAAAGAAACGAGGAAAGCCCTGACCATTTGGAGCAAACAAGCCTACGGGGACATTTTTCAAGCTGTGCGGGATGCAGAGGACGACGTCTCTTGGGGCGAAGCCAGGTTCGCTTTAGACCGTTCACCGACGGCTAGGATGACCATGAATCTTACTAAACCTATGCTCAAATTCAGGATTAGAGTGAAGACCGATTTCTGGAAGCAAAAAGCGAGGTTGAAATGGGACAGCGAGGGGGGTAAAAACTCTAAATATTTTCATGATTGCGTCAAAGGCCGCAAAAAGAAGCTCTCGATTCACCAAATCACCGACAAAATGGGGAACATCATCACTGATCAAAAGAACATCCAAGCGGCCGCGGCGGAGTTCTATTCCAAGTTATTCTCCAAAGAGACGGTTTACAAAGACAACTCCTTGAATTTCGTACCACACCTCATCAGCGACACCGACAATGTTCAACTAGAGTTGCCCCCCACCATGCAGGATGTGATTGACGCGGTTTGGGCCCTAGATGCGAACAGTGCACCCGGCCCGGATGGTTTTTCGGGGGTATTCTTTCGCAAATGCTGGGATATTATCAAACAGGACATCACTGAGGCGGCCATTGCATTCTTCGCGGGTGCCACTTACCCCAAAGCAATTTCCAGCGCCAAGCTGATCCTTATCCCAAAAAATTCAAACCCAGAATCGTTCCGGGACTTTCATTCTTTAGTCTATGCACTTTTACCAACAAGATCATCTCCAAGATTATTGCAACCAGAACGGCCGGATTTCTCCCCAAGATCATTTTCGAGGAGAAAAGCGGCTTTGTTCGCGGAAGAAATATCCAGGACAACATCATGCTAGCTCAGGAGTTAATCACCTGCATGAAGTTTCCAGCAAGAGGGGGCAACATCGCTATCAAACTAGACATGGAGAAAGCTTATGACAGACTGGATTGGCAATTTATTATCTGTGTCTTCAGAGCTTTCGGATTTTCGAAAAATTGGACCAACACCGTGTGGAGATCCATTAGCAACTCGTGGTTTTCAACGGTTATCAACGGTCAGGTCGAAGGATTCTTCAAATCTACTCACGGAGTTAGACAAGGCGACACTCTTTTATCCACTGTTTTCGTCATTGCGGCCGACGCTTTGAGCAGAAACCTTAATAACATGATTAATACCCCCAACTTCCAGCACTATCATACATCCAGCGGCTGTCCCTTCATAACCCACTTGGCCTTCGCCGACGATGTTCTCATATTCTCGTCCGGAGAAATTGGAGCGGTGGAAGTGGTGCACCACACAATGTAGAGATACTCTAGATGCTCTGGTCAGAAAATCAACCCCGCCAAGAGCGTTATTTGTGCCCACCATATCTTCAATCGCGAGAACGCGCGCAGCCTCTCCAACATAACTTCCTTCAATGTAGCCCTTCCCCCCTTCAAATACCTTGGGTGCCCCCTTGTGTACGGGAAATCCAACTCTGGCATATTCGAGGATTTGATCTCTAGAATCAGGAAAAAACTTGAGGGGTGGCATAATGCCACTCTATCCCCTGGCGGCAAGATGATCCTCATCAATCATGTACTCATCTTTATTCCAATTCACACTTTGGCTATGTGTTCCCCACCCAAGAAGGTTCTGACCTCGATCGAACAGACCTTTTGTAACTTCTTCTTGGGGCAGGACAAAGACCAAGCCAAGCATCACTGGGCGAGTTGGGACTCTATGGCGTGCCCTACCGAGGAAGAGGGTCTGGGCTTTACCAAACTCTCACACATCGTTAAAGCATTCTCGTTGAAACCGTAGTAGAATCTTCGGACTAGGAACAACTTATGGACCAGGTATATGAAGGCCAAATACTTCAAACACATTCACCCAGCAGTTGCCATCTCCAACAGCCGATCCTCTGCGGCGTGGCATCGTATTCTCGATGGGCGAGACAGCGCCGAACCTGTTATCAGACTCCATTTGGGAGACGGTCATTCCAACCCATCCCTGGAGAGATGGATTGGGGATAACATGATCCCGAGTATCACGGAGACCCCTAGAGACTGCAGGATCAGCGACCTGTGGGACTTTAGTAGTAACGACTGGAACTGGGACAAGATTCGTGATTGGTCCGGAAACGAAACTGTGGAAAGCATCCGCCTATGCGGGGTTAAAATCGGAAACGATGCGGATGGATAGAGGTGGTCGCTCGAGGCTTCATGGGCATTCTCGATGCGGTCAGCGAGAAGCGCTGTTCGAGTTAATAGGAACCTGAATCCTACCATTGTCCACTATTGGCACTCTTACATTCCTAAAAAGTGGTCATTCCTGATGTGGAGAATCATCAGAAAGAAACTGCCCACTGACGAGATTCTGAACACCATGGGGATCAGCTTAGCATCAGCCTGCAATTGTTGCTCTGACCGTCAGTTGGAGACTATTGATCACATCTTGTATCAGGGGGTCTGCCAGGTCACATCTGGAGGATCCTCAACCATCTGTGTTGCATTGAGCCAGGCAGTGGGCGCTTCCACGATCTTGTGGTCTCCTGGGTTTCTGCCTATCACGGACACCAGATCATCGCAGCGGCCGCCACATGGTTCATTTAGAAGAATCGCAACAAGGCTAGATACGAAGGACTCCAATACTCGGGCAATCAGCTCATTCGGGAAGTCTTCCGCCAATGTCATAAAAGGAGCACCCGGTGTGCCCACAGCTCGAGGGCATTCTGGTCCTCAGTCCTCCCCAAACTCTCGCTGCTCTTTGAATCCCCCTGCCTCCTTCCTCTTTTTTGGTGGTATATTTGTATAGGCTTCGGCATTTTGTGCCTTGTATACTTGTTCTGGTTTCGGTTTTTGAGCCTTCATTAATAAAAAGGAGGTATTGTTAAAAATACAAAAAAAATATATACATGTAATATTATACATTTATGTATATATATATATATATATATATATATATATATATATATATATATATACGGCGCCCAAGACTAGCAACCTCACCAAAGCCCACTACGCCAAAATATGTGTTGAACTAGATCTCACATCTGAACCTCCCAACTTCATTACTATCGAGCTAGGCAACTACACCCACACCCAACAAATCCTCTATGACAACCACATACTGTTTTGCAACCACTGCCACTTGAGAGGCCACCTCCCGAGGTTTTATCACCGCCTTCATCCGGAGCTCAAAAAGAAGTCATCCAGAAAAGACAACGACCTCTCAGAGGGAAGATCTCCCAAGTCGCCCATCTTACCTCCCCCAAATTCCCATATTCAATTCGAATCCAGCCCCAACAGCCAGCATCCAGTGACCCCCCGAGCAGAGCTCTAATCCCTTACACTCCCCAACACATAGCGACCTCCAACCAATTCGCCATTCTCAACTCAGAGGTCCCGGAGCCAATCAGCACCCTCGAAGGCTCTTTCCCTTCCGAGCTTCCGCCCCCCTTTACCATCTCCTCGCGAGCGAAGAAGGGTACCGTCTCAGGCAGCTCCGAGCAACGGCTCTCCCCCCAGCGGACAGGAGGCAGAATCCACGGCCTCTCACCAAATCAACGCAGCACCATTACCCCCCAGCGGGAACCCAGTCGAAGACGCCCTAGCCCTCCTTGGACCCGACCAAGCGAGGAGAGGCATGCAAGTCCTAGCCGCAGGAGTCCCTCTTCAGCAGTTATTGACCGAAAGAGCTCACGACTCCCTGGCCATTCCTCCGGAGGATCCCGTTGTTGACGCAGATGGAGACCTTATAGGCCCCTCCTCAAGTCCTAACGAACACCACAACTGTAATTCCCCAACATCATCGAGAGCGATAATGCCAAACTCCCAACGGAGCAAGGAAGGCACCGACAAGTCCGTCACCATCCTAACCAGATCCGCCGTAAGACGGAACAAAAAAACCCCCCACAATATCATTAATGCTTAACATCCTATCTTGGAATGTTCGAGGTCTGGCTAACAAACCGACATTAAGGAGAATTTCCAGTCTTCGAAAAATTCACAAGATTGACATCTTCATCATCATTGAACCCAAAATCCCTTCCAAACGTCTTAAATCTATCCAAATGGCCCTGGGCCTACCAACAGCGATCGCCGGCAGGCACAATATATAGATTCTGGGCTCGAAGGATGTTAATCTCGACATCATCCAAGACTCCCAACAAGCCCTCTCTTGCTGGGTCACACACCCCACCCTCCCGGAGCGAGTCATCCTTTCAGCGGTACACGGTAGCTGTGTCATCGCTGAACGCAAAATCCTTTGGATTGATCTTCTCGACACCTATCTCCACAACACCAATTCCCCCTGGCTTTGCATAGGGGATTTCAATGCCATCACCCGCAGAGAAGAGAAGATCGGAGGTCATCCCATACCCCTATCAGCTATGCAAGACTTCAACGACTTCATATTCAACGCTCATCTAACTCCTCTCCAGTTCGAAGGTAGCGAATTCACCTGGTGTAATATACAGGACGGCGATCGCCGTTAATATTCCCGTCTGGACAGAGCACTTACCAACGTGTGCTGACATGACTTGAGGATCAGCTCCACCCTGTCCCACCTCAACTCCACAGAATCCGACCATGCCCCTATTCTGGTGGAAACCAAAAAAAACACCCACATTCCCAAAAAGAACTTCCAATTCCTCGACTTTTGGGCCGACCACCCGCAGTTCTCGAGCATCGTCGCAGAAGCATGGAACAGCCAGGACTCCCCCAACCATCTCACTCGGGTTAGCAACAAGCTCAAAGCCACCAGGAAAGCCCTTTCCAAGTGGAGCAAATAAGCCTTTGGGGACATTTTCCAAGCGATCCGCATCGCGGAGGACGACGTCGCCCGCGCAGAAGCTATATTCCTAACCGACCGATCCCCTGCGGCCAGGAGAGCCCTGAACCTTACCAAGTCCATGCTCAAATTCAGACTCAAAGTTGAGACCGATTTTTGGAAACAGAAAGCCAGACTGAAATGGGACAGCGACGGGGACAAAAACTCTAAATACTTCCATGCCTGCGTCAACGGCAAAAGAAACAAGCTATCGATCCATCACATATCAGACGAGCACGGCACCATCAGAACCGACCAAAAGAGCATCCAAGAGGCGGCCGCCGATTACTATGCCAATTTATTCTCCAAGGAAATGGTCCACAAAGACCCTTCATTCCTCGACCAAATTCCCACCATCATCAATGGCTCCGACAATGCTTTGTTGGAATGCCCCCTGTCAGAACAGGAAATGAAAGACGCGGTGTGGGCTTTGAACGAGCATAGCACCCCCGGCCCAGACGGATTTACTGGTGTATTCTTTCATTCCTGCTGGGAGATCATCAAGCGGGACATCACCGACGCGGCTACTGCTTTCCAAGAAGGGACTCATTACCCCAAAGCCATCTCCAGTGCCAACCTCATCCTCATCCCAAAAAAATATAACCCCATCTCCTTCCGCAATTTTTGTCCGATCAGTCTTTGCACATTCACCAACAAAATTATATCCAAGATCATTGCTACTAGAATGTCAGATATTCTTCCCAAAATCATCTCGAAGGAGCAAAGCAGATTCGTTCGCGGGAGGAACATCCAGGACAACATCATGTTGGCCCAAGAACTCATCACCTGCATGAAGTTCCCTGCTCGAGGGGGCAACATCGCCATCAAAATTGACATGGAGAAAGCCTACGACAGACTCGATTGGCAGTTCATGATCTAGGTCTTCAGAGCTTTCGGTTTCTCGGAGAATTGGACCAACATCGTGTGGAGATCTGTCAGCAACTCTTGGTTCTCCACAGTCATCAACGGCCAATCCGAAGGCTATTTTAAATCTAGCCACGGGGTCAGACAAGGCGATCCTCTATCATCCATAGTCTTCATCATCGCAGCCGACGCCCTGAGCAGAAACCTTAATAACATGGCCAACACCCCGAACTTCCAGTAATATCACACCGCCAGTGGATGCCCCACCATCACCCACCTGGCATTTGTTGACGATTTACTCATCTTCTCCTCTGGGGATGTCGGGTCGATGGAGGTGGTTCACAACACCCTAAAGCGGTACTCCAGATGCTCTGGCTAGAAAATCAACCATTCCAAGAGTGTTATCTATGCCCACCACCGCATCAAAATCGAGAATGCCACCAGTCTAACCAACCTCACTTCCTTCTCGGTGGCTCACCCGCCCTTCAACTACCTTGGTTCCCCCTGGTGTACGGGAGATCCAACGCCAGCATCTTCGAGAATCTCATCACCAAAATTAGGAATAAAATCGAAGGTTGGCATAACGCCACCCTATCCCCAGGCGGCAAAATAATCCTCATCAAACATGTGCTCAACTCCGTCCCCATCCACACATTAGCGGCTTGTTCACCGACCAAGAAGGTCCTCGCGTCGATCGAGCAGATCTTTTACAAGTTCTTCTGGGGCCACAATGATGGTCAAGACAAACACCACTGGGCCAACTGGGTTGCCATGGCCAACCCGATTGCGACCGGCGGGCTAGGATTCACCAAACTCAATCACATCGTCAAAGCCTTCTCTATGAAATTGTGGTGGAAATTACACACGATCGATAACCTATGGACCAGGTTCATGAAGGCCAGATACTTCAAACACATCCACCCAGAGATGGCCAGAGCCAATAGCAGATCCTCAGGGGCTTGGTGCCATATTTTACGGGGCCGCAATTTGGCTGAACCGGCAATAAGACTCCATCTGGGCGACGGCAAGGCCAACCTCTTCCCGGAAAGATGGATCGGTGACAGCCTTATCCCGAACACTTTCGGATCACCAAGCAACAGCAGGATCAAAGACCTGTGGAACCCCACTAATAACGAATGGAATTGGGATCAGATTCGCGATTAGTACGGCAACGAAACGGTCGACAGCATTCGTCAGCTAGGACTTATCATTGGTCCCGACGCGGACGAGCTGAGGTGGTCGCTGGAAGCCTCCGGAGCTTTCTCAGTACGATCGGCAAGAGTTACGATCCACGAGAACGGCCAAGAGCACTTCATAGCGCGATACTGGCAATCCTGTATCCCAAAGAAATGGTCTTTCCTCCTGTGGAGAGTCATGAGAAAGAAATTGCCAACCGATGAGATCCTTAACTCCATCGGATTTAGCCTGGCGTCAGCTTGTAATTGTTGCGATGAGAGGCAGGCGGAAATAATTGACCACATCTTCCGGGAGGGTAGCCTCCCCGACCAAATCTGGAGCATCCTCAACCGCATCTACAACATCACTACAGGAGACGGGCGCTTTAACGATCTCCGGGCCCCCTGGGGAGTTACGTCCCACGGCCACCAGATCGTAGCAGCGGCTGCCACCTGGGTAATTTGGAAGAATTGCAACAAAGCGAGATACGAGTGCCACCAATACTCCGCCGAGCAGCTAATTCGGGAAATCCACCGGCAATGTCGCAAAAGGAGTTCCCTGTCCTTCCACAGCCCACCAGCATTCTGGCAACCTTCCTTCAGTTAGTTTTGGCGGGCGCGGTTGCCCCCGCCTTTTTGGTGGTTTAGGCTTTTTGCCTTGTACTCTCTTCAGGCTTCGGTATTTTGAGCCTTGATTAATAAAAGAGGGGGTTATTAAAAGAAAATATGTATATATATATATATATATTTTATATATATATATATATATATATATATATATATATATATATATATATATATATATATATATATATATATATATATATATATAGGATAGCCTATATAGTTGATTATATATATATATATATATATATATATATATATATATATAATCAACTATATATATATAGTTGATTATATATATATATATATATATATATATAAATATATATATATTTATATATATATATATATATATATATATATATATAAATATATATATATATATATGTGTGTGTGTGTGTGTGTGTGTGTGTGTGTGTGTGTGTGTGTGTGTGTGTGTGTGTGTGTGTACTATATATTGTGTAGTGGTGTGGGGTTTAGATATATGTTATATGATGTATATAGCTATATGTATATATATGTAGTAACCTAGTCTACTTTGTTATAGTCTTGAGATTAGCTTAGATTTGACCCAATAGCTTTAAAGGACTAGTTTGACTAGAGTTTGACCAAACCATAGAATGTAGATCTAGTTTAACTAAAATGTTGACCAAGTGTTGACTTGACCTAGATTGACCTAGAATCGTGTAGATTGTATTGTATACTTCAGTTATTTCATATTGAACACATCATAACCTGTGTTGCTCTAAATAGGACTTAGTTACTCCTGTACGGACATCTATTCTCATCAGTCGTTCAGGATCTCAGGCGAGTACATTCTCTAATTGTTTCATACTTACTAGGACTTATATTCTTGTTCTAGATTACTTTAGTTGATGTTGTCACGATATTATCACGGATTATACTTTTATGGATCTTTTCATGAGATGTTAGTCCCAAACGGGTGCATCGGGTACTTCATGTTCATGTCCTTTATCATATGTATCATGTACTCCTTGTACTCGTATTTATTCATGTACACTTATGTGCTTTCATGTACTCTAATGCTCACATGAGCTTCATGTATAAACCATTCATGTGCACTCAGGTTTTCATGAGCTTCATATGTAAATTTGTTGTTATTCATGTGCAATAACGTAACTTGAATAGATCCTTGTGTATTGATTGGGGCAGGAGTGAGTAGAAGTGGTTATGTGAATCATTATCCCAAGTAGGTATTCATGTGTAACTCTATAGCTTATTCATGCACAACCTAACCTGTTTACATAACCATCTTGTGCTCTAAATCACTTAGTCACTTACAGTTCTTATTTACCATATAGATATCTATTTTACAAATATCTCTTATCTTTCATTTATATTTCTTACAATTCATGTATCTTACTTTTTTGCCTGCTTTACATTTCCTGTCGTGATATGAACTGTGTGAAAGATTTGTGCTCGTTCTTGTCCTGACTGGACCTGTTGAAAATATCACAGAGGATGATGAGGACTTCTATACCATCTATTGTAAAACCCCTAAATTTTTACTACGATTTTAAAATTTTATTTTCAGTATTTATTTTTGGTAATTATACGACGAGTGCGAGTACGTACTGTCACGCCCCAGAACCAGAATACTGGCAAGTAGGGACGGACCAGGCCAGCTACGTATAACAAAGTACTCCAGTACTCCGAAATAACGTATAAGCTGTATAGATGGGGGTTACTACTACAAGCCAACAGTCGATCCTAGGTCAGGCAATCCTAGGTATCTCAATCGCAGGCAGTAAACAATGTACAAGAAGTAAGATCAACTGGAATATAAAATAGTAAAGCGTCCCAAACTATCATATATCAATGATCATGAAGCTAGTAATACAGAGTGAAGACTAGCAAGTGTAATAGTCATACATGATAAGCTCTAGCTATAGTCTAGAATACGCAAATCATGTTCTGGCCCGTAGGCTAAATGTCAAGTCCAAAACACGAGCTAAACACGTGCTCGGAGGCTAAACGCCAAAAAAGAATAATGTACATAACTAGTAGGAGAATGAAATAAAAAACCCACTAAGGTACTCTGGTGCTCTGGGTAATCACCAACGAGTGGAAGGTACGGAAGATCCTCCGGGCTCCTCTATCAGATCTGGCCAATGCAAAACCAGTGGGGTCAGACCCCCAATAGCAAGTACCACAAAGGAAGCCAAACTATGAACTAAAACCAGCATGCAAATCATAGCAATGGATAGAGAGAGAGATGAGTAAGTACTAATCGAGACTCGTGCACTACCAATGCACTTATCCCGAGAATAGAAGGACAATAAGTAAAGCAACATGTAGCATAAAGTAAAGGACATGTGACGTAATATAAACTGTGTACATGTGAGGAAAAGAAAGCATGTGAACATGAAAGATAAACTAGACATGTGAGCATGTTAAGTAGACGGGACATGTGAGTATGTTAGGTAACTGGAGCATGTGAGCCTGTAAGAACTGGAACATGTGAGCATGTTAAGTAGCCGAGACATATGAGCATGTTAGATAACTGGAACATGTGAGATAACTGGAACATGTAAGCATGTAGGGTAACTGAGACATGTGAGCATATGAGATACTATATAGAACGATAAATGATAAGATGACTTAGGAACTATTCCGAAACCCAAGTTACAATCCGTAAACAAAACAAGGACCGAGGTTGTAACCCTTCTCCTGAACAGAACTTTAGTATCTAATCATTTATCGACAAAAGTGAAGCATAAACAAAGATGTGCTGAAATAAACAAATTCGGACACTGCCTAGACAAACTAGACTAGACTGGACTCCATACAATAGTCACAGCCAAGCAATGAGTACGGCTTTATACATTAGCTAACTAGGGTTGTCACAATCCTAATTACTAACAAATGCAAGTCTGAGAATTCTAAGTCCAGCTCCTGCCTGCTACTACCTGAATGGTCCAAGCCAATGGTAATAGTGGATACATCGCCCAGGAGACAAATGTATCATATAGTGGTGGGTACATCGCCCAGGAGACAAATATACCCGGTACAACACTCGACGGTGCGCTGAAAGTGTGCTCATCATGACAGATAGCTTCAAATCCCAATGTATATATATATAATGCCAAGACCAAAGGGGCAACAGGTTACTGGAAAATTCTCAATGATCTAAGTAATCAAGCTAGTTGTTTAGTCCTTAACATTTTCTTGTTGGATTCTGGGTGTGGCATTCTGCAGAATCCATCCTAGACATGAGATATGCAAGACTGGACAAGACAAGCAAGATTGTGCACTACAACAAGCCACAACAAGACATGACAATATCAAGACAAGAGTGCGCTACGACGAGCCACTATCAAGGCGCAAGACATGTACTGGAATCAAGAGTGCGCCATGACAGGCCACTATCATGTAAGCAAAGAAAGACATGTACAAGAGTGCACCACGACGGGTCACTATCTAGTAGACAAAGATGGCATGGCAATAATTATCATAGCTTGTAAGAAAGAGTCTATCAAAAATATATCATGGCAAGTGGGAAAGAATAATTAAAGCTAAGTACATTTCGTAGCACAATAATTGAACATGCACTAGTATCAAGTGTATATAGGGTATACAATCATTTTCTAACTATTCAAGATCATCTTATCATGTTAAGAAATCATTACAATCGAAGAAAATATCAAAAACGGACAAAAACGGGCAGAAACGGACAAAAACAGACTAAAACAGCATAAAACGGATTATCCGGCGGATTACTGCGGATTTTCGGCGGATTTTCTGGATTGAAACAGCAAGTTTTATGGTGCAAGTTCGGATTTTCCAACGGATTTTTGCGGATTTCCGACGGATTTTCCGAACCGTCACAGAAAGTTGATTTTTGAACTCAAAACTTGTTTCGGCCATAAAAACTTCATTTTAAATCGAAATTCGGATTTTTAAAAGCCAAAATTGCATAAAATTGAATTTCCTACAATATGGAAGTATTAGTTTTCACAAATCAAAACATTTGATAGATCAATACCTCAAAATACTCCCAACCAGAGGTTCTCGGGACATCGAAACGGGTTCCGATTGCCACCAAACTCAAAATCCATGATATACAAACTAGGTGAGGGCCTCATATATGTATATGTGACCAAGATCCATGATGGTAACACTAGTATCACTCTTGATACTAAGTTTTCTACTAAGTCCATTTTGGGTTTTAACAGAAAATCAAAATCTTGCTTAATCAAAATTTGGAATCATGCATATATACGAGAATCATAAGGAAAACATATTTAACAAAATGAGTTTGAGAAAATTCTAAGCATTTAATACCAAGGGAAACAAAAATGACAACAAAACAATGTGGTTCATGGATTTGGCAAGATGTACTTGCCTAGGTTCTCTAGCAACCAAGCCTAATCTTCTACTCCTCCTCCGAGGGGGGTTAGACACCACACCCAAGGCCTCAAGGCCAAGCTCTTGGCAAGCTTCAAGGGGGAGAGAGGGAAGAAGAAATAAAGAGAGAGTAAAAAGAATGAAAAGTGAGAGGAGAGAGAAAGTAAAATGGTATATATAGAAGGGGGAATTCATCTTAGCCGTCGGATCGTGATCCATGACAAAATCTAAGTCAATCCTAACCATCGAAACAAAACCAAATATCCAATGGATAAAAGAGTTCATCTACACTATTCATGAAAATATCGAAACACTATTCATCAAAATATCTAAAATACTATTCACGAAAATATCGGAAACACTATTCATAAAAATATCTGAAATCGAAAATATCTAAAATGTGGAAAATCTGTCTGGACGGTATACCGTCGGTATACTCCGGTATACTGACGGTATGCCGGCCAAGAAGAAAATCTATAAGTTAGGAAAATTTTAAAGCATTACGAAAATCAAGAAAATACGAAATACACTACAAAATACGTATCCTTATATAAATACCGATACTGTGAGACGAGTCTCACACGTACATACGTGATATTTATTCATTTAGTTAATTTACATAAAGAGTTTATTTTAGGTTTCGTAAATATAGTAAATAGTTTGATTTTGAAATATATAAAGAGTAAATAATTTGTATATAAATATTTTTTTAAAATATTTAGTCAAATGTTTTATTTTCATTACTATAAAAATGATTTATACAAGTAGATGTAATGCTTTAGAGAAATAATACTTTTATTCTATTTTACATGCAAGGTGCATGGAAATTATTTCCATACATATTTTGAGTTTCAAAAACTAATCGATATTATTATTATTATTTTTTATTTGCAAAAATGTATTGTAAGTTATTTTCTATTAATATTTAAATACTTATTTTGAATTTTTGAAATTAATTATTATTATAATTTTAGTGTTCATAATTTTTTTTAAATTTTTTTTTTCATTGGTATTTAAATTAATTATTATGAATTATAAATATGAATGTATTTTTATGGATCCTATTTTTAATGTAAGGATGGATTTACTTAGATTTAATTTGATTCGAATTTTGATTGAATTCACTTTAAAACTATTTAAATTAATATGGTATTTATCAATTGGGGTTTTAAATCAATTCTAATCCTTATCCAACTGGGAATTCCCACATCCTATAAATAGGTAGGTACTCCTTCATAAATTCCAACCATCCACAAATTTCTCCACCCACGTGAGTGTATCGTGTCCATGTAATCCCTTACCGTCCAAATTCTTATTCCATATTTTTTTTACATATACAATTTCAACCACTCCGTGTCGGACACACCACGACACAATCGAATTCCTAACCCTATTCTAAACCCTCGCTCACCACCCGTCGATTTCTGACACACCACCATAGCCCGCCCCGGCAGCAACCACCAGAACCACCACGGCATACCCAAACCACCAAACACCCCACCTTCACCGTGCCATCCACCGTGGCAGTCCCTCTCCCTACCATCAGCCTGCTGCCGTCTCTTTGCCACTCCCCGAAGACTCCACCATCGTTAGTCAACCACCACCACCTGCCATCCTCGCCACTACGGCTGACCCCATGGCCGCACCACCCACACCTTCCTAGCCAACTTTCCAAACTTTGCTCACCCCCGATTCATCGCCACCACCCATCTTCGCTCTGTCATCCGCCAAAACCCCCACCATCATCTTCAACATATCACCACCGCCAACACCACCGCCTCCGTCCTGGCAAGTGGTGGCCCCCATCTCCACCTTCGCTACTGCCACACAGTCCTCCACCATGAAACATACCCACCAGAACCCTAAAATAAATCACACCACCGTGTGCACCGCCACCATCACCACACAGGAACAAGAATTAGAAAATCGAAACCTGTGCCGCGTCCCTGACGCGAGTTTGACGTCGCTAACCGTCGATATCCCTGAGCACCACCCGCGTCCGTGCGAACGGACTCCACTCCCGATCTCCCGCCGTCGACTCCTCAGCCACCTCCTCATGATCAGCCGCCGCCGACGGCGCAAGCCCACCCTCGTCCGTACAGTGAGTCCCCGACCACATCCTCCGGGCCTACTGCGGTCGGCGCCCCCGAATCTCTCCGTCCGGCATCGCGACCGTCGACCCTCTCCAGTTCCTTCCCCCTATTCTCCGCCGTAGCCCCGAGCCGCCCGCCGCCTGTCCTCCTCGTCGCCCTCTGGCCTCACCGGCCTAGCACGCCTCACCCTCCGCCCTCGGCGCCTCACCCTCCGCCGCTGCACGCACCCTCCGCCGCCGGAAAATCCCGCCTCCCTCTCGCTCCTTCTCATTTTTTCTTTCTCATCTCTCTCTCTCACTCTCGAATTGGGATCACTCGAAAATTGGGAAAAGAGCAGTAGCTCTTTCTTAAAGGATATATTATTATTATTATTTTCTTTATTATTATTTTTATTATTATTATTTTTTTAGGATGTTTGTTTTGCTGGTTATTCTAGATTATCATTTATTATTATTATTATTATTATTATTATTATTATTATTATTATCAGTATTGTATACATAGAGGTTGTATAGTTAAATTTGTTAGTATTATTTATCAATATTGTCTTACTAAATATATATATATATGGATATGTATATATGATATTATATTACAATTATTATTAATGATTTTTACTAGAATTATTATTAATACTATTACTATTACTATTACTATTACTATTACTATTACTATTACTATTACTATTATTATTATTATTATTATTATTATTATTATTATTATTTTTATTATATTATTATTATTATTATTGTTATATTTTCTCTGTTCTTATTTATTTAAATATATAGTTAATAATTTTGACAAAACTCAGTAGCTCTAAAATATTTTTGTCTAGATTTCTATTTTGATTAATGAAAAGTTAGCCTTCTACAAAGTATATTTTTACAAAACTTTTAGTTACCTAAAACAAATTTTGACTTTTGAAAGTAATTTCCTAAAAACGTATTTTGACTACTAAAATTTAGTTTTAAATGTTATATTTTCTAAAACTAGTATAAGCATCGTGTACTCCAAATTCTTCCAGTTATTCTCTTGATCATGACTTGTTCCTCTTCCTATTTTCTTGCAAAAATGGACCTTGTGTGCAACAACCATGGCTATTGGACTATTGGGACATGTCAGAACACCGCACAACACCAGGCGTCCTACCAGGCAAGACACCTTGCCTTTACTGTTTATTTAATTGCTCAATATCATGCATGCTTTTACTTATTTCTTACAAATATAAATTGTTCTTGCAAATTATTATATTTTAGTTGCATTTGGCCTAGAGTTAAGGGACCGCCCTTGGTTTGTGCCGCATTCATTGGACGACACCTGTGTGCCACAATGTCACGTGTCTCATATAGATTCGGACTTGCATACCGACCGTACATCGGTGCGTACAGGACGAGCGTTAGGATATAACTGCTAATATAATTGCCTAGGAGACATAGCGGTTATTAGAAATATCGTGGTGTGGATTCAGCACGAGTAGTGCATGGGGAGGGGGAAGACAGTTATTAGGCGCAGGGGCTTCCACACATTTACTTTTCTCTAGCTTCCATTTGTGACTCAGCCGAGAGCTAGTGCGCCATGCATTTATTTACTTTCCTCTAGATGCCACTAGTGCCTCGGTTGAAACACAAATGTGTCGTGCATTTACTTTCCTCTAGCTGTCGTTAGTGACTCACCCAAGATTTAGTGGCCGTGCATTTATTTTCCTCTAGATGCCCCTTAGCTCTCACCCGAGTGCTAATGGGCCGTGTATTTACTTTTCTCTAGATGCCACTAGTGCCTTGGTTGAAACACTAACGTGCCGTATTTCTAGTCTCGGGAGACCTTGTGTGGAACGTTGTCTTCCAATTGCATTTTCACATAGAATGGTTAAGGACCTTTATTTGTGTAGTCACATATACTTTTCTGTTGAGCTTTATTTTATTCAGTTATTGGCATAATATTATGTGTCTTGTTACGTCCCTCTGAGGACCTGGTTATTTCGTCCGGTGTGTGCTCTTGTCTTTCACATGTGCTCTAGTTCTAGCCGTGACTATCTCCATTTCTTCGAGGGTAATTGCACTTTGATCGTCTTCGCTTCGCTCGCCAAACTCATTTTTTTGTTGTGTATTTCTTTTCATAGTTGGTAGTAGATTTTTCTCCGTCCAACTACATGTACCAAATGAAAATTTCATAGTTGATTATATGATATCTTTTATTCTTTCTTTTTGTGGATGAGATTAGTTAGTTGTGGTTTACTGCATTTTATAGCTTATGTATCCATATGGGGCCTATGTACTTTGTATGAATACAGCTGGCATGTCTCTACGTATTTTGGGACTGGGGCGTTACATATTTTTGTGGTGGCCCATGCAGGTCAAGATAAATTGATTGGTTAGTTTACCGTGCCAAGCAAGCCTGCGAATAGGATTAGAGTCTAGGATCTCATCCACATACTTGACCGCCTTCTCGCTTGACTCCTCGAGTTGCATCTTGCTTGATCCCTTCTACCGTGATTCGTGCCCTTCTTTCGTACTTGATAGAGATTAATAAGGTAACCCATACTAGGTGGACATGACCCATTATTCCGTCACTCTACTAGTTTAATTCTTGTAAGTTGGGTAGAATGCCTTACGACCTAAACTTCCTTATGACCTTAACCAAGTCTTAGACAAGTAGACGGTAGGACGACTGTATAGGTATCAACATAGGACATGACTTAGATTTTAAGGACTTTGAACTAATTCTACTCTATTTCAATCTTAATCTCACGTGCCACTATTTTTATTACATCTAGACTAATGATGCTAATGTAGCCTAGTTTTTGCAAGCTCAATTCTTTATCAATCTTGTTCATGACATATGCTATTGAGCGCTCATTAGCATATTGTCTAATTAGAACCGGTGCATGATGGTTTGATCAACCAAGTGCACTTTGGTTCGCTTTTATCTATTTTTCTACGTGGATGGGACAAGATTAAACTTGGCCTCTAGAATCCCATCCACGACTGCCTTGGAAATTCTTTTTGAATTTATTCGGTCATCTTTGAACCACATATTCGTATTTCAATAATATCGTCTTTGAACTCTATCTTGCTTTCGCCTTCACCATTTTAGAAGTACGAAAGCGCTTGTTCTTAAATTTTCCTCTAGCTATACTATCTCTTATGACCATTAACACTCAATGTGACTATATCTATGTCTTAACTACACGTCCCTTCCTTGACCTTCTATCGTGACCTTCTAATCACTTAAATTAGGAGTGATTCTAATTGTTTCGTGCCCTCAACCTACTCTCAAGATACCATATCTTCAAGATCTCTAATCTATTTTTCTCTTGATACAACACTATTCTTTACGGCATGTTATCTTGGTTAAACTTACCCTTAATCATTTTTTTCTTACATAAATTAGCCATATCCATGATTATTTTTGCCGCTATTGAAATCACGACATTCTAAAGCATGTTGCGTTGAACGTCGTTACCTTGCCTCGCCTAAAGACTTGATCATATTTCCTTATCAATATACCATTGTGCCTTTCAAACCCCCTCCTTATTTTTAATTTTGAGGACGAAATTCTTGTAAGTTGGGTAGGATGTAAAACCCCTAAATTTTTACTACAATTTTGAAATTTTATTTTCAGTATTGATTTTTGGTAATTATACGACGAGTGCGAGTACGTACATACGTGATATTTATTCATTTAGTTATTTTACATAAAGAGTTTATTTTAGGTTTCGTAAATATAGTAAATAGTTTGATTTCGAAATATATAAAGAGTAAATAATTTGTATATAAACATTTTTTTAAAATATTTAGTCAAATATTTTATTTTCATTACTATAAAAATGATTTATACCAGTAGAAGTAGTGCTTTAGAGAAATAATATGTTTATTCTATTTTACATGCAAGGTGCATGGAAATTATTTCCATACATATTTTGAGTCTCAAAACTAATCGATATTATTAATATTATTTTTATTTGCAAAAATGTATTGTAAGTTATTTTCAATTAATATTTAAATACTTATTTTAAATTTTTGAAGTTAATTATTATTATAATTTTAGTGTTCATAAAAATACTTTTTTTAAAATCTGTTGATTGGTATTTAAATTAATTATTATGAATTATAAATACGAATGTATTTTTATGGATCCTATTTTTAATGTAAGGATGGATTTACTTAGATTTAATTTGATTCGAATTTGGATTGAATTCACTTTAAAACTATTTAAATTAATATGATATTTATCAATTGGGGTTTTAAATCAATTCTAATCCTTATCCAACTGTGAATTCCCACATCCTATAAATAGGCAGGTATTTCTCCATAAAGTCTAACCATCCACAAATTTTTCCACCCACGTGAGTGCATCGTGTCCATGTAATCCCTCCCCGACCAAATTCTTATTCCATATTTTTTACATATACAATTTCAACCACTCCATGTCGGACACACCCCAATACAATTGAATTCCTAACCCTATTCTAAACCCCCGCTCACCACCCGTCGATTTTCGACATGCCACCATAGCCCGTCCCGGCCGCAACCACCAGAACCACCACGGCATACCCAAACCATCAAACACCCCAGCTTTGCCTCGCCATCCACCGTGGCAGCCCCTCTCCCTACCATCACCCCGCTGTTGTCACTTTGCCACTCCCCGGCGACTCTACCATCATTAGTCAACCACCACCACCTGCCACCCTCGCCACCAGGGCTGACTCCATGGCCGCACCACCCACACCTTCCTAGCCAACTTCCCAAACTTCGCTCACCCCCGATTCATCGCCACCACCCATCTCCGCTTTGCCATCCGTCAAAACCACCACCATCATCTTCAACATATCACCACCGCCAACACCTCCGCCTCCATCCTGGCTAGTGGCGGCCCCCCGTCTCTACCTTTGTTACCACCACACAGTCCTCCGCCATGAAACATACCCACCAGAACCGCAAAATAAATTACACCACCGTGTGCACCGCCACCATCACCATACAGGAACAAGAATTAGAAAACCCAAACCTGTGCCGCGTCCCTAACCCGAGTTCCATGTCGCTAACCGTCGATATCCCTGAGCACCACCCGCGTCCGTACGAACGGACTCCACTCCCAATCCTCCGCCGTCGACTCCTCAGCCACCTCCTCACGATCAGCCGTCGTCGACGGCGCAAGCCCGGCCTCGTCCGTACAGTGAGTCCCCGATCAGATCCTCCGGGCCTATTGCGGTCGGCGCCCCTGAATCTCTCAGCCCGACGTCGCGACCGCCGACCCTCTCCTGTTCCTTCACCCTATTCTCTGCCGTAGCCTCGAGCCGCCCGCCATCTGTCCTCCTCGTCGCCCGCCTGGCCTCATCGGCCTAGCGTGCCTCACCCTCCGCCCTCGGTGCCTCACCCTCCGCCGCTGCACGCACCCTCCGCCACGGGAAAATCCCGCCTCCCTCTTGCTCCTTCTCATTCTTTCTTTCTCATCTCTCTCTCTCTCACTCTCGAATTGGGATCACTCGAGAATTGGGAAAAGTGCAGTAGCTCTTTCTTAAAGGATATATTATTATTATTATTTTCTTTATTATTATTATTATTATTATAAATTTTTTTAGGATGTTTATTTTGCTGGTTATTCGAGATTATCATTAATTATTATTATTGTTATTATTATTATTATTATTATTATTAATGTTATCTTTATCAGTATTGTATACATAGAGGTTGTATAGTTAAATTTATTAGTATTATTTATCAATATTGTCTTGCTAAATATATATATATATATGGATATGTATATACGATATTATATTACAATTATTATTAATGATATTTACTAGAATTATTATTATTACTATTACTATTATTATTATTATTATAGTAATATTATTATTAATATTGTTATATTTTCTCTGTTCTTATTTATTTAAATATATAGTTAATAATTTTGACAAAACTCAGTAGCTCTAAAATATTTTTGTCAAGATTTCTATTTTGACTAATGAAAAGTTAGCCTTCTACAAAAGTATATTTTTACAAAACTTTTAGTTACCTACAACAAAATTTGACTTTTAAAAGTAATTTCCTAAAAACATATTTTGACTACTAAAAATTAGTTTCAAATGTTATATTTTCTAAAACTAGTATAAGCATCGTGTACTCCAAATTCTTCCAATTATCCTCTTGATCATGACTGGTTCCTCGTTCCTATTTTCTTGCGAAAATGGACCTTGTGTGCAACAACTATGGCTATTGGACTATTGGGGTTTGTCAGAACATCGCACAACACCAGACGTCCTACCAGGCAAGACAACTTGCCTTTACTATTTATTTAATTGCTCAATATCACGCATGCTTTTACTTATTTCTAGAAAATATAAATTATTCTAGCAAATTATTATATTTTAGTTGCATTTGGCCTAGAGTTAAGGGACCGCCCTTGGTTTGTGCCGCATTCATTGGCCGATACCTGTGTGCCACAATGTCACGTATCTCATATAGATTCGGACTTGCGTACCGACCGTATATCGGTGCCTACAGGACGAGCGTTAGGATATAATTGCTAATAAAATTGCCTAGGAGACTTAGCGGTTATTAGAAATATCGTGGTGTGGATTCGGTACGAGTAGTGCATGGGGAGGGGGAAGACAATTATTAGACGCAGGGGCTTTCACACATTTACTTTTCTCTAGCTGCCATTTGTGACTCAACCGAGAGCTAGTACGCCGTGCATTTATTTACTTTTCTCTTGATGCCACTAGTGCCTCGGTTGAAACACAAATGTGCCGTGCATTTACTTTCCTCTAGCTGCCGTTAGTGACTCACCCAAGAGCTAGTGGCCGTGCATTTATTTTTCTCTAGATGCCCCTTATCTCTCACCCGAGTGCTAATGGGCCGTGTATTTATTTTTCTCTAGATGCCACTTGTGCCTTGGTTGAAACGCTAACGCGCCGTATTTCTAGTCTCGGAAGCCCTTGTGTGGAACGTTGTCTTCCAATTGTATTTTCACATAGAATGGTTAAGGACCTTTATTTGTGTAGTCATATATACTTTTTTGTTGAGCTTTATTTTATTCAGTTATTGGCATGATATTATGTGTCTTGTTACGCCCTCTGAGGACCTGGTTATCTCTCCAGGTGTGTGCTCTTGTCTTTCGCAGGTGCTCTAGTTCTAGCCGTGACTATCTCCATTTCTTCGAGGGTGATTTCACTTTGATCGTCTTCGCTTCGCTCGCCAAACTCTTTTTTTTTGTGTATTTCTTTTCATAGTTGGTAGTGGATTTGTCTCCGCCCAACTACATGTACCAAATGACAATTTCATAGTTGATTAAATGATATCTTTTATTCTTTCTTTTTATGGATGAGATTAGTTTGTTGTGGTTTACTGCATTTGATAGCTTATGTATCCATACGAGGCTTATGTACTTCGTATGAATACAGCTGGCATGTCTATGTTCCTAGTCCTACGTATTTTGGGACTGGAGCGTTACACCTATTACGGAGCAGGACTAGATAACACTTGTGAGTTGGACCCACAGGAGGATCGAGCTCTAGCTGAAGCCATTATTGTTTAGGCTAGATAGCTAGGCAGTTTATCTTATTTTATTATGTTATTTGTATTTGACATCTGAGTTGTATTATTTGTCGATGTTGAGATGTTGTGCCGTTTAGACACTTAGACTTATTTTTTTTCTGTTTGTATGTTCTCTTTTGAGATTTTATATCTATCTATTCGTGTCATTTTTACATTTGAATTGTGATTGACTTCTACTTTATGTATTATCCTCCGTACGGAGAGTATATCATATTTTTTTAGGTGTGACTGTGACCTAGAACAGCGTTCTACTGCCGATACTGCGGCATAGGCTTGACATACCCACTTCTCGTGCCCCTACACTGGTTGAGGGTCGTGACAAACTACCGTAACATAGAAGCACTTGTAGGCTTGCCACCAACATTGAGGATAGTACGGATTCCACAATTCGGTTCATCGACCTCACCTTCATCATTTCTTGGTGCTCTATTCCAGTTTGTTCTGACATGAGTATCGAAGTAGATTGAGCAAAACTTTGAAACCTCCTCAATAAAATATGGTTTTCATATCGAAGCTTTTACATGAGCCTTATTGTCCACCTTCTTTTTCACATGATATAGATATATATAAATAATATATTCAATATTAGAACTGTTTGAATAAATAATTATTAGTACTAGATAATTAAGTATTTTATACCTCTCAAATGGATACATCCATCGATAATGGATGGGAGCACCAATACGTGCTTCGTATGCAAGATGAATCGGCAAATGTTCCCTACTATCAAAAAAATTTGGGGTAAACACCTTTTCTAACTTGCACAATGTCAATACAATCTTCTCCTCAAGTTCAAACATATGTTGCACCGTCGACTTACTTGAACACAAATCTCTAAAGAATGTAAATAACTTGGCTAGCAGACCCCATACTTTAGAAGGCAGCATCTCTCTCAGAGCGATAGGAAGTAAACGCTCCATGAACACATGGAAATCGTGACTCTTCATCCCTATCAGCTTGCGTTGGTTGAGATCGACACATCTTGCCAGATTCGACACATAACCGTCAGGGAATCTCAACTTTGTAATCCAATTGCATATTATCAATTTATCATCCCTACTCAGTGTAAATGGTGCTGAGGGCTTGACCCAGTTACCATTGGATCTTCGTGTTAGATGCAACTCTGGACGCCTGCAAATAATTTCCAAGTCCTTTCTTGCTTTGGGATTGTCTTTTATTTTTCCCTTGATATCCATCACCGTAATGAAGATGTTATCGAATACATTTTTCTCAATATGCATGACATCAAGATTATGTCTTATGAGATTATCCTTCCAATAAGGTAAGTCCGAAAAGATACTATATTTTGTCCAGTTATGGCTATGTCTGAATCCTTCTAAGTGATGGCCCGATCTCGGATCTTCCTTTACAGTCGGCAAGTCCTTTACCTCTGTCCAAACGATATCTCCAGTCAATCTCAATGGGGGAGGAGTTAGTTCCTGCTTACCAGCTCTAAAAGCATCCCTGTTCCTTCTCCATGGATGCGACATAGGAAGGAACTGACGATGGCAATATAAAAAATAAGTTTTTCCTACATTCTGAAGGCGGAATGCCTTACTCTTTTCCATACATATCGGACAAGACATAATACCATGAGTATTCCACCCAAATAACATTCCGTATGCTGGAAAACCATTGATGGTCCACATCAACATCGTTCTCATCTGAAAGTTCTCTTCCATCGATATATCATACGTCGGAATGTCGAACTGCCACAATTGTTTGAACTCGTCCACCAACGGTTGCAAGTAGATATCGATGTTCTTCTTTGAAATTTTTTGTACCGGGTATGATGAATGTCAAGAACATATAAGGAGTCTTCATGCACATCCACGATAGTTGATTGTAAGGGGTCAAAATCACCGAACAACAAGAGTACTGAGGCCCCGACTGTCCGAAAGGAGTGAATCCATCAGAACATAAAGCCAGCCGAACATTCCTAGGCTCCGCAGCAAATCTAGGATGACATCGATCAAAATGCTTCCATGTCTCTCCATTATATGGATGAGATAATTCTTCTTCATCCATCTTTCTTTCTTTGCTATGCTATGTCATGTGTTCTGCAGTATTCGAAGACATATACATCCTCTGTAACCTCTTTGTGTTCGACAAAAACTGCATGTATCTGTAGGGGCGCAACCTTGCTCGTGCAGTTGATTTCTCTTTGCCCCGAATGGGCTTATATCAGTCCTCGTGACAGAAAATATATTTATCTTTATTATTGTTCTCCTTGTAGTACAACATGCAGCCGTTTCGGCAACAATCTATCTTTTCGTAGCCTAATCCGAGTTTCTGTATCATCATCTTCGACTTGTAAAAGTTTTCTGGCAAGTCCTTCGCTCATTTTGGCAGCAACTCTCTAACAAACTGAATTATCCGATAGTAGAATTCTTGTGGTAAGTTAAAATCAAACTTCAGGTTCAACGTCTGCATCACCGCCGATAGGACATAATGAGAATCACAACCCGGATATAGCGGAGTATCGGTATGGTTGAACATATCATAGAACTCCTTTGCAGCAGGATTCAGATCCTCCGGATAAAAACTTGGACTGGCACAAGCCGCATCAAATACGAACTCACGTGCTATGTTTCGATGCCGATACTGGAAGTAGTCTCCAAGAATGGGGTCTTCCACCTCGTATTGAAGGAGGACTGATATTACGGAACCAAAGGTTCTCCTTGAGCCGTCCATTCATTGTTGTTCGATACAAAACCCTTCTTGTAGAGGTGCTCTCTCACGAGATCTACCTCTTTGAATGGTATATTACGACAATTGACACAAGGGCACTTTATGAGCCTTCCGTCCATGAAATAATGTTGGCTATTGCGTATCTCAGAAAATTCCTCGACGCCCGCCTTGAAATCATCCGTCATACCAATCTTCCTCTCATGTCACCGATTGTGCATCCACGAACGGTCAACTAAGTATCGACTCATTGCTCAAACCAATTCTGCACCAAGTACCATATATGTTGTAAATACAAGAAAAAATTAATTTAGTACCAAATTGTAATAACCAAGGTTAATAGTATCAATATCGAAATTGGTATCAGACAACTTCTATGAGTATCGATATCAAAATCGGTATCAGATCATTCCTATGAGTATCGATATCGAAATCGGTAATATCAACCATTCCTATGAGTATCGATATCGAAATTGGTATCAAACAATTCCTATAAGTATCAAAATTGTAATATCAAAATTGGTACCATTCCAATGAGTATCGATAAGGAATCTAGAGAGAGGGGGGTATATGTGTTTGTATGTATACTTGAATGAGCTCCATGAGGAAGTGGACATCATTGGTATAGAGCTCCATGAGGAATGAATAAAGAATATATTTTGAATATGAATCTCTACTTCACGTTTGGTTCATATTCGTATCGACTGTATCGGATTAGTATCTGCCTATCGGTCCGATATCGTCCGTATCGGATTGGTATTGGAATCGGATATCCTATTGGTATCGACCGTATCCTTATACCGTATCATATCGGTATTAGCCTAATTATCGATATTGAAATCGATATCATACCATTCCTATGAGTTTCAATATTAAAATTGGTATCCGACCATTCCTATGAGTATCAATATCGAAATTGGTATCAGACCATTCCTACGAGTATCGATATCGAAATCAGTACCAGTCCATTCGTATGACTCGATATTTAAACCTCAACCTTCCTCATAATTTAGAGTTTTCGTCAATAGTTGGAAACATAATGTGATATTGAGCAACCTAGATTCCATTAGTCATCCAACAAGTATTTTAAGTGAATTTTGTAAAACTGTACCGAATTAAAAATACTAACTCTTTGTCCATCTACATAGGAAGTCATGTTGGAATAATATAGATATTTAAGTCTTAACCTCACAACTATAGAGTTTTGATACAACACAACAAGATCTTTAAAAATGTGCACCCCAAGATGAGGTGTACTTTGTAGATGTGCTCAACATTTATGACAGGACTGAGTGTGACTGAGGGCTCCCAGATTTTGATTTCTTTGTTCTCTAAGTCTTAGTTTACCGGGTATTTTTTTTAATGATCAAATGCGGTTTATGAATAAAATAAAGATCATATTAATAAGCTATATATAAAAAGAAGACTTTTTCGAAAGAAAAAACTGAAACTAGATCGTAGAAATGCTAAGTTATGAAGACATGAATAGTCACTCGATCTACAAAATTAGACAAGTAGATCACCTTAATGAGAAATCAACAGTTTATAGTGTTCAATGCACATCCAATAAATTAATATATTATGTTCGATACCAATATATCCAATGTATCATGTCAAAGTCCAATGTCAAAGTCCAACGTTCTCTTGTCCAAGTCCAATGTAGCGTGTTTGATACCAATATATGATGTGCTTGTATGCAAGTCCAATGTCTCGTGTCTATACGCGTCCAACACCAAAATCTAAATTTATATTGCCCCCACCAAATCACAAATACCATAACTTAAAAAAATAGCAATGTGGGACAGGGTTTACCTTCGACGGATGAAACGGGTCTGACCGAAGTAGGAGGAGGGGGCGTCTGCTCAATTTAGGAGGAAGAGGGGGCATATCATGCCCCAGTACCGGAATACTGAGATGGACTAGGCCAGCTACTCCATATGAGGTATATAAACGTCATACGGTGATCGTGGCTGTTAAAAGACTAGGGGATGCATGCTACAATCAAGTCTCATATGGTCTCACAGAGCATCTATGTCTCAATCAATTAAAACAAGAAGTAGTAAATAATGATCATATAAGACAAAGCAGTAAGGCGTTCCCGACGCTTCATCAAAATGATTCACGAGTCTAGCTATACAAAATGATAAGCGAGTACCGAGAGTCAATAGTACATAACCATAGTCAGCTGTAATCTGATTTAATTACAATTATGTGAGGAACTAAATGTCCAGAATTGCCGGCTAAACAGGTGACCGTGGCTAAATGCCAAGTACAAAATAGAAGATATCATAGCGGTGAAGAAGAAACCCACTCATGGTCCCAGACGCCCATACTCCTGGTGTGCACCATTGTTCGGCTAGAAGGCTGGATCCTCTAGTGCTGCTACAAGATATGGCCAAACAAAACCAGCGGGGTTTGGCCCCGAATAGCAAGTACCACAAAGGAGCACAAAAGAGTGAGATAAAACCAAATGAGTAAAATATGACCCGATTCACAAGTTATAGGCTTATACCATATCATCGAGACAATACGATACCCTTACAATCAAACAAGGACAAACGGTGCCAATATCATGCCGAGATAAGATATATCCTATAACCATGGGCAGGTGAAGGACTTCTGATCGTGATTTCGGTCCATAGTCTATCGCAGCATAATAGCCCGACCCAACAATCAAACAAGGATATGGATTGGACCATGCACCACGATAGTCCATGTTCCTCAGTTGCTAACATCAGAAAACATATCACAAACACGTCGGCTTACAAGCGGCCAATCAATCCTACGGCTTTCTATGATTTGTCTAGATTATCCTAATAATGCAATATCAGAATCCTCAGATCGTGTCAACCCAGCAGGGCTAGCCAATCCATTATAAATATATATATATGTATAGCACTTTGATTATGCACCGGTCCCCCGTAAGGCCACCGTGCTAAAACATATAACACATAGCACGTAGGAATCGGATATAATCATCCGCTATAGGCGAATGAAACCATATTCGTGGCGGCCAACCCGACACGTTAGGACTGGACTTGGGGTGGCTAGTATGGCACGATCTCGAGATTTTGTTTCTTCCCAATGCTTCTACCGATTTAAGTTGCTTAGGTTAACCCTATTTAATTTTGGAATTACATGTCGTGGTCACATTGTCATCCTCCTATATATCGTACCATAGTACATGTACCCAAAGTATGAATCCACATCGGCTCAATCTAGATCCATGCTTAGTGTAATGCATCAAACAACAATCATTATACCACGACACTATTACTGACCAACTACCATGACTGTGCTGGAAGGTACACATGTATTGACATATAACACGAATGATCACTTAGCACGTAGAGTCATACCTTAGTGCACTCATTAAATAGCACCGCAGTGCATACTAATATTGTATCTCAATACACACTTAGAATAGATACCAGCATGTATACAGGTAATTAAATCAGTTACACGGTCAAGTTAGGAAGTCACGCGGACCCCTCATGACATAAAAGTCACATATAAATTCTGGTTAAAGTGAGACATGAAGATCCTTGAAGCCAAGACAAAGATCTACAAATTTTATGTTAGAAGTTGGGAGAAATTCTGGCCACAAATCAGCCTAATAGGACATAAAACAGCAAAAAACAGCCAAATAGGCACTATACGGCACTATGCAAGCCATACGGCACTATTTATCCTGCGACACTATTCATTTCATGTGGTACTATGCATGCCTGTGGTGCTATTCATCCTGCGGCACTAATTATTCCCAACGGTACTATACAAGCTTGCGGCACTATGCAAGCCATGCGGCACTATGCAAGCCTATGGCACTATTCGTCTATGTGGCACTATTCATCCATACGGCACTATGCAAGCCATACGGTACTATTCATCCTACGGTACTATACAAACCTGCGGTACTATTCATCCTGTGCTACTATTTATTCCATGCGGCATTATGCAAGCTTGCGGTACTATTCATCCTACGGCACTATTCATTCCATACGGTACTATCACCTTCATTTTTCGTTATAGGTATTTCCAGTATACGTATATGGGATTCTGACCCGTACCATGACTTGTCATTGCTAGCTAATCTTGGTTTAATCTTGTTTAGATTCATCATGGCATGTATTGGTTTGGTTTGGTTTATTTTGGTTTAACTTGGTTAGACCCACCTTGGTTCATTATGATAAACCATCTTTTATAACTCACCAACCCTTTCTCTCTCTTCATTATTTCTTCTTCTTCTTCATTTACTCCTCTCCACCTATACCCAAGAGCCCTAGGCAAGTGCAACTTGCTTCATGATGGATCTCAAGTTTTATTGTTCTATTCTCTTCTTTACATTATTATAAGTCTCTTTAGAACTTGGAGTTTTTGATTTTTATGGATAGATTCTTCTAGATCTATATTGTAACTTTGGGGTTTCATAAGTTTATGGAGTTTTCTTGGTTTTGATCGACTAAAACTTGTTATTTTCGAAAACTAATAGTTCCATGAGCAAGAGCACGGAATTTCGTATGAATTTGGTTTTTGATTCACCTCATTTCGAGTCAAAATGAAGTTTTTATGGCCAAAACAAGTTTTCTAAATTTTTCATATCGGCTGAAAAATGTAGTGCTGACGTATGTGTAAATTTTACGCAGGGAACCCTGTTCATGCGTATTTTATGTAGGATTGTATCCTGAATGTAAATTTTATGTAGAAAATCCTGTTCATGCGTATTTTACACAGGATTGTATCCTGAATGTAAATTTTACGCAAGGAACCCTGTTCATGCGTATTTTACGCAGGATTGTATACTGAATGTAATTTTTTACGCTAGAACCCTTCTCTTTTGCGTATTTTACGCAGAATTGAATTTTTGGCGTAAAAAGTGCACAGAATGACTGTTCTTGCCAAGTTTAGCTATTTTCTAGCCCGAATTTTAAAAAACATAAAACATGAAAGTTTTAGATCTTTGCCTTGTCTTTCTGAATATCTTTGGAGCACCTCATTTAGAGTTCGTATGTGGAAGTTATGCCTATTTTTCTGAGATGTGTTGAACCTTAGATTTTGGGGAATACCATTGGATCTTGTGTTTTCATGCGTTGAGCTGTGACTTTATATGAACTATACCTTGTGATAAATGATACTCCAACTATATAAATAACATGGGCTTCTTGTTACCAATGATAATGATTCATAAGGAAGTTATGTTTAGTTTTACGCCAACGATGTTATGTTTCGATTTTACGCCGGGCCAACCCTGCGTATCACGCGGAGTGTTGTGAGATGTTTTTCGTGTAAACTCTTTTACAAGAGTTCTTCTCCTATTGTCTTGAGGGAGCTCTCGTGTTCTAATTTTACGCCTGAACATTTCCGCATACTTTCTTGAATATTAAGAATTGTTGTGTTATGACAACTCTCATGCATGTTTCTCCTAGTTCTTGTATATATGCTTGTGATCTCGCATGTGTCCTGTACTTGGCCTAACTTGTGACGACCCCACTTGATAACTTGTTAATATGGAGCATGATGGCCTTGAACTTGGTATGACTTGATAACATGAACATGTTGTGATCATCCTCGATAGTGGCCCATCGTGGTGCACCCTTGATCAGCACTTGGCATGATAACTCTAACAGTGACCCGTCGTGGTGCACTCTTGACAAGTAACAAGTAAACATGACATGTACCAGCTTAATAGTGGCCCGGGGTGGCTCACTCCTGACAAGTAATCTTGACAAGTAATATGTAACTCTCGTCTTGACACCGGGGGTGATTTCTTTTGATTGTCTCTATACAAGTTATATGTCCCGTCTTGCATCATGTCTAGGACATGAATCCTTGATATTCCACGGTCAGTGATTCATAATGAATCGGACTATGATAATGACTAGATTGATCAAGTAGTTCATATAAGGAGATGTTTCTAATTACAGGCGATCCCGTTATCCCGGCCATACCTGAGGGACTTGTAGCCTGCCATCGAGTAGGGCACATTTCCAGCCCACTGTCATGTGGGGCACTCCATGAAACAAGTTCTAAGCACACTGTTAGGTGTTACACTCCAAGATACCTAATAATTCTTGATAACTCTTAAATAAATCTTGCCTGGATAACCTGGATAGCTGCAGGTGTAGAAGCATAGAAATGAATAGGAAATTTTGTATGGCTCAAGGCTAGGGGAGTTTCATGCGGCACAACAGTTCATTGGAGTTTCATGCGGCTCAGAAGTTCAATCCTATGCGGCTCAGGACTAGAAGAGTTCCATGCGGCTCAAACATCCATTAGAGCTCATGCGGTTCAGAAGTTCCCAGCGAACCACGTGGCCTTATGCGGTTCAAAAAGTCCTTCACAAACCGGCCATAATTAATTTATACAGCTGGCTCAATTAATACGAAGCGACGGCGCTGACACGAAGGTTTGAACAGCTCTGACATAAAGCTGCAAGGATGACTCTGACATGATGGCGTGCTCCTAGGGAAACGAAGAAAATCTCTCTATAGCTGGCACGATCCATCAAATCCCAAAGTCTTCCATACGGCTTTGACACGTGGCCAGCCGCATGCGGTTCAGGTGGAGGCAACCCTCATGCGGCTGCTACTCTCATGCGGCTCGAATCATGGGGGCCATCTTCATACGGCTCAAATCCTGAGAAGCCACCCCATGCGGCCGCTACTCTCATGCGGCTCGGATCATGGGGATCATCTCCATGCGGCTCTAATCCTGAGAAGTCACTCCCATGCGGCCGCTACTCTTATGCGGCTCGGATTATGGGGACCATTTCCATGCGGCTTTAATCCTGAAGAGCCACCCCCATGCGGCCGCTACTCTCATACGGCTTGGATTATGGCGACTATCTCCATGCAGCTCAAATGCAGAGAGGCCACGCCCATGCAGTCTTTACACGTGGTCAGCCTTTTGCGGTTCAGTTGGAAACCACTCTCATGCGGCTCAGGTTTCGGAGGCAACACCTATGCGGCTGCCACCTTCATGCGGTTCAAATCTTGAGAAGCCACCCTCATGCGGCTCAGTCAAGACCCCCTGTCCCTGTGGCTCGCGGTTAGGACACATGGCAGAAGATCAGTTTCCCCCATGTCCCTATCGCTCGCAGCAGAATAATGGTTGGACACGGGGCATCAAATCAATCAAGATTTATCAACAAATCCCAACAACCAGATTTAGTGCAATCATTATAATTACCCGGATCAAATCAAATTTATTGCAGTAAGCAGATTAAACACGTGGCAGAAGATCCGAGCTTGTCATAATAAATCACGAAGATTTGTGGCAACCAACATTAATTGCCCATATGGATTTAGTGTAATCAACATTAACTTCCCAGATTTGTTGCAATCAAGATCAATAGCCCAGATTAATTGCCAACAAGACAGGATCAAGGAAAATAGTAGTTAATCCCCAAACCGTCAAATTTTTAAGGGGCAATCATTGCAAACCCTAATGATCACACCCCACTCCTATAAATAGCAAGGTGCCATTTCCTTGCAAAAAAGAGGAGAATTCCAGAGATAGAGACCCCCCGGCGGAATACACAGTGAAACAAAGGCACGCACAGAAGAGTCTCTCCACACATTCCGAGAGCATTTCTTCATCAGAGCCAAGGCTATGTTCGATCGTCTAAGGAGTAAGGCAGAGCTGTCGTCGCTTTCCCGAGCCTCTATCGTCAGCCTCCAGAATCAAAAATAAACAATCGTACTTAGATTGCTGTACCTAGGTTTTCATTCCTAGCCTTCTTTGTACGGGCGAGTTTGTATTGTGAGTCTAAGTTCAGTCCTCCTATAAAATTGTTCTGTACTTTTATAATCAATGGCAAACACGACTGCTGGGGACTAACTTCTCCACGGCTGAGTAGTTGGTGACGCAATCGGACGTAGCCAAACTTAGCTCCACTCAACAAATGCTGGTCGCCCGGTTCGACCAGCAGGCGTTTGAAGAAATGCTCTCCGACGGGAGCGCTGGCCCGGTCCAGCGGCGAGCCCGCACAAAGAAGGCCCGCTGAAAGTGGAGGCCCAAATCATTTTCTCCTCCCCAAACTCTTGAAGGAGTACTCTTTGTTGCCCAAGATGGCTGGGGAGACTCTCATGCGGCCCCACTTCAGGCCACAGAGGACTCTGCTGTCCCTAAGTCCGGCAGAGGAAAATACTACGATGCTGGACTTGCAGGAGCAAAGAGAAACTCTGTGCGGTCCAAGAAGAAGTCGCATAAGGGCGCCAGCCACATGAAAACTCATCTGGCCACAGAAGTCAACCGCATGCGGGAGGCTCATGCGGCCAGAACGTTCAGCCGCATGAAGGAGGCTCATACGGCTACGACAGCCAACCGCATACAGGAGGCTCATACGGCCACGACTGACAGCCGCATGCATACTGCTTATGCGGCCACCGCTTGCATACAGAAGGGTCATGCGGCCACACATACCAGCCGCATGCAGATAGCCTGTACGGCTACCAAACCCAGCCGCATACCATCTGCTCCATGCGGCTCACGGTCAGTCTTCGACCGCCTCTCAGGCGATCCTGACCCCGGATGCTCTCATTTGCCATTCTCTGTGGACTCTTCCTACTATGCACTCTCAGGTGCTAGAAGGAAGAAGTCTCGGGCAGCGCAGGCTCGTCGAGCTTAGACAGCTGTCCTAACTTCTGACTATCAGGACGTCCCGTTGACTATTACGCGGGCCCCCGATGGAAAGTTGTATAAAACTATCCGTGTCCAGCCCCCGACGGCCAACGAACGGGATAGTTATCAAGAATCTTAAAACAATGATCAGGGGCAAGTACTGGTACTACCCCCATATCAGGGAGGAGGCATGATGCCAACACACTCATGTGCTCGGAACTCCCGGGCCCGTAAAATTGGTGACTTACGTAACATGATTCTTCACAAACGCAAGGAAAGAGACAATGATTTGGTGTACAAAGAGTCCTGTCAGGGACATCAATACACCTAAATTATTGTCAACTGCTGCTGCAACAAGACAGAGTACAAGAAGACCGACGGTCCGTCTTCCAACGGCTGCAACACCGAAGGGCAGAAGACGAGGCGCTTCTCGTCGCCTCCTGTAATTCTGCTCACAAGATCCCTGGCAGCGGGAGAGGGAAGAAAACAAACATCACCGGCCTAAAAATCTCAACCAAGCGGTCGTCCACGACCGCGGCGGGAGGAGTTTTCTAAGGTACTTGCTCAAAGACAAAATCTGCCACACTTGGAGATTCGTCGTCCACATCTCTGGAAGGCACTGAAGCTTGGGGTAGCACTCCCCAAAATATCCATGACAACCCGGTATTCTAAGAAGATAATCCAGGAGAAACGGTTCACCCAACAGATGCAGCAGATCCCGACGTCCCCGAGGACGTCCACAACTCTCAAAATGAGGCAAGCTCTGAAGCTGGGGGTACCACTCCCTCTGAGTCCGAACCAGAGAAAAACATTCCCACGTACCCTGACGATATCTCTGTACAATGGTATGACTCAGAAGGTACATCCTCAACCGTTCTTTTTATCTCTTCTCATGTGAGGACGATGTTCATGACAGACAGCAACCAAGATGGTCCCAGTGATCGCCAATGCATCGACACTCTGGAAGCCATACTTCTTACCTTGGTCAAATCTGTGGACGAAATCAAAGTGGCCCTTCCGACTCTACAAGGAAGAACAATTGGCCAAACAAACATAGGACCCGCGGCCAATGCGGACTCGAACTCAGCCGCACCAAACCCAGCTGATAATCCTCCTGAAATATCGACCCCCACCGCTGCAGACGAGGCCAGAGAGGCAAAAAGAGAGGTCCAGGAGCTCCGGGCCATGTTCTACGCCCGAAAAAAACTGCCAAGACCTCAGGATACGACAACCGTATCCTGCTGCGTGGAGAGATGTTCCCTTCCCACCAAGATATAAACCATTTAACATCAATCCATATGATGGAAAAACATCTGCAAGCAGGTATATCACCTACTTCGAAGTCACAACCGACCATCTGCCTTATGACGATGCCATCCTTACGCGGTTGTTCATCGGAGCATTGGAAGGGGCTGCCTTCGACTTGTACCGTAACTTTTCGGACAACTGCATCCATTCTTTCGCTGGCTTCAAACGTATGTTCCTAGAGAGGTTCTACGAAGTAGGACAAGACGTGACAATGTCCACCCTCATGGATGTTGTCCAGGAAGAAAAATAGCTGACAAGAAACTATATCGAGCAGTTTCGCCAAACTGCGATGAAGTTGCCTTCCAGTAACCCTGATTCCTCCTTAATCTAAATTTACCAAAAGAGGCTGCTTCCAACGATCAGCCTCTGGATGGGCGAAAGTCAGTTTAAGGATTGGAAGACTTTCATTATCAGCGCCACTAGCGCAGAAGACAAATTGAAAAAAGCTCGCCAATTGGGAATGTACGTCTCAGAACGAGAGGACAAGGGCAAACGTCCTAGCACCAACAGCAACAATGGTGGTAACCCCTCCAACAATCGAGACAACAAGGGCAAACAGGCTATGGTGGCCGACACAGCCCCAAGCCCGAATCAAAGTCGGCAAAAAAGCAGTAGCCTCAGATGACCTACTCCTTCGAGGACGGCCATGTCAAGCCCATCTTGGACATGCTCATATAAGGAGGCCGAATTCAGCTCCCTCCTCCAAGGCATAAACCTCGTCTTACAGAAATAGAGAGCCCCAAGTACTGCGACTACCATCGCTATGTTCACCATGCTACACAAGACTGCTACCAACTGAAGCGATACAACCAACATCTCATCGATTCTAAGGCCTTGGCCATCGATTTTGAAGAGGTAACCGTAGCAGCCAACATGGTGTCAGTACAAATCGGTAACTTCCCTCCGACAAAGACTCAAGATGGAGTAGTGCCCATCCCCGGAACAAGGATGGAGGATGCTAACCTTCCACCTCTCCGAGACCAAGCTGCTGGTCTAGTGCCCCTTACCACATCACGAGGGGAGGTCATCTGGGTCCATCCGGACCTGGTACCAGAAGTGACTCAGTCTGCACCTCCCTCCACCAGCAAAAAAAAGAGTAGGAAAGTCAAATCATGCCGCACAATCTCCGCGGCGGTCGAGGAGGCTACGGCTCTCGTCACCCGGTCGGGTGCACAATCCCAACCTACACCGGGTAACTCGGTTGAAGATCATCAGCCGATAGCTGCTGATGCTTCAGGACCTTCGCAGCCTTCGACGACCGACAAGCCTAGGCCGAAGGAGACTCGCTTTGACAAACTGCTCCGAAAAGAGACACCTTATGGGCTGAAAAGGCCCTACAACTTTGACATCTTGGCGCAATTGGCTAACACACCGGCCAAATTATAGCTATACGAGCTCCTGAGACTCTCCAAAGATATTCGTGTCGCACTAAGCGAGGCACTCCAGAATGCCGACACATTTTTGGCTCAGTTCAATCTCACTAGGGAGAGCCTGCCTGCAGATCTCCAGGACAGCACTTGCACAGGCGTAATGCCCAACATCATCTTCACTCCGTAGGATATACTTATCAAGAACAACCTGCATGATCGTCCTCTATATTATACTAGGTATATTGGCGATATCAAGGTGTACCGGATGGATATTGATCCCGGTTCTTCCATAATAATCATCCCGAAGAACTTACTACACCATCTGCATATCCCAATGTATCGCCTGATGTCGACAAGCACTGCCATCAGCGATTTCAATTCAAGCAGAAGCTATCCGATTGGAAAGATTCGCTTGAAGTGCCAAATCGGCGACCTTCAGTCAGAAGTGACCTGCTATGTCATAGATACGGACACTTCCGACAACATTCTCCTGGGGCGTCCTTGGATACACGATTACATGATCATGCCCTCTATACTGTACCAGTGCTTTAAGTACGTCAACAAGCACGGCTCCATGAGGACAGAATTTGCCGACATCGATCCCTTTAAAGAGGTCGAATCCTACTACTCAGATTCATGCTTGTACGAGAAGTCGAAAAAGTACCTTGCCGAAGGAGATACTCAAGCTCAAACTGAGGCGACAGTTGGATCAGAAGAACTACTGAAAATCCATCTCCAAGCCCGTAAACCTAGCAGAACTGTACCCCTTACGGCCACTCTGCGTAAGGACGCAATCAGCCTCTCTGCACAGGAGGAGCAGATGATAATCCGACTGCCAAGGTCTGGCCAAGCGCTAAGAACCACGACGGAGCCGCTGACAATATGACTACCTAGAGCTATTCAGCAACAAATAGAGGAGCTCAATCCCTATGTCAAGCCGATGACGATTCGTCTTCGCAAAATGAATCGACAACCGAGCGCTAAGCCGGGGACCGCTAGCCAGCCAACAACTCCCCGCCCAGTACCGAGCACCAAAATGGAGGTAGCTAGTATGCCAACGACTCCATGTTCTGTTCCACCCATGGATTCCCTGATGATTAAGCTGCCTAAGTCATCCTCTCAGTCTTCATTTACACAGGGGGTAGCGGAAGAAGAGTAAGAACTGGCCAAGTATGTGGCTTCTCACACCGATGTTCCATCCGCAGATAATGTAATCCCACTGGAAAAGATACCTTACTTCATCAATAAAGGGCTATCTTTGAATTATCTCTAGCTTAATAAGCTTTGTACAATGTATGCTATGTAACACGGTATAGGCACCCACTTGCACATACAGGTATCAAATGTCTACACCGCAAACCAATTCACTCCAGTGGAAGACGCTTACCATATAATCGAGGGAGAGGATCATCCAATTATCTTCGGCCGAAAGAATAATCCACAACCCTTTAGGGTAGAAGAAATTGATCTCGAACCCGACACCGGGAGACTGCCCCTTTATCTGTATAGTTTCCAATCCAAGTACCTCATGTAAAAACAGGGGTATGATCTGGAAACTATGCCAGGTTTGAACTACGGCACTGGACGATAATTACCCTTATAATTGCCTGTCCCAGCCGGAAAACTACGAGATTACTACAATAAAACCAGATGTGGGCTATGTTATGTTATACCAGCAACGACCCCTGAAAGCTCAGACGAGGAATGCGACTGGCATTCAAACTCACCCGGATCACCAACTTTCGATTCGAATTTCAGCATTGGAGACATGCTCAGGCAAGTCTGGTCCGTCAATATGGCATTTGTCGACGCCTACGAAGAAGACGAAGACATTCCTGAACTTCTTGAGTTAGAGCCGTGGGCACAACAACTAGATACACAATGGGAGAAGCGATTCAAAGAAAGAGAGCCTCCCACCGAAGATGAGGTTATGCAAGTCGATCTTGGTGATGAATCTTTACCAAAGTCCATCTTCGTCAGCAAAAGTCTGACAAACGAAGAGCAGGAATCTCTACTACAATTCGTCAGAGAATACATCGACGTGTTTGCCTGGAGCTACAAAGATATGCCAGGACTGAACCCCGAAGTTGAACTTCACAAACTCAACATCCGTTCGAACGCAAAATCGGTCAAGCAACAGCAACGACAGTTCCGCCCCTACATCATGAATGCCATTGAAGCTGAGGTCAATAAACCGATAGCCATCGGCTTCATCCGCGAGAAACAGCGTCCAGACTGGGTCGCCAACATAGTACTAGTCCTCAAGAAGAACGGAAAGATTTGAATCTGTATCGACTTTTGCAATCTGAATGAGACATGTCCTATGGATGAGTTCCCCCTCCCTATCACAGACATCATGATCGACAACACCTGCGGCTTTGAGCGTATGTATTCATGGATGGTTTCTCGGGGTACAACCAAATCAAGATGTTCCCTGATGACAAAAAGCATACATCATTTCGAATACCAATTGGCACATATTGCTACACAGTCATGTCTTTCGGTTTAAAGAATGCTGGCACAACCTATCAAAGAGCTATGAGCATCATCTTTAGAGACCACCAGTACAAGACAGTGGAATGCTACGTCGACGACATCGCCGTCAAAAGTCGCTCTAAGGAAGATCATCTGCATGATCTGAGAACAGTATTCGACCTGATACGAGTGCACAATTTGAAAATGAATCCCACGAAATCCTTCTTGGGCATATCCAGCGGGAAGTTCTTGGGTTTTATCATTACTGTCCAGGGAATCCACATAAAACCTTGAGAAGACGAAGGCAATCATGGAGATGGGTCCCCCGAGAAATCTCTGCGAACTCAGGGGCCTTCAAGAGAGGCTAGCCTACATCAGGAGGTTTTATCTCCAACCTCTCTGGACGATATCAGCCATTCACCCACCTCATAAAGAAGGGCATTTTATTCGTATGGGATAAAGAATGCCAGCGCCCCTTCGACAACATCAAAGAATATCTAACGAACCCTCCAGTCCTGGTAGCCCCGGTTGCTGGAAAACCATTCCTGCTCTATGTGCGAGTAATGGAACATTCTTTCGGTGCTTTACTAGCACAAAACAATGATGCAGGCCATGAGTAAGCTATATATTACCTCAGCCGAATGATGATGGGGCCGGAACATCGATACACTGCCGTGGAGAAAGAGTACCTTGCTCTGGTTTTCGTCATTCAGAAAATGCGACACTACATCACGGGACAAACCATTCATGTCGTATCAAGAGTCAACCCCCTCAGGGTCCTCATGACTAAGCCAGGTGGACTCAGCTCTCGCCTCGCTACCTGGGCGATATTATTGTCCCTCTACCACAAAATCTTTGTCCCGCAGAAGGCTGTTAAAGGTCAAGCTCTGGCAGACTTTTTAGCAGCTCATCCAGGATCGGTGTCAACCAGAATAGACGAAGAGATTCCAGATGAGGTCGCCAACTCAAATGTGGCCTCTCATGATGCCGTATGGCTAATGATTTTCGACGGTGCTTCTAGAACTGGGCCTAAGGGTAACATCGTCGCTGGAGTCGGAGTGGTGCTGATTTCTCCTACCGGGATAGTGATCAATCAAGCTTATTCCCTCACGTAGCCTTGTTCAAACAATGTGGCCGAGTACAATGCTTTGGTCATTGGCCTCTGACTTACGAAGGAGCTGGAGGTAGAGTACCTTGAAGCATACGGCGATTCGCAACTAATCGTTAACCAGATCCGGGGCTCATACGAAGTGCGTCATGAAGTCATAATCTCCCATCACCAAATAGCGATTAACATCATCTCATCCTTGGAGGGGTTCTTTATAGAACACATTCCCAGGCTCCAGAACATTGAAGCCGATGCCCTAGCAGGCCTTGTCGCTTCCTTAGCGGTTCTGAATCATGCTCACCACTTGGTTGACATCATAGGCCGTGAGTTGGTCTGTCCCAAAAATAATGTTCAGTGTGTTGAGAGCTACTCCGGGCTGACAGTCGACAAAGCACCAGACTTGAGACAACCATTTATCGACTTCGTAGTCTACGATATCCTGCCAGAGAATTCGAAGGAAGCCACTTCTATCAGAAGACGTTCTCTCAGATTCTTCTACGATATAGAGACAAAAATGCTATATCGGCGATCATACGATAGATTACTGCTTCGGTGTCTGTCAAATACAGAAGTCAAAGAAGTCGTACGTGAAGCTCATGATGGCATCTGTGGGGCCCATCAACCTGGCCCGAAACTACAAGATCGCCTTCGCCGAATAGGCTACTACTGTCCCACAATGGTTGCAGATACGATCAACTATGCAAGAAAGTGGAAAGCCTGTCAAGTCTATGCAGATTTCATCTACCAGCCATCCGAGTTTCTACATCCGACGGTGGCATCCTGGCCATTCAAAGCATAGGGAATGGACATCATTGGTCCAAACACTCCACCTTCATTCCGAGGACATCTCTTCATACTCGTAATCACAGATTACTTCTCCAAATAGACGGAGGCTATCTCGTTGGCAGAAGTGAAGACTTCAAACATGATCAGCTTTCTCAAGCATCACGTCATTTATCGCTTTGGACTGCCACGAAGGATCATCTACGATAATGGTCCGCAGTTCGTAAGCTACGCTTTCTATCGGTTTTGTGACAAATACCAAATCCAAAATATCGCTTCAACACTATACAACTCGGCGGCTAATGGTCTGGCTGAAGCGTTCAATAAAATAATTATCAAGCTTCTCAAAAAGTTTGTGTCATCAAACAAACACGACTGGAATGAAAAGCTCGACGAATGCTTATGGGCGTACCGTACTACAGTAAGGACTGCCACCGGAAACACACCATTCTTTCTGGTATACAAAAGTGAGGCAATTCTACCACTGGAGACTCAAATCCCCTCACTCCGTGTCGCTCTCACCTATCGGTTGACAACATATGATAATCACCATCGCCGACTACAAGAGTTGGAGGCCCTAGATGAAAAGTGCCTGTTAGCTCAACAACGGATTGAGCTATACCAATCCCGTATCTCCGGGGCATTCAACAAGAAGGTTAAAATCAGAACATTCCAAGTAGGCGATCTCGTTCCGGCAGTTCGGAGGCCGATGGTTATGACTCACAAAATCGCCGGCAAGTTCCAGCCAAAGTGGGAAGGCCCGTTCATCATCGATGCTGTATTCTCTAATGGAGCTTACCGTCTCACAAAACAAAATGGAGACTTATTCATGTTGCCCATCAACGGCAAGTTCCTAAAGAAGTATTACGTCTGAAATGACGTACTCCAAATCTCCAAGGGTGTTGAGTTATGTACCCCCTGGTACCGTTGAACTTACATTCTGACTCCAAATTTCCCAAAATGATGAGTTATGTACCCTCTGGTACCGCTGAACTTACATTTCAATCCCAAATTTCCCAGATTGTTGAGTTATGTACCCGCAGGTACTGCTGAACTTACACTCTGGTCACTACAGATGAATCTATATCGCATCTTTTAGGTAGTAAGTCATATATGATTATACCTCTGAACTTTTTTCCTAAAAGAGCTCCCTCCTTATGACCAAATATCCGCACTTTCAGTGCACAAAAAGGGTAACAGATCCACAAATTCTTCGAAACAACCACGTGGATGTTACCTCTGAGTTGTTCCCCTTCCATCAAAAATAAACTGCCCCTCATATAGAACTTCCACGTCCTTATTACCTCTAAGTTGTTCTATATACCCTTCATGGAGCCCACTCCAGCCATATTCTCCTTACCTCTGAGTGGGAAGGCTCCATCGAAGAAACCCTCATATTTACCATGTCCTCATTACCTCTAAGCAAGTATGGTGGTTCTCTCTCGCTTTATTATCCATACCCAAGATCGGAGTATGCCAAGGATAATAGGCCCACAAATGTCCTCTGTTGACCACAAATGTTGTACTAAATTTCCTAGTACATGCCCCTCATTTCTCATCATGCCCCTGGAGCCTAGCTGCTCTACGACATTCTTTCTCCCGATACCAGAAACTTCCATGGCCACCTTACTGTGGAATTGTTCTAAGTATCCATATCAAACTTGTTATCCGTACCTAAAACTAAGGTATACCAAGGGTAACAAGTCCACAAACAGTCCCCCAGTGGGGCAAATACCACAACACCACAAATATAATAAGCAATACAAACGAAGGGTAGAATAAAACATACTTTTTTATTTGAAATTCAAAAGTACTACATGTTCTGGGGACCGTGTCCACCTCAAGAAAGAAAAAGAACGAAAAAAAAAGAAGAAAAAAAAAGCTGACTATGGTTCGGCGATACACAATTCCATGAGACGGTCCCTCAACAAGACAGTCGATCACTCGAACCCTTGCTTGGCCCGACGCTCGGCCTCCTAAGCTAGCCGCTTTGCATATTCTAGGTGCGCATTAGCCCGCCAGCCATCCTCGAGCTTCTTTAAAGCACTCTCCAGGCTAGCAGAAGCTCGAGAGACCTTTTCGGCCTCCTGAACGATCAGCTCTTTATCCGTACAGGAAGCTTCAAACTCAGACTCCAAGAAGGCCAGCTTCCTCTGGAGTTCGAGGATCTGCTCCCTTGTATCAATTACTCTGCGAGAGGCAGCCGCTTTTCGAGCTAGGCAATTCTCGCTCCTATGGCCCAGCTGATCATATTGAAGAGATAGGTCACCGAGGTCCTTCATTATAACCGACTTGGACTTATCTCGTGTAGCCCTTACCTTCTCCAGGACAGTGGTAAGGAAGCCCCGCTCCTGATCTATTGCTGCAGACAGATCAGCTTACCATAATACTTGAAACTGGGCCACGAGCTGATCAGCCTCTAATAATTTGGGCTCCAGAAGCACAGCTATCACTGTCCCACCAGGAAGGGTTTTAAGAATGTCAATCTGGCCTCGGGTGCATTATTGGGCCAAAGCAAATGGGGTCCCCCGCTCCACAGCAACTTTGACCCCTCTCTTCAAGTGGCGGTAGAAACTGTCAACCACATCCTGTGACGTCTCATCCAGAACTTTCGTAGAGGACGACGTCAAAGGAAGTATAGCTGGCAGTGTCGAAGGAGATACACCAGAACTTGCCACCCCTGCCACCAGGGAAACAAATTCCGAGCGAAAAGATGCATGGAGAGCAGCTAACTTCTCCTCCGCGGCCCGGAGAACCTGGATACTCGACAAGGCGGAGAGGTCGACCCCCGAAGCTACATGAGCAGAGGAGGACGCATGGACCATGGCTCCTTGTCCCAGCTGTGCCGCCACCTGATCTCCCAAACTCGATCCGGCGGGAGACCCCTCAATATAAGTTGGAAGGGGAGGGGCACACTCCCTCCCACTAGATTCCTGCTGGTAGAGCCTTCCCTGACAATATTCGTCATTGGCAGTGAAGAGGCAGGACATGTATGTCCAGAGCAACCATCAATCAGCATAACCCGAAGGATGTGACGATAGAGCAAATGGGCCTCCTCACTAGTCAAAATTTGGCTTATCTTATAAGGGGAGGGTTGTGGAGGCTGAGGCTCGCTCACAGCCGCCGTAGTCCCCTCACCAGCAACCTCTAAGCCGAATTCAGTTGGCTCTTCTGCCCTAGCTGCCCCAGAAGGAGTGTCACTACCATTTTTTTTAGCTTGGGGGTATTTTGGTCATTTTTGAAATTTTGTGAATTATTTGGAATTATTATTTATTAATTGGACTTATTATAATTAATATGATTTTTGGTGATTTTTAGGAGAATTGATTTTGGGCCTATAGTGGACTTTGACTTGTGTTGACTAGAAGACTAACCTAGTAACTAATCTAGGTTATGGCCACTTAGTTAAGTTAAGTAACCTCGGTTTGACCAAATTTAATGAGGTTTAAGTCATTGGAACTAAGTAGGAGTGATTTGGAGTTGTGTAGGCTAATATGGCTTATGACTTCATAAGTCATGATTAAAGACTTAGGCTTAATAGCCCATAGGCCCACACCATGAACCAACCCTAACCCTAATCAGCCCATGGCAGCCACTATTGACCTATCACATCCTATTTAATGCCTCCCAAATCTAGGGCTAGCCTCTTCCTTAGGAATTTATTGCAAGAGAAGAAAGAGGTGAGCTTCCATCTTTAGAAATTCATAATAAATCTATTTTTTCTCCTTTTTAATCCAAACAAATTGCATTGGGTTCTAAATTCTTCCTACTTTCTGTTGGCTATGAGTATTCTCAGATTTGGGAAGATTTGGAGGAGTTTCACCATTGGAAAGAACCTCACTCTTCGAGCTTTGTGGAGGGTTTTGATACATAGAGGTAACTCTCCATTTTTACCATGAAATTCTGGTTTAATTGCATGAATATGGAGCCCTAGACCTAACCTAACTATAGGAATAGGAAACCCTAGGTTTTCGTGTCCTTTCGTATCCAAACTGGACACGTATCAGTACCTATTTCCTTGTGTTTGATGAAATGCCACTGTGGATTTGTTTTTGTTATTTTCAAATAATTTTTGAATGGGAAATATTGTTTTTATATTGCTTATATGTTTCCAGTAGACTGAGGTAGATTAGATGTCGTGTCGTGTCGAATCGGACACGTGCACACGCCTCGTGCACACGCGCGCGCGGGCTACATTAATCCCCTCCATCTCGGGGTCTATTCTGGACACGACACGAATTGCCTCGACATGAAATTTTGGGAGATTGTAGGGGCATCATCTGTCATCCCTCTCCCCAAATTTCACGACAATTCGTGGTCGGGTTTGGGAGTTATCGACCGCGCACGGGGAAACCACTGTCACTGTACACAGTTTTTAATTGCCACTGATACGGCTTCACAACTTTGGACACGACACACTCTAACACGTCTCAGGGTGTCAAGCACTTAGCCCTACCCTAGGTCCATCCATTGACACGTGCACGTGGCCCAGTTCGCGTCGTGTCGAGTGCACGACACGCGTGCACCTGTGCACGACGCATTGTCTGTGTATGTGTCTCAGTGCACTGTTTTGGGCAAATCCATTTTGGACACGGCTGTGTCCTCGTGGTGGACACTTGACACTTCCAGAGACACCTTCACACATAGCATTTACATTACCAACCACTTAATTATCATTTTAATTTGATTTTGTAGATCAATTCTCAAATACCCATTTTTTTCTGATATCCTATATTAACTGTACAGCTTTCTTCTGTTTCCAGAAATTCAATTCGAGATTTAGCAATCTTTTTAACGTACTTAAATGCAATAGTTCACATGTTTAAGTGCCTAATATGTTACACCTATATGTGTTTTACTTATGTGATCAATTTGGGTTTAATTGGTGAATATTTGGGTATTGAATTGGGGTTGATACATGTGGACTGTTTTAATGGTTCAAATTTTGATACCTATGTTCTATAGAACCTGAGATTATAGGGGGGGTTTATGAGCTGTTCTCCTTCTCTTTTCACTGTAGGGAAAATCTGAACTGATTGTTTCTTTCCTTCTTTTCTGAAAATCTGGGTTGTATTAATAAAGAACCAGTGTATACACTGTCAATAGGCTTCCTAAGTTTTCATTGAAAACTGAGATTTCAGGTTCATTGTTTTAACATGTAAATTCTCACTGCTTGTTACCTGAGAACTGCCCCTACACACAACACACACAGCCCTGTCACTCCCCCTTTCACTGTCACACTCTTCACAGTTTTTTTTCCCTTTCACTTCACTCACACAGTCACTCATCACCACACACACATACACATTGACACAGCCCTCACACTCTTCACAGTTTATCCTTTCACTCTCTATATGCCTAGCTAAGGTAATATATATGTATATAAACTGTAATATATGTATCTATATATATATATATATTGTAAGTTTGTGTTTATATATAAGTTAATGATGTTTTGTGGATATATAATATCTATATGAATATCTATTTATGTATGGATATCATATAGGTATGTAAAGTATATATAGGGTACATAGATGTATGTGTTTAATAATTGTGCAATGTGATGTTTCCTGATATTGCTCTATAACCTATGTAATGTACATATATAGGTAATATGTAGAAATGTCATATAACATGTGTAGTTGGTCTAGATAGCCTAGTAGTGTTGTGTACTAGCTAGTGTAGGTTGAGTGACCTAGTATAGACTAATGTAGTCTGGTATAGACTAGTTTGACCTAATTTCGACTAGTTTGACCTAATTTAGACTTGTTAGACCCAGTTTGACTTCTAGGGTTGACCAGAGTTGACCAGAGTTGACCAAGAGTTGACTTTGGTCGAGATTGACTCATATTCATGTATAATGCATTGTAGAGCTTCATTTTACCATTCTGGACTTGTTGTGACTTGTGCTGTTCTGAATAGGAGCCAGACACCACTCCTCGGACAGTACTTTTCAGTTGGACACTCAGATACCAGGCAAGTACATTCTCTGATCATTTCATATCATGTTTAGGATTATATTTCCTGCTTTAGACTATCTTACTTGATGCTGACACGTTGGTAACACGGATTGGTACTATATGGATCCCTTCATGAGATGTTATCCCCCTCGGGAGCATCAGATACTTTTGTCATGTGTGTTTCACTTACATCATGTATCATATGCTTCTATTATCATGAATCTTCGGGAATCAGCTAGTGACTCATGTACCCTCATGATCACCGAGCCTTTACGAATCAATTTATGAATCACCCTTTATGGGCAACGTAGTACAATAATGAATCTTAACGTAACTTGAATGGATCCTTGTGTATTGATTGGGGATGGGGGAGTATAAGTAAACATGTGAATAAATCCAAGTAGTGTAATCATGAATAAATTTCCAGTAGTGTAATCATAATTCAGTCCTTAGCCATTCACATGTTTATGCAGTACTCTGAATCACTAGCACTGTCTCTCTTTATACATATCATAGATATTTACTTACAGTCTCTCCTTTTACATTATGCTATTTCTTCAGATCTTGTATTTTATTCTCTAGCATGATTATATTTCCTTTTCTGCTATGACTTGTTGAGATGTTTTGTACTCGCTCCATCCTGACTGGACCTGTTGAAATATTACAGAGGATGAGGACGAGGCTGGCTGTCCTACCTATTACGGTGCTACTTTAGATGAGTGCTTGAACCTGGACCAGCAGCAGGCCCTACTAGCTGTGGATGACTCACTCTTAGACTAGGATGCTTTTATTTCAGTATTTTATGGATAATTGTACTTATTGATACTTGGGATCTGGGATTGTATTATCTTAGACACTTAGACTTTCTGATGTACTTGGGATGTTTCCTTTCATTTCAGCAGTTTCATTTTCTATCTATCAGCTATGCTATTGTTTTCCATAAATAAGCAAATATGAAATCAAAGTTAATTCTTCTTTACAAAAGTTATCTTGATATCGTTATCCCCAGAGGAAACTGATATTCCACCATGTATCATCTTCCCAGAGAATTTGATATTTTGTTTTATTAGGTCCCCAGCAGAGTCGCCAATTTGTTTTCCATAAATAAATTCACTTTATTTATTTTGTATCTGAGAAAATTACAACTGTAGGAATCTAATCTAGAAGACGATTACTTTATCCCTTGGACGATGCGATGAAGAAAACTCGAACTTTGAAGAACTTGGACAGCAACTGGGCAATCTCTCTGTTCTTTCTGAAATTGACTGTAGTGTCTGATGAAGATGAAGAAACTCTCTTTTATAGAGTTCAGGATAACTGTCCTTAAGCATACGCTCAGGTAGTTACTTGACGTGTGCATAACTGCAGGGACGCATGGCAAATTCTGATGGAGACACATTAGCGTGCGGTTGAAAGTAGTGGAGCATATTCAGGAGAGATTGATTGCATGAATGCCACGTTGCATAACTTCTGAAGAAGTAGATAACTGAGTGCAGGACACGTGAGAACGTGTGTTAACTGTACGTTGAAAATCATTCTGGACACAACTGCTGTGATACGCTGCCTTAGAAGAAGAGTCAAACGCTAGCTTTTGAAGGCATATGTCTTGCATACGCTGACTTGGACAGCATAGAACCATATAAAGCTGATACGCTCACATTATTGACAGGAAGTCGTATGGAAACTATACGCTCACTTGACAAGGAGTCGTATGGAATCTATACGCTCACTTGGTTGGCAAGGAGCCGTATGGAATCCATACGCTCACTTGGTTGGCAAGGAGCCGTATGGAATCCATACGCTCACTTGGTTGGCAAGGAGCCGTATGGAATCCATACGCTCACTTGGTTGAGTCGTATGTTTGAATAAGTAGACACGTGGCATGTTTGAATAAGTAAACACGTGGCCATCATCAATCTTCTTTGATACGCCATATCTTCTAATAACTGACAAAATCTTCTCGAGCGTCGTGACTGCGGATATGATGGCTGACAGACTGTCAAAACTGACAGTAATGATAGCTTTTACATTTATGAGAGATGCTGAGCTGTCCTCGTAAAAGACAAAACCGACTCTTCGAAAACCTATACGACGGCTAGTCTTCATTGGACAGCTGTCTTTGCACGAAAGACGAAGTGTCAGATTTATCTTTTATTAAATATATGCTGTGCTGTCATCTCAAAAAATAATAAAATATTCACTGAGCGTACAGCCTTTGGATGAGCGTATGGCCTTGACTGAGCGTATGGCCTTGAGCGTATGACTTGGACTGAGTCTTATGTCAGCGTGTCATAATTTTCACACCCTACAGCTATCATCTATTTTTCCTTGAGTTTATATCAGATCGTGCTTCTTCTTCCTTAGTTGTGATTGAGTTTACTTTATCATGTCACCCCCAATCGGGGAGTATAAACTGTTAAGCTTTATATTGTTAGATGTTGTGACCAAGGACAGCGTTCTACCGCCGACACTGCGGCGTAGGCTGGACGTACCCACGTCTCGTGCCCTTACTCTAGGGTACGGGTCGTGACACGTTTTTAGTGGTAGCCCATGCAGGTCTAGACTAGAAGTGTGGTGGTACTCAAACTAGAGTATCACTACAGCCTGCTATAGGATATAGGACATAAATTTTTAAGGGTGCTTAATCACATTAGGAAAATTTCTTTATTGCCATCTAAATTCTTATTGTCAGCTGATCCTTTGAATTATAATTGTCCGCATTTGTTATTTCGTTTCTTTCTCAAAAATTGATACTCTTGTTTGCCTATCTTCAGGATGGTAGAGACTCGATCGCAGCGTACCATTCATGAGGATGCTATGGAGGGGACTGCTACCTCCCATCCAGTACAGCAGGGCCAGGGGACTACAGCTCCTGCCACCTTCGCTCGTATTGAGGCCCCGGCCGCAGCAGCAGGGGGTATGCTTCCACCGACAGGGAGACAGGACCCGGTTCCCCCAAAGGATCCTTACCAGCAGCCACCTCCAGGGATAGTAGACGCAGTGCAGCTGCTAGCCTTCTTCAGGCAGTACATGGAGGGTCAGCAGACCCAGCAGCAGAGACAGACGGCGGAGCTCACTTGAGGCATTGAGCTGGCAGTGACAGCAGTGGAAAGGGTCATAGCTCAGCCAGCGGCAGCCCCGTAGCCATACCAGCTACGGGAGAAGGGCATCCAGGACTTCCAGAAGATGCACCCGAGAGATTTCCGAGGGACGGAGGGGATCCTGTATGCCGATGAGTGGATTGAGCATATGGAGGAGATCTTCAGGCTGGCTGAGATTCCGACGAGGCTCCAGATAGAGACAGCGGCCAGCAAGATGTAGGATCTGGCCCGGACATGGTACCAGACCGACCCGAGGGTCGGCACAGCAGGACAGACTTGGGCAGCATTCAAGAAGCTGTTCAAGGAGAAGTTCTTTCCAGACGCAGCACTGGGAGCCCTCGAGACCCAGTTCGAGGCCCTGGTACAGGGGAGCCAGTCCGTGGAGGAGTACGCAGGAGAGTTCTATCGCTTGAGCAGATTTATGGATGACTTGTCCGAGACGACGAAGGCCCGAAGGTTCCGGAAGGGCTTGGTAAAGGAGGTCAAGTCCTACACCAAGAATGCCCGCAGTGCTACATTTGAGGAGATACTGGTGGACGCGCTAGCTGCAGAGGATGATCTTGAGCTTAGGCTCAAGAGGGGGCGAGACTCCCAGGGAGGCAGCAGTAGCGAAGGACCGGCCAAGAGGCCGCACTTTCAGCAGCAGCAGCACCAGCAACAGAGGTTCCAGCCGTAGCAGTTTCAGCAGCCGAGGCATCAGCCAGTGCAGCATCAGCAGCAGAGGGTGCAGCAGCAGGCACCGAGGCAGCAGGCCACCCCCTGTACTTATTGCAAGAAGCCAGGGTACGGGTGGAACGAGTGTAGGAAGAGGCTAGGCAGGTGCCTACTCTGTGGGGCAGCAGACCATCAGCTTAGGGAGTGCCCTATGTTCTCGGGACGAAGAGGAGCAGGAGCAGGAGCCAAGGCTCCAGGGGGACCGCAGAAGGGACCGTTGCCGACTCAGCAGCAGCGGTTTATGCAGCACCAACAGCAGGCCAGGGGAGGCCAGCAGGGGCGAGCTTTCTCCATGGCAGCTGAGGATGCAGAGGCGATAGGATAGCTGATCGCAGGTTCGGTTCTTCTCGACTCCAGTCCAGCTTTTGTATTATTCGATTTCGGTGCTTCGCATAGCTTCATATCTGTATCTTTTGCGATTAGACACGGTATCATAGCTAAATCTTTACCTAGGACTTACAAGATCACGACCGGGGGTGGTATTATCCTCGTACGTGATGTTTGTAAGGGTCGGAGAGTTATTTTGGGAGGCCGTGAGTTGGAGGTGAGCCTACTCGTAATGCCATTGCGGAACTACGATATAGTACTCGGCATGGATTGGTTAAGCAGGTACAATGCCAGTATTGATTGCAAAGGGGGTAGAGTTCTTTTCAGAGCGCCAGGGGAACCAGAGTTCGAGTACTCCAGACGTCAGGCAGAGCAGAGTAGCGGAGTCTTCTGTGGAGTCTCGGTCGAGGAGCAGGCGATACCACACCCCTTGATAGCAGAGTATATGGATGTTTTCCCAGAGGAGTTGTCGGGATTGCCACCAGACAGGGACATAGAGTTCTCGATAGACTTGGTTCCAGGAGCAGAACCCATCTCTCAGCATGTTTATCGGGTGAACAACAGCGAGCTGGTGGAGCTGAAGAAGCAAGTGGATGAGCTGCAGGACAAGGGCTTCATCCGCTCGAGTTCGTCGCCATGGGGTGCACCAGTGTTGTTCGTGCCGAAGAAGGATGGATCAGTATGCATGTGTATTGACTATAGGGCACTCAACAACCTCACGATCAAGAACAAATACCCACTGCCGCGGATCGACGATCTATTTGACCAGTTGAGCAGAGCTCGGGTATTTTCCAAGATTGATCTGAGGTCGGGATATCACCAGGTGATGGTGAAGGGGGATGATATTCCCAAGACCGCTTTCAGGATGTGGTACGGGCAGTTTAAGTTTTTGGTTATGCCGTTTGGGCTAACCAATGCACCAGCAGTGTTTATAAACCTTATGAGCAAGGTGTTCCACCAGTATCTGGATCAGTTTGTGGTGGTGTTCATAGACGATATCTTGATATATTCTAAGACTGTGGAGGAGCACGAGGAGCACCTGCGGATAGTGCTGGAGATTCTCAGGAAGGAGCAGCTTTATGAAAAACTCTCCAAGTGTGAGTTTTTCTTGGACCGGGTGGACTTCTTGGGGCACGTTGTGACTGGAGATGGTATCTCAGTTGACCCCAAGAAGATTGTAGCAGTTGAGGCATGGGCAGCACCGACTTCAGTTGCAGAGATCAGAAGTTTCCTGGGGCTGGCAGGGTATTATCGGAGATTTGTGCAGGATTTCTCCCGAGTTGTACAGCCGTTGACACGGTTGACCCGGAAGGATGCTGAGTATGTTTGGTCAGAGGAGTGTCAGACAGCTTTTGATGAGTTGAAGAAGCGGCTGACGACAGCTCCGATTCTGACATTGCCTTCAGGATCAGGTGGTTTTACTATTTATAGTGATGCTTCAGGGAAGGGGCTGGGTTGTGTGTTACAGCAGCACAGGAAGGTGATTGCCTATGCTTCCAGGCAATTGTAGTCCCATGAGAAGAACTACTCTACCCACGACCTGGAGCTGACAGTAGTGATATTTGCTCTGAAGCTGTGGAAGCATTATCTGTATGGTGAGAGGGTGGAGATCTTCACAGATCACAAGAGCCTAAAGTATGTGTTCACTCAGAAGGAGTTGAACATGAGGCAGCGCAGATGGTTGGAGTTGATAAAGGACTTTGACATTGCACTGCAGTATCATCCGGGAAAGGCCAACGTGGTTGCCGATGCCTTGAGTAGGTATCCGACAGCCATGTGTTTGACCATGGATCGGCATTTGCTTGCCGACTTGGAGAGCCTTGGGATTGAGGTGATCGTGCCGGAAGTACAGATGCAGCTGTGGGGGATGCAGATTCAGTCAGGCTTGGTGGACAGGATCAAGGCGGCCCAGTTCGAGGATGTGGCTTTACAGAGTATCAGAGAGCAGATCAGTATAGGAGTGGGGGATGCTGAGTTTTCACTTACTGAGGATGGTGCCCTGAGGCACGGTGCCAGGTTATGTGTGCCTAGCGGGGAGCTCAGAGAGCAGGTTATGCAGGAGGCCCACAGCTCTCAGTACTCTATACACCCGGGTGCCAACAAGATGTACCGAGATCTGCGGGAGCATGTTTGGTGGTCAGGAATGAAGCGGGAGGTATCCAACTTCGTAGCTAGGTGCTTGGTCTGTCAGCAGGTCAAGGCAGAGAGACAGAGGCCCGGTGGATTGTTGCAGCCGCTGCCTACTCCCGAGTGGAAATGGAAGCATATCACTATGGACTTCGTATCAGGATTGCCGCGTACTCCAGGAGGAAAAGACGCGATTTGGGTCATCGTTGACAGGTTGACCAAATCGGCCCACTTCTTTCTATTCAAGGTGGGTACGTCTACAGAGAGGCTGGCGGAGATGTATATGCGGCAGATAGTCAGGATTCACGGAGTTTCGGTCAGCATCGTCTTAGATCGGGATAGCCGTTTTACTTCCCATTTTTAGAGGAGTCTGCAGACCAGCTTGGGCACTCAGCTCAAGTTTAGTACTGCATTGCACCCCTAGACGGACGGACAGTCAGAGCGGACTATTCAGAACCTTGAGGATATGCTGCGGACGTGCGTCCTGGACTTTGGAGGTTCCTGGGAGGATCATCTTCATCTGGTGGAGTTTGCCTACAACAATAGTTTCCAGGCCAGCATTGAGATGTCACCTTTCGAGGCTCTGTACGGGCGTAGGTGCCGTACACCCTTATCCTGGGATGATGTTGGTGAGCGAGCTTTGCTGGGGCCAGAGATAATTGTTGATGCGGCCGAGAAGGTGAAGCTCATCAGGGACAGACTTTACGTGGCGCAGGACAGACATCGGCACTGGGCCGATAGCCACCGGAGACCCTTGGAGTTTGAGGTACGGATTAGAGTAGGATTAGATTTAGGTTTCCTTGTTTATAATTTTTTGATCATGATGTTTATTATAATTAATTGAGACCTTGCTTGTGATTAGGTCGGAGACTGGGTTTTCTTGAGGATATCTCCGACTTGTGGTACGATACGTTTTGGTGGAGGCGGGAAGCTTAGCCCGCGCTTCATCGGCCCTTTCGTTATCAGCGGGAGAGTCAGTGACGTGGCTTACAGGCTAGACTTGCCGCCTGCACTTGTGGGGGTCCACAATGTATTCCATGTATCATAGTTGAGACGGTACGTGGCTGACCCTAGCCATGTGCTCGATCATTCGGAGATTGAGATGGGTCCTTCTCTCAGCTATCCAGAGCAGTCAGTGGAGATTCTGGATCGACGGGAGAAGGTTCTGAGGAACCAGGTGATACCCTTGGTGCGCGTCGCATGGAGGCATCATTCTCCATGAGAGTCTACCTGGGAGCGGGAGGATGAGATGCACGAGCGCTACCCTTATCTTTTTGGACCTTGAGGTATACTTTTCTATCCTTCTCAGCAGTTTAGTTTCGCCTTTAATTTCGAGGACGAAATTATTTTAAGGAGGGTAGATTTGTTACCACCACTTTTTTTAGCTTGGGGGTATTTTGGTCATTTTTGAAATTTTGTGAATTATTTAGAATTATTATTTATTAATTGGACTTATTATAATTAATATGATTTTTGGTGATTTTTGGTGATTTTTAGGAGAGTTGATTTTGGGCCTATAGTGGACTTTGACTTGTGTTGACTATAAGACTAACCTAGTGACTAATCTAGGTCATGGCCACTTAGTTAAGTTAAGTAACCTTGGTTTGACCAAATTTAATGAGGTTTAAGTCATTGGAACTAAGTAGGAGTGATTTGGAGTTGTGTAGGCTAATATGGCTTATGACTTCATAAGTCATGATTAAAGACTTAGGCTTAATAGCCCATAGGCCCACACCATGAACCAACCCTAACCCTAATCAGCCCATGGCAGCCACTATTGACCTATCACATCCTATTTAATGCCTCCCAAATCTAGGGCTAGCCTCTTCCTTAGGAATTTATTGCAAGAGAAGAAAGAGGTGAGCTCCCATCTTTAGAAATTCATAATAAATCCATTTTTTCTCCTTTTTAATCCAAACAAATTGCATTGGGTTCTAAATTCTTCCTACTTTCTGTTCGCTATGAGTATTCTCAGATTTGGGAAGATTTGGAGGAGTTTCACCATTGGGAAGAACCTTACTCTTTGAGCTTTGTGGAGGGTTTTGATACATAGAGGTAACTCTCCATTTCCACCATGAAATTCTGGTTTAATTGCATGAATAGGGAGCCCTAGACCTAACCTAAGTATAGGAATAGGAAACCCTAGGTTTTCTTGTCCTTTCGTGTCCAAACTGGACACGTATCAGTACCTATTTCCTTGTGTTTGATGAAATGCCACTGTGGATTTGTTTTTGTTATTTTCGAATAATTTTTGAATGGGAAATATTGTTTTATGTTGCTTACATGTTTCCAGTGGACTGAGGTGGATTAGATGTCGTGTCGTGTCGAATCGGACACGTGCACACGCCTCGTGCACACGCGCGCGCGGGCTACATTAATCCCCTGCATCTCGGGGTCTATTCTGGACACGACACGAATTGCCTCGACACAAAATTTTGGGAGATTGTAGGGGCATCATCTGTCATCCCTCTGCCCAAATTTCATGACAATTCGTGGTCGGGTTTGGGAGTTATCGACCGCGCACGGGGAAACCACTGTCACTGTGCACAGTTTTTAATTGCCACAGATACGGCTTCACAACTTTGGACACGACACACTCTAACACGTCTCAGGGTGTCAAGCACTTAGCCCTACCCTAGGTCCATCCACTGACACGTGTACGTGGCCCAGTTCGCGTCGTGTCGAGTGCATGACACGCGTGCAACTGTGCACGACGCACTGTCTGTGTATGTGCCTCACTGCACTGTTTTGGGCAAATCCATTTTGGACACGGCTGTGTCCTCGTGGTGGACACTTGACACTTCCAGAGACACCTTCACACATAGCATTTACATTACCAACCACTTAATTATCATTTTAATTTGATTTTGTAGATCAATTCTCAAATACCTATTTTTTTCTGATATCCTATATTAACTGTACAGCTTTCTTCTATTTCCAGAAATTCAATTCGAGATTTAGCAATCTTTTTAACCTACTTAAATGCAATAGTTCACATGTTTAAGTGCCTAATATGTTACACCTATATGTGTTTTACTTATGTGATCAATTTGGGTTGAATTGGTGAATGTTTGGGTATTGAATTGGGGTTGATACATGTGGACTGTTTTAATGGTTCAAATTTTGATACCTATGTTCTATAGAACCTGAGATTATGGGGGGGGGGGGGGGGGGTTTATGAGCTGTTCTCCTTCTCTTTTCACTGTAGGGAAAATCTGAACTGATTGTTTCTTTCCTTCTTTTCTGAAAATCTGGGTTGTATTAATAAAGAACCAGTGTATACACTGTCAATAGGCTTCCTAAGTTTTCATTGAAAACTGAGGTTTCAGGTTCATTGTTTTTACATGTAAATTCTCACTGCTTGTTACCTGAGAACTGCCCCTACACACCACACACACAGCCCTGTCACTCCCCCTTTCACTGTCACACTCTTCACAATTTTTTTTCCCTTTCACTTCACTCATACAGTCACTCATCACCACACACACATACACATTGACATAGCCCTCACACTCTTCACAGTTTATCCTTTCACTCTCTATATGCCTAGCTAAGGTAATATATATATATATATATATAAACTGTAATATATGTATATATATATATATATATTGTAAGTTTGTGTTTATATATAAGTTAATGATGTTTTATGGATATGTAATATCTATATGAATATCTATTTATGTATGGATATCATATAGGTATGTAAAGTATATATAGGGTACATAGATGTATGTGTTTAATAATTGTGTAATGTGATATTTTCTGATATTGCTCTATAACCTATGTAATGTACATATATAGGTAATATGTAGAAATGTCATATAACATGTGTAGTTGGTCTAGATAGCCTAGTAGTGTTGTGTACTAGCTAGTGTAGGTTGAGTGACCTAGTATAGACTAATGTAGTCTGGTATAGACTAGTTTGACCTAATTTAGACTAGTTTGACCTAATTTAGACTTGTTAGACCTAGTTTGACTTCTAGGGTTGATCAGAGTTGACCAGAGTTGACCAAGAGTTGACTTTGGTCTAGATTGACTCAGATTCATGTAGAATGCATTGTAGAGCTTCATTTTACCATTCTGGACTTGTTGTGACTTGTGCTGTTCTGAATAGGAGCCAAATACCACTCCTCGGACAGTACTTTTCAGTTGGACACTCAGATACCAGACGAGTACATTCTCTGATCATTTTATATCATGTTTAGGATTATATTTCCTGCTTTAGACTATCTTACTTGATGCTGACACGTTGGTAATATGGATTGGTACTATATGGATCCCTTCATGAGATGTTATCCCCCTCGGGAGCATCAGATACTTTTGTCATGTGTGTTTCACTTACATCATGTATCATATGCTTCTATTATCATGAATCTTCGGGAATCAGCTAGTGAATCATGTACCCTCATGATCACCGAGCCTTCACAAATCAATTCATGAATCACACTTTATGGGCAACGTAGTATAATCATGAATCTTAACGTAACTTGAATGGATCCTTGTGTATTGATTGGGGATGGGGAGTATAAGTGAACATGTGAATAAATCCAAGTAGTGTAATCATGAATCAGTCCTTAGCCATTCACATGTTTATGCAGTACTCTGAATCACTAGCACTGTCTCTCTTTATACATATCATAGATATTTACTTACAGTCTCTCCTTTTACATTATGCTATTTCTTCAGATCTTGTATTTTATTCTCTAGCATGATTATATTTCCTTTTCTGCTATGACTTGTTGAGATGTTTTGTACTCGCTCCGTCCTGACTGGACCTGTTGAAATATTACAGAGGATGAGGACGAGGCTGGCTGTCCTACCTATTACGGTGCTACTTTAGATGAGTGCTTGGACCTGGACCAGCAGCAGGCCCCACTAGCTGTGGATGACTAACCCTTAGACTAGGATGCTTTTATTTCAGTATTTCATGGATGATTGTACTTATTGATACTTGGGATCTGGGATTGTATTATCTTAGACACTTAGACTTTCTGATGTACTTGGGATGTTTCCTTTCATTTCAGCAGTTTCATTTTCTATCTATCAGCTATGCTATCATCTATTTTTCCTTGAGTTTATATCAGATCGTGTTTCTTCTTCCTTAGTTGTGATTGAGTTTACTTTATCATGTCACCCCCAATCGGGGAGTATAAACTGTTAAGCTTTATATTGTTAGATGTTGTGACCTAGGACAGCGTTCTACCGCCGACACTTCGGCGTAGGCTGGACGTACCCACGTCTCGTGCCCTTACTCTAGGGTGCGGGTCGTGACAAGGAGATACGACTGGATCAGCGTCACCCTGCTGAAATTCAGCAGTCTCGGAGATACGTTCAGCGGAGCCCCCGTCGCCCTGGGTCGAGATCCTAACAATGTGAGATCCCTCAGCCGCCGTCGAGGGTACCCCGGCGAAAATAATCTCGGCACACATGTCACTAATCAAAGTATTCAAGGCTAGATCGACTTCAGAAACAGTGGCCGGTTCCCGAGAGTCCGACTCTTCCGACGCCTACAAATAAGAGAAAATGATTAGATCATAGTTCAAGAAAAAAGGGATAAAAAAGGAGAGGGTCGTAATTTAACTAACCTCCGAAACAGCGTCATCACCTTCGTCTCTCTCTTTAATGAGCAGCCCGCGGCGTCATACCGCCGCCCGCTTCATGGAGAAGGATATGCCACTAATAGAATCATGCCTGCCTCGCTTGTGTGAAGGGCCAGGCGCAACTGGCGGCTGATCCACCACCATCTCACCAGGCGCAACGGGTGGAAGATCCGCCACCATCTCATCAGGCGCAACAGGCGGCTGACCCGCCACCATCTTATCTGGCACAATAGGTGGCTGATCCGCCCCAACATCTTCCACAGGAGGGGAAGAGTTATCTGCATCGTGTTCGTCATTCTCTTCGTCTGCATTGGTGGACTCCGAGTCAGGAACGGGAACTATGTTCGCTCTCCTCTTCCTCGTCTTAGACCCCTTGGGCTTCTCCGCTAAGCCAGTACCCACAATGAGGCTGTTACTCGGGTCAAAATTAACGGAAGGCTTGCTCGCTGTAACATGGTATAGGGCCGCCATATACAAAATCTCCCCTGGCGCCTCACCATCAGGAACCGAAAAGGAGGTTCGGGTATGAACCGTGTCATAATAGTGCCATGCCCTAATACCATCCAGGACGCTACCTTCAAAGCCCGTGCAAGAGCTGGGACTGTCAAAGAACAGTTGGCTATACCCAAATTGGCGGAAGAACCTGCTAGGCAAGTAGGGCTCCAGGTAGACGTTGTTGCAGTTACGATATACTAGGTGCGCTGGACGGATATTATGCAGCCAAAGGAGCATTTTCTCAGGTAAGAGGAGAGGAGGTCCGGTACCATCAACATGTACGCTCCTCACTTCTTCAGCGGTAAAACGAGGACCAGACATAAAAAAGTCATATCCGTCCACTCTCTCCAGCGCCCTCCGACAGGCTGGCATGGTGCTACACTCCCAAGACTGATGGTGGAATCGGAAAATGAAAGCGTCATCAGCCGTAACGTCGTCTTCTGCTCCAGGCCTCATCAAAGATCGGCAGTGCATTAACAGCCACCCCATCAGATAATGGTATGGCAGCTCTATGCGCTCAAAATCCATCGCCGTGTCATGGGCGATGACCTTGGAAGAAAAGGCACAAAGGCCATGGTGTATGCTGCACACCATGGCCGAAAGAAGGGCCAGTCTGACCCCAGAAACCAGCTTTACGACAGGGAGGATAAAGTGGCGACTAATCCTCTCAATGGAACCCGTCCCTCCTGAGACTACGCAATTCCGTAGCCACACCATCAGAAATCCTGCAAGAAGCACCTTCTCCGACAGTCGCTGAGTACCATGATAAAAATAACTAAAGGAGTCAGTTCGACTCGCAAATATGTCGCTCGTAGACCTCGATCTCTTGGCGGTCGATGCCAGGTTTTGTACCTCCTCTGAGGTTTGAGGATCTCGGAAAGAAACTCGGCCTGAGGCGCCTAGTGTGAAAAGGTATGAGAACCAGGACTTGGTGTGAGGAATGCTCCCTTCCGAGCTACCATCTTTCTTTATGGCCGTCTGGTGACAAGTACTGTGGTGACATAACAATTCCCGATATACGACAACAAAGCGCGAGAACTGCCGACCCAAATCCTCGAGCTCTTCACTCGTAGGGGTGTACACTTCAAAGACTTCTTCCTCCTAGGGCAGCTTGGAGATAACGTACATTTCGTGGAGAGCGAGTCCCAGTTCCCCTCCAGGCGTGAAGAAGGTTCCCATCCGCCGGTTGTACATCTCCAGAAGTGCCATGAACAACAGCTTATTTATGGGTAGACCATGACAGATGCCCCGAATGGCGTGTGTAGAAGCATGGAAAATATCAGAGTAATGGTCCATGCTGCTCTGGGAAGAAAGCCCATGCGGCTCATACAGGAGCTGCCTTATGCAATTCAAAGAAGACTCTCAGTCTCATGCAGCTCGGGAGTGTATGCGGTTCAGCAGGAATATGCGGCCCGATCGACGCCACATCCCCCCTTGGGATCCCTCCCTACAGCTGGCCATTTGAGTAGTGGCCTCATTTAATGCCCTGACACGACTCGACAACCATGACGGCTCTGACATAAAGCGTCATAATGGTTCTGCCATAATGACAGACTCTTCGGAAAAAGAGGAAAATCTCTGACCCGATCCGACAGAAGTCCTAGATTGCCACGTGGCACATCTCATGCGGCTTAAATGGAGAACAGCTCCATACGGCTCACTAAGAAGTCATCCTATATGGCCAGCAGAAATCAACCATATGCGGCCCACCGAGAGCCCAGTCCCTGCGGCTCAAAACAACGCTAGCATATGCGGCTCGTAGAGATTATGCATATGCGGCTCATTGAGAGATCATCCCCTGCGGCTCCATAAGGCGTTGTCCTATGCGGCTCATGAAGATTACCTCCCTGCGGTTCAAGTCTTGCCTATCCTATGCGGCTCTGGCAGGCCCCACAACTAAAACACGTGGCATCGGATCAATCAAAGATTTAACCGAATCTCAACAAATATATTTGACATCATCCTCATAATTACCGAGATCAAGGCATATCATTTATCATAAAGCCAATAGGACACGTGGCGAGCAATCGGACATTGGTATAATCCGTCATAAAGATTTAAAGCAGTTAACATTAATTGCTCACAAGATTCGGTGCTATCCGCATTGATGGCCTAGATTCATTGTAATCAGGATCAAGGGTTCAGATGGATTAAAGGAGCGCCGACATTCCAAACAAATGATCATTAGCAAACCCTAATGATCATACCCCACTATTATAAATAGCCAGCATCATTTCTCTGCAAAGACAACACCGGCAACAAAAAGAATAAAAAAATAAAGAGCCAGAGAGAAAATATACAGAGAGAGAGAGAGAAGCTAGGAGAGCAACAGAGGAGCAAAAGAGCCCTTCTTCGTCAACGCCAACCATCTTCACGCAAGGAGCCAAGGCTGCAGACCGATCGTCCAAGGAGTAAGGCAGGGCTGCCGTCGCCTTCCCGAGCCTCTATCGTCACCCCCCAGAATCTAAAATAAACAATTGTACTTAGATTGTTGTACCTAGGTTTTCGTCCCTAGGCTTTCTTTGTACAAGCGAGTTTGTATTGTGAGTCTAAGTTCAGTCCTCCGATAATTGTTTTATACTTTTACAATCAATGGCAAACACGATGGCGACTGTGCTGGGGACTAACTTCTCCACGGCTGAGGAGTTGGTGACGCAATCGGATGCAGCCAAGCTTGGCTCCACGCAACAAAAGATGGTCGTCCACTTCGACCAACAAGCGTTTGAAGAGATGCTCTCCGAAGGAAGCGCTGGCCCGGTCCAGAAGCGCACCCGCACGACAAAGGCTCGCAAAGAGTGGAGACCAAAATCATTTGCTTCTTCCCAAGCCCCCGACGGTGTACCCTCTGTTGCTCAAGACGGCGAGAAGGACTCTTCTGCGGCCCCACTTCTTACCGTAGACAACTCTGCTGTCCCCAAGTCCCACAGAAGAAAACACTATGATGCTGGACTTGTAGGGGCAAAGAGGAACTCTACGCAAACCGAGCCGCATAGGGGTGCTAGCCGAGTGAAAAAGGCTCACGCGACCACATCCACTAGCCGCATGGATAAAGCCCATGCGGCCATAGTCGCTAGCCGCAGGAAGAAGAGTCATACGGTCACATCTGGCAGCCGCATAGTTTATGCAGCTACAGTCGCCAATCATATGGATGAAACACATGAGGCTACAGGAGTCAGTCGCTTGCAGAAAACCCATGCGGCCACTATTGCCAACCGCATGCGGCCAGCCTGCACGGTCGTAACTCCTAGCCTTCCAAAGACAACTCATCCGACAACAGAAGACGACCGCATGCAGACAGCCTGCACGGTACCTAACTCTAGCAGCATAGCGTCCGTTACATGCTTCTCTCGATCGGTCTTCGACCGTCTCTTATGCGGTCCCGACCCTGATGATTCTCTGTATGATCAGCCAGACTCTGTGGCATTCAACTTGGACTCCTCCTATTATGCACCAACAAGTGCTAAAGGGAGGAAGTCTAGGGCAGCGCGGGCTCATCGAGCCCAGTCAGCTGTCCCAACCTCTGACTATCGGAGCGTTCCGTTGACTATCACACGGTCCTCGGATGGAAAGTTGCATACAATTGCTCAAGTCCAGCCCCCCGCGACAAACAGACAGAGTGGTTCCTCTGACCTACGGGAGACAATCCTCCACAAACGCAAGGAAAGAGAAGGAGTATCGGTGTGCAAAGAGTCCTCGTTTGGACATCGCTGCACCCAAATTATCGTCAATTGCTGCTGCAACAACGCGGCAATAACGGAAGCTCGGCCATCCGTCTTCCAAAGGCTACAGCACCCGAACTCAGAAGATGAGGCACCTCCTGTTGTCTCCTGCAATTCTGCTCAAAAAGTCCCCGCCGAAGAGAGGAGAAAGAAAACGAGCATCTCCAGTCCGAAGATATCAACCACTACAACTAAGAAACTGTCGTCTAAACGGTTGTCCTCCACTGGTGTATTCCAACACACCCGTTCAAAGACGAAATTTACCGCGATGGGAAATTCATCATCCACATCGCTGGGGGTTGAAGGAGCTGGGGGTAGCACTCCTCCGAACATCCGCAACAATCCGATGTTCTAAGGAACCGAGTTCGCACAAACAACTCTTCCATCAGGAGCAACGGACGCTGATGCCCCCGAGGACATCCGTAACTCTCAAGACAAGGCAAGCTCTGAAGCTGGGGATACCATTCCCTCTGAGTTCGAGCCCGAAGAGAACATTCCCACCTATCCCGATGACTTCTCGGTGCATGGGTACGACTCAGAGGGCACATCCTCCACCGTTCCTTCCGTCACTCCTCACGTAAGAACGGTGTTCATGACGGACAGCGATCAAGGTGGTTCCAGTGATCGCCAGCGCATCGACAGTCTCGAAGCCATATTACTTGCTTTGGTCAAGTCTGTAGACGAGATTAAAGCGGCCCTGCCCACTCTACAAGGAGGTGCGCCTGGTCAAACAAACACGGGCCCCGCGGTCAATGTAGATTCGAACTCAGCGACACCAAACCCGGGCAATAATTCTCCCGAAATAATAGCCCCCGCCGCGACAGATGAGACCCGAGAAATAAGAAGAGAGGTCCAGGAGCTCCGTGCCATGTTTTATGCCCGAGAAAATGCTCAAGATCTCAGAATACGGCAACCATACCCTGCTGAGTGGAGGGATGTTCCATTCCCACCAAGATATAAGCCATTCAACATCAACCCGTATGATGGCAAAACCTCAACAAGTCGGTACATCACTTACTTTGAGGTCACCACCGACCATCTGCCCCATGAAGATGCGATCCTCACACGGTTATTCATTGGAGCATTGGAAGGAGTCACCTTTGATTGGTACCGCAATCTACCAGACAACTGCATCCATTCCTTTGCCGGCTTCAAGCGCATGTTCTTGGAACGATTCTATGAAGTAGGACAAGACGTCACTATGTCCACTCTCATGGACGTCGTCCAAGGGGAGAAGAAGTTAACAAGGAACTATATCGAGCGGTTCTGCCAGACCGCCATGAAGCTGCCTTCCGGAAATCCGAATTCTTCTTTGATTGAAATCTGCCAAAAGAGACTGCTTCCAACGATCAGTCTCTAGATGGGCGAGAGTCAATTCAAAGATTGGAAGGCGTTCATCATCAGCGCCACAAGCGCTGAAGAACGACTGAAGAAGGCCCGCCAACTGGGGTTGCACATCTTAGAAGAAGAAAACTAGGGCAAGCGTCTCAACAACGATAATGGGGGTAACCCCTCCAACAATCGGGATAGCATGGGAAAACAGGCTATGGTAGCTGACACGGCCCAGAAACCTGAGCCACAGCCAGCAGACAAGCAATGGCCTCAAATCACTTACTCTTTCGAAGATGGCCACGTCAAGCCTATCTTAGACATGCTCATACAAGGAGGTAGAATTCAGCTTCCTCCACCAAGACGGGAGCCTCGGCCGGCTGATTTGGAGAACCCGAAGTTCTGCCATTACCACCGTTATGTACACCACGCTACACATAATTGCTACCAAATAAAATGGTACATCCAAAGCCTCATTGATTCGAACGCTCTGGCGATCGACTTCGAAGAGGTAACCGTAGCAGCCAATATGGTGTCCGTACAATTCGGCAACTTCCCTCCGACGGAGACTCAAGACGGGATAATCTTCGTCCCTCTCGCGATAATAGAGATTACCAATCTTCCTCCGCCCCATGAACAAGCTGCTGGTCTAGTACCTCTCACCACCTCACGAGGAGAGGTCATGTGGGTCCGTCCAGACTTGGTGTCAGTAGTAACTCGGCCTACACCATCTCCCACCCACAAAAAGAGTGGAAAAATCAAGACCTGTCGCACAATTTCAGCAGACAACGAGGAAGCTACAGCCGTCGTCACGCGGTCCGGAGCGCAATCCCAACCTGTGGTTGACAGTCCAGCTGAAAATCATCAACCCACTACAACTGACGCTCTGGGACCGGCTCAGCCTTCAACGACCGACAAGCCTAGGCCGAAGGAGACCCGCTTCGACAAATCTCTCCGAAAGGACGCGGCCCAAGGGCTAGAGAGGCCCTACAACTTTGACATCTTAGCACAATTGGCTAACACTCCGGCCAAATTGTCATTATACAAACTCCTAAGACTCTCCAAGGACGTTCGTATTGCATTGAGCGAAGCACTCCAAAATGCCGATGCCTATCTCGCTCAATCTAACCTCACTGGGGAGGACTCACCCATGGATCTCCAAGATAGTGCCTGCACGGGAGCAATGCCCAACATCGTCTTCACTCCGCAGGACATGCTCATCAAAACCAACCTACATGATCGCCCGCTATACTACACGGGATACATCGGCGACGTGAAGGTGGATCGGATGCACATTGATCCTGGCTCTTCCATAAGCATCATCCCGAAGGGCCTGCTACATCATCTTCGTACCCCAATGCATCGCCTAACACCTATAAGTACCGCTATCAGCGGTTTCAATTCGGGCAGGAGCTACCCTATTGGGAAGATTCGTCTGAAGTGTCAAATTGGCGACCTCCAATCCGAAGTCACATACTACGTCATAGATGCAGACACTTCTTACAACATCCTCTTGGGGCGCCCATGGATACACGATTATATGATTGTACCTTCCATGCTACATCAGTGCTTCAAATATGTCAACAAACACGGCTTCGTGAAGACAGAGTTTGCTGATATCGATCCCTTCAAAGGGGTCGAATCTTACTACTCGAACTCCTGTTTATACGAAAAGTCGAAGAGACACCAGGATGAAGAAGATGCACAAGCTCATACTGAGACAGCCACAGGATCAGAAGGACCCCTGATGATCCACCTCTAAGCTCGCAAACCGGGCAAGTCTGTACCCCTCACCGCCACTCTGCGGAAGGAAGCGATCAGCCTCTCGGCGCAAAAGAAGCAGATGATAATCCGGCTGCCTAGATCCAGCCAAGTGCCGAGACCCACAACGGAGCCACTAACAATCAGGTTACCAAGAGTCAGTCAACCACAAATAGAGAATCTCAACCCCCCGGACAGGCCACTGACAATACGCCTTTCCAAGAAAGGTTGTCGCCTCGATGCAAGGTCTGACACTTCCAGCGAACCAGCCACTCCTCGCTCCACATCGAGTGCCAAACTGGGGGTCGCCAGTCTGCCAACGACTGCACGCTCTGCTCCATCAACTGGACCACTGACGATCAAGCTTCCTAGGTCATCCTCTCAGTCTTCGTTCACATAGGGGGTAGTCGAAGAGGAACCGGAGCTAGCCAAGTATGCGGCTGCCCACACTAATGTCCCCTCTGCTGATGATGTAATCCCCCTAGAAAAGATACCTTACATCATCAATAAAGGGTTATCTTTGAACTACACCGAGCTCAATAAGCTATGTACGATGTATGCCGTAGAACACGGTATAGGCGCTCACCTACACACACAGGTGACAAATATGTACACCGCAATCCAGCTTGCTCCAGTAGAAGACGCTTACCGAATATTAGAGGGAGGAGATCATCCGATCATCTTCGGCCGGATGAACAACCCTCATCCCCACACCATAGAAGAAGTCGACCTCGGGTCAGATGCCGAGAGACTGCCTCTGTATCTCTATAGCCCTCAATCCAAATATCTTATGCAGAAACAGGGGTATGATCTGAAGACTATGCCAGGATTGAACTATTGCACTGGGCGACGATTACCTTTGAAGCCGTCAGTCCCGGCGGGCAAACCACGGAACTACTACAACAAAACTCGATGCGGGTTAGGATATGTAACGCCTACTACGACCCCTGAGAGTTCAGATAAAGAATGCGACTGGCAGTCACATTCAACCGGATCACCAACTTCCGACTCAGATACCAGCATCGGGGATGTATTCAGACAAGTCATATCAGTTAACAAGGCATTCGCCGACGCTTACGAAGAAGACGAAGACATCCCTAAAATTCTTGAGCTAGAGCCTTGGGTCCAGCAATTAGATGCACAATGGGAAAAGCGGTTCGAACTGAGAGAACCCCCTACTGAAGATAAGGTCATACAAGTGGATCTCGGCAGCGAATCTTCTCTAAAACCAATCTTCATCAGTGAAAGCCTAACCGACGAAGAACGGGAGTCGCTGTTAGAACTTGTCAGAGAGTACATTGATGTATTTGCCTGGAGCTATGAAGACATGCCAGGGTTAAATCCTGACGTCGCTCTTCATAAACTCAATATTCGACCAGATGCGAAGCCAGTTAAACAACAACAGCGACGCTTCCGCCCAGGCATCATGGACGCGATCGAAGCTGAAGTCAACAAACTGATAGCCAGCGGCTTCATCTGTGAGGAGCAACATCCTGATTGGGTCGCCAATATAGTACCCGTTCTCAAGAAAAACGGAAAGATTCGGATCTGCATCGACTTCCGCAACCTGAACGAGGCATGTCCCAAAGATGAATTCCCCCTTCCTATCACAGACATCATGATCGACAATACCTGCGGCTTTGAACGCATGTCATTCATGGATGGCTTCTCGGGATACAACCAAATCAAGATGTCTTCCGACGACGAAAAGCATACATCATTCCGAACACCGATTGGCACGTACTGCTACACAGTCATGCCTTTCGGTTTAAAGAATGCTGGCGCCACATATCAAAGAGCTATGAGCATCATCTTCAGAGACCACTTACGCAAGACGGTGGAGTGCTATGTTGATGATATAGCCGTCAAGAGCCGTAGCAAAGGAGACCATCTGCAGGATCTAAGGACGGTATTCGACCTAATACGGACGCACAATTTGAAGATGAACCCTACGAAGTCCTTCCTGGGCGTATCCAGCGGGAAGTTCTTAGGCTTCATCATTACTGCAAAGGGTATCCATGTAGACCCCGAGAAGACAAAAGCAATCATGGAGATGGGTCCCCCGAGAAATCTCCGCGAACTCAGCGGCCTTCAGGGAAGGTTAGCTTACATCAGAAGATTCATTTCCAACCTCTCCGGGCGATGCCGACCATTTACGCACCTCATGAAGAAAGGAGTCTCATTCGTATGGGACGAAGAATGCCAGCGTGCTTTCGACAGCATCAAAGAATATTTGTCGAATCCTCCGGTCTTGGTAGCCCCAGTCCCTGGAAAACCATTTCTGCTCTATGTACGAGCAATGGAACACTCCCTCGGTGCTCTGCTAGTACAGAATAACGATGCAGGACATGAACAGGCCATATATTACCTCAGCCGAATGATGATTGGGCCAGAGCATCGATACACCGCTGTGGAGAAGGAATGCCTCGCCCTGGTATTCGCCATTCAGAAAATGCGACACTATGTCACCGGACAAACGATACATGTGGTCTCACGAGTCAACCCTCTAAGGGTCCTCATGACTAAACCAGGGGCACTTAGCTCTCGACTCGCTACATGGGCAATATTGCTGTCCCCTTATCATATGATCTTCGTCCCCCAAAAGGCAGTCAAAGGTCAAGCCCTGGCAGATTTCTTGGCAGCCCACCCAGGCTCGGAGTCTTCCAGGATATACGAAGAGATCCCAGATGAGGTCGCCGACTCGCATACAACCTCTCGCGAAAATATATGGCGAATGTTCTTCGACGGCGCTTCAAGGACCGGACCTAAAGGCAATATAGTCGTCGGAGTCGGGGTAGTGCTAATCTCTCCTTCTGGATTGGTGATTAACCGCGCTTATTCCCTCACTGAACCCTGTTCTAACAATGTGGCCGAGTACAACGCTCTGGTCATTGGCCTCCAACTTGCAAGAGAGCTGGAGGTAGAATACCTTGAAGCGTACGGTGATTCCCAACTAATCGTCAATCAGATCCGGGGTTCGTACGAGGTCCGCCATGAAGACATGATCCCTTATCATCAAATAGCAATCAATATCATCTCGGCATTTGAGGGGTTCTTCATCGAACAAGTCCCCAGACTCCGAAATATTGAAGCCGATGCCCTAGCTGGTCTCGCCACTTCCCTAGCAGTTCTGAATTATGATCGACAATCAGTGGAAGTGATAGGCCATGAACTGGTCTGTCCCAAAAATAATGTGCAATTCGTCGCAAGTTATTCTGTACAGACGATCGATGACGCCCCAGATTGGAGACAACCATTCATCGACTTCGTCGTCTACGACATCCTGCCTGAGAACCCAAAGGAAGCCACTTCCATTAGAAGGCATTCTCTCAGATTCTTCTACGATACAGAGACGAAAATGTTGTATCGCCGCTCCTACGACGGATTACTGCTTCGGTGTCTGTCAAACGCAGAAGCCAAAGAAGCCGTACGAGAAGCCCGTAACGGTGCCTGCGGGGCCCACCAGCCCGGCCCAAAACTACAAGACCGCCTTCGCCGAATGGGCTACTATTGGCCCACAATGGTGGCAGACGCAATAGATTATGCTAGAAAGTGCAAAGCTTGCCAAGTCCACGCGGACTTCATCCACCAACCATCCGAATTTTTACATCCGACAGTGGCGTCCTGGCCATTCGAAGCATGGGGAATGGATATCATTGGTCCAATCACCCCACCTTCCTCTCGAAGACATCGCTTCATACTTGCGATCACTGATTACTTCTCCAAATGGACGGAAGCTGTCCCACTCGCAGAAGTTAAGACTTCAAACGTGATGAGCTTCCTTAAACACCACGTCATCTACCTCTTTGGACTGCCCCGAAGGATCATCCATGATAATGGTCCGCAGTTTGTAAGCCACGCATTCTATCGATTTTGCGATAAGCACCGTATTCAGAATATCGCCTCGATGCCGTACAACCCGGCAGCAAATGGGTTAGCAGAGGCATTCAACAAAACAATCATCAAACTACTCAAGAAGTTCATCTCCTCCAATAAGTGCGACTGGAACGAAAAGCTCGGCGAGTGCTTATGGGCTTATCGCACCATGGTCCGAACAGCCACCGAAAATACACCATTCTCCCTGGTATATAGGAGTGAGGCAGTCCTCCCCTTGGAGACACAGATCCCCTCACTACGTGTCGCCCTCACCCATCAATTGACAATCGATGATAACTACCGACGTCGACTACAAGAGTTAGAGGCCTTAGATGAAAAGCGCCTCCTAGCTCAGCAAAGGATCGAGCTATAGCAAGCTCGCATCTCAGGAGCATTCAACAAGAAGGTCAAAATCAGAACATTCTAGGTAGGCGATCTCGTCTTGGCAGTCCGGAGGCCAATGGTCATGACTCACAAGACCGTCGGCAAATTCCAGCCAAAGTGGGAGGGCCCATTTATCATTGAGACGGTATTCTCCAACGGTGCTTACCGCCTTGCAAAACAAAACGGAGACTTGCTCATGCTGCCCGTCAACGGTAAGTTCCTGAAGAAATATTATGTCTAAACGACATTCGCTACAAAGTCTTCGAGTAATGTACCCGCTGGTACCACTGAACTCACACCCTCAGTATTTCAGATTATCGAGTCATGTACCCGCTGGTACCACTGAACTCACACCCTCAGCATTTCAGATTATCGAGTCATGTACCGGCTGGTGCCACTGAACTCACACCCACAATATTTCAAGATTATCGAGTCATGAACCTGCTGGTGCCTCTGAAATCACCCCCACATCCCCTTCAGATTATCGAGTCATGTACCCGCTGGTACCGCTGGACTCCCGCTTTCTTAATATATTAATTTACCAAGTTATATACCCGATGGTGCCTCTGAACTCGCATTCCGGTCACTCTTTCAGATAGTAAGTCACGTAGGATTATACCTCTGAACTTTCTTTCCGGAAGAGATCCTCCCTCATGATCCAATACCCGCAATCCCAGTACACAAAAAGGGTAATCGATCCACAAATTTCCGAAAACGGACATGTCCTCATTACCTCTGAGTCGTTTTCACTTCCACCAAAAATAAACCGCCCCTCACATAAAACTTCCACGTTCTCCTACCTCTGAGTCGTTCTATGTACCCCCTCTTCATTGAGCCCACTCCTGCCATGTCATCATTACCCCTGAGTGGGAAGGCTCCGTCGAAGAAACCTTCATGCTTGCCATGTCCACATTACCTCTGAGCAAGTATGTCGGTCTCCTTTTGACCTATTATCTGTACCCACAACCGGAGTACGACAAGGATAATAGGTCCACAAAATGTCCGTTGTTGACCATGAATATCTTCCGTGAAACCTCCCCTGCCATGTCCTCATTACCTCTGAGCAGGAAGATTCTACGGTAAAACCCTCATGCTTGCCATGTCCTCATGACCTCTGAGCAAATATGTTGGTTTTCCTTTCACCCTATTATCTGTATCCCGAACCAGGGTATGCCAAGGATAATAGGTCCACAAATATTCCTTCGCTAAGCTTCTTAGCATAAATCCACTACCCCACCATGCCCCGGGAGCCCAGCTGCTCTACGGCATTCCTCTTTTTTTTAAGCACCGAGAACATCCATGACCACTTTGCCACGGCTGTTCCGGACATCCTGTCCAAACTTGTTATCCGTACCTAAAACCAAGGTACGCCTAGGGTAACAGGTCCACAAATAATCCCTCAGCAAGTCCAAACCCGCAAACACCACAAGTACAAGAAAGAGAAGATGAGTTGAAACATGCTCATTTATTCGAAATTCTAAATACTACATCATTTTAGGGATCACATCCCTTACAAAAAAAAAGAAAAAAAGAAGAGAAAACAAAGAAAACAGACAGCTGATCACTGCTCTGGGGCACATAACGCCCTGAGACGGTCTGTTAGCAAAACAACCGACCGCTCAAACCTCTGGGAGGCTCGACGCTCTGCCTCGTGGGTCAGCACCGCCTCATCCTCCAGATGAGCGTGAGCCTGCCAGTTATCCTCAAATTTCTTAAAAGCCCGCTCCAGGCTATCGGAAGATCGGGAAACCTTCTCAGCCTCCCGAACGATCGACTCCTGCTCCGCCTGAGCAGCCTCCAGCTCTGACTCTAAGAAGGCCAATTGCCTTTGGAGTCCAAGAATCCGCTCCTTCGTATCAGCAATTCTACGAGAAGCGGACTCTTCCCGAGCACGGCAAGCCTGACTCCTACGACCCTGCTGGTCATACGAAGCAGAGAACTTATCAAGGTCCCCCCGTACAACTGGCCCAACAGTATCTCGGGCTAGCTTAATCCTATCCCGAGTAGCAATGAGGAAGCCACGCTCCCGCTCAATCGCAGCAGGCAAGCCCGCCTGTCGTATCTCTAGTAGTTGGGTCACAAGCTGATCAGCTTCTGTCAGCTTAGGTTCCAGCAGTGCAGCCAATCCCACCCCGCCAGGAAGGGACTTCAAGGTTGCAATTTGACCCTGACCACACCGGAGAGATAGAGAAAATGGGGTCCCCCATCCTATAGCAGCGTCTACGCCCCTGTTCAAATGACGATAGAAGCTGTCGACCACGTCCTACGTCGCCTCGTTTAGAGTCTCCGTGGAGGCCAGTGTCAACGGGAGCGTGGCTGGCAGCACCGAAGAAGACGCAACAGAATCTGCCGCTCCTGCTACGAAAGAAACCAGCTCCGCACGAAAGGATGCTTGAACATCGGCCAACTCCTCTTCGGCAGCCTGCAAAATTTGAATACTCGGCAGGATCGAGAGGTCAGCCTCCGGAGCCGTATAATCTGTAGAGGATGAGGCGGAGACCATCGCCAACCCCATTCCCATCGGCCCAGAGCTGGCAGGAGGATCCTCGATGTGAGACGGCAAAGGAGAGGGAGCGCTCCTTCCTCCCATATCACGGCAGACCGAGCCTTCCACAAGAACATCCACGGCGGGAAGTAAAGGGTCAGGACCTGCAGGGCCAAGGCAACCATGAATCGATTTGACCCGGAGGATATGTCGATAGAGCAAATAAGCCCCCTCACTAGTCAATATCTGGCTTATCTTACCAGTTGAGGAGTGTGGAGGCCGAGGTTCGCCGGCAGCCACCGCAGCCTCTTCGCCAACAGCTTCCGAGTCAGGTATAACAGACTCCTCCCCCCTTGCGCCCTCGGAAGGGGATGTACCGAGATCGACGGTGCCTTGCTGAAGATCAGCGGTCTCGGAGACGGGTCCGAGGAAACCTTCGTCACCCCGGGCCGAGACCTCAGCAACCTGGGAGCTTCCAGCCGCCGCTGAGAGAGCCCCCACAGAAATGACCGCAGCACACATGTCGCTAATCAAAGCAGCAAGGGCCGGATCAGCTTCAGGGGTGGTAGACGATCCAGGAGAGGCCGGTTCATCGGACACCTACAAAGAAAAGTGATTAAGTCATATCTCTAAAAGAAAAGAAAACTACAACAAAGAGATGGCTACGACTTGGTCTTACCTCCGGAATAGCGTCTGTTTCCTCACCCCTCTCGGTAATAAGTAATCTGCGAGACCTAACGGCAGCTCTCTTCACGGAAAAGGTCGCTCTACCGTCAGAAGACTCGTGTCTGACTCGTTTACGCGAGGAACCAGGCACAGCCGAATGCTGCTCTTCTCTCACTACTTCATCTTGTGTAGTAAGCAACGGATCTTCCGCCAGTTCATCGGGTGTGGGAAGCGGTTGATCCGTTACTTCTTCACCCCCACCAGAAAGGGAGTCTTCGCTATCATGATCATCCTCCTCCTCAGCCGACCCGGAAGGTTCTGATTCAGGGAGGGGAATCTGGAGCGCCAGTTGCTTTCTAGCCTTAGCCCCCTTGGGCTTCTTCTCTAAACCGGTACCCACAATGAAATTGGTACTCGGATCGAAGTTAACAGGAGGCTTGTTCGCCATAACGTGATACAAAGCAGCCACGTACAAAATTTCCCTCGGCGCCTTAGCATCAGGAACCGAGAAGCTGGCCCGAGTATGATAAGCGTCATAATAATTCCACACTCGGACGCCATCAAGAACGCTGCCTTCAAAACCCAAATAAGGGTTGGGACAATCAAGGAACAACTGGCTATAACCAAATTGGCGAGAAAACCTACTAGGTAGGTAAGGCTCCATGTACACACTATCTTGGTTGCGATAAACCAGATGCGCGGGGCGGATATTGCTCAACCAAGCAAGCATATCCGGAGATAGAAAGTGAGAAGGCCCGGTACCGTCAAGATGTACCTTCCTCATGTCCTCATTAGAAAAGGGAGGAACAGACACAAAGAAGTCACACCCATCCACCCTCGCTAGCGCCCTTCGACAAGCTGGTATAGTGTTGTATTCCCAAGACCGACAATGGCATTTGAAGAGGAAAGCGTCTTCATCTGTAGCATCTTCTGCTATCCCGGGACCCATCAAAGACCTGTAGTGCATCGCCAACCACCCCATCAAGTAGTGGAAAGGCAGTTCTACGCGCTCAAAATCCAAAGTCTTCTTGCGAGCAATAACCTTGGACGAGAATGTTCGAAGACCATGGTGTATGCTGCACACCATAGCAGGAAGGAGGGCCAGTCTAACTACGAATACTAGTTTAACGGCAGGAAGAATGAAATGACGACCAATCCTCTCGATAGAACCCGCTCCTCCCGAGACTACGCAGTTCCGTAGCCATATTATTAAAAATCCAGCCAGAAGCGCCTTCTCCGACATCTGTACGGTTCCGTAGTGAAAATAACTAAGAGAGTCGGCTTGACTCCCGAATATATTGCTCTTGGATCGCAACTTCTTGACACTTGACATCAGATCCCTTACCTCTGCATGCGTTCGAGGGGCTCGAGGAGTAACTTTGCCAGAAGGATCAACTCTAAAAAGATAATTAATCCAGGATGTGGTATGGAGAGCGGTCCCCTCGGAGCTATCCGTCGTTTTTATAGCTATCTGATGACAAGCACTATGGTGGCACAACAACTCCCGATACACCGCAACAGAACCTGGAAGTTGCCTGTCTAAGGCTTCGAACTCCTCATTCGACGGGGTATACACCTCGAAAGGCTCATTCCCCTACGGAAGTTTAGAGACAGTATACATCTCGTGAAGAGCGAGCCCCAGCACCCCTGCTGGTACAAAGAACGTCCCCGTTCGCCGGCTATACGTCTCCAAGAGCGCTACGAACAGTGGTTTATTGAGGGAAAGTCCGTGACAAGTACCCCGAATGGCATGGTAAAGCCCCACCTCCCGCAGGAATGTTCCATAGGTCTGTAGTACCCAAGTGGTCAACTGGACCCATGTAGAAGTAGGGTTTATCCAGTTCGGCAATGCTATCCTGCCAACGGGATAGGATTTCTTACGAACAAGCCGATTCAAGAAGGTATCAGCTTGAGCGAATGAGAAGTTGGGACCGTATACATTCATGAAGGAGCCCGGGGCCAAACCCATCATGTACCGGAGGATGGAATCCCTACCTGCGTACGCCGACCGCATGTTCAGATTATAATGGATGTTGCCCATCAACATCCCTGACTGAGTAGGAGTCAAATTACACACCATCTTCCTGTCCAACAATACCATGTTGAACCACGACAGGGGATAATGACGTTCCATGAGAGGAATATGGATCGCCACCCCATCCAAAGAAAAATCCCAGTTCTCGGAAATCTCTAAAACTCGGGGATTCTTGATAATTAAAGCATCACCAAAAAGGAACAAAGGCTTTAGGTATTTTCCATCCAGCTTCCCAGTATTCATCATGGAATGGAGGTAATGGAGGGTTTTATTCTCAATGGCCTTCAACCTCTCCGAAGGCTCATCAGTAGGGAATTGATTCAACACATGCTTAATTAAGTCGTCAAGACGCACGCCCAGGGCGAATTAATTTGAACCCACTATAAGCTCCCCAGCAAGATTTACGGGCAGATTCAATGGAGAAAGACAAAAGAAACGAGGTTAAAAGATAGTCAAAGAAAACAGAAGCATTGGAAAGATCATTTGAGTCTATGCGGCTCAGGTCGTCACAGCCTCATGCAGCTCAGCATTAGATACGTCCATACGGTTCTGTGCATCGTAGCCGCATGCGCCTCCGAGTTAGCCGAGTCCATGCAACTCAAATTTAGACGAGCTTATAGACTCATGCGGTTCAGGTTAAGCACGCCTACGAAGCCAGACTCACGCGAGCTGACGCGGATACAAGCAAGCGAGCTTATGCGGTTTAAAAGTGAGCGACGCTTATGCGGCCCAAATCAAAAACACATATGCGGCTCAGATCGAGTATAACAAGCTCACGCGACCCCATGGGGGGAAGTGCTTATGCGGTCACATCGATAAAACCTCGTACTTACGGCTTGTGCATAAAGTATGCAGCAGAGCCATGGCAACAGCTAGGGTTTTCAGACAACCCTTACCATCGATAGGCGGGTGGACGTCGGGGTGAAAAGCAGGCACGCCAGTCGGCGGAGGAGCCGCCACGTTCGCCGCCACAGCCGATGAAGATGCGGCCTTCTTGCCCTTCGCTACCGCAGAGGATGATGCGGCCTTCTTGCCCGTAGCAGCAGCAGCCTTCTTGGGAGCCATTGTCAATCGATGAAGGAAGAAGACGAAGAGCAAAGTCGGCAACAGGGAATTTGAGCAAAGAGGGAAGTAAAGAAATCCAAGGGGACTAAAAGACTCTTATTTATAGGCGAAAGAGACCCATAAAACGAACAAACGTCTCGGATGACGCCTCGGATTACGTGTTGCTTCAAAAAATAAAGGCAAAAACGCTTTGGTCAAGGCATAACCGACCCTTGGGATCCTCCCCCAAAAGACGGCATTAATTCAAAAACGAATCAAGAGCATTTAATAAAGATTTGCACACGTAGTCAGGACACGTGGCAAAGAGCCCATACAGCCAGATGAATCTATGCGGCTAAGACACTTATGCGGCATGAACGGGGCCATGCTTCTTATTCAAAGTGTTTTAATTTTGCAAATTAAAAACTTTGAAGGGGGTCCTGTAGAAGCATGGAAAATATCAGAGTAATGGTCCATGCGGCTCTGGAAAGAAAGCCCATGCGGCTCATATAGGAGCTGCCTTAAGCAATTCAAAGAAGACTCTCAGTCTCATGTGGCTCGGGAGTGTATGCGGTTCAGCAGGAATATCCGGCCCGATCGACGCCACATCCCCCTTGGGATCCCTCCCTACAGCTGGCCATTTGAGTAGTGGCCTCATTTAATGCCTTGACACGACTCGACAACCATGATGGCTCTGACATAAAGCGTCATAATGGTTCTGCCATAATGACAGACTCTTCGGGAAAAGAGGAAAATCTCTGACCCGATCCGACAGAAGTCCTAGATTGCCACGTGGCACATCTCATGCGGCTTAAATGGAGAACAGCTCCATGCGGCTCACTAAGAAGTCATCCTATATGGCCAGCAAAAATCAACCATATGCGGCCCACTGAGAGCCCAGTCCCTGCGGCTCAATACAACGCTAGCCTATGCGGCTCGTAGAGATTATGCATATGCGGCTCATTGAGAGATCATCCCCTACGGCTCCATAAGGCGTTGTCCTATGCGGCTCATGAAGATTACCTCCTTGCGGTTCAAGTCTTGCCTATCCTATGCGGCTCTGGCAGGCCCCACAACTAAAACACGTGGCATCGGATCAATCAAAGATTTAACCGAATCTTAACAAATATATTTGACGTCATCCTCATAATTACCGAGATCAAGGCATATCATTTATCATAAAGCCAATAGGACACGTGGCGAGCAATCGGACATTGGTATAATCCGTCATGAAGATTTAAAGCAGTTAACATTAATTGCTCACAAGATTCGGTGCTATCCGTATTGATGGCCTAGATTCATTGTAATCAGGATCAAGGGTTCAGATGTATTAAAGGAGCGCCGACATTCCAAACAAATGATCATTAGCAAACCCTAATGATCATACCCCACTATTGTAAATAGCCAGCATTATTTCTCTACAAAGACACCACCGACAACAAAAAGAATAAAAAAATACAGAGCCAGAGAGAAAATATACAAAGAGAGAGAGAGAGAAGCTAGGAGAGCAACAGAGGAGCAAAAAGAGCCCTTCTTCGTCAACGCCAACCATCTTCACGCAAGGAGCCAAGGCTGCAGACCGATCGTCCAAGGAGTAAGGCAGGGCTACCGTCGCCTTCCCGAGCCTCTATCGTCACCCCCAAAATCTAAAATAAACAATTGTACTTAGATTGCTGTACCTAGGTTTTTGTCCCTAGGCTTTCTTTGTACAAGCGAGTTTGTATTGTGAGTCTAAGTTCAGTCCTCCGATAATTGTTTTGTACTTTTACAATCAATGGCAAACAGCGTGGTAGAGGCCGATCTCACGCAGGGGAGTCTCATACTTCCACAAAATCTACGCAGTCAAGTTGGCCCACGCAGGAATGGGGTTTATCCAGTTCAGCAACGCCAACCGGCCGACGGGATAGGACCCTTTCCGAGCAAGCTGGTTCAACAAGGTGTCAGCTTGAGAGTATGTAAAATTGGGATCCGATACATTTATAAAGGTACCCGGAGCCAGTCCCATCGCGTACCGACTGACCGGTTCCCTTTCCGCATACGCTGATCCCAAATTCCTGTTCTAATGGATGTTTTCCACAAACATCCCCGACTTGCTTGGAGTCAAAGAGTCTACCATCTTTCTGTCCAGCAATAACATGTTGAACCATGACAGCGGAAAATGACGCTCTATCGGAGGGATATGGATCTCCACCACGTCAAGGTTAAAGTCCCAACTCTCGGATATATCCAGCACTTGGGGGTTCTTTACAGACAAAGCATCCCTAAAGAGGAACGCCGGCTTTAGGTATTTTCCCTCCAATTGCCCCGAGTTCATCATGGCACAGAGAAAGTAGAAGGGCTGGTTCTTGATAACATCCAGCCTCTCCCAAGGCTCATCTGTGGGAAGCTGGTTCGTCACGTATTTAACTAAGTGGTCGAATCATACGCCTATAGCAGACTGGGCGCGACCCACCAGAGGCTCTCCCGCTGGATTGACTGGCAGATTCACTGGAGAAAGATAAAGAGAAACAAATTAAAAGATGGCTAAGCAAAACCACCTAGTACTTTTAGGCTTATGCGGTCCAGTCCACATGAGCTTATGTGGCACTAATTAGCGTAAGCTTATGCGGCTCTGTTTAGCGTGAGCTTATGAGGTTCTGCTTAGCGCAGTCTCATGCGGCCCAGTTCAGATGAGTTTATACGGTTCTGATCAGCGCAGTCTCATGCAGCCCAGTTCAGATGAGTTCATGCGGTTCTGTTTATCGGAGCCTCATGCGGCCCAGTTCAGATGGGCTCATGCGGCTTGGCTCAGCGCATCTTTATGCGACACTGTTTCGATGGAGCTTATGCAGTTTTGATTAGCGGAGCCTTATGCGGCCCAGTTTAGATGAGCTTATGCGGCACAATTTAATGGAAGGCTTATACGATCTTGTTTGAGGGGGCTTCATGCGGTTGGGCTCAGAGTGACTTATGCAGTTCTGTTCAAACAGGCCTTTATGCAGTTCAAATTGCAAATTGCTCTTGCGGCCGCAAGACTGCTTTTATGTGGCTCGGACATGGGGTATACCCCCATGTGACTCGGACATGGCATACACATGCGGCACACTTAGCACAGTATGCAGATTCATGAAGACGAAAAAGGCTCGCGCATAAAATATGCGACATAGCCGTGATGGTGCAAGTTCTGAGTTGTACAATTTTTGCCAAAACCCTTACAAGCAATAGTGGGGTGAACGTCAGAATGAACTTCAGGTGCCGCAGTCGACGTCGAAGCCACTCCCTTGCCCTTCGCTGCAGCCTTGGAAGTCTTGGGGGCCATCATCGATCGAAGAAGAAGAAGAAGACGGCAGCCTAGGGCAAGAAAAGTTCAAGTAAAAGAAGAAAGTAAAGAGTTTCCATAAGAATTTACTTCTATTTATAGGCGGACATGGGTTCATATACCGACAGATGCTTCGATTCGTGTACCGCCTAAAGAACAAAATTGACGCTTTGGTCATCAAGGCAAATCTGACCCTTGGGATCCTGCCCCCAAAAGACGGCTCCAAATCAAAACGAATCAAGAGCAATTAATGACGCCTACGTGGCAGAAAGGACAGCATACGGCCAGAGCGATCCATGCGGCTAGGCAGTCTATGCATCCAGGAAGTCCATGTGGCCAGGAAGTCCATGCGGCTAGGAAGGCCATGCGTCTAGGAAGTCTATGCGGCCAGAATATCTTATGCAGCCAAGAGAGCTTATGTGGACATAACCATGCTTTTCATTCAAAGTATTTCAATTTTTCAAATTAAAAACTTTGAAGGGGGTCTTGTAGAAGCATAGAAATGAACAGGAAATTCTATACGGCTCAAGGCTAGGAGAGTTTCATGCGTCTCAACACTTCATTAGAGTTTTATGCGGCTCAGGACTAGGAGAGTTCCATGCGGCTCAAACATCCATTAGAGCTCATGCGGTTCAGAAGTTTCCCGCAAACCATATGGCCTTATGCGGTTCAAAAAGTCCTTCACAAATCGGCCATAATTAATTTATACAGCTGGCTCAATTAATACAAAACGACGGCTCTGACATGAAGGTTTGAACAGCTCTGACATAAAGCTGCAATGATGACTCTGACATGATGGCGTGCTCCTAGGAAAATGAAGAAAATCTCTCTCTATAGCTGGCACGATCCATCAAATCCTAAAGTCTTCCATACAACTTTGACACGTGGCCAGCCGCATGCGGTTCAGGTGGAGGCCACCCTCATGCGGCTGCTACTCTCATACGGCTCGAATCATAGGGGCCATTTTCATGCGGCTAAAATCCTGAGAAGCCACCCCATGCGGCGGCTACTCTCATGCGGCTCGGATCATGGGGACCATCTCCATACAGCTCTAATCCTGAGAAGCCACTCCCATGCGGCCGCTACTCTCATGCAGCTCGGATCATGGGGACCATCTCCATATGGCTCTAATCTTGAGGAGCAACCTCCATGCTGCCGCTACTCTCATGCGGCTCAGATTATGGGGACTATCTCCATGCGACTCAAATACTGAGAGGCCACGCCCATGCAGCCTTGACACGTGGCCAGCCTTATGCAGTTCAGATTTCGGAGGCAACACCTATGCGGCTGCCACCTTCATGCGGTTTAAATCTTGAGAAGCCACCCTCATGCGGCCCTGTCAAGACCCCCTGTCCCTGTGGCTTACGGTTAGGACACATAGCAGAAGATCAGTTTTCTTCATGTCCCTATGGCTCACAGCAGAATGATGGTTGGACACGTGCCACCAAATCAATCAAGATTTATCAACAAATCCCAACAATCAAATTTAGTGTAATCATCATAATTACCCGGATCATATCAAATTTATTACAGTCAAGCAGATTGAACACATGGTAGGAGATCCGAGCTTGTCATAATAAATCACGAAGATTTATGGCAATCAATATTAATTGCCCATATGAATTTGGCGCAATCAATATTAACTGTCCAGATTTGTTGCAATCAAGATCAACGGCCCAGATTAATTGCCAACAAGACAGAATCAAGGAAAATGGTAATTAATCCCCAAACCGTCGACTTTTTAAGTAGAAATTATTGTAAACCCTAATGATCACACCCCACTCCTTTAAATAGCAAGGTGCCATTCCCTTGCAAAAGAGAGGAGAATTCCAGAGAGAGAGAGCCCCCCGACAGAATACACAGAGAAACAAAGGCACGCACAGAAGAGTCTCCCCACACATTCTGAGAGCATTTCTTCATGAGATCCAAGGCTACGTTCGATCGTCCAAGGAGTAAGGCAGAGCTGCCATCGCTTTCCCGAGCCTCTATCGTTATCCCCAGAATCAAAAATAAACAATCGTACTTAGATTGCTGTACCTAGGTTTTCATTCCTAGGCTTTCTTTGTACGAACGAGTTTGTATTGTGAGTCTAAGTTCAGTCCTCCTATAAAATTGTTCTGTACTTTTACAATCAATGTCAAACAGCACGGCTTGTGACTGCTGGAACATCTTAATGCATCTTCTTAGTAACTAGGTTTGTGAAAACCCTAGCTATTTAAAGTATCAAGCCGTACTCTTTATTTGGTCGTGAGTGTTGGATGGAGTCCAATCCTGTCTAGTCTTGCCTAGCCCCAGTATATGCTATCTCAGAACATGCTTGTTTATGTTTTACTCTTATCGATAATCGGCTGGAGACTAAGCTCTATTCAGGTGAAGGGTTACAACCGGGTCCTTGTTTGGTTTACGGTTGTAATTTGGCTACCGGAATAGTCCCTTAGTTGTCCTATCGTTTATCACCTTATTTTCTTTAACTCATGTCTTTATTATTATTCTTATGGGCTAATATGCTGGTTTTAGTTCTTAAGTGAAGCCTCCCTTGTGGCACTTGCTCTTCTGGGGTCTGACCCAGCCGGTTTTGTATGGCCAGATTTCGGAGTAGTTTTCGAGGATCTCCCCGCCTTCCAGCCAGATGGTAAAGACTAGAAGAATCCATGGCAATGAGTGGGTTTATTTTGCTCTCCCGTTCAAATTGTAAAATTATTCTTTTGTGGCGTTTAGTCGCCGAGAGAGTGTAAGCTCGTGTTGAAACCTATACTTTTGTCTGCCTACGGGCTGTAACATGATTTACAAATCCTAAGGTTGATCATGTATGACTAAAACTCTTGCTAGTCCTCATTTTGTATGACTAGCTTCATGATTTTCTGTATATATAATGTTCGGGACGCCTTACCTTTCATGTATGATGATCTGATATCTTGTAACATGTATTACTTGCTTGAGATTGAGACACTAGGCTTGTTCTTGACCATAAGAGACCGATGGCTTATAGATAAACCCTCATGCATCTAGACTGTCATGACTGTATGTCGAGGTGGATTACACTTCTATATACACAGCTGGCTGTCTCTGTCCCCGCCTCTCCAGAATTCTGGTTCTGGGACGTGACACGATTTAAGTGGTGGCCCATACAGGTCTTGTAAAACAAGATATGTGAGGATTTTACCAAATAGATGTCTCAATCAGCATCCGTCCTTGATCTCTACTCGTGTCCTCTAACCTTGACCTGATCACTTGCTCATATCCTTGATCTATCTTGGTCCTTCCTTAATGTTCCCCCTGTCATTTTTTTCAGTGGCATTGTTCCTGGTCCTACCGATCAACGAGGTGGAGCACCTCCAATGAGCCAGCAGCCACCTGGTGATCGAGCCCAACACTGTGGAGCGGCCTCCCGAGTCATGCCTTCTGGGGATCCAGAGCCCCCAGTTTATCCTGTCCAGTCTGCAGAACCTGATAATGAAATACTGGTAGGACTTATCAGGGAATTGCTTGCATCCCAAGATCGTCGGGGTGATGCCCTGCACCAGACAGTACAAAGTGCCATGGGGCGAGTTGGTTATCAAGGGAACAGTACGACCAACAGCTTCAAGCGCTTGAACCCTCCTTTTTTTGATGGCAGTAAAGATGCTATCGCTGCTGATGCGTGGCTTCAGGACATAGAAATTATCTTGGAGGCAGCCAAGATTCCCGAGGAAGAGAAGGTGGCCGTGGTGCACCTTCAGTTATTGGACTTAGCCCATACCTGGTGGACGATATTAGCAGTTGGATTAGCGACGCCTGTTTTATGGGTGATATTCAGCGACAAGTTCTAGACGAAGTATTTTAATATTGTAGCTCGGGATGATCCGTAGACAAAATTTACTAATCTTAGGCAAATGGGAAGAACGGTCGACGGTTATGCGACTGAGTTTTCTAGACTAAGTCGGTTTGCTCCCATATTGGTGGCGATCGAATTAGACCGAGCCCAGCGATTTCAGCAGGGGCTACACCTAGAAATTATTTTAGCCGTGGAGCAGTTTGAGAACAAGACGTTTGATGCCGTCTTGCGAGTAGCGAAGAGGCATGAGTATACATCGCAGAGGATCGTGGACCGAACCGAAAGTAGGAAGAGGTCCTAGGGGCAGATGAGTTTGTCCTCGGTACCAGCCCCGGAAGCTAGGGCTTTGACTATTGGAGTTTCTAGGAGGGCAAATTCAGTTTTGTCTGTTCAGCAATCAACACCGACGTACCCTCAGCAACAGAAGAAGAAGCAATCTTTCGCAATGGGTTGCACTCATTGTGGGAAGCCAGGGCACGTAGTATCTGAGTGTCCCAAAGCACAGGGATTGTGCTTGGCTTGTGGGGCACCGGATCATACGATTGGGTCCTGTCCGCATAGAGCCAGTTCATCATCGTCGAACCTAACCAGTCCATCAGTTAGGGGTCCAGCACAAGTGCAGCAGCAGTACCAGCCTCCTAGGCCATTGCCACCTCAGGCTCAACAGTTTGCCCAAGCTTAGAATCAGAACAGGCAGAGAGGTTTCCAGCAGAGAAGACCTGCACCAAAAGGGCAAGGTCAGGCTATGGCTCTGACGGTAGCAGAAGAATTGGCATCAGGTGAGGTGGTGGCAGGTACCATTCTCGTTAACTCTTTTCCAGCATCAGTATTATTTGATTTGGGGGCATCGCATTCATTTATGTCTGCACGATTCGCTACACGGATAGGACTGGAGCCCGAGTCATTATCAGTAAGACTTAATATACTTACTGGTAACGGTCTTATGCGAGTAGATAGAGTGTTTTTCTCGTACCGAATCATAGTTAGCGGTAAAGAGTTTTCTGCTAGATTGATAGAATTTCTGATGGCCGACTATGATGTAGTCCTAGGAATGGATTGGTTGAAGGATCAGTATGCAAGAATAGACTACTATCTCGGCAGGATTATTTTTGGTATTCCCAGCGAACCGGAGTTTTCATTTTCCAGAGGTGAAGTAGAACCTTCTTCCCCAGTATTTTATATGGCAGTAGCAGCAGCAGTTCAGTTTTCCAGAGTAGTAGAAGAGTTTTCTGATGTATTTCCCAAAGAGCTTCCAGGCATGCCCCCAGAGAAAGAAATAGAGTTCACCATCGATTTGCTTCCAGGGACGGCACCAGTGTCAGAGAGAGTCTACAGGATGGCACCTTCAGAGTTAGAGATTTTGTACAAGATAATAGAAGAACGCAGAACCAAGGGATTCATTCATGCTAGTGGATCACCTTGGGGTGCCCCGATACTTCTTATAAAAAAGAAGGATGGTACGTCAAGATTTTGTGTTGATTATCGTACCTTGAACTCTGTAACAATCAAGAATAGGTATCCTCTACCAAGGATAGATGATCTGTTCGATCAACTCAGTGGAGCTGCTGTATTGTTGAAGATTGACTTGCGGTCAGGATACTATTAGATCAGAGTTAGAGTGCAAGACGTCCCAAAGACAGCATTCAGATCCAGATGTAGGTATTGGGAGTTCCTTGTTATGTCATTTGGAGCAACCAATGCGCCAGCCGTATTCATGGACCTCATAAATCTTATCTTTATGCCCTATTTGGACCAATTCATGATAGTGTTTATAGACGACATCTTAGTCTATAGTAAGAATGAGGCAGATCATGAGCATCATCTTCGTGTAGTTCTTCAGATTCTCAGAGAACACCAGTTGTATACGAAGTTTAGTAAGTACGAGTTTTGGCTCGATCATATCTCGTACTTAGGTCACATTATCACCCGAGGTGGAGTAGAAGTGGACTCCCAGAAGATAGTGGCTATAGAGTCATGTCCTATTTCTAGTACCGTCGCAAAAGTTCGGAGTTTACTAGGATTGGCTGGTTATTTTCGGCGGTTTGTCTCTGACTTTGCACGGATTTCAGCACTACTGACGCAGTTGACCCACAAGGATGTGCAGTTTGCTTGGACAGTAGAGTGTCAGAGTTCATTTGAGAAGTTGAAGCAAAGATGGGACAGGAGGATTTTCAGTTTATTGTGATGCTTCGGGCAGAGGATTGGGATGTGTCTTGATGCAGCATGGTAAGGTAGTCGCTTATGCATCACGTCAGCTTCGTGACCATGAGAGGAATTATCCTACCCATGAATTGGAATTAAAAGCAGTAGTTTTTGTATTAAACTTTGGAGGCATCATTTATATGAAGATCGGGTGGAGATTTTCACCGACCACAAGGGTCTGAAGTATGTGTTTACTCAGAAGGACCTTAACACGTGTCAGAGAAGATGGCTAGAGCTACTTGTCGATTATGACATCAACTTGCAGTATCATCCTGGGAAGGCCAACGTGTAGGAGATGCATTGAGCAGGAGAGCTGGAGTTTATTTTCTAACAGCACAGCCAGAATTGTTAGCCGATCTTCAGAAGATGGATATTAAAGTAGTTCTTTCTACCAATGTGGCATTGATGGCCAGCATGCAAGTTCAGTCCAGCATAGTTGAGAGGATCAAGATGGCACAATCAACAAATTCTAAGCTTCAGCGGCTCAGAGCGGAGTGTAAAACAGGACGAAAACCAGAGTTATGTATTCACGAAGATGGTACTCTCCGACATGGGAGGCATCTTTGTGTACCCAGTGGTGATATCAGATAGGAGATCATGGCAGAGGCTCACAGTTCTCAGTATTCAGTTCATCTGGTGGTACGAAGATGTACCGAGACATCTGTCAGCATTTCTGGTGGAATGGCATGAAGAGGGAGATAGCCCGGTTAGTCTTCCGTTGTTTAGTTTGTCAACAAGTTAAGGCTGAACATCAGAGACCAGCTGGACTTCTTCAACCATTATCGATCCCAGAATAGAAATGGGAGCACATTACCATAGATTTTGTAACTGGGTTACCAAAATCCCCAGCTGGAAGAGATGCTATCTGGGTTATAGTTGATCGTCTCACGAAGGTAGCATATTTTTTTCCCTTCAAAATTAGTCAGTCGGCGGATCAGCTAGCAGAGATGTACCTCAAGCAGATTGTCAGATTGCATGAAGTGCTAGTTAGTATCGTACCAGACAGAGATTCAAGATTCACATCGCACTTTTGACGGAGTCTTCAAAAGAGCTTGGGGATTCGTCTCAAGTTCAGTTCAGCTTATCATCCGCAGACAGATGGTCAGTCAGAACGCACGATCCAGACTCTTGAAGTTATGTTGCGGTCATGTACACTCGACTTCGTTGGTTCGTGGGAAGATCATCTACATCTCGTAGAGTTCTCCTATAATAATAGTTTCCAGGCTAGTATCCAGATGGCACCCTTTGAAGCACTGTATGGCAGGAAGTACAGATCTCCATTAGCGTGGGATGATATCGACGAAAGACAGATGCTTGGTCCAGAGATGATTACGCAGACAATCGAAGTGGTCAGACAAGTCATAGATCATCTTCGAGTTGCCCAAAATTGCCAGCACCATTGGGACGATTCTCATCGGTGACCCATTGAATTTTTTATCGACGACCACATGTTCCTTAGGATCTTGCCTACCCGTGGCGTCATTCGATTCGGCGTACGGAGAAAGCTTAGTCCTAGTACATAGGGCCGTTCGATATCCTTGAGCGAGTAGGTGATGTGTCCTATCATCTTGCTCTTCCACCGTCTTTATGTGAGGTACATGACGTATTGCATGTATCCCAATTGCGATGATATATTCTGGATCCGAGTCATGTCCTTGATCATTCGGAATTGGTTGTTGGTACCAACCTTTCGTATGAGGAAAGGCCCGTATCTATTTTGGACCGAAGAGAGAAGGTGCTCAAGAACAAGACTATTAGTTTTGTCCGTATCGCTTGGGATCACCACTCTTTCGGTGAGTCAACGTGGGAGCGTGAGGATGATATCCGATCGCGATATCCACACCTGTTTGACTCATAAGGTATAATGTCTCTCTTATGCCTTTTGCTTTTACTTCCTTGCTTGCATGAATGATTGCTTGATTGACTACTAGTCGTAGATTACCCGTGTTAGATTAGCTTTCCCTGATATTTCTAGCCTTTTGATTAAATTTTGAGGACAAAATTCTTTTAAGGTAGGTAGAGTTGTCACCTTCGTTTTCCATTATACGTATTTCTAGTATACGTGTATGTGATTCTGACCCATACCATGACTTGTCATTGCTAGCTAATGTTGGTTTAATCTTGTTTAGATTCATCGTGGCATGTCTTGGTTTGGTTTGGTTTATTTTGGTTTAACTTGGTTAGACCCCCCTTGGTTCATCATGATAAACCATCTTTTATAACTCACCAACCCTTTCTCTCTCTTCATTATTTCTTCTTCTTCTTCATTTACTCCTCTCCACCTACACCCAAGAGCCGTAGGCAAGTTCAACTTGCTTTATGATGGATCTCAAGTTTTATTGTTTCATTCTCTTCTTTACATGATTATAAGCCTCTTTAGAACTTGAAGTTTTTGATTTTTATGGATAGATTCTTCTAAATCTACATTGTAACTTTAGGGTTTCATGAGTTCATGGAGTTTTTTTGGTTTTGATCTACTAAAACTTGTTATTTTCAAAAACTAATAGTTCCATGAGCAAGAGCATAGAATTTTGTATGAATTTGGTTTTTGATTTACCTTATTTCGAGTTAAAATAAAGTTTTTATGGCCAAAACAAGTTTTCTGAATTTTTTATGTCGGCTGAAGAATGTAGTGCTGGCGTATGTGTAATTTTTACACTAGAACCCTTCCCTTTTGCGTATTTTACACAGAATTAAATTTTTGGCGTAAAAAGTGCACAGAATGACTGTTTTTGCCAAGTTTAGATATTTTCTAGCCAGAATTTCGAACAACTTAAAACAAGAAAGTTTTAGATCTTTGTCTTGCCTTTCCGAATATCTTTGGAGCACCTCATTTGGAGTTCGTATGTGGAAGTTATGCCTATTTTTCTGAGATGTGTTGAACCTTGGATTTTGGGGAATACCATTGGATCTTGTGTTTTCATGCGTTGAGCTATGACTTTATATGAACTAGACCTTGTGATAAATGACTCTCCAACTCATAACATAGGCTTCTTGTTACCAATGATAATGATTCACAAGGAAGTTATGTTCAGTTTTACGCCAAAGATGTTATGTTCCGATTTTACGTCGGGCCAACCCTACGTATCACGTGGAGTGTTGTGAGATGTTTTTCGCGTAAACTATTTTACAAGAGTTCTTCTCCTATTGTCTTGAGGGAGCTCTTGTGTTCTAATTTTACGCCTGAACATTTCCCAGTACTTTCTTGAATATTGAGAATTGTTGTGTTATGACAACTCTCATGCATGTTTCTCCTAGTTCTTGTATATATGCTTGTCATCTCACATGTATCATGTACTTGGCCTAACTTGTGACGACCCCACTTGATAACTTGTTAATATGGAGCATGATGGCCTTGAGCATGGTATGACTTGATAACATCAACATGATGTGATCATCCTAGATAGTGGCTCGTCGTGGTGCACCCTTGACCAGCACTTGGCATGATAACTCTAACAGTGACCCGTCGTGGTGCACTCTTGACAAGTAACAAGTAAACATGACATGTACCAGCTTAATAGTGGCCCGGGGTGGTGCACTCCTGACAAGTAATCTTGACAAGTAATATGTAACTCTATGTAACTATCGTCTTGACACCGTGGGTGATTTCTCTTGATTGTCTCTATACAAGTTATATGACCCGTCTTGCATCATGTCTAGGACATGAATCCTTAATTTCCCACGGTCAGGGATTCATATTGAAACGGACTAGGATAATGACTAGATTGATCAAGTAGTTTATATAGGGAGATGTTTCTAGTTACAGGCGATCACGTTATCCCGGCCGCACCTGAGGGACTTGTAGCCTGCTGTCGAGTAGGGTACATTTCCAGCCTACTGTCATATGGGGCACTCCATGAAACAAGTCCTAAGCACACTGTTAGGTGTTGCACTCTAAGTTACCTAATAATTCTTGGTAACTCTTAAATAAATCTCGCCTGGATAACCTGGATAGCTACAGGGCTTCTGACTGCTGGAACATCTTATTGCATCTTGCTAGTAACTAGGTTTGTGATAACCCTAGTTAGTTAAAGTATCAAGCCGTACTCTTTGCTTGGCCGTGAGTGTTGGATAGAGTCCAATCCTGTCTAGTCTTGCCTAGCCCTGGTACATGCTATCTCATGACATGCTTGCTTACGTTTTACTCTTGTCGATAATTTGTTGGAGACTAAGATCTGTTCAGGTGAAGGGTTACAACCGGGTCCTTGTTTGGTTTACGCTTGTACCTAGCTATCAGAATAGTCCCTTAGTTGTCCTATCATTTATCACCTTGTTTTCTTTAACTCATGTCTTTATTATTGTTCTTATGTGCTAATATGTCGGTTTTAGTTCTTAAGTGAAGCCTCCCTTGTGGCACTTGCTCTTCTGGGGTCTGACCCAGCGGTTTTCTATGGCCAGATTTTGGAGTAGCTCCCGAGGATCTCTCCGCCTTCTAGCCAGATGGTGAACACTAGAAGAAACCATGGCAACGAGTGGGTTTATTTTGCTCTCCCGCTCAAATTGTAAAATTATTCTTTTGTGGCGTTTAGCCGCCGAGCAAGTGTTAGCTCGTGTTGAAACCTATACTTTTGTCTGCCTACGGGTTGTAACATGATTGACAAATCCTAGGGTTGATCGTGTATGACTGAAACTCTTGCTAGTCCTCATATTTTGTACGACTAGCTTCATGATCATCTATATATGTAATGTTCGGGACGCCTTACCTTTCATGTATGATGATCTGATATCTTGTAACATGTATTACTTGCTTGAGATTGAGACACTAGGCTTGTTCTTCACCATAAGAGACCGATGGCTTGTAGATAAACCCTCATAGATCTAGACATCCGTGACAGTATATCGAGGTGGATTACACTTCTATATAGGCAGCTGGCTGTGTCTGTCTCCCGCTCTCCAGTATTCTGGTTCTGGGGCATGACAGGCACTATGTAAGCCTACAGCACTATTCATTCCATACGGTACTATGCAAGCCTGTGGCACTATTCATCATACGAAACTATTCATCATTCCTGCCAGAACTAGGACAGATGAACATAGAAGATGTCCAAATATTGTTTTGGCCATAACTTCCTCAAAATAAGTCAAAATTCGGCGGTTCAAAAGCCAAAATTGGGTAGAATGAGATTTCATACAATACAGGACCATTAGTTTTCGAAAACAACCAAATTTGATAGATCAAAACTATAGAAATCCATAGAACCCTAGTTTTAGAAACTTAGATCTACACAAAACTAGTCATTAAAATCAAAAGCTCGAAGAACTAAACTTGCATAGGATGATGAGAAGAACAATATAGACAAATCATATCAAAGAAAAATCAAGAAATGAAAAATGCAAGGATCTCTCCATTTGGTGCAAGGTGTACTTGCCTAAATGTTGGTTGGAAGAAATGAAATGAAAAGTGAATGAGGAGAGAGAGAGAGGGGAAGAGAATATATATAGGGGTTGGGTTGACTCAAAGAAACCCTAACCTTAAGCATGCTCTTAACCATATGACTAATAACATGTTAAATCTTCATGCAACAATTAAAAATTAATCAAATTAATTAAATAAAATCCTAACCACAACACGGTCCCAAAATCCTATCATCGAAATAGTGAACCACGCCTACAACCAAACAAGGATAAAGGGTGGCACACTATTTCATGACGAGATACTGTTCCATGCCATGGCCCGGTGCAAATACATGTTACATATAATAAAGATAATGTGCCAGATACTATATACAAAAATTAAAAAATTTATGTAATCCAGGAACGGGGAGTGACATCTCTACTCTTATTAGAAAAATTTCGTCCTTAAAATTTCGATAAGGCTAGTCTAGCGCGCTCTCAGATCAGGAAATACACTTATGACATATAGCAAGCACAATTATCAAATAATATATGCCACATGAATATATTATGAAAGCAAGAACAATTAAGTAAAAGCACAAACAATAATCATACCCTAGAAGGAAAGTGATCGGAGACATACGAATAAAATATGCCTCCTAAGTCAGTTAGGTAGGAATTCATCCTCGAGGTCCTACACTGACTCCCAAAGTGGACAAAGGTCAATGCTTGAGATAAGTCGGTACCAATGACTTAATCAAGAACGAGACTCTGCCCAGGATGTACTCTCGTAATCAAGACACATGATGAATATCACATATCATATGGTACAAGAGCAGATGAGTGGGACGAAAAAGTCACCTTAACTCTTTGAATATAGAACCCAAAGAATTATAATGAATAATACTGAAAACTTACCCACAATCTGATCGCTTTCGGCCAACCTCTGCTCTAATACTCCAAATTCTATTTACCTCTGCCATGCTTTACTTTCTGATGCTACCTTCCCTGGCCCTGCTGCTGCGGTCTCTATTGATCAACCTGATGCGGTCCTACCTGATGTTGTGCTTGTCGGTACATCTGAGCTTACGTCAGTAATGGGTGCTGGGCTATTGGCCTCACTGCTAGTGCTGGCCCTTGATACGATGTTACATCTGGAGCTGGCAACGCCAAAAACTGTTGAGCTGGCCCTCCTGGCCTATGTATTTGTGGGTACGTAGCTATACGATGGTCTGAACCTCCACACCCCAAGCACTGTCCACTAGCTAACCAACACACTTCCTGTTGACACAAAGTCACAGTCAACCAAATATTGACTACATTGACTAAATAATATCTGTATAAATTCAATACGACACACGACGTCTGCATTCAGTTCAGGACAGACAACAGCTCAGTTTTCGACTCTCAGTGTATTTTATAGTCTGTACTTTTACATTTTATTGAGTCTAGAAGTATGTACTCTGAGTTATGCTGAGCTCTTGGAACTTAGTCTATAAGCCTACCCAAAATCCCAAGCTCCACCAAAACAAAAATTGCCCACAAGTCCAACTTAGAACCACTCTGTGCTCTGGAGACAGAGTTCGGGCCGAACTCTGCCTCCACACAGAGTTCGGGCCGAACTCTGTCCCCTAGAAATCAGGAACCCTAATTTTAGGGTTAGCTGGTTGCTAGCTGTCCAACGGCCAAATTTTTGAATTTTCCTACCCGAATTCTGGCCGAATTCTGCCTCTAAAAACACTATAAATAGGGCATGAATTCTCTCTTTTTAACTCACTCAATCTTCTCTTCTCTTCTCTCCTACAAGCTCTATAAGCCATACCCTTCCTATCTACTAGCCACAAGCCTCCTAAGTCTCGAGTGCTCAGCATCTCTCAGTTAGGATTCTTGTGCAAGAGTGAAGAAGTCGCTTGGACAATTCCAAGCAATCGCCACTGCGATTCTCTGTAAGAAGTTGACGTGCTCTTCTGAAGTAAAGGCACGGGTTGTAAGCTACTATTTCACAAATAGTGGATTTAATCCTGAGCTAGAGTTCTCAGGCCTGGACTAGTCCTCCACGAGGGAAACCAGGTTAAAATCGCTGTGTTTGCGTATGCTCTTCTGCTCTTCATTTATTTTCCGCACTTTACTCTGATTATTTATTGTTGGTGAAAGAGTTATTTTTAATCGGCTATTTTTTCTATATAAACTCTATTCACCCCCCTCTAGAGTTGCCAAACTGTTCTTCAATTGGTATCAGAGCTCTGTTCTCTTTATAAGGACTAACATCCTAAGAGCTGATCCATGGCAACCACATAATCCTTGATCTCCAATCATGGTGAAGGTCAGTCCACTCATAGGCCTCCCCTATTTAATGGGACTAACTACACATATTGGAAAACAAGGATGAGTTTTTATCTGAAGTCTCTAGACTTTGACCTATGGACTGTCGTAACCGACGGTTACAAAAAGCCCGCCAGAATAGTCGTCAATGGTGACCTCATTGAGAAACCACACGACAAATATTCTGTCGAGGAGAAGAAACAGGCAAGTCTAGATGCTAGGGCTATTAATGCTTTATTCTGTGCTATAGACAGGAACGAGTTTAACAGGGTCTCTACATGCACCACTGCTCATGAAGTATGGAGACCTCTAGAAGTGACGCATGAAGGAACCACTCAAGTCAAGGAATCGAAGATAAGCCGTCTCACTCAAGAATATGAAGCCTTCAAGATGAAGCCAAATGAGACGATCACTCAAATGTTTACAAGATTCCTCGACATCATCAACCCGTTATCCTCGCTTGGTAAGCAGTATTCAAACCATGAGAAGATCCGCAAGCTACTCAGAGGGTTACCAAAGATTTGGAACCCTAAGGTGACAGCCATTATAGAAGGGAACGATCTCACAACTATGTCTATGGAGACCTTGATGGGCAAGCTCATGACTCACGAGCTTGACCTCAAGGACTTCGAAGAGCCTGCTCCGAAGACCAGGGAGATCGCACTCAAAGTTCATCGACGAAAGGTTGATCACGATGAGACCGAAGACGACAACTCAGATGATGAAGACCAAGCTCTCATGGTTCGTAACTTCAAGAAATTCCTTCGCTTCAATCAAAGAAAGAAGGAGCCACAAGAAGACGATGAAGAAGAGCCAACCTGCTATGGCTGCAAAAAGACTGGACACGTCCGAAGAGACTGTCCATTCTTAAAGAAGAGCAACCGCTATGAGAAGCCCTACAAGAAAAACTCATCAAAAAGGTATGCCAACACAAGCATTTGGCATGAAAGCGAAGCAAGTGACTCCGAGGAAGAAAAGAACTCTCCTCAAGACAAAGCAAATGTGTGCTTAATGGCAACCTCTACCAAGGTATCAAACGAAACTTTAGATGACTTCTCTTTTGATGAACTTGGCGATGCCTTCACTGATTTACTTGATGATCACAAAAAGGTCATCGGTAAATACAAGCATGCCAAGGACAAAATCAAAAGTCTAGAAGATGAGATACAAAGAATTTCTTTACTTCTTGATAATGTTAGAAACACATCACCCACTAATGACACTGATGAAGTATCCAAGCTTAAATTAAGCTTACATGATGCTGAAGCACGTATTGAGCAACAAACTCAAGAAATCACTACTCTCAACACGTTGCTTGCTGAAGAAAAGAGTAGACACAAGATTTCCATGACTAAGATTTATGGCTTAAATATTAAGATTGATGAACTGCAAGCTATGTCTAAAAGATTAGAAACCACATTGGGTAAACAGGTTGTTCAACCTCAAACCCAATCACATGGGCACAACACCACTCATGCTAGTCAACCACGTCATTCTCATGCAGCACATAACCATGCATTTATATACACAAACTTTCACAAACTACGTGCACGTAAGAATACTTCTCATACTCATCATACTGCACAAAGACACAATCAATATCACTCTCATCATACTATGACACATCAACATACCATGCCACGTAGACAAAATCATCATAGGCAAAATCATCATGTTATGCCACAACATTACACTATGCCATATAGACAATTTCAGCATGCCACTCCTCACAGTCAATATTATCATGCTATGCCACACAGACATCATCATCATGCCACTCACTCTATGCATAGTCATCATTACCATGCTAACTCTCCATATCATCCTCATCCTGTTGCTTATAGATATCATTCTCATGCTCCCAGTATAAATAAAAATGCTATCTGTACTTACTGTGGAACACATGGACACATCTCACCACAGTGTAGAGTTAGAAGACTGGTAGACAAGAAAATATATGCTTGGTTTTCAAAAACTAACTTTTCAGGACCCTCAAGAAAATGGGTACCAAAGGTCACATCTACTCGTGATGTAGGTGGACCTTCCCTCCTCAACTGAGAGTAAGTGGATTCTCGATAGTGGATGCTCGCGACATATGACGGGAGACGTAAATCTTTTTGCATCACTATCGATGAAAAGAGAAGGATACGTATCCTTCGGTAACAATCTCAAAGGGCACATAATAGGTAACGGTATCATTGGTCATCCTCCTTCTCCTGTTATAAAGGATGTCTGCCTAGTGACCGAGTTAAAGCATAACCTGCTCAGCATTAGCCATCTTGCTGATCATGGATATGATATTAACTTTGGACAAAACCATTGCTATATCTACGATAGGTCAACAGGAGACATTACTTTTGAAGGGAAAAGAGAGGACAACATCTATATTTTCTCTCTCTATAAATACTAACCATGCAGGTAGATGTTTATATGCCCACAAAGACGAACGACTGCTTTGGCACCAGCGTCTTGGTCATGCCAACATGGATGCTATATCCAGGCTTTCTACCAAGAAGCTAGTAAGAGGATTGCCTGACATCACATTCAAAAAGGACACGGTATGTGCCGAATGTGAACTAAACAAGGCAACTAAATCCTCATTTCATTCCATCAACTCTGTAAGTACTACTAGACCCTTGCAATTACTTCATATGGATTTATTTGGTCCTAGTAGAATAGCTAGCCTTGGTGGCAAACTTTATGCATTTGTTGTTGTTGATGATTTTTCGAGATTTACTTGGGTTTTCTTTCTCGCTAATAAGAGCGATGCTATTTCTGTTTTTAAAGTTTTTGTAAATAAAGTTCAAAACGAAAAAGGCTACATGATTACTCGAATCCGAAGTGATCATGGAGGCGAATTCGTAAATTCAGATTTTGAAAGTTTTTGTAATACAAATGGTTTTGATCATGAATTTTCTTGTCCTAGAACTCCTCAACAAAATGGTGTTGTGGAGCGGAAGAATAGGACTCTTGGCGATATGGCTAGAGTCATGTTGAATAAATTTTCTCTTCCGAAATATTTTTGGGCAGAGGCTGTAAGTACAGCATGCCACATTTTGAATAGGGTGCTTATTCGTCCCATTACGAAGAAAACACCTTATGAGCTTTGGTTTGGGAGAACCCCCAATGTTTCGTATTTTAAAGTTTTTGGTTGTAGATGTTTTATCCTTAACACCAAAGACAACTTAGGCAAATTTGAGGCCAAAGTTGACGATGGTATCTTTCTTGGTTATGCCGCCAAGAGTAAGGGATATAGAGTTTTCAACAAACGCTCACTTATTGTGGAGGAGTCAACTAATGTGACTTTTGATGAAGATAACAGTGCAGTAAGCGCTCTTGATGATGATGTTGAGCCATCAATTTCTACTCCAATGAACACTTCAACTGAAACTAATTCTCTGGAGGGTTTGCCTAAGAAATTCTCTTTCAAACCTTCTCATCTAGAAAATTTAGTTATAGGAGAAGTTTCACGTAGAGTAACTACTAGATCATCACTAAGAGACTCCGTTGCTAGCACTGCCTTCATTTCACAAGTAGAGCCTAAAAACATTTCTGAAGCTTTTAATGATGAATTTTGGATTTCTGCTATGCAAGAAGAACTCAACCAATTTGAGAGGAGCCAAGTATGGGAACTAGTTCCTAGACCGGCTAATCACTCAATAATTGGTACCAAATGGGTGTTTAGAAACAAAGTAAATGAAGATGGTTCAGTCACTCGTAACAAAGCCCGTCTAGTAGCTCAAGGATACAATCAAGAGGAGGGTATCGACTACGATGAGACATATGCTCCTGTTGCTAGACTAGAATCCATTCGGATGCTTTGTGCTTTTGCCAATCATCAGAACTTTAAATTATTTCAAATGGATGTTAAAAGTGCTTTCTTGAATGGCTTTATTAAGGAGGAAGTTTATGTCAAACAACCCCCTGGCTTTGAAAATCACAAATTTCTCGACCACGTGTTCAAGCTGAAGAAAGCGCTTTATGGCCTTAAACAAGCCCCCAGAGCTTGGTATGAAAGGCTAAGCAGTTTCTTGCTTGAGAAAGGTTTTTCAAAAGGGAAAATTGACACTACACTGTTTATCAAATCTTTCAAAGACACCATTCTATTAATTCAGATTTATGTTGATGATATTATTTTTGGGTCTACTGATGAAACTCTTTGTCAAGAATTTGCAAAGTGTATGCAGACGGAATTTGAGATGAGCTTGATAGGAGAGCTCAAATATTTTCTTGGTCTGCAAGTAAAACAACTGGCTAATGGAACTTTCATCTGCCAATCAAAGTACACCAAGGACATGCTGAAGAAGTTCGATCTTGACAACATCAAACCAATCAGCACGCCAATGGCTACTTCAACTAAACTCGAACCAGATGAGAGTGGCAAACCTGTTGATCAACGTAAGTATCGAGGTATGATAGGCAGCTTACTTTATTTAACTGCTAGTCGTCCCGATATCATGTTCAGTGTTTGTCTATGTGCTAGATATCAAGCTAATCCTAAGGAATCACACATGACCGCGGTTAAGCGTATCTTTAGATACCTTAAGGGTACGGTTACAGTGGGCCTATGGTATCCCAAGTCAACATCATTTGATCTTATCGGTTACTCCGATGCTGACTTCGCTGGATGCAAGGTCGACCGTAAAAGTACGAGCGGCACGTGTCATTTATTAGGAAAAGCTTTAGTCTCCTGGTTTAGCAAGAAGCAGAACTCTGTTGCACTATCCACAACAGAAGCTGAATACATAGCAGCTGGGCGTTGTTGTGCACAAATTTTGTGGATGAAGCAAACCCTTGAAGACTATAAGTTATCTTTCATGCATATTCCTATATTCTGTGACAATACTAGTGCAATCAATTTGACTAAGAACCCTGTCTGCCACTCACGCACTAAACACATTGAAATCAGACACCACTTTTTGCGTGATCATCAGCAAAATGGCACGATTAACTTGGAATTTATTGACACTGATCATCAGCTGGCAGATTTCTTTACTAAGCCACTATCCGAAGAGCGCTTCAATTTTCTTTGTCGTGAACTTGGAATTTTAGATGAAGTAGTTATAAATTGAAACTCACCTGCGTAAATATCGAGTATATTGTGATTCTTTTACGAAGAATTTGGTATGGGTACAAGCCGAAAGGGTCCTTCGGACAACAAGGCGTAAAAGCCTAAGCGACACGGTGCACTAGTCCTCAGGACTACCGCTAGCTGGGATCCGGCCCCTGCAGCTAACCCATGGCAAATTTAGACTATTGAACCACAGTATATGTCCTTATTTATTATATGGCTCGTTTTCGATTTAATATTGCCTAATTGATATTTTCTAAAGTTCATTCTGTTTTCTGAGTACCTCTCTATCTATTTTTTTAAATTCAACACTCTTTGTTGTCCTCAACTATCTTTTGTTTAACTCTTAAACATTTTCTTCATGTTCTTTGCCTGTTTTCAGTTCTGGACCATTGATCCAGAACTCGGGCCGAATCTGCCCCTATCAGAGTTCGGGCCGAGTTCGGTTCTTAGGTTCCAGGGTCGGGATCTGGCTCTGCCGTTGGATCAATTCTAATCCAATGGTCAATATTTCATCCGACCAAAGACAAAGCCCTACTTTATGTCGGGATTCCATCTCTCTCCTTCACTACTACCACCTTTCTCACCTATACAAACTCTTTCCTTGAAACCCTAACCCTAGTTTTTGATCTAGAGTGCTCCATTGCTTCTCAAAATCAAGAAAAAAGGGGTTTCTCTCCATTCTCTTCCATTGTTTATTACTTGTTTGAGGTACCATTCCTATTTTCTATCTTCTAGTTAAAATCTTTTAATAGCTCCTTGCTTGTTCAATCGTGGGAAGAGAATTCGAGTTGAGAGTATTTCCTCTTCGGATTCTCCTCCATCAATTGAACAAATCATTGAACAACTTCAACCACCTCATCCTTTGTTCAATCCACCTCGTCCTCAAAATCCTTCCACCTATGACAACAGACTTTTTGTCTCACTAGATGCATCAAACAACTGGTTTAGTGACTTTCGGAATCGTCAGGTATTCACAGGACATCCTATTAATTTTTCCATATTCTCTCAATATGATTCTTTATTCCATGACCTCTATCTTGATGAACTAGTTACTACAACTTCTGCTATCTATCGTCATGCCGTTCAAATGTTCTACTGCAACTTAACCTTTGATGACCTTCATATTTATTCATGAGTTGCAGGTACCAATATATCTTTTGATGACTTTGACTTAGCCGAATATCTTGATCTTCAAGAGCCCAATTCTTGGGAAAAGCTAGTTGACGCTCGCTCGTTCCGTTTTCCCGACGGAATTTCCCTTGAGAGCTTCAAGGACGATTTGTGTACTCCATACACACGTCCTCTGTCACGACCCGTACCCTAGAGTAAGGGCACGAGAAGTGGGTACGTCCAGCCTACGCCGCAGTGTCGGCGGTAGAACGCTGTCCTAGGTTACTATCTAATCAACAACTCACGCAATTGTATAATGTACTTGTCAATATCTCAACTCCGAACGGAGGACAAGTATAGATATAATGAAATCTCAATCACAGTCTAAGCACGATAAGATAACACAGAAGTTTATAACTAAAAGTAAATAACAACATTTATAACTACTAAATAATAATATCTCAAACAAACTCAAAAACAAACTCGTATCTCAAGTTATTACAATTCAAGTTCTAAAACATGAAAAACTAAACCAAGTCTACTAGCTAGTCTCCCGATCACTCCTGAGTGTCGGGGCCATAGGTAGCTAAGCCATCTCCTGCTCCAAGGCAAGTGGGGCAAATGTCCTCAGGGCAATCATCTGTAATATTTTCAACAGGTCCAGTCAGGACAGGAACGAGTACATTTCATCAAGAAATTCCAAGTAAATGACAGAGAACTATAAAGCAGTTATAGACAGTTGTATTGATGAATATGGCAGTTTATGTTCAGGTGATGGTAAGAAAAACAGATAAAGTGCAAGGAAAGTAAATAACTAAACAAGAGAAGAATCATAGCAAGAAAGACTGTAAAATATAATCTAGCTGAACTAGAGTAACATAATGAGTTCAGATGTACAATATAAGTCGAGTGTAATCCCAAAGTGAGTCTAATACATGATGAGTCGAATGTGATTCTAATCATTGTTCTAATAAGGTGATTCGAATAAGGTGATGCGAATAGTGATTCGAATAAGGTGATACGAATAGTGATTCGAATAGTAGTCAACAATGATTCGAATAAATTCTCCAAGTGTGTTTTAAAATACCGAGTTCGACATGTAAACGGCTGTAGGTAATACGGCACACCACTCACTGATCAGATGAGGGATGGCTATCGTTCGAATATAATTCACAGAGGGGTGATTCGAATAGGGGGATATGTCTACATGTCTAATCAGTATTTCCCCGCCCAGTCTAATACAAATGAATCCGTAATCCAACACATAAGACGAATACAAGTCCAACCAACATATGAAGATACGAATAGGGTGATTCGAATAGTGATTCGTATAATGATTCGTATGATGATTCGAATAATAGAGGTAAGACAAGTAAGTATATGTGTCGCATACATGGATTCAGAAATAATACTACGTGTTTGTAACAGAGAATCACATACAGCTAACTAGAACTGAAGTACAGTAATTGACAAGTAAATGAAAGAACTATCAGAAAATGTACTCGCCTGATACTCTGAAAAGAGTAATGAAATATCAGATGTCTGCACCGGAGTCACAAAGTCCTAAATAGAGCAGTATGGGTTATGACATGTTTAAAATAAGATAAATGAAGTCTACGATGCAATCTACATGATTCTAAGTCAATTCTAGGTCAAAGTCAACTCTAAGTCAAACTTGGTCAACTGTCTATGTCAAACTAGGTCCCAGTCAAAGTTGGTCAACTCTGGGTCAACCCAAGTCAACATTGTCAAGGGTCAACTATTTAGGGTTGGACTATGATAGCTAGACTAAAGGGGTCTTCAAGGGTAACATATAGATAACTATCTATCACTAAGAAAATGTATCTATGTCTATCTCAAGCTCAATCTCCCCATTAGCACACCATGGTCAATATCCTATAATATGTATACCACACACATATATACCATGTGTATGGTTACAATGAACCAAGAAGCAATTGAGCTAAGGCAAGCTCTCAAACAAATACCAAAACACTCTTTACACATACCATCTATATACATACATGTGTACATAGGTACCTAGAGAGGCTAAGGCAAATACATGCATATCTACATTTATTTATATATATATTATACATGTTGCATACATATAGAAGGGAAAGGGGGCTGTGTGGGTGTGTGAGTATGTGATATAAAGAGTGCAATATAAATTAGAGGGTGTGTGTGTGTGTATCATGGAACAGTGAGGGTGTGAGTCATGGTGTAGTGTTTAGGCAAATGTGTGTAGAGTAGGAATGAATCTCAGGTTATTCCTATACATTCTCAGATTACAGTTAACATTGAATCAAAATACAAAATCAGTTTTCAGGTATGTGTGTGTGAAGAACTTAGTGTCATGTGTTCAGTTATCAAGTTTAAACTCAGTTTTTTCTATACATTGAATGTATTCTCAGGTTATAACATAGGCAGTTCAGTCCAATGGAAAATTCCAGGATATCTCAGTAAAACAGTTCCCCCCTCCCATTCAATCTCAGATTTCTGTTTAACATGAATTCAAAACCAAAATCAGTGATATAAACATGACTGAATCTCAGGTTTGTCTTCTGTTAACTCAGGTTCTATACATTGGAATACAATTCTCAAGATATTAAAATCAGTAATCAATCCAACAATCACATGAGCATGTCATTTAATATTTTAGGACATTGAATCTCAGGTTTGCAATTGAACAGCCCAACCACATATGAAAATCCATCACTTGATAACACATCCTAATCTATCATGTAAAAACCAAACTATCATTAGCTATACACATGCCCTGAAATTAAACATGTAGATTAAACATCAATTTCAGATTAAAAAGGGAATGAAGAGTTCAGGTTTTTTGAACATGGGGAAATTCTCAGGTTTACACTACTGTTCAGTCATGCATTTTATGGAATTCGAATACAACATAATCCATTCAAATCCCTAGTTATCTACACATCCTACAATTATACTTATAACAATTACAATTTCGTATTTAACAATTTAATTTCAGTTTAAACACATTAAAACCCCAATCAATACACAGTTCTCAGGTTTAATGCATAAGTTTCAGTTTACATTCAGTAGAATATTTCTAATGCAGGAACTTAATCAGTTGAACAAAATCTACACGAACTAAATCCACATATGTAACCTAGCATCTAACATGTTTCTCAATTCAATATCAACACTTAAACTTCATAAATCAACATTTCAAAACTCACGAAACAGTGAGCATATTCACAGGTATCAGAAATTGATAACTCATCCCAAACCAAATTCAATTATCAAAATAATTCAAAAACCAAATACATTCGTGTACAGTGGTGTCAGGTGTCTAGGGGATGCCATTCGTGTCCAGAAAACTGGACACGAGTGTGCCAAAGGAAGAAAAGCCAAGTGCCAGAAAACAGTGCACAGCAATCATCGTGCGTGCGTGTGGGGGTCCATAGGACACGACACAAAGCACTAGGCTCCACGTGCTCATGCACAGAGGTCAAGGGGGACTAGGGCTAAGGTTTCAATTCCCTGAAATGGGTCCACGTGGTGTCTACACTCGACACGACACGCGTATCAGTGGCTCGACACAAGCATACTCAGCACAGTATGAAAACAGTGCAGACACGATTTCTCCATGCACACTGAACGAGGACCCACGAAATTTCGTGGGGGTCCTGTCAGTCATGTGGGCCACGTACACACCAATTTTTGTGTCATGAGGTGTCGTGTCCTAAGAGAAATCAGACACGGGCAGCAGGGCACCCGACCGAGCCCCCGTGCTGCGTGTCCAGCACGAATTACGACACGAAATCGACACCAAACACGACTCAGTCTTCACGAAATATATTCCACACATCAGGAGCTTTCAAAATATATAATTTGTTTTGAAAATGGAAAACAAAAAGTTCATTGAGGCATTACATCAAACACTTTAGTATTAACCTAGATACGTGTCCGATACGGACACCAAACCCAATCTAATTCCTACCAAACTTAGCCTATAGGTCCCTGGTACCTAGATGCATCCATTCATGAAGAGAAAACAGAAATTTAACTATTTATGAGGGTATTTACCTATTGAGTGAAAACTCAATAAAAACCTAGAATAGGGGGGGGTGTCCTCTTCACTTGGGGTGCCAAATGCTTGTGCAACCTTGCTAGATAGCTTCCCTTAGCATCCTCATCAGTAGGGGATTCCAATGCAAGAAATTTGGCTCAAAATGGAGTTGATTTGGATATTTGGGGAGAAGTTTAGGGAAGAACACAAAGGAGGCAAATAAAATGAATTAAAAATGGTGCAAATGATTAATGTGTTGCATTTATAGGGGGGAAATGGTGTGATGGCTGTTGAAAACATTAGGGTTAGGGTTTAGGATGAGTGGCTAAGGTTTCTCCAACAAATTCTAAGGCTTCCTATTGGTTAAGGCTTCTTTTCACAAATATCTCAAAAGTAAAATATCTTTCCTAATAATATCTAGATATTACACTAATGTGATTGCTTAATTGAAATCCTCTAACTTAGCTTCTAGGGTCATGGTTAACATCTAGATTAGGCTAACTTCTAGGTCAAGTCTCAACAATGTAACTAACACATATTTAATTAATATAATTCACAATTTCACAAAAGTGTCAAAATGACCAAAATACCCCTAGGCTTAAATGTAGAAATTTGAAATCCTAAACACATGATTAGGTCTCCTTGGTCTTGATTAGTCTTCTAGGTCATGCATGACTAAGGTTACACTAGCAAAACACCAATGTCACATTTTACTCAATTAAATAATTTTAAAATAACTAAAAATCACCAAAAATTATATCATGACTTAAATATCATTATTAAATGATTTAAAATATAAAAGTTCAAAATTACCCTCATTTGGAAAAACTGGGTGTTACAAGTCTACCCCCTTAGAGGAATTTCGTCCTCGAAATTAAGATGATCGTACTCCTGCTAGGTCAAACCCCCAAATCAAACAAGGTCAAGATAATATACAAAGCTCTGTCCTACTGGTCGTGATTCCACAGTCTCGAACAGGGTAACTACGCTATCTAGCATATCACAATCATATCCTGGCAGGTACTAATGGAAATCACACATGAAAGTGGGGAGGAAGAACAAGAAGGTCAAACCTGCTAACCCGTCACCTGCAGCGTCAGTCTCCTCGACTGCCATAGCAAAAGCTCTACCCCTCTGGGCTTGGTGCTGCGCTACAGGTGGCCTAGCTCTCTCTCTCTGACCCGGTGCTCCATCAAATACGGGTACAGTAGGGCAATCCCTGACCTGATGAGCAGCGGATCCACAGAACAGACAAACCTTCTGCCTCCTATAACAAGTCTCCCAACCGTGCCCTGCCCTCTTGCAGTAAGCACAAGTCTGCACCTTGCGGTCCTGTCCTCTAGGCTGATGCTGCGCCTGTTGAAACTATACGTGAGGCCTCTTGGCCTGGCCTCCACTGCTGCTGCCCCCAACTGGGTCTCGCCCCCTCTTGAGCCTAAGCTCAAGATCATCCTCTGCCAATAAGGCTCCCGTCAAAATCTCCTCAAAAGGGGCATCCCTGTTGCCCTTGGTCAAGGACTTGACTTCCTTGACCAGACCCTTCCGAAACCTCTGGGCCTTCGCCGTCTCGCTCAAGCCCTCTACAAATCTGCCGAGGCGGCCGAACTCCCCAGCGTACTCCTCTACTGAAAGGCTCCCCTGGACTAAGCTCTCGAACTGCGACTCCAAGGCTCGGAGTGCTGAATCTGGGAAGAACCTCTTCTTGAAGAAGCCCTTGAACTCCTCCCAGGTCTGTCCAGCTACCCCCACCCTGGGGTCTGACTGATACCAGGTGCGAGCAAGATCTCGCATCCGGCTAGCTGCTGTCTCTATCTGGAGATCTGTCGGTATCCGGGCCAGACGAAAGATCTCCTCAATATGCTCAATCCACTCGTCGGCATATAAAATCCCCTCTGTCCCCAGGAAGTCTCTGGGGCTCATCTTCTGGAACTGCTCTATCCCCGGTGTCCTCGGCTGCTGGATCACTGGTCGGGCTGCGACTGTCGTCAGGACCAACTCCATGCCCCTGTCCTGTCGGTCCTGCTGCCGATCCATAAACTGCTGGAAGTAGGCAAACATCTGTGCCGCATCCACGTGTCCTGTAGGCGGCGGCTGCTGAAACTGCATCTCTGGGATGACTGGGTCCTGCCCCTGAACTGGTGGAGGCATACCCCTAGCTGCTGTTGCTGAAGTCCCAATATGAATAGAGGTGGCAGGAGTTGCAGCCTCCTGACCCTGCTGATCTGGCTGAGAGGTGGCAGTCCCCTCTACAACTACTGCTGCACCAGAGCGATGTGATCGTGTCTCCACCATCCTGAAGACAGATCGAACAAGGAAGTCAATACTGAGCAGGAATCGATATATCAAAGGAGGACAGTTTATTTCAAAGAAGGCAAATCAGTACGATATGTAGATGGCATGATTTAAAGCAGAATTTTTCTAACTGTGATTGAGTACCTCTCCGTTAAACCTATCTCTCAAATCCTATCGCAGGCTGTGGTGATAATCTAGTTCGAATACCACTACATAAACTCGACCTGCATGGGCCACCACTAAAAACGTGTCACGACCCGCACCCTAGAGTAAGGGCACGAGAAGTGGGTACGTCCAGCCTACGCCGCAGTGTCGGCGGTAGAACGCTGTCCTAGGTTACTATCTAATCAACAACTCACGCAATTGTATAATGTACTTGTCAATATCTCAACTCCGAACGGAGGACAAGTATAGATATAATGAAATCTCAATCATAGTCTAAGCACGATAAGATAACACAGAAGTTTATAACTAAAAGTAAATAACAACATTTATAACTACTAAATAATAATATCTCAAACAAACTCAAAAACAAACTCGTATCTCAAGTTATTACAATTCAAGTTCTAAAACATGAAAAACTAAACCAAGTCTACTAGCTAGTCTCCCGATCACTCCTGAGTGTCGGGGCCATAGGTAGCTAAGCCATCTTCTGCTCCAAGGCAAGTGGGGCAAATGTCCTCAGGGCAATCATCTGTAATATTTTCAACAGGTCCAGTCAGGACAGGAACGAGTACATTTCATCAAGAAATTGCAAGTAAATGACAGAGAACTATAAAGCAGTTATAGACAGTTGTATTGATGAATATGGCAGTTTATGTTCAGGTGATGGTAAGAAAAACAGTTAAAGTGCAAGGAAAGTAAATAACTAAACAAGAGAAGAATCATAGCAAGGAAGACTGTAAAATATAATCTAGCTGAACTAGAGTAACATAATGAGTTCAGATGTACAATATAAGTCGAGTGTAATCCCAAAGTGAGTCTAATACATGATGAGTCGAATGTGATTCTAATCATTGTTCTAATAAGGTGATTCGAATAAGGTGATGCGAATAGTGATTCGAATAAGGTGATACGAATAGTGATTCGAATAGTAGTCAACAATGATTCGAATAAATTCTCCAAGTGTGTTTTAAAATATCGAGTTCGACATGTAAACGGCTGTAGGTAATACGGCACACCACTCACTGATCAGATGAGGGATGGCTATCGTTCGAATATAATTCACAGAGGGGTGATTCGAATAGGGGGATATGTCTACATGTCTAATCAGTATTTCCCCGCCCAATCTAATACAAATGAATCCGTAATCCAACACATAAGACGAATACAAGTCCAACCAACATATGAAGATACGAATAGGGTGATTCGAATAGTGATTCGTATAATGATTCGTATGATGATTCGAATAATAGAGGTAAGACAAGTAAGTATATGTGTCGCATACATGGATTCAGAAATAATACTACGTGTTTGTAACAGAGAATCACATACAGCTAACTAGAACTGAAGTACAGTAATTGACAAGTAAATGAAAGAACTATCAGAAAATGTACTCGCCTGATACTCTGAAAAGAGTAATGAAATATCAGATGTCTGCACCGGAGTCACAAAGTCCTAAATAGAGCAGTATGGGTTATGACATGTTTAAAATAAGATAAATGAAGTCTACGATGCAATCTACATAATTCTAAGTCAATTCTAGGTCAAAGTCAACTCTAAGTCAAACTTGGTCAACTGTCTAGGTCAAACTAGGTCCCAGTCAAACTTGGTCAACTCTGGGTCAACCCAAGTCAACATTGTCAAGGGTCAACTATTTAGGGTTGGACTATGATAGCTAGACTAAAGGGGTCTTCAAGGGTAACATATAGATAACTATCTATCACTAAGAAAATGTATCTATGTCTATCTCAAGCTCAATCTCCCCATTAGCACACCATGGTCAATATCCTATAATATGTATACCACACACATATATACCATGTGTATGGTTACAATGAACCAAGAAGCAATTGAGCTAAGGCAAGCTCTCAAACAAATACCAAAACACTCTTTACACATACCATCTATATACATACATGTGTACATAGGTACCTAGAGAGGCTAAGGCAAATACATGCATATCTACATTTATTTATATATATATTATACATGTTGCATACATATAGAAGGGAAAGGGGGCTGTGTGGGTGTGTGAGTATGTGATATAAAGAGTGCAATGTAAATTAGAGGGTGTGTGTGTGTGTATCATGGAACAGTGAGGGTGTGAGTCATGGTGTAGTGTTTAGGCAAATGTGTGTAGAGTAGGAATGAATCTCAGGTTATTCCTATACATTCTCAGATTACAGTTAACATTGAATCAAAATACAAAATCAGTTTTCAGGTATGTGTGTGTGAAGAACTTAGTGTCATGTGTTCAGTTATCAAGTTTAAACTCAGTTTTTTCTATACATTGAATGTATTCTCAGGTTATAACATAGGCAGTTCAGTCCAATGGAAAATTCCAGGATATCTCAGTAAAACAGTTCCCCCCTCCCATTCAATCTCAGATTTCTGTTTAACATGAATTCAAAACCAAAATCAGTGATATAAACATGACTGAATCTCAGGTTTGTCTTCTGTTAACTCAGGTTCTATACATTGGAATGCAATTCTCAAGATATTAAAATCAGTAATCAATCCAACAATCACATGAGCATGTCATTTAATATTTTAGGACATTGAATCTCAGGTTTGCAATTGAACAGCCCAACCACATATGAAAATCCATCACTTGATAACACATCCTAATCTATCATGTAAAAACCAAACTATCATTAGCTATACACATGCCCTGAAATTAAACATGTAGATTAAACATCAATTTCAGATTAAAAAGGGAATGAAGAGTTCAGGTTTTTTGAACATGGGGAAATTCTCAGGTTTACACTACTGTTCAGTCATGCATTTTATGGAATTCGAATACAACATAATCCATTCAAATCCCTAGTTATCTACACATCCTACAATTATACTTATAACAATTACAATTTCGTATTTAACAATTTAATTTCAGTTTAAACACATTAAAACCCCAATCAATACACAGTTCTCAGGTTTCATGCATAAGTTTCAGTTTACATTCAGTAGAATATTTCTAATGCAGGAACTTAATCAGTTGAACAAAATCTACACGAACTAAATCCACATATGTAACCTAGCATCTAACATGTTTCTCAATTCAATATCAACACTTAAACTTCAAAAATCAACATTTCAAAACTCACGAAACAGTGAGCATATTCACAGGTATCAGAAATTGATAACTCATCCCAAACCAAATTCAATTATCAAAACAATTCAAAAACCAAATACATTCGTGTACAGTGGTGTCAGGTGTCTAGGGGATGCCATTCGTGTCCAGAAAATTGGACACGAGTGTGCCAAAGGAAGAAAAGCCAAGTGCCAGAAAACAGTGCACAGCACTCATCGTGCGTGCGTGTGGGGGTCCATAGGACACGACACAAAGCACTAGGCTCCACGTGCTCATGCACAGAGGTCAAGGGGGACTAGGGCTAAGGTTTCAATTCCCTGAAATGGGTCCACGTGGTGTCTACACTCGACACGACACGCGTATCAGTGGCTCGACACAAGCACACTCAGCACAGTATTAAAACAGTGCAGACACGATTTCTCCATGCACACTGAACGAGGACCCACGAAATTTCGTGGGGGTCCTGTCAGTCATGTGGGCCACGTACACACCAATTTTTGTGTCACGAGGTGTCGTGTCCTAAGAGAAATCAGACACGGGCAGCAGGGCACCCGACCGAGCCCCCGTGCTGCGTGTCCAGCACGAATTACGACACAAAATCGACACCAAACACGACTCAGTCTTCACGAAATATATTCCACACATCAGGAGCTTTCAAAATATATAATTTGTTTTGAAAATGGAAAACAAAAAGTTCATTGAGGCATTACATCAAACACTTTAGTATTAACCTAGATACGTGTCCGATACGGACACCAAACCCAATCTAATTCCTACCAAACTTAGCCTATAGGTCCCTGGTACCTAGATGCATCCATTCATGAAGAGAAAACAGAAATTTAACTATTTATGAGGGTATTTACCTATTGAGTGAAAACTCAATGAAAACCTAGAATAGGGGGGGTGTCCTCTTCACTTGGGGTGTCAAATGCTTGTGCAACCTTGCTAGCTAGCTTCCCTTAGCATCCTCATCAGTAGGGGATTCCAATACAAGAAATTTGGCTCAAAATGGAGTTGATTTGGATATTTGGGGAGAAGTTTAGGGAAGAACACAAAGGAGGCAAATAAAATGAATTAAAAATGGTGCAAATGATTAATGTGTTGCATTTATAGGGGGGAAATGGTGTGATGGCTGTTGAAAACATTAGGGTTAGGGTTTAGGATGAGTGGCTAAGGTTTCTCCAACAAATTCTAAGGCTTCCTATTGGTTAAGGCTTCTTTTCACAAATATCTCAAAAGTAAAATATCTTTCCTAATAATATCTAGATATTACACTAATGTGATTGCTTAATTGAAATCCTCTAACTTAGCTTCTAGGGTCATGGTTAACATCTAGATTAGGCTAACTTCTAGGTCAAGTCTCAACAATGTAACTAACACATATTTAATTAATATAATTCACAATTTCACAAAAGTGTCAAAATGACCAAAATACCCCTAGGCTTAAATGTAGAAATTTGAAATCCTAAACACATGATTAGGTCTCCTTGGTCTTGATTAGTCTTCTAGGTCATGCATGACAGAGGTTACACTAGCAAAACACCAATGTCACATTTTACTCAATTAAATAGTTTTAAAATAACTAAAAATCACCAAAAATCATATCATGACTTAAATATCATTATTAAATGATTTAAAATATAAAAGTTCAAAATTACCCTTATTTGGAAAAACTGGGTGTTACATCCTCGCAAGCTCACGGCTAAATATCTCAACCCATATTTTTCTGACCTTCATTGGATTATTTCTAACACCATTCTACCCAAAACAGGTTCCCATGATGACATCACTTATCTTGAAATATCTGCTCTTTATCATCTTCATTTTGGAATTCCTTTCAATCTTCCACGTACCATGATGGACTGGATGATTCGCTGTAGGAGGAAACCACGAGCTTTGGTTTATCCTCTGTATCTTTCTTTGATCTTTCGTGCTTTTCATATACCACTTGATGCTTGTCCGTTCATGCCTGCACCTGCCTTTCTATCCAAAGCACGACGCCTTCAGCCTGTCGCTGCTTCTGGGTCATCTGAGCATTCTGCTGATGAGGAGCCTGACGCCCCTCCTTTTGGTCAGGATGTACCTCCTCCTCCTGCCACTCTTGAGTCTCTTCAGACTATGCTTCGCGATCGCTTTGTTGTTGAGGATGATCGCTGGACGCAGCAGGATTACCGTACCACCTTGCAGATCAGTGCCCTTGGGAACTCTCTGCATGATATGCGGTATTCACTTGCTCGTCATCCTGATCTGCATGTACCTATTGAGCGGGATCCAGATCGCACGGGTCATCGTATAGACGATCCGTGGGTCATGAGGTATATGGATCCTGATGATGCTTTTGTGGACCCTCGTCGCTCATTCCCTGGTCCTTCAGATGTTCCAGGACCTTCTCGTGCTCCATGATGGAGATTGGCTTGATATGCTGCTGGCACTGCTGATGGTCTTAGTTGCCTTTTGATTTTAGTTATTTCAGTTTGTTATGGATTTATGTACTGGATTTCTGTCTTCACACCCTGATGATGTGCTTGACATTCTGGTTGGTGGATAACATTTTATGCTATTTTTCGTAGTTTTACTTTATGTCAGTGACTTGTTTTATTAGTATTATACTGTTTCTTCTCTGCTTGGTGTGGTTGGATTACTTTTCATTGTCTATACTGCTATTTCCATGCTTTTCCTTATATTGCTAACTGCCAAAAGGGGGAGAAATATGTATATTTCAAATGTATATCTGTCTGTGCTTGTGTTTACTTTTGGAAAAATATTTTTATCAGGCCACAGGTTCTATGCATTATTTACGGGGGAGAGCTATTGATTCTAGCTCGGCACCATTCACTGATTACGGGGGAGCTATCTTATTCTAGCTCGGCATTGTTTATAGGGGAGCTGTGTTTTAACCAACTGTGTCCAGGTATGAATATTGAAATATACATTTATTATTTTGTCAATTATCAAATGGGGGAGATTGTTGACACAAAGTCACAGTCAACCAAATATTGACTACATTGACTAAATAATATCTGTATAAATTCAATACGACACACGACGTCTGCATTCAGTTCAGGACAGACAACAGCTCAGTTTCCGACTCTCAGTGTATTTTCGAGTCTGTACTTTTACATTTTATTGAGTCTAGAAGTATGTACTCTGAGTTATGCTGAGCTCTTGGAACTTAGTCTATAAGCCTACCCAAAATCCCAAGCTCCACCAAAACAAAAATTGCCCACAAGTCCCACTTAGAACCACTCTGTGCTCTGGAGACAGAGTTCGGGCCGAACTCTGCCTCCACACAGAGTTCGGGCCGAACTCTGTCCCCTAGAAATCAGGAACCCTAATTTTAGGGTTAGCTGGTTGCTAGCTGTCCAACGGCCAAATTTTTGAATTTTCCTACCCGAATTCTGGCCGAATTCTGCCTCTAAAAACACTATAAATAGGGCATGAATTCTCTCTTTTTAACTCACTCAATCTTCTCTTCTCTTCTCTCTTACAAGCTCAATAAGCCATACCCTTCCTATCTACTAGCCACAAGACTCCTAAGTCTCGAGTGCTCAGCATCTCTCAGTTAGGATTCTTGTGCAAGAGTGAAGAAGTCGCTTGGACAATTCCAAGCAATCGCCACTGCGATTCTCTGTAAGAAGTTGACGTGCTCTTCTGAAGTAAAGGCACGGGTTGTAAGCTACTATTTCACAAATAGTGGATTTAATCCTGAGCTAGAGTTCTCAGGCCTGGACTAGTCCTCCACGAGGAAAACCAGGTTAAAATCGCTGTGTTTGCGTATGCTCTTCTGCTCTTCATTTATTTTCCGTACTTTACTCTGATTATTTATTGTTGGTGAAAGAGTTATTTTTAATTGGCTATTTTTTCTATATAAACTCTATTCACCCCCCTCTAGAGTTGCCAAACTGTTCTTCACTTCCCAAGTGTGCCCTCCCTTACCACAATAAGTGCAACCCACTGGTACCTCCTGACGTTGCTGGTATGTCGGTTGCTACTATCGAACTAGTGCCGTCACAACTGTTGTGACCAAAGCTGTATCATGAATACGGATGCCAGGCGCTCGTGCTGACGTCCGAGGTACTGCTCCTCCTTCTGTACTCTATGTATGAGACCTCTTCTGGCCTCCAGTCCTTGCTGATAACCTTTGAACATTAAGCTCGTACCTTCGAGCCGCCATCAATACTGCATCGAATATTTGATAGTCGTAGCCCTCGACCAGTTGTATAATCTCTAAGTGAAGTCCCTGCTGGAAACTCATTGCTCTCTCTAGCTCTATCGCCACCATCGTCTGAGCAAACCTACTCAATCTGCAGAACTCTGCTGCATAACCATCCACCGTCCTACCAGTCTGGTTGAGGCTGATAAATCTCTACTGAAGTTCATACTGAGCTACCATGCCAAAGTACTTCGTCTTGAACCTGGTACTGAAGCTATCCCAGGGAACATGATACCTCATTTCAACCTCTTGATCTGATGGCCACCAGTCATGGGCGAGGTCCTGAAGTAACAGTCTGACCTAATCAATATTCTTTTCTGCTGGAACCTTTGCTGCAGTCAATATGGCCTCAATATCCTGAAGCCAAGCATCCGCCGTAATGGCATCTTCCGTGCCATCACTACTAAAATACAACAATTTGGTGACGGACTATTAGCGACGGATCTTATCCGTCGCTAATAGCGACGGAGTAGCGACGACCTTATGACGGACTACCGTCAGAAAGCAATGGATAATTTTTTTATTTTTTTCTGTCAAAATCAGTCGCACATCCGTCGCTAATTTGACAAAAATTTAGCGACAGATTGATCTCTATGTCGCACATTGTGGCGGCTAAATCTAAAAAAAATGGCGTGATAAATTAGCGTCTAACTAGCGACGGACGTTCCGTCGGTAATCGAGTGGGTATTTAGCGACTACCTAGCGACGGATATATCCGTCGGTTGTCCGTCGCTAAATACTGTAACCTAACTTAAATTGAACCGACGGGGGATAATTTTTCATTCCCCCCAAAAGGACTCTCTCTCTCTTCCCCCTCTCTCGCTCTCCGGCGGCTCTCTCTCTCTCTCTCCGACGGGCCTCTCTCTCCGGCGGCTGTCTCTCCGGCTAATCTCTCTCCGGCGACTCTCTCTCTCTCAGGTTTGCTCTCTCTCTCTCTCTCTCCCTCTCTCTCTCTCTGTTTAGTATAACATATAGGGTTTCAGGTTGGGGGGGTCGGTTGTCGATGGGGCCGGCGGGGTGGGGCGAGGGAGTGGGGGTGGGGGGAGGGTGTTGATGGTGGGAGACAGGGTAGGGTTTAGGGTTTCGGGGCAGGGGTAGGGTTTCGGGTGTGGGGGGTCCGCTGTCACGGCGGCCGGTGGTGAAGGGGAAGGGTGGGGGGCGGGGGGTGGATGGTGTTGGGTGCGGGTCGGGGGATATGGTAGGGTTTAGGGTTTACTATCAGGGGGAGGGGGGTGGGTGTTTGCTGTCGGGGGGGTGAGGGGGAGGGGGGTGGGTGTTTGCTGTCGGGAGGGAGGGGGTAGGGTGGGGGTTTGCTGTCGGGGATGGGCTGTCGGGGGGGGGGTGGGGTAGTGGGAGGGGGGTTTGCTATCTTACGGGGTAGGGGAGGGGGTGGGGGAGTATCGATGGTTTCGGATTCGACCATTCCTATGAGTATCGGTAGTTTCGGATCGGAGTATTGGATCGGGAGAGGGGGTATATGTGGTTTTGGATCGGACCAATCCTATGAGTATCGGATCTGGGAAGGGGGTATTGAAATTGGTATCGGAAACGAAATCGGTATCGGACCATTCGTATGAGTATCGGATCGGGGGTATCGGTAATATCGGTGGTTTCGGATCGGAGTATCAAATTTTTTGGTATCGAAAAACAAATTTTTTGGTATCGAAAAACAAATAGCTATTAATAAATTATTAATATTAATAATTTATTAAAGTATCGGCCGATACCGATACCGATCGGAGTATCAGACTATTCTTATGAGGATGGTTTAAATTATCGACCGATATATGTAAAGTACGGATAACTGTTGACACACGGGTACGGGTTTGCTGTCATGGGATGGGGGCGGGAAGGGTGGGGGGCTTGGTCAGGGGCACCTATAGTATCGAAAGTTCTGATAATTTAGTAATAATTATTTGTTTTCCGACACCAAAAAATGTGATACTTCGATTCGAAAGCACCGATAGTGCCGATATTTGTAACAAGTAGTTTTGTTAGTTGGTTAATTGGTAACATGGTGACCGGGACATATAGTCCCTGCAGCTATTCGACTGGCGAGGCAGAAACTATGTAGCCGTAGATAAAGTTTACTATCATCCGACTCTCATCCTTCGGCAATGATGATATGACAACCTATCACTATATCTTATATAATAGTAGATGATGTCTTAGTATTACATTATGTGGGTTAATCTTGATTCTATATTTTGGCTCCAGCTCCAGCTCCAGCTCCATTTGTATTAATCTACGGTACGACATGTTGATCAGGACATAGTCCCTGCAGCCATTCGACTAGCGAGGCCGAAACTATGTAGCCGTAGATAAAATTGACTGTCCTTCGACCCTCATCCCTCGACAATGATGATATGACAACCTATCTCTATATCTTATATAGTAGTTGATGATGTCTTAGTATGTACAGAACATAGATGATTCACACTAATGTATGCTTGAATGAATTTTGTGTTTTGTTCTGAGCCATCCGTTCTCACACTTGGCAAAAAAATTGAATTTGAATTTTTTGTATTTTATCTGCTTTCAAAAATGTACTCAAACGAGATAATGGTTCCTTTAGTTAGCTTACTTATGTTACAATTATATTATTTGTGAATATCGATCTTATCAGATAGCACCCATGACTCGAGGAGCGGCACGTCGTTTGAGGGAAACACTGAATGCTGAGGTGGCTCCTCCTATTGTTAAGGAGGAAGTTGTACCGATAGCTAGTGAGACCGGAAGTTCTATTTATCCAGCACCTGCAATGGACTACATCTCTCCTGCCGCCGTCGATCCCACTTATTCGAGGTGGTTGCGTGATCGTATCACTGAGCGTTTGCGTAAGCTGCGTGGTTCTCATTAGCTATTAGTACTTATTTGTATTGGGTTGTTTTTGTATTAGACTATTTGTATTGGACTACATATATAAATTAGTACTGTGTCAATCTCTAGATTGTATTGGACTACGACATGGTGATCAGGACATAGTCTCTGCAGCCATTCGACTGGCGAGGCAGAAACTATGTAGCCGTAGCTGTAGTTGACTGTCCTTCGACCCTCACCCCTCGGCAATGATGATATGACAACCTATATCTATATCTTACATAGTAGTAGATGATGTCTTATTATTACATTATGTGAGTTCATCTTGATTCTGTTACATTCTTCAGATACTAGATACGATAAGAACATATACTACACCATATGCACAGAACATAGATGATTCACACTAATATATGCTAGAATGAATTTTGGGTTGTGTTCTGAGCCATTTGTCCCCATACTTGGCAATTAAGCATGTGAAATATATCGTTGAAGAACATAAAACTTGTGGTCGTTACTGCAGAAAGTACAGACTGACATGATCCCCGGCTGTGAGGATTCATCGTCTAACTTACGGTCTTTGCTGAGGCTAAAGTCGATTTTCCTTTTTATTGAATATTGAATATTTGTGTTTAAATATTGAATATTTGTGTATTTTGTGTAAACAATTTGAATGCTTCGGATATTTTTGTGTTGGAATTGTTTGTGTGTTTTGTATATTGGAATATTTATGTGTTTTGTATATTTGTGCTTGAGATATTTGTTTTATTGAATATTGAATATTTGTGTTTTGTATATTGGAATTGTGTATATTGGAATTGATTGGGATTATTTGTGTGTTTTGTATATTGGAATTATCTATATTTGGAATGCCCAGTTTTATGCTATTTTTTTTAAAATATTCCCAGATACCTATAGACTGGTGGCTACTTTTCGACGGACTATCCGTCGCTAATTGGGCGATTCCCAGTTAGCGACGGATGGGCGACTAAAACCCGACAGGCTATCCTTCGCCGAGGTCCTGTAATTATGAAAGATATCAACGAGCGTGTCGAAGGAATATCCGTCGCTACTCCGTTGCTCATCCGACGAGGTTGCTGACGGATTAGTGACGTATTAGCGACATATTTTGCGTATCAGAAACCCTCTGATACGCGTTTAACGATGGTTTAGCGACGGATAGCGCCGTCGCTAAATGTTCCTATATTACAATTTTAGACGGTCGAAGTTGACAGAAAACCGTCGGCTAGCCGTCGCTAACAGTTTTAATTTTGCCAACGGTAATTCGTCGCTAAATAGTCGCTAAGCGACGGACTAGTTTTAGCGACGAGGTTATTCCCGACGAATTTTTTTAGCTCATATCCGTCGGTAATTCGTCGCTAATTTTAATTAGCGACGGATAGGACTGTCGCTAAATCGTTGTATTTTAGTAGTGCATCAAAGTACCTCGGGTTAAGTCGGCAAAACCTCCCCGACGCTCCTGAATCATTTCTGATTCCTTTCAAGAGCTAGCTGTGAACCCTGATTCAGTAGCATATTTTGTTCTTGCTGCTGGGTCTGTTGTTGCTGTTGGGCTGCCGTCTAGTGTTGCTGGGTCTCCAATAACCCTATGATAACCTGCAATAGTACCTGTACGTCTAGTGCTACTGGTACTACCGGCACCACTGGAGGTACGGGAACCTCTGGCCTCTGCGGCTCAACTGGCTCATGCTCGGTAACGTTCTCGATGTGAATCTATCTAAGTAGAGGGGCTACCCCATGATGATCTCCAACTAGTCCCTGCTCTAGTGGATTCTCTCTCATGCCGGCTCCTCCAATAGCCGAGAATGATGTGCCCCTAAAGGAAAGGATACAAGGTACCAAAAGACAGGACATGAAGGAATCGAGGATGATAATCAAGTTAGCAATCAAGGAGGGAGAAATAGAAGACGAATCAGGAGATCAAGTGGAACATATTTTGATTGAGACTCCTATAATCACAACACCCCACAAGTCTAAAAAACAGAACTGCATGGACCACCAATAAAACCTTGTCACGCCCCACTACCAGAATACTGAGACAGACTAGGCCAGCTACTCCATATGAGGTATATAAACATCATACGGCGATCGTGGCTGTCAAGAGACTAGGGGGTGCATGCTACAATCAAGTCTCCTATGGTCTCACAGAGTATCTATGTCTCAATCAATCAAAACAAGAAGCATTAAATAATGATCATATAAGACAAAGCAGTAAGGCGACCCCGACGCTTCATCAAAATGATTCACGAGCCTAGCTATACAAAATGATAAGCTAGTACCAAGAGTCAATAATACATAACCGTAGTCAGCTGCAGTTTGATTTAATTACAATTATGTGAGAAATAAAATGTCCAGAACTGTCGGCTAAACAGGTGCCGCGGCTAAACGCCAAGTACAAAATAGAAGATATCATAGCGGTGAAGAAAAAACCTACTCATGGTCCCTGGCGCCCATACTCCTAGTGTGCACCATTGTTCGGGTAGAAGGCTGGATCCTCTGGTGCTGCTACGAGATATGGCCAAACAAAACCAGCGGAGTCAGGTCCCGAATAGCAAGTACCATAAGGGAGCACAAAAGAGTGAGATAAAACCTAATGAGTAAAATATGACCTGATTCACGAGTTATAGGCTTATACCATAACATCGAGACAATACGACACCCTTACAATCAAACAAGGACAAACGGTGCCAATATCATGCCGAGATAAGATATATCCTATAACCATGGGCAGGTGAAGGACTTCTGATTGCGACTTCGGTCCATAGCCTATCGCAGCACAATAGCCCAACCCAACAACCAAACAAGGACATGAGTTGGACCACGCACCACGATAGTCTATGTTCCTTAGTTGCTAACAGAAGAAAACATATCACAAACAAGTCGGCTAACAAGCGTCCAATCAGACCGATGGCTTTCTATGATTTGTCTGGATTATACCAGTAATGCAATATCAGAATCCTCAGATCGTGTCAACCCAGCAGGGCTAGCCAATCCATTATAAATATACATATACGCGTAGCACTTTGATTATGCACCGGTCCCCCGTAAGGCCACCGTGCTAAAACATATAACACATAGCACATAGGAGTCAGATATAGTCATCCACTATAGGCGAATGAAACCATATTTGTGGCGGCCAACCCGACATGACAGGACTGGACCTGGGTGGCTAGTATGGTACGATCTCGAGATTCTGTTCCCTCTCAATGCTTCTACCGATTTAAGTTGCTTAGGTTAACCCTATCTGATATTGGAATTACATGTCGTGGTCACTTGGTCATCCTCATATATGTCGTACCATAGTACGTGTAACCTAAGTTTGAATCCACATCGGCTCAATCTAGATCTATGCTTAGTGTAATACATCAAACAACAATCATTATACCACGACACTATTACTGACCAATTACCATGACTATGTTGGAAGGTACACATGTATTGACATATACCACGAATGATCACTTAGAAGGTAGAGTCACACCTCAGTGCACTCATTAAATAGTACCGCAGTGCATACTAATATTGTATCTCAATACACACTTAGGATAGGTACCAGCACGTATACAAGTAAGCAAATCAGGAACACGGTCAAGTTAGAAAGTCACACGGACCTCTCATGACATAAAACTCACATATGAATTCTGGTTAAAGATAGACATGAAGATCCTTGAAGCCAAGACAAAGATCCATAACTTTTATGTTGGAAGTTGGGAGAAATTTTGGTCACAAATCAGCCAAATAGGACATAAAATAGCCAAAAATAGCCAAATATGCACTATGTGGCACTATGTAAGCCATGCGGCACTATAAATCCTACGATACTATCATTCTATGTGACACTATGCAAGCCTGCGACACTATTCATCCTGTAGTACTATTCATTCCATACGGTACTATGCAAGCCTGTGGCACTATACAAGCCATACGGTACTATACAAGCCTGCGGCACTATTCATCCATGCAGTACTATGCAAGCCTACGATACTATGCAAGCCATACGGCTCTATTAATCCTGCGGCACTATAAAAGTCTGCGGTACTATTCATCCTGTGGTACTATTCATTCCATGCGGTACTATGCAAGCATGCGGCACTATTCATCCTACAGCACTATTTATTCTATGCAACACTATACAAGCCTGTGGCACTATTCATTACATGCGGCACTATGCAAGCCTGCAGCACTATTCATTGTCCCTGCCAGAACCATGACAGATGAACATAGAAGATGTCCAAATATTATTTTGGCCATAACTTCCTCAAAACAAGTCAAAATTCGGTGGTTCAAAAGCTAAAATTGGGTAGAATGAGATTTCCTACAACATAGGACCATTATTTTTCGAAAACAACTAAGTTTGATAGATCAAAACCATAGAAATCCATAGAACACAAGTTTTAGAAACTTAGATCTATACAAAACTAGCCATTAAAATCAAAAGCTCCAAGAACTAAACTTGTAGAGGTTGATGAGAAGAACAATATAGACAAATCATATCAAAGAAAAATCAAGAAATTAAAAATGCAAGGATCTCTCCATTTGGTGCAAGGTGTACTTGCCTAAATGTTGGTTGGAGAAAATGAAGTAAAAAGTAAATGAGGAGAGAGAGAGAGGGAGAGGAGAAGAGAATATATATATATGGGTTGGGTTGACTCAAAGAAACCCTAACCTTAAGCATGCTCATAACCATATGACTAATGACATGTTAAATCTTTATACAATAATTAAACAATTAATCAAATTAATTAAATAAAATCCTAACCACAACAAGGTTCAGAAATCCTATCATCGAAATAGTGAACTACGCCTACAGCCAAACAAGGACAAAGGGTGGCACACTATTTTGCGACGAGATACTGTTCCATGCCATGGCCCGGTACAAATACAGGATACATGTAATAAAGATACATGTGCCAGATACTATATACAGAAAAATCAAAAAATTTACGTATTCCGGGAACGGGAAGTGACATAGGGGGTCGGCGGAGAGGAGGGAGGTTGTAGGGGAGGAGGGGGCCGTAGGGGGACGGGGTTGGGGGTCGACGGAAAGGAGGGGGCTGTAGGGGGCTGTAGAAGGGGGCGGAGAGGGGGGCTGTAGAGGAGGGGGCCGGGAGAAGGATGCCGGAGGACGAGAGGGGGTCAGGAGGAAGAGGACGCCGAAGGAGGAGGCCGGAGGATGAGAGGGGTCGAAAAATTTTCGATTGGAGGGAAATTTTCGTTTGGGTAAAAATTTGATAAAGAAGAGGGAGGGTGTTGTGTAACTTTTACAGTAGCTCAGCGACATAATTTTTCGTCGCTAAGTGGTCGCTAGTACATTAGCGACGGACTACCGACGGAATTCACATCATTTAGTTATACTGTATTTTACATAATAAATCCGTAGCTAGTTAGTCGGTAATCCATTGGTGAATAGCGACCATTTTATTTTCGTCGGTAAGATATGTCGGTAAAATATAGTATTTTTGTAGTGATGAAATAGAAACACAAGAAAATGATAAACTAACACTACAAGCAATACCTGAACCTTGCAGCCAAAATCATACCATCCACATGTCTATACTATAATCTCAGCAACAACCTGGACAGATCACCAGGTCCTCCGAGGAAAATAACAAGATACGACAACTAGCCACAATATGACAATAAAAGTAATATACATGAACATGAATATAACTGACAAGGTAAACTAACCATCTAAGTGTAATGCACTTGGAGACTGCTTTGGGATCGTATAGGTAGGTAAGGAGTGATATTAGCGTCAACTAATATCGCAAATATACTAGCATACTCCCGTCCAAACTGGAGACTAGTCCGCAGACGATAATGGAATATCCACTAGTATAGCCTATAACTCGGCACACTGAGGCTGATAAGGATAGGGTAATCTCGTATGCCTACTAATAGTCTTCCCTGCCCAGGAGTAGTACAAGGTCATGTCCATGACTCGCTCGACTCGTATCTCACAGGCAAGTCCTCTAACTACCACAACTAGTCATATATGATTTGTCACATGAATCCCTTGTACTAGCCAAGTACAGGGTGCATGCCAATACCAATATAACTCTCACTCCAAGTGTCATGTCATGAGTTGTTTCTAAGTCATAAAAGTTATTAAAAATAACTTAAACACAAGGAAGTCTACTAACACACTATGTCACACATATACCCACTATAAGTCAACGATGGCATCATCTACGGCACCCAAGTCACACTTGGACGCTTTTTTAACACATCTAATCCTAACACACAATAACACGTTTATGTGTAGCAGAAAATAAAATAAGATCACAGTAGCACGATATCTTGCCTGTCTTTTTTGGCAAAGGAATAAAGTATATGTCCGTCTTCAACATCCGTAGACAAGTAATCACGAACTCCTAGAAGATATAAATAAACTAAATAAACAACACCACAATACTTACCTTATATATACTTATCTTATTCGGCTAAACTAGTCACAAAAATTAGTCCACTAGTCTAAACTATTTAAAGATAGCATAATCTATATATGGAAACCCATTATATAATATTATATACCAAAAATATGTACTTTTAATTTATGGAAAATAATAAATAATTTTGAATATATTTTATATAAATATCTCTTTAGGAAAATATGCTAGATCGCTTTATTAAGGTATCAACATAACATGCCACAAAGAAATTTGATACGGAAGCGATAAATAAAAAAATATAAATTATTTATCTTGAAATAAATCAGAATATTTAGGGTTAAATATGAATTTTTTTTTCATCTAAAATTATTATATTTACATTATATTTAAATCCTACAAATGTTGGGAGTCAAAAAGATTGATTTTGATAGGTATTTTGGCGACCAAAATTTGATAGAAGTAAAGTGATAGCATAACATCACAAAATAGTTGAAAATATTCATGAACAATGATTTTAGGTGATAGATATAGATGTTAGAGATCACGCCAAGGTTTCTTTGAGATCAAACGGGGTTCAAAGTCGTCGAAAAAGTCTCCGTACCGAAATTTGTTATTTTTGGACACGTTTCGGTGTAAAGGACGCCACAACCAAACGGAATAGAACGATGTGAGTTAGAGATTGGAAATAAAAGTAGACCGGTAGGGATATCCATTAAACTTAGTTTGAGGTGAAATAAATGAGTAAAACTATTTTTAACCTATTTTACAACACACCAACTTGCTGTTGGAATTTCAGAACAAACGACAAGTTTCAGTGTCTTCGAGGGCTTGGTTCTCTCTCTGAAAGTGTCATGGTGCTCTCGAGAGTTGCTATGATGGTTAAGGAAGTCGAGAGGGGTGTTGGATAGGTGGTGGATGGCTTGGAAATCGAAGAGTTGGTGGTTGGAAGTGGTCGGCCTAAGCTTTGGTGGGCGTCGACCAATGTAGATAGGTGGGCAGATTTTGATATGTAGAGAAGAGGTGGGTGGCAATAGATGGGATGTATATATAAGGGTTTGATCTCCTGTGAATTATGGAAATTTAGGGGTTCGTTTGAATTGATTTGGATTTGATTTGGTCTTCCAATCAATCAACTTAAATTTGAGTGGAAAGGGTTTCCTTAATTGGATAGGATGTTTGACATTGGTCAAGGTAATATAGATATGAGCACCTAGCTGCTCATAAATTGATTTAAATTAATTTAATAGCTTTCTTCCATGAGTTGGCACCCAAGAGTTGTCCCTACTAGGTTAGGTTGACTAGGGTTAAGTCCCAAAATAATTTTTAAGAGAAATAAACACCGAAATGGCTAAAAACGGGTCTTATGTGGCATTTGAAAATAAGTAGCACATGAGATCTCAATTGAGTGAGACACCATAGGCATCTATGTAGGAGGATAAAAAATAGTTCAAATTATATATTGTATCTTTTAGGTTGGGTCGATATCGAGTCCCGAAATTAAGTTGGAATGTACAACAAGTTTTACGATAGATAACCTTTTGTCCAAAATTGACCCAAAAGTTGTGCGACAAAAAAAAGAATATAAACAAATTTGAGTGGGACATGATATATCAAAGTGAAATTAAACTCGTCTAATTGAAAACTCATGAAGGAAATTTCTAGAGATTGGGATTTCTTGCGCTCCAAAAATCAAAGCTGCGTAAAAGTATATATAATGATCATAAATAATAGTGGAAAATATCTATTAATAACTATACTAAATAAAATTAATAAAAATAAATTAATAAAATAACTCAAAATCTAGGGGGGCTTACAACCTACCCACCATAGGAAATTTTGTCCTCGAAATTAAGCATACAATAATATACATAACATAATATTAATACTTAATAAATAATCAATGGCATAATCCCAACTTCTTCTTGTAATCCTTCTGATCATGTTCCTTCTTGCCACAAAAAGTGATAAGTCGTGAGCTTCTTTATCTGGTATTGGCGACCCTCTACCGAAGATGTACTCTTAGCTGTCGGATTGGTCTTTCATGCTATTCTCAAAATTAAACATGAATTGTGCTATAAAAGAAACTAATCAACCACGATTTCTAGATGACGCTAGTACCAAAGGGATGCTAAGTTCATATAACCAACTTGGAAATAAGGTACCCTTAGTTCTATATTTATCCTAACTTATGTGATAACAACACAAAATCAAGGTCAAGAATGATACAACTTCCTATGAGGAATTCAAACCTTAGGTACTGCGAACTAGATTCAAGGGCTTACAAAGGAGTCCTTGGTACCATCATGGTATTATTGGTTAATAACCCTATAAGGAAAAATTATTACTAAATCAACACTAATTCCTATATAAGGTAGCTCTTCAATAGGATACAACAAATTTACTTTATATGCCATAACTGGATGTGGTACAGAGGAGTTTGATTATTTTATGGTATTGATGACAAGAAAGAATTCCAAGCGGTTCATGAAGTAGAAGTTTGTAGATCATAATAAAAAAAATTGTAACAAGTTCGAGGAGTAATATTGCACAAGAATAAGGCACGATTTAGGTAGGCACTTAGGGGTTAATGGACAGGAAAATTGTAATAGAACGAATTTGATGCATATGGTGATATAATATTAGGCATAAGGAGATATAAAAAACAAGAATTTATTTTTTGAATTTATGACACTCCTAGGAAGAGAATATGATCTTTCTCAATCACATAATTTAAAATAATCTGTATGTGATTGTGAACATAAAATAGAAATTACAAACTGAAAGGTTAATGATATGGTCTAAGGCTACCAGTTCTGATCACTTGGGATAATAAGATAATCAGCAGCTAAAAAATACACCAAGTCGTACTATGGTATAGCTTATCTAGTTGGGTTCCCTAAGATAACATATGATTTCTAAAATATGATTAGTCGATCTTAAGAGAATCTAACTCATTCCCTTGAAAACTCTTTTGTCACATTTCCATTAGTTCACCCTATTATATGGCCTACAAGCATCAAATGTATCTAATAAAATCTGCCAAGGTCTTCACACAACAACTCAAACCTTAGATTCCTTCTATCAATCTGATTAAGGATGCGCTACTTGTATTACGCTATTACATCTCTATCTCGAGATTTTCTTTCGTTATCATCTCATGCCATTCTGTTTCATGTCTTTTATTTGAATATCACAATCTTGATCATGAGTCTCAATAATCTATGATAGTGGCTTCCTATCATTATATTTGTTGGTCATAAGTACTTCCTAACTTCACTTTTATTTGCCACAAAACTTGTACCATCTACTTCCTCGAGCTAGCCTCCTCATCCTTTATTTGAATCTAAACTTCTAGGTTGGGTTTACGACCATACTACTCGTTTAAGACATAACTTCTCCGAAATCCTTGCTATGTGATAATAGGTAGTCTTTATCGTAATCTTCATCTCAATTGACACTTCTCAATTTCCATTTTCCTGAAAATGATTTTTGCGATTTCGTCATTGCTTTTCTCCAATTATTCATGCTAAACATAGTATTGCTCCAATGATTCTTCCCTTTTTATATGCCCTATGGGCTCCTTAATCTAAGCACAACTATTCTAGTTACAATTCCTCTATGATTCCAAACTAACACGTATTGAAGAAGGGTTTTCTAGTCTACTACTTAAGGTAAGATTTTCTAACTCTACCCTCAAGTCCTTAGTTATGACTAACCATCGGACATAGAAAAATTATAATCAGTCCTTAAACTCAGTCAACCCTTAATTCTATACTTTACTCCTATAAGTCATATATCAAATCTCTTAGCAGTAAAATCAATGACCTACCTTTTTAACTATAATTAAGCCATAAATTTATACAAGCACGACTAGCCCTCATAAAACCTTTCTGCCAAGTAGAAGTCGATCCTGAGTCAAACAAATACTTAGGCCTAACAACATTGACATAATATACCATATTGGTCACATTGTAGTCTTGGTTTCTATTTGGTCGTTTTAAGGCAAGTCTCAACAATTTTTGAGATGGTTGTCTAATCTATCTCAAATCTACCTTCTCTATTCTGTACCGCTAGATCACATATCACTCTAATATTATCAATCTACTATAATCTCTCTAGAGTAGGTCCCTTAGTCTGCTTATCCAAGAAAATTTCTTTCCCCTAACATAGCCATTGTATCCACGATTTCTATATCATCTATGTGAAATTCAACAAAATCCAGTACAATGACTCCAACAAAAGTTTTTATCAAGTCAGAAACATTATGCTTTATTAATTATTTATATCCTGACTGGATCCTCGGCTCAATTTGTTATTGTCCTTCAAGTTGGCACTCCTAATTGATTAATAACTGCAATTCAATCTAAATCCAACTGTGTCTTCCTCTAAGTTGTAATCTTACTCACTACAATGGCCTTCCGTATTTTCCTATCCATGCGAATCAAGTGAACTTCTATTCAAGACTCTACCTAGCTTAGGCAAAGGGTAGCATGGTTTGGTCTAACGGTTCTAAGGTCTCTCATTAGGGTTAAGTCCTATATTGTACTCTATTTTACTTCCATCTTAAATGTCTATAAATTCTACCCACCTTAGATACTTACCTAGTACCATCAAGCATGGCTTCCTATATTCTTCAAGAGAGGATTTCTATAGTAGAAGAATGCCACTCCTACCTACTCGACCCATCTAGTATAGGTATCTATCTCTACCTTTTCGGCCGTAAATAATCACTTCCTAAAATGTTCTTTCCAACTTACGCATATCACACAGTAGAATTAAAATAGTTCATCAAGCACATATATCTGTCTTTCTGAAACAAGAAAAGATAGGAATTAGACACAAGGGGTGCAGAGAGTTTTATTCGATTACAAATATGAGATTCTAGAGCTAAAGTAAAAGTCAAATAAATTTCAATAGCTGTTGTGGATTGAGATCATAATACATTAACCTAGTGCAGGCTCGTCCGATACATTAATATAAGCAAAACAATATATTTAGACCTGCATGGGCCACCATAAAAATATGTCATGCACAGTACCAAAATATATAGGAACCCAAGACATGATCAAGCCAGCTATACGGCTAGAATAAGGATTCCTAATTTAATGTACTTATCCTAATCATAGTACGCTGTAAAGTAAACTAAATATACTCTATCAAGAATATGTATCAATCCACAATATTGAACAAAATCACGAACAAAAATATATGTCATGATCTGCAGTCCATTAGCATATATGTTTGGAATGGACCAAAAGAAAAATAGAGGTCAAATAAAACTAGACTAAATAAGCAAGATATAACATGAAAAAAAATAGAAATACAAGAAAATGGTAAACTAATACTACAAGCAACACCTGAACCTTACAGCCAAAATCATACCATCCACCTGTCTATACTATAAGCTCAGCAACAACCTGGAGAGATCACCAGGTCCTCAGAGTGACGTAACAAGATACAACAACTAGCCATAATATGAACAATAAAAGTAATATATATGAACATGAATATAACTGACAAGGTAAACTATCCATCCAAGTGTAATTCACTTGAAAACTACTTTGGGATCGTACATGTAGGTATGGAGTGATATTAGTGTCAACTAATATCGCGAATATACTAGCATAATCCCACCCAAACTGGAGAATAGTCCACAAACGATAATGGAATATTCACTAGTATAGCCTATAACTCGGTACACTGAGGCTAATGAAGATAGGGTAATCCTGTACGCCTACTAATAGTCTTCCCCGCCCAGGAGCAGTACAAGTTTATGTCCATGACTCGCACGACTTGTATCTCACATGCAAGTCCTTTAACTAACACAACTAGTCATATGTGATCAGTCGCACAAACCCCTTCTACCGGCCAAGTACTGGGTGCATGCCAATACCAATGTAATTCTCACTCAAAGTGTCATGTTATGAGTCGTGTCCAAATCATAAAAGTTATTGAAAAATAATTTTAACACAAGGAAGTCTATTAACACACTAGGTCACACACACACACACTATAAGTCATCGATGGCATCATCGATGGCACCCAAGTCACACTTGGACGCTCTTCTAACACATATAATACTAACACACAATAACACGTCTATGTGTAGCAAAAAATAAAATAAGATCACAGTGGGACGATATCTTGCCTAGATTTTTGACAAAGGAATAACGTATCGATCCGTCTTCAACATCCGTAGACAAGTAATCACGAACTCCTAGAAGATATAAATAAACTAAATAAATATCACCACAATACTTACCTTGTATATACTTACCTTATTAGGCTAAACTAGTCACAAAAATTAGTCTACTAGTTTGAACTATTTAAAGATACAATAATCTATATATGGCAACCCATTATATAATATCATATACCAAAAATATATACTTTTAATTTCTAGTAAATTATTCTGAATATATTTTATACAAATACTTTTTAGGAAAATATACTAGATAGCTTTATTAAAGTATCAACATAACATGCCACATAGAAATTTGATTTGAAAGCGATAAATCATAAAAAAGATGAAAAATATTTATTCTGGAATAAATCAGAATAATTTAGGTTAAATAACATTTTTCATCTAAAATTATTAGATTTAAATCATGAAATAGTAGGGCTTGGTTTGATCTCCTATGAATTACATAAATTTAGGGCTTGGTTTGGATTGATTTGGATTTGATTTGGGCTTCCAATCAATCAATTTAAATTTGAGTTAAAAGGGGTTTCCTTAGTTGGATAGGATATTTGGCTTTCGTCAAAGTACTAGAGATTTGAGCACATGACTGCTCATAAATTGATTTAAATCAATTAATAGTGTTCTTCCATAAGTTGGCACCATAGATTGGTCCCTACTAGGTTAGGCTGACTAGGGTTAAGTCCAAAAATTATTTCTAACCAAAATAAATACCAAAATGGCTAAAAACATATCTTATGTGCCATTTGAAAATAAGTAGCACATAGGAACTCAATTGATTTAGACACCATAGGCATATGTGTAGTAGGCTCAAAAATAGTCGAAATCATATATTGGATCGCTTAGGTTGGATTGATATCGAGTCTCGAAATCAAGTTGGAAAGTACAATAAGTTTTACGGTAGATAATCTTTTAAGCTAAATTGATCTAAAAGTTGTGCGAAAAAATAGAGTACAAGAGAACACTTTTGAGTGTGTTATGATATATCAATGTGAAATTAAACTCGTCTAGATGAAAACTCACGAAGGAAGTTTCTAGAGATTGACATTTCTTGTGCTCCAAAAATCAAAGCTACGTAAAAGTATATATTATGATCATAAATAATAGTGAAAAAATATCTATTAATAACTATACTAAGTAAAAAAATAAAAATAAATAAAGAAAATAACTCTAAAAACCTAGGGGCATACATTTTCTTAGAAACAAATTTCCCTTATACTCTTAGTCTTCTTCTCCGACTTCATCTCCATGGCCCCTAATTCCACCACTGCTACAAAGGGGAAGGGTAAGGCTAAAGCCCAATCTGATACAGCCACGTCGGAGCCACTTATCCTCGACTTGAGCCACCCTGACGTTCGGAAGGAAGTCAAGGGTGAGTGGTCGTCGACGACCTTTGAACACAATGACACTTTGTGCACTGGAGGTCGCTTGGATGGCATGTCCTTCAAGTTTATCACGCGCAACCCTTCACAGCTACAGTACGTGGACCTAGCTGTAAAGCTAGGTCTAGTGAAATGTGCCCAGGCTTCGACGTGCATAGATTTTTAGCCAAGAGGCTATGTCCAGTTAAACATATTGTCGTTATAATCTTTGCTGACGTGCATGACGTAGCCATGAGGCTTTGTCAAAGTGATGCACCTGACTTAGCCGTAGGGCTATATCAAAGTGATTCGCTGAAGCTCTGCGGAATGACATACATGACTTAGCCGTAGGGCTCTGTCAAATTAATGCACTGATGACTGGTTTTTATGCGCATAGGAATGTTAGGCGCATGAAAAAGTCCTATCTCATTTAGGCTTTAGGACTTTTGTTTGCTTTGGTAAGATATCATTTTATAGATTTTCTTTGTGCACCAATCATTGTTTAATCTTTTTGTCTTCCTTTTATAGTATCACTGACGGCACCTGTGGGTGAGTTCTTGTTTGGCAGGTTCGGATCAAACATTGAAGATGACATTGTGACCCTAGCAGGAATGACCATCTATATAGTACCCCCGTCTACGGATGGACATGATCACGGCTCAACGTTGTACCTTTCTCAAGTAGATGTTGGGATTTAACAAGCTTTCCCGAGAAGATGGGGTGAACAGTTACTATTTGAAATCGTAATTCCTATTTGACGGCACGGTAGGATACAAAGAAGCCGAGGTCATGAAGCTGAAATAAGAATATTTCTTCGAGGCTCATGGCCTTATGATGCGTCTTCCAGCGATGGATTATCCACTATCACTTACTACGTTCGCTTTCCTAGCTACGTAGCGAGTGATGGACTGGGAGGAACCCTAGTCAGGCCGGGGTAGTGCCTGGACGCTTTAAGCTAAAGTCCCACATGCATCAAAGGATTACGTTTGAAGCGGTGCGGATAGGACCTTCTTTTACTCTGCGGGTGCTGCAACTGGGAAAGACGACCAATGAGGTTCATCTAGAGTCTTTGGCCTTCAGAGGGACAACTTTCATCACTCAGATGCTGGAAGCGGGTCGCCTATATCCTCCAAGTGTCTTCCGTCTCAAGAGTTGGGTCCACAGCAACCGTGAGTGATATAACCTGACTGCATGGATTCTTACTAAGAATAAAGTTTTACTGAAGAGGCTTGGCTCTATTTTTCTATCATGGCCACCCAGTACGGGATCGATGTAAACCAGCCCATGTTTCTAGCGTTGGTTGAAATGTACAATGTCATACCCCAGTACTGAAATATAAAGACAGAAATAGCCAGCTACCCCATCACATCTATTGCTAGACTTGGGGGTACATGCTACAATCAAGTCACCTAGGATCTACTGGAACAACTATGTCTCAATCTTTCAAGCAAGAATCAACAATTAATGAATATATGAGATAAAGCAGTAAGGCGTCCCCGACGTCTCATCAAAATGATCATAAGCTAGCTATACAAGATGCCAACTAGCACAAAGAGTTAATAGTACATAACTATAGTCAACTATCGTCTGATTAATTATAATTATGTAAAGAAAACTAAATGTCCAGAACAGCCCGCTAAATAGGTGCCGGTGGCTAAATGCCAAGTACAAAATGATGATATTAGAGTGGCAACGAAGAAACCTACTCTTGTCCTCCGACAGCCATGCTTCTAGTATGCACCATCTTCATGAAGAAAAGCTGAATCCTCAGGCGCGCTACAAAATCTGGCCAAACAAAACCAGCGGGGTCAATACCGAATAACAAGTACCATAAGGGAGCACATAGGAATGAGATAAATACCCAAGCAATAATACAAGATCTGATCGATAATCATAGTCTATAATTTTCCTGTAAGGCAATGCGACACCCTTACAACCAGACAAGGAAAAAAAGTGCCGAACTGCGACAGGATAGATTACATTCTATAATTGTGGTCAGGCTAAATAGCTTCTGAATCATTGCTTCGGCCCATAGCCTGTCCCAGCACAATGGCCCAACCCAACAACCAGACATGGACATGGGTTGGACTATGCATCGTGACAGTCCATGTGCCTCGGTTACTAGCAAAAGAAAGCATATCACAAGCAAGTCAGTTTACAAGCGGCCAATCAATCTTACGTCTTTCTTTGGTTTTACCGGATTATCCCAGTAATGCGTATATAGGAATCCTCAGATCTTGTTATACCCGAGCCGGGCTAGCTGAACAATTATTTATGCATAGCATATAGCACACAGAATGCACCGGTCCATTATAAGGCTGTCGTGCTGAACGGATCAGTAGCAGTTCCAGTCCTCTTATAGGGAGGTACTAGCTCGACATATGTCTGATACTGCACCCCGCTAATGCGAATGAATATATAGTATCTGTGGTAGCCAGCCTTGCACTCCCATACAATTTTGTCTGACAGGGCCAGTTTCTGTACGACTTCGAGATTCCGTTCTCTCCCAATGCTTCTATCCACTTGAGTTGCCTAAATTAATCATACTTTTGCTTGGAATCTCATGCCATAGTCAAATGATCATCATCCTAAATGTCGCACATTAGCATGAGTACCCTATATATAGATCCCGAATTGGCTCGTAGAGTCCCAATTCTAAATACATCCTTAGTATAATGCATCAAACCAATCAATCATTATACCACGTCGAAGTTACTGACGACTAACCATGATCGTGATGAAAAATATGATTATACTAACATATAGCTCGTAGGATTGCTTAGCACCTTGGTATGCACATAGGATAGAACCTCAGTGCTCACATAGTTGTACCTCAGTACATGCATGTAATAGTACCAGAACAACATATGTAATCAGGTCAAGAACGTGGTCCAACAGATATATGGGCCAGTCACTTAAAGTCTACTGGGTATACATGTGCAGGGGCACACATAGGCACGTAGATCACGTTGGCGCATGCATACTCCTACGTGCATGGACAGGTGGATGCATGAGTCAGAAAAAAATAAGTTACAAGAGATCCAATGAAAAACCAATCCAAATCATAAAGTAGTTGCATGGGGTAATCCTGCGCAGGAATCAACATGAGTATGGGTCATACCGATGCATGAAATAACATGCGCAGGTGGCCAACATAGTCTTCCATGCCATAGGCCTAGGAAGACGAGCAGGTTGGTCCTGGCACATAGCTCCTGGGCGCATGGCGATCTGACTCTCAGTCATGCGCATAGCAACCAGGGCGCATGCGGAGCAGGCGCATAGCAGATCATGTCTATGGCGAGTCATGCGCATGGTACCTGGGCGTACAGCTTAACAGGCGTATGGTATTCAGTGTATGTGTCACGACCCGCACCCACTATGAGGGTACGAGTACGTAATAACGCCCAGCCTACACCGCAGTATCGGCGGTAGAATGCTGTCCTAGGTCAATCATCTAACAATATAAAGGTATTTGTATATTATATACACTCCGAATGGAGGTGACATAGTAATACAGTCTCAATCACATCTAAGGTAGAGTACGATAAAAGAATAGATAGATATGGAACGAAATGAATCCACAGAGATACAATCAGATAGAAGTCTAAGTGTCTAAGATGACATCTGCATAAATATCAGATAAAATAACTCCCAGTACATATACAATAATGTATCAATGAGAAAGACAAGGTAAGAGTCTAAGCTAGCAGTCTAAACCACTGGTGGTAGATCCTCTACTGCAATTGGGTCCAGGTTACAAGTGTTGTCTAAGCTGTACCATAATTGGTAGACACCAGAGCCTCATCATTCACTGTAAAATTTTTAACAGGTCCAGTCAGGACAGAAGCGAGCACAATACATCTCAACAGATCATAGCAGGTTAGAAAAATAATCATACAGTAGAGTAAGATACAGGAAACTGAAAGAAAGTACAGAATATAAACAGAGAGAGAACTGTAATAGAAATATCTACTATAAATAGAGAAGTAACAGTGGCTAGTGAGTCAGAGTACAATATAGACATGTAAATGGCATAGAAGATTCTGGAAACTATACTATGGAGGGATTCTGGGAACTAGACAACTTGGATATTATTCACATGTCTACTTCTACTCCCCCGTACCCCAATCAATACATAAGGATCCAGCCAGGTTATGTTACGATCCATACAATGGCCCATAAAGGGTGATACATGGTAGGCCCATAAATGGGTGATTCTGGGAATGCCCATAAATGGGTGATTCAAGGAAGACTCTGTGATCATGAGAGTACATGTCACAAGTGATCAATGGACCATGAAGCATAGTGATACACAATGTAAGTGAAACGCACAGAACATGTAGTATCTGATGCTCCCTGAGGGGATAACATCTCAAAAAAGGATCCATATAGTACTAATCCGTGTTACCAACGAGACAGCATCAAGTAAAGTAATCTAAAGTAGGAAAATAATTCTAAACAGGATATGAAATGATCAGAGAATGTAATTGCCTGGTATCCTGAATGTCAGAAGAGAATATACTGTCCGAGGAGTAGTATCTGTCTCCTATAGAACAGTACAAGTCACAACAAGTCTAAAATAAGAAAATAGACTGCTACAATGCATCTACATGAAGTTTGGGGTCAATCTAGGCTAAAGTTAACCTTTGGTCAACTCTAGTCAACCCTAACAGTCAAACTAGGTCAATTCTAGTCTAATTAAGTCAAACTAGGTCAAACGAGGTTAAACTTGGTCAAACTAGTCTAGGTTGGTCAATCCTAGGCTTAACCAGTTAATTCTAGGTCAACTAACTAATTACCATACAAGTCACCCTATCCTAGTGATATACACGTGTATCATACCCCATGCCATAGGCTATCCTACCTAGGCCATGGGCCAACACATATAGGCCAATGAAATCCCTACTTCATAATCCACTATCACACTACACATTTTGTACATTTATATTACTTTACACATAGGCATTGGGAGATAGATGTGTGTAGGCAATATGTTTGTGTGTGTACATGTAGTAGAGTGTGTGTGTACGTTAGATAGGAATGTGTGTGTTGTTTTCAGTTTGTATGTGTGAGTGTTATTGTGTGTAAAATCTGTGAGTGTGTGGAATGAATTCAAGTGTGATAGGAACATAAAGAGGTGGCCTGTGTGTGTGTGAGAACTTGTGTGACTTCATAAGGGTGTGAGCTAATGTGTATGACAGATTTTAGGTTGTGTGTGTTAAGTGCTAATGAATGTGTAGGTGAAATGTGTGACAGAAAAATTGTGACAGGAAATAAAAAGACTGTGTGTGCAGGAATCAATAGTGTTCAAGTGTGTCTCAGAATTTGCCTTGTGTGTGTGTGTTTAAAAAGTGACCCAGTGTCTTAGTGTGTGTGTGTTCACAAATATGTGTGTAGCAGTTAACATTTGCCTCAGAATTTAGGAACCAATTCAGTGTCATCAGGAAATTAAGTGAATGCAAGTGTGAATGAGTGAATATAGGCATTAGTTAATCCCATGTTCAGTCATAGGCCCAACATCATGAAATCTAAGGAAAATCCAATGAGAGTTCAACTAAACAACTGTCCTTTAGCAACTAGAAACCCCAAAAACCGAATTCAAATCCCATTGCTCACCCCTAGTCTCAACTAATCATGGACATTCTTCATCAAACATGTAGGTGAACTAACCCTATTATTAACATCATTAAAAATTAGTTAATTATTAGATTAAACTCAGGAAAAATAGTTCAGTTAAGGGGGTATCAGTCCATTTGAGAATTCAGTGAATTCGAAATCAATAAGCCATCAAAATGATTCCTTAACAAACCCTATCTTGTTATCAATATGTAACCATAATTAATCACATTAATTACAAGATACAAATAACATTAAAATGTAAATCAAGAGGAAGAACAGTGAGTTAAAACACTGATACACTAGAGTATCAGTCCATTTGGGAAATCAAAAATTCGACCTAAATTAATCAACAAAAACATAATTGGTGACTTGGTAAATAATGTAGCATAAGTGTAGGTGTCTTGAGAGTCATTTTGTGTCCAAGAATGATGACACAGGCGTGTCCAACACGTTGCAAACACGTGGGATGCACCCAGTGTTGCACAGTGTCGTGCACGCATGCACACGAGTATAGGACACGACACACGACACTTAGTGTCATATGAACACACCCAGATGGTCGTCTAGGTTAGGGCTACACGTGGGATAGCCTGACACGTGTCCACTATATGTCAATAGAGGACACGAACACAAGTTTGTGCGTGTCTGTGAACATGTACAACCGCCTGCGTGCGACAGCGCGCGGCCAGTGCCGGTGTGTTTTCTCCGCGTGTACTCCACGAGATGCTCCCAAATTTTGGGAGCATGGTCGCAGACAATGCCCCATGAATCCCATAAAAATTCAGGATACGACGTGTCCTGTGTCCCAAGATATACCCCCCGAGATGCAGGATACGGCCTACAGGCTCGTGCTGCATGTCTAAACAAAATTCATGACACACAAGGACACAAAACACCATGACACCTTCACAAAAATTAATACACTTACCTAGATCTAAAAAATCAACGCAATTACATTTCAAAAATATGAAAATTAATTCCTATGTGGCATTTCTACAAACACCTATGTAATACTTGTGACACGTGTCCGATACGGACACCAAACGGACACGAAATCTACCCAAACTTTAGGGACAGCTAGGGGACTCCTAGATCTAGCCCTAAATGCAAAGAAAATAAAATATTAATGCCATTTGTGGATTTTTACCTATAGGTGCAAAAATCTTGAAAAAGCTCCAAATGGAGGATTCCTCCTTGCTAGCCAAATGCTCCCAAATTGTCCCAAAGCTGGGATTATCCTCAAATAACAGCAAGTATAGATGATTTAGGATCTAATGCAACCTGTTTGGATTAAAAAGGAATTAAAATGGATTTTCTATAAATTTCTAAAATTGGGGATTTACTGTTTGCCATTGATTATAAAAGAACAGAACAATTATATCGGAGGACTGGACTTTTACTTCACAATACAAACTCGCTCGTACAAAGAAAGCCTAGGGACGAAAACCTAGCTACAGCAATCTAAGTACAATTATTTATTTTTGATTCTGGGGGTGACATAGAGGCTCCGGAAAGCGACGGCATCTCTGCCTTACTCCTTAGACGATCGGACGTAGCCTTGGCTCTGGTGAAGAAATGCTCTTGGACGTGTGGGAAGACTCCCTTGCGTCTTCGGTTGCTAGATCTCTGGATGTCTCTGCAGTGCTCTCTCTCTTTTTTTTCCGCTCTCTTGCAAGGGAATGGCACCTTGCTATTTATAGGAGTGGGATGCGATCATTAGGGTTTGCAAATGATTGCCTCCTTTAGAAGTCGGCAGTTAAGGATCAATTAATCTGGACCATTAATTCTGATTGTAGCAAATCTAGGTAATTAATGTAGATTGCATCAAATCTCTGTGGGCAATAAATGTTGATTGCCATGAATATTTGTGATTTGTGATAGCCTGTCACGTGTCCAAATTTGCTTGATTTGACTTGATCTGGGCAATTATGACGATCGCAACAAATCTAATTTTGTTAGGATTTGTTAGCACCCATAATTCCAGGAAAGATAAGACTGTCACGTGTCTCAATTGTCGCAAAGAGCGCCACATGTCTCAACTGGACCGTCCTGGCAGAGCCGTATTTGGGTGGTCCTCTCAGCCGCATGAAGCATACAGCCGTATGAGAATGGGCAGCCACATGGGGATGGGCAGCCGTATGGGGACGGGCAGCCGCATGCAGATGGACAGCCGCATAAATGCAACAGCTGTATGGAGTGGCCTCGGGACTTGGTAGATGTTGCCAGCTGTAAGAAGATTTTCTCCTCTTTCCTAGAGTCACGCCATCATGTCAGTTGTTAATACATCTTTATGTCAGAGCTGTCGTAGCTGTCATTTGTCAGAGCAGCCGTCAGGACATTAAATGCAGCCGAATGTCGAGAGAAGAACTGTTGAAGGCCACGTAGCTTCTTCCATGGCCGCATGGAACTATTCGAGCTGCATGGAACCTTGAGCCGCATAGACTCCTGAGCCGCATGGACTTCTGAGCCACATGGGGCTCCTGAGCCGCATGGAGATCTTTCTGTCTGAGTCGCATAGGTCTTTCTTTATTCTTTTCCATGCTTCTACAAGACCCCCTTCAACGTTTTTAATTTGCAAAATTAAAATACTTTGAATAATAAGTATGGCCATGTAAAGACTCTTCAGGCCGCATAGGATGTTCTGGCCGTATGGATGTCTCAGCCACATGGCCTCCTCAGCCGCATGGCCATCTGAGCCGCATAGGCTGTCTGGCCGTATAGGCTTCTTGCCATGTCTTCATGCCATGTGTGCAAATCTTTGTATTGATTGCCTTTGATTTGCTGTCAGATTTAAAGCCGCTTTTTGGGGCAGGATCCCAAGGGTTTAGCCTTGAATAGTTGGATCGCCTTGATAACCGAAGAGTCGGTTACACTGCACATAGATCGATGCGTCGGTCTATGGGCTCCGTCTATAAATAGCCGTGTGTTTGAAAAAAAGACTTCTTTACTTTCTGTTCTTGCTCCAGCTTTCTTGTCTTTGTCTTTCTTGTCTGATCATCAGCAATGGCTCCCAAGTCCTCCAAGGTTGCGGCGAAGGGTAAGGGCGTGGCCTCGACGTCGGCTGCGGCACCCAAAGCTTATTTCGACATTCATCCTGCTGTTAAGGGTAAGGATTTGGGAAAGTCATATGCTTCGAAACCCTAACAATGGCTCTGTTGCGTGCTTTATGCACAAGCCTTTAATGCAAACTGTTCGAATTGTATGGGCAGCATACATGTCCCATAACTGAGCCGTATAGAAGTATACCCTATGTCCGAGCCGCATGGGAGTTGTCTTAGTGGGCCGCATAGACGCTTCACAAACTGGACCGCATGGAGCCCCTATGAACAGAATCGCATGAGCTCCCTTTTGGACTGTGCCGCATAAGGCCCTGACCATCTTTTGACTTTGTTTCTTTTTATCTTTGATTCTTGCAGCAACCCTGTCGAAGGCTGAGATCATTGTGAAGGAAGATTTGCTACCCCCTTTCAAACAAGAATCATCGCTTGTTAAGGAGGAGGTAACACCAAAAGCGGAGGAACAGAAAGGAGAGCTGGCGCCCATTACTGTAAAGGAGGAGCCCCAGTCTGACGGCGGTAGTACTGGGAGTTCTGATCTTCCTACTTTGGACGAGGACTTTGCCCAATTACATCTTTCATATGCAAAATGGTTAAGGGATTGGTATATGTGCCCCCGTAACTAGGATTCGTGGGCTCTCACAAATGTCCACCTTTTGTCTTGATATTTCTGTCTGTCTTTAGCTGTAGTTTTGTGTGTTACCTCTTTTTGGGCATCGATGTAATCTTTTTTTTGGTCTGAATGAAATGATAGCGGACTTTTCTGGTGTGCTCATGAGATGTAGTCATGTGAATGTAACTGATCTTGAACGAGCAGAATACATTCGCTCTACTCTTTGCTTGTTAGTTATTGCCGCAATGGGGGATTTTCTGTGGACCTATTATCCTTGGCGTACCCTAGTTTTGGATACAGATAATAAGTTTGGAGAGAACCAACATACTTACTCAGAGGTAACGAGGACATGGCAAATATGAGGGTTTCTTCGATGGAGCCTTCCTACTCAGAGGTAATGAGGACGTGGTAGTAGTGGGCTCCATGAAGGGGTACATAGAACGACTCAGAGGTAATGAGGACATAGAAGTTCTATGTAGAGGGGTGATTTATTTTGGCGGAAGTGAGACGACTCAGAGGTGACATCGACGTGGTCGTCTTGAGAATTTTGTGGATCTGTTACCCTTTTTGTGCACTGAGAGTGCGGGTAGTAGATCATGAGGGAGGAAGCTCTTTTAGGAGAAAAGTTCAGAGGTATGATCATACATGACTTACTACCTAGGAGAGGCGATATAGATTTATCTATAGTGACCAGAGTGTAAGTTCAGCAGTACCGGGTACATAACTCGATAATCTGGGAGAGTTGAAGTCGACATGTGAGTTCAGTAGTACAAAAAAGTACATGACTCGTCGTTCTGGAAGATTTGTAGTCGGGATGTGAGTTCAGCGGTACCAGCAGGTACATAACTCAGCTATCTGGAATATTTGGGAGAAGAATATGAGTTTAGCGGTACTGGAGGGTACATAACTCAATAATATAGGATTTTGTGAATGTGAGTTCAGCGGTACCGGCGGGTACATAACTCAATAATCTGGGGTTTTATAAATGTGAGTTCAGCGGTGTCAGAGGGTACATAACTCAATAATCTAGGATTTTGTGAATGTGAGTTCAGCGGTACTGGCGGGTACATAACTCAATAATCTCGGATTTGGAGAATGTCGTTTAGACATAATATTTCTTCAGGAACTTGCCGTTGACGGGCAATATGAGCAAGTCTCTGTTTTGTTTTGTGAGGGGATAAGTACCGTTGGAGAATACAGCCTCAATAATAAATGGACCTTCCCACTCTGGCTGGAATTTGCCGACGGTTTTGTGAGTCATAACCATCGGCCTCCGAATTGCCAAAACGAGATCGCCCACTTGGAATGTTCTGATTTTAACCTTCTTGTTGAAGGCTCCGGATATGCGTGCTTGGTATAGCTCGATTCGTTGCTGAGCCAATAGGCGCTTTTCATCTAAGGCCTCCAACTCTTGTAGCCCGCGACAATAGTTATCGTCCGTCGTCAACTGGTAAGTGAGAGCGACGCGGAGCGAGGGTATTTGAGTCTCCAATGGGAGAACTGCCTCACTCCCGTACACCAGAGAGAATGGTGTATTCCCAGTCGCTGTTCGGACTGTACTACAGTACGCCCATAAGCACTCACCAAGCATCTCGTTCAGGTCGTGTTTGTTGGATGATACGAACTTTTTGAGCAACTTGATGATGGTTTTCTTGAATGCTTCAGCTAGACCATTAGCCGCTGGGTTGTATGGTGTTGAAGCAATATTCTGGCTGTGGTGCTTGTCGTAGAACCGATAGAAGGCGTAGCTTGCGAACTTTGGACCATTATCATGGATGATCCTTCGGGGCAGTCCAAAGCAACAAATGACGTGATGCTTGAGGAAGCTGATCACGTTTAAAGTCTTTACTTCTGCAAGCAGAACAACTTTTGCCCATTTGGAGAAGTAATCCGTGATTGCGAGTATGAAGCGATATCCTTGGAAAGAAGGTGGAGTGAACGGACCGATGATATCTATTTTCCATGCTTCGAATGGCCAGGATGCCACTGTCGGATGCAAAAATTCGGATGGCTGGTGGATGAAGTCCGTATGGACTTGGCAGGCTTTGCACTTTCTTGCTTAGTCTATCACATCTGCTACCATCGTGGGCCAGTAGTAGCCTATTTGACGAAGACGATCTTGCAATTTTGGGCCAGGCTGATGGGCCCTACAGACACCGTCATGGGCTTCGTGCACAGCTTCTTTCGCTTCTGTGTTTGACAGACATCGAAGCAATAATCCATCGTAAGATCGGCGATACAGCATTTTTGTCTCTGTATCGTAGAAGAATCTGAGAGAACGCCTTCTGATAGAGGTGGCTTCCTTTGGGTTCTCGGGCAAGATGTCGTAGACTACGAAGTCTATGAATGGTTGTCTCCAGTCTGGTACTTCGTCGATCGTCTGAGCGGAATAACTCGCCACAAATTGAACGTTGTTCTTGGGACAGACCAGTTCATAGCCTATCACGTCCACCAAATGATGAATTTGTTTCGGCACTGCTAGGGAAGCGGCAAGGCCTGCTAGGGCATCGGCTTCGATATTTTGGAGTCTGGGTATGTGTTCGATGAAGAACCCTTCAAATGACGAGATAATGTTGATCGCTATTTGGTGATAGGGGATCATGTCTTCATGGCGGACTTCGTATGAACCCCGAATTTGATTGACGACTGTGAATCCTCGTATGCTTTAAGATATTCTACCCCCAGCTCTCTTGCAAGTTGGAGGCCAATGACTAAAGCGTTGTACTCGACCGCATTGTTAGAGCAGGGTTCTGTGAGGGAGTAAGCGCGATTGATCACCCGTCAGGAAGAAGAAATCAATATCACCCTGACTCCGACGACGATGTTGCCCTTGGGTCCGGTTCTTGAAGCACCGTCGAAGAATATTCGCCAAATATCATCGTGAGAGCCTGGGTGGGCTGCTAAAAAGTCTGCCAGAGCTTGACCTTTAACAGCCTTTTGTGGGACGAAGATCATATGGTAGGGGGACAGTAATATTGCCCATGTAATGAGGCGAGAGCTGAGTGCCTCTAGTTTAGTCATGAGGACCCTGAGGGAGTTGACTCGTGATATCACATGTATGGTTTACAACGTGACATAGTGTCGCGTCTTTTGAATGGCGAACACTCGGGCGAGGCATTCTTCTCCACGACGGTATATCGATGCACTGGCCCGATCATCATTCGGCTGAGGTAATATGTAGCTTTTACATGGCCTGCATCGTTGTTTTGTGCTAGCAGAGCACCGAGGGAATGCTCCATTGCTCGTACATAGAGCAGGAATGGTTTTCCAGCAACCGGGGCTACCAGGACTGAAGGGTTCGACAAATATTCCTTGATGTTGTCGAAGGCATGCTGACATTCTTCATCCCATATGAATGAGATGCCCTTCTTTGTGAGATGGGTGAATGGCTGACATCGTCCGGAGAGGTTGGAAATGAACCTCCTGATGTAAGCTAACCTCCCTTGAAGGCCTCGGAGTTCTCGAAGATTTCTCGGGGGACTCATCTCCATGATTGCCTTTGTCTTCTCAGGGTCTACGTGGATACCCTGGGAGGTGATGATGAAACCCAAGAACTTCCCGCTGGATACGCCGAAGAAGGATTTCGTGGGGTTCATTTTCAAATTGTTCGCTTGCATCACGTCGAACACTGTCCTTAAATCATGCAGATGATCTTCCTTAGAGCGGCTTACGACGGTGATGTCGTCAACATAGCATTCTACTGTTTTGCGCAAGTGGTCTCTAAAGATGATGCTCATAGCTCTCTGATAGGTGGGGCCAGCGTTCTTTAAACCGAAAGGCATGACTGTGTAGCAGAACGTGCCTATTGGTGTTTGGAATGACGTATGCTTTTCGTCGTCGGGAGACATCTTAATTTGGTTGTACCTCGAGAAGCCATCCATGAACGACATACGTTCGAAGCCGCAGGTGTTGTCAATCATGATGTTTGTGATAGGGAGGGGGAACTCATCTTTGGGATACGCCTTGTTCAGATTGCGGAAGTCGATACAGATTCGAATCTTTTCATTCTTCTTGAGGACCGGTACTATGTTGGCGACCTAGTCCGGATGTTGTGCCTCAGGAATGAAGCCGCTGGCTATCAGTTTGTTGACTTCGGCTTCGATCACATCCATGATGCCTGGGAGGAAGCGTCGTTGCAGTTGTTTGACTGGCTTTGCATCTGGCCGAATGTTGAGCTTGTGAAGAGCAACTTCGGGGTTTAGCCCTGGCGAGTTCTAGTAGCGATTCTCGCTCTTCGTCTGTAAGTCTTTTACTAACGAAGATTGGTTTTGGAGAAGAGTCACTGTCGAGATCCACTTGCATGACCTCATCTACAGTAGGAGGCTCTCTTTGTTCAAACCGCTTCTCCCATTGCGCATCCAGCTGTTGGGCCCACGGCTCTAATCCGCAAATGCCATATTGACAGACAGGACTTGCCTGAATACATCCCCGATGCTGATATCCGAATCAGAAGTTGGTGATCCGGTTGAGTGTGAATGCCAGTCGTATTCCTCATCTGAGCTTTCAGGGGTCGTTGCAGGCGTAACATATCCCAGTCCGCATCGGGTCTTGATGTAGTAGTCCTGTGGTTTGCCAGCCGGGACCGGCGACTTTAAAGGTAATCGTCGACCAGTACCGTAGTTCAAATCTGGCGTAGTCTCCAGATCATACCCTTTTTTTTGCATGAGGTATTTGGATTGGGGGCTATATAGATAGATAAGCAGTCTCCCGACGTCCGATTCGAGATTGACTTCTTCTATGGTGAAGGGCTGTGGATCATTATTCCGACCGAAGATGATTGGATGGTCCCCTTCCTCGATTATGCGGTAAGCGTCTTCCACGGGAGTAAATTGATTTACGGTGTAAACATTTGTCACCTGTGTATGTAGGTGAGTGCCTATACCGTGTTCCATAGCATACATTTGTAGAAGCATAGAAAATACTAAAGAAAATGACTCATGCGGCCAAAGAACCCCATGCGGCTCAGAAAGCTCATACGGCTCAGGAAGTCATACGGCATAAGGAGCTATACGGCCCGAGGTATTCCATGCGGCTCATAAGACACGTGGCCTGACAGTGCTCCCCTCCGACCCATGCTGCATTAATTGTTTTGACGGCTGACCCCTCTGAAAAGTTGACAGCCCTGACACAAAAGCAGGTAATTATGACTCTGTCATAATGACGAATCTCTAGCGAAGAGAAAAGAGATCTCTGACACAAATCCCCCGAGAAAAATGCCACGTGGCCTTGCCACGTAGGCGTTCGTATGCGTCTTACTTCTCATGCGGTTCTGAGTGAATCTGTCCTATGCGGCTCAGGCCTAGAAAGCCTCATGCGGCTTGAGCAAAGCACTTCTCATGCGGTTCAGAGTGAATCCGTCCTAAACGGCTCAGACCAGGGAAGCCTCATGCGGCTCGAGCAAAGAACTTCTTATGCGGTTCAGAATGAATCCGTCTTATGCGGCTCAGACCGAGGAAGCCTCATGCAGTTCAAGTAAAAACTCCTCATGCGGCTCAAAAGGATCATCTCCATGCGGCTCAGAGTGAATCTGTCCTATGCGGCTCAGGCCAAGAAAGCCTCATGCGGCTCGAGCGAGGACTTCTCATACTGTTCAAGAGGATCATGTCCATGCAACTCAGGTGAATATGTACCTATGCGGCCCACAAGGATTACTCTCCTGTGGTTCGAGGGCTCAAGTGAGGGCCACTGCCCAGCAGCCCTGACACGTGGGCTTAACCATATGTGGCTCAAATTTATATGCGGCTCACTTGTCATGCGGTCCAGATTCCCCCAGCAGCTACTAGGACACGTGTCCTAAACCGATTAATTCCTCAGATTTGCTGCCATTAAAGATTGGGTCAAATCCCAATAATCTGGGACACGTGGCAGAAGAATAGAGCTAATCTATTCGCAAATATCAGAAGATCATTATAAGGAAGATTTATTCCAATCAGCATTAATTGCTAATAGAATTTGGTGTAATCTACACCTAATGGCTCGAATTTGTCACAATCAGAAACGAACAGCCTGGATTGACCAATCCCCAGGCCGTCGCCATCTCCAAGATGTAATCATTGGCAACCCTAACGATGACATCCCACTATTATAAATAGCAGGGTGCCATTCCCTTGCAATAGGAGGAGATCAAAGAGAAATACGTATATACAGAGAGACTTTCCCCCATAGTCAGAGAGAAAATACACACAGAGAGAGAGAGAGAGAAGCCAGAAGAGCAACAGAGGAGCAAGAGGAGCATTTCTTCATCAACGCCAGCCATCTTTTCACAAGGAGCCAAGGCTGCATACCGATCGTCCAAGGAGTAAGGCAGGGCTGCCGTCGCCTTCCCGAGCCTCTATCGTCACCCCCAGAATCTAAAATAAACAATTGTACTTAGACTGCTGTACCTAGGTTTTCGTCCCTAGGCTTTCTTTGTACAAGCAAGTTTATAACGTGAAGTAAAAGTCCGGTCCTCCGATAATTGTTCTGTTCTTTTATATTTCATGGCAAACACGATGGCGATTCTGCTGGGGACAAACTTCTCCATGGCTGAGGAGATGGTGACGCAATCAGATGCAGCCAAGCTTGGCTCCATGCAACAAAAGATGGTCGTCCGCTTCGACCAACAGGCGTTTGAAGAGATGCTCTCCGATGGAAGCGCTGGCCCGGTCCAGAAGCGCACCCGTACGATAAAGGCTCGCAGAGAATGGAGGCCAAAATCATTTGCTCCTCCCCAAGCCCTCGACGAGACACCCTCTGTTGCTCAAGTCGGTGAGAAGGACTCTTCTGCGGCCCCACTTCAGACCATAGACAACTCAGCTGTCCCCAAGTCTGGCAGAAGAAAACACTATAATGCTTGACTTGTAGGGGCAAAGAGGAACTCTATGCGATCAGAGCCGCATAAGGATGTTAGCCGCAGGAAGAAAACTCATGCGGCTACATCAGCCAGCCGCATGAAGAAAACTCATGCGGCCACAACTGTCAGCCGCATAACTTATGCGACTACAGCTGCCAATCACATGGATGAAACCCATACGGCCAGGAAAGTCAATCGCTTGCAGAAAACCCATGCAGCCATAATTACCAACCGCATGCGGCCAGCCTGCACGGTCGTGGCTCCTAGCCGCATAAAAACAATTCATCCGACGGCAGAAGACAACCGCATGCAGACAGCCTGCACGGTACCCAACCCTAGCCGCATAACGTCTATTCTACGTCTCTCTATCAATCTTCGACCGTCTCTCATACAGTCCTGACCCTGATAGTTCTCTGGATGATAAGCCAGACTCTGTGGTATTCAACTTGGACTCCTCCTATTACGCACCCGCAAGTGCTAAAAGAAGGAAGTCCAGGGCGGCGTGGGCTCATCAGGCCCAGTCAGCTGTCCCAACCTCTGACTATCGGGGCGTCCCGTTGATTATCACACGGGCCTCGGATGGGAAGTTGTATACAACCGCTCGAGTCCAGCCCCCGGCGGCAAACGGACAGAGTGGTTCCTCTGACCTACGGGAGGCGATCCTCCACAAACTCAAGGAAAGAGAAGGAGTATCGACATGCAAGGAATCCTCTCTTGGACATAGCTGCACCCAAATCATCGTCAACTGCTGTTTCAACAACGCGACAGTGACGGAAGATCGACCATCCGTCTTCCAAAGACTAGAGCATCCGAGCTCAGAAGATGAGGCACCTCCGGTAGTCTCTTGCAATTCCGCTCAGATGGTCCCCGCCGAAAGGAGGGAAAAAAAGACAAGCATCTCCAGTCCCAAGATATCAACCACTACAGCTAAGAAACTGTCGGCTAAACGGTTATCTTCCATCGGAGTATTCCAACACACCCGTTCAAAGACAAAATCTGCTGCAGTGGGAAATTCATCATCCACATCGCTGGGGGTTGGGGGTAGCACTACTGCGAACATCCACAACAATCCGATGTTTCAAGGAGCCGAGCCCGGGGAAACGATTCTCCCATCAGGTACGACAGGCACTGATGTCCCCGAGGACATCCATGACTCTCAAGAAGAAGTAAACTCTGAGGCTGGGGGTACTGCTTGTCACGCCCCGATTCGGGAAATCGCTCGCTTTGCTTCGATTCACGCCGAATCGATCGTCCTCGCTAAGGCGTGATGCCGTACAAGTCTGGAGTTACACTTGTACAAGGCTAGAACATGCACATTCATATCATTTGAAACATTTAAAATTAAGCCACAGTTGCGGAAACATTGGAACACAATATAGGAAGAAGAAATACTCATTTTATTCATAATTGTAGTCAGAATACAACTTTTCTCGATAATATTTGAAATGCCATTTCGGCTACATTGATTCATGAAAAGAAGTACAACTGATAGGCTGCCATGAAATAATTTTCCGTTCCATACATCATGCCCCTTTAGTACTTTGAAATATAAGCAGCTATCTTTGAAATCTCTGCAATACTTTGTGCGTCTTTAGGGAAAAACAACTTGAAAGGAAACAACAGTTCAGAAAGCTTTAGTTCGGACGTGCGCCTGAGCCTTCTCCAGTACCTGTGGAGGAGGGGTCAGCACATTATAACAATGCGCTGGTGAGCCCCGTTGGCCCACTCAGCTAAACCAACATTTGATTAATGACAAGCATTTTAAAGATATGAACTTATTAGGGACAGGCAATATTCAGAGTAATTCACAATAAATGCAACATGGAATAAACCATGTTTACTTTACCATTGGCCGAATCCAGCTTTCCTGCATAAGATACAGGATAATAATAATATACTTACCGCCCCTGCATAAAATAATCATTAGCATGCATCCTGACTACATGGCCACTGGCGTTGTTAAACCATATGGACATCTCTTTGCCTTATAGGACTTCAAGGTAATGCAATGACTCCAAAGTAGGTAGCTAGCCCCTAAGGATGCCTCACAATACCCGTGCTCCCATTAGCACGCCAATGCTTCCTCCTAGGCCGAATCGGTCCCGGCGCCCCAGTACCGATTCGAGGAAACACACCACCAAACCTTGTGCACAAGTTGTCCATGACCATGCGAATGCGTGATCGACTCGATAAGCAAACAGTGCATGGTAGTTTTGAAAGTAAATAGACAACTTGTTCATTTCGCAGCATTTCATCATCATTCTAGGTATCAATTCAATCTCAATTCAATGTTCAGTGGACAAGCATAATCTCAATTGTTGTTAACAGTGTAATCGATTCATTTCAATGTTCAAGGGACTAGCATTCATTTTAATGTTCTATGAACTAGCAATCATTTCAATGTTCTATGGACTAGCATTCATTTTAATGTTCAATGTTCAAACTCTAGCTTCTTAGTGGTATTGACTTGTGGCATTTAGCAACTTGATATCGATCCACGGATGTTACAAGACAATTATTTAGTTGGCATGAAGGAATAGCGAGAGGGACAATACCACCACAGAGATCCACACTCACCAAATTAGAGAATCGCCGAGAGAGAGAGGAACACTTGTACGCTTAGCCTTCCGTCACGCGTCAGTCTGCATTGGAACCAAAAGTTTGGTTAATAATCCATCTCGTTGTGTTCTCTTCTCTCAGAATTCTCAAGAATGAATGCTATGCAAATCGATGAAAACGGGCAAGAATCAAATCATCAAAAATCATTCAGAAAAGCATCCATCAAAACCAAGCAGCAAAACCAGCAGTAAAACATCCAGAGAAAACTCTTGGACGCATTTCAAGAGAAACCAATCCATTAGTTGGAAAGGTTCTTATGCACTTGTCCGTGATCGATTCGGTGCCGACGGTAAGTTTCCCCAATACTCGGTTCCGACCGAGTTAGCCAAGCCACAAGCCTTACATAGTGAACCGCTAGGAGCGGGATACTACATAATATACCACTAAGAAAAAGTTTCGTCCTCGAAACTTAAAGCAAAAGTCCTACCTCAAAAATATCAAATAGCGAAGGGTATTTCACCCGTATCTCTTCCTCTAATTCCCATGTCGACTCCTCTACAGCATGGTTTCGCCACAATACGTTGACCAGGGGTACTGTCCGATTCCGCAAAACTTTCTCTTTCCTATCCAAAATTTGGACAGGCTCTTCAGTGTAGGATAGGTCAGCGCTCAGCTGCAGCTGGTCGAAGTTCACTACGTGACTTGGATCATGCACGTACTTCCGAAGTTGAGATACATGGAAGATATCGTGCACATCAGCCAGAGCCGGAGGTAGTGCAAGTCGATAAGCCACTGAGGCTACCTTCTCTAAAATCTCGAATGGTCCGACGAATCTCGGGCTTAGCTTTCCTTTCATCCCAAACCGCATCACACCTCGCATGGGCGTGACCTTCAAGAAGACATGATCGCCTGCTGTGAATTCCAAAGGTCGTCGATGAATATCCGCATAACTCTTTTGTCGACTTTGAGCAACTCTAAGTCTTTCTCGAATTAAGCGAACCCTCTCGACGGCCTGTTCCACAAGTTCTGGTCCGAGCACTTGCCGTTCACCGACTTCATCCCAGCATATCGGTGATCGACATTTCCGTCCATATAAGGCTTCGTACGGGGCCATTTGGATACTTGCCTGATAACTGTTGTTATAGGCAAATTCTGCTAATACGAGATGTGCGTCCCAATTTGTCTTCGAATCGAGCACGCACAATCTCAACATATCTTCAAGAATCTGGTTTACTCTCTCTGTCTGACCATCAGTCTGCGGATGGTAAGCCGTACCGAAGTTTAACTTTGTGCCCATAGCCGAGTGCAGACTTATCCAAAATTGCGACAAGAATCTTCCGTCTCTATCCGATACTATAGAAGCTGGCACCCCATGTAATCGAACAATTTCATTTATGTAAATCTGAGCCAACCGTTCTACTCTCCATGTAACTTTTATTGGAATAAAATGTGCCGACTTGGTTAATCTATCCACGATAACCCAAATCGCATCATTTCCCTTCTGAGTTCTTGGCAAGCCGACTATAAAATCTATACAGATATTATCCCACTTCCACAGTAGAATAGCCAAATTTTGTAATTCTCCACCTGGCCGTTGGTGTTCGGCCTTCACACGCTGACAATCCATGCATTGTGACACAAATAGCGCCACATCCTTCTTCATACCATGCCACCAAAAGGTTGAGCGTAGATCTTTATACATTTTCGTGCCTCCCGGATGCAAGGAATACTTTGCGAAATGAGCCTCGGTTAGTATTTCCTTCCTGATATCCTCGTCCTTAGGGACGCACAATCTTCCCTTGACACGAATAGTATCATCTTCAACGGTAAAGTCTGACGCCTTTCCTGCAAGAATCAACTCGCGTATCTTCTGCAGAAACGGGTCATCCTTCTGAGCAATCTTAATGCTTCCCTGGAGACTCGGCTCAAGCTGTAATTGAGCCAACTGTACATTCTGCGGACGGATTCTGAACTCGATGCCCATCTCTTCAAGATCCCGTAGTACCTCTTTTGCTATTGTTAGGGATCCAACAAATTTCCGACTCAAGGCATCAGCTACCACGTTCCCTTTACCCGGCGTGTAAGAGATTGTCAAGTCATAATCTTTGATCAATTCTAACCAACGCCGATGCCTTAAATTCAATTCCTTTTGTGTGAATATGTATTTCAGGCTTTTGTGATCCGTGAAGATCTCGCAGGACACACCATAGAGATAGTGTCGCCATAATTTCAACGCGAACACAATCGCTGCCAGTTCCAAATCATGTGTCGGGTAATTCTTCTTATGCTGTTTGAGTTGTCTCGAAGCATAAGATATTGTCTTCCCATGTTGCATGAGAACACATCCCAATCCAAGTCCCGATGCGTCACTGTAGATCTGAAATCCCTCGGAGCCTTCCGGAAGTGCTAAAATTGGAGCTGTGACGAGCCGCTGCTTGAGTTCTTGGAAGCTACTCTCACAGTCGTCAGTCCACTTAAATACGACTCCCTTCTGAGTTAGGCGAGTCAAAGGCGACACGATTCTCGAAAAGTCTTTCACAAATCTACGGTAGTACCCGGCTAAACCAAGGAAACTCCGTATTTCACTAGCTGATGCAGGCTGCTTCCAGTCCACAACTGCCTCAATCTTCTTTGGGTCAACGGCAACACCTTCTATCAAAACAACATGTCCTAGGAACGACACGCTGTTCATCCAAAACTTGCACTTACTTAGCTTTGCATAGAGCTGGTTGTCCCGCAGCGTCTGAAGTACTTCTCTCAAGTGCTCGACATGAGTCTCCCTGTCCTTTGAGTAGATCAAGATGTCATTGATGAACACAACAACAAACTTGTCTAAGAATGGTCGAAACACTCTATTCATTAAATCCATAAAGGCTGCTGGAGCATTGGTCAAGCCGAATGGCATGACCAAAAACTCATAATGTCCGTATCTTGTACGGAATGCTGACTTAGGAACATCTTCGGGTCTGATCTTCAACTGATGGTATCCTGAACGAAGATCAATTTTTGAAAACACGGTCGCCCCTTGTAGCTGATCGAATAGATCATCTATCCTTGGCAAAGGATACTTGTTACGGATGGTTGCCTTATTCAGTTCTCTGTAATCGATGCATAGCCGCATCGTTCCATCCTTCTTCTTTACAAACAGCACTGGAGCTCCCCATGGAGATACACTTGGGCGAATGTATCCCTGGTCTAATAATTCTTGTAGCTGCACCTTTAGTTCCTTCAATTCTGCCGGAGCCATCCTGTACGGCGCCTTAGATATCGGACGAGTATCCGGAAAGGTGTCAATTGTGAACTCAATTTCTCTATCCGGCGGCATCCCAGGTATCTCGTCCGAAAACACATCAGGAAACTCTGCCATAATTTCGGTCTGATTTGAGCCTACACTCTTCATTCGAGTGTCTTGGACAGAAGCGAGAAAGCCTTCACACCCCGAGTACAGCATGTGCCTTGCTGTAACTGCCGATATTACCATAGGTCCTTGGAACGCCGAGCCGCACGAGTAAGAAAACTCTGTTTCTCCAGGTAGGCAAAACACAACTCTCTTATCCGTACAGTCGATCGTTGCATGACAGGCGCTGAGCCAGTCCATTCCCAATATGATATCGTACTCTTTGATGTCGAGTACAATTGCGTCCAAAGATAAAGTTTTGCCTCCAATCTTGATGTAGCCGTCCCTGCAAATCAAAGTTGCAGGCATATCTACTCCCGAAGGAGTACTAACACACAAAGCTGTCTTTAATTGAGTCATACAAATTTTATTTTCCGTTGCAAAATCAGAAGAGATAAAGCAATGAGTAGCACCAGAATCAAAAAGTACTCTTGCAGGTATGCCTTTGTACAGCAACATACCTGTTATAACATTCTCTGCGGTCTAGGCCTCTGCCTGAGTCAAGGCATAAACCCTTGCTTGGCCACCTTGTTGATTCGGTGCATTTCCAGTTGGAGCTGGCAAGGCTGGTGGCGCCTGGCCACGATACTGGTTGTTGTGTTGGCCCCGGTTCTGATTGTTGTTATGCCCACGATAGTAATTATTGTTATTCCCACGAGGAGGATACTGGTTCTCTCCCTTAGTTCTGCATTCAAATGCCTTGTGATTCATTCCCCCACATTTGTAACACCCGATGCGACAATCCTCGCGACGATGACCAATTCGATTGCACCTGTTGCAACGCAGTTCCTGATACGGTCCTTTGTTATTGCCCGTATTCGGACGCTTACGTGCGTCACTTCTTCCTGCAGACCAAGGTCGTTTCTGATTGTTGAGTCCTTGGTTGCTCTGCGTTGTCCCACGACTACCCGGTTGATGAAATCTCTCCATTTCGAGAGCTGTCTCGTACGCCTCCCGGTAAGACGTACATTTACGACTTAGAACATCCCGCTCCAGGCCTTCATTCAAGCCTTGCACAAATCTTCCTCGTTTGGCATTGTCATTCGGTACCATGTACCCAGCGAATGCGACTCTCTTCAAAAACTCTGTCTCGTAGTCAAGCACTGACATACTGCCCTGTCGAAGTGCAATGAACTCATTCTCTTTTTGTTGTCGGACAGCGGGTGGAATGAATTGAGTAATGAAAGCCTGTTTGAAGGCCTCCCAAGACATCTTTATATCCTAATTATTTCCGCAAAGTGCCTGTCTCTGCGAAATCCACCATTCCTGGGCCTTGAGGCAAAGTTGTACAGCGGCACACTCCACTCTCTTACTGCCCTGAATCTCTAACATTCGGAAATAGCCCTCCAGTGTGTTCAAGAAGCCCATCACCTCATCTGGCTCCTCTTTTCCATTAAAATCAGGCGGGTCGCAACTTTTAAATTCAGAGAACTTGAAGCTCGTCCTCTTCCGTGTCGGCGTCTCAGCTTTCTCTGCCGGCACTTCTACGGTCTCGGTTGTTGCGGCCTTTACAGAAACATTAGAATCGGCCGTCAACTTGGTGACAATCTGAGTCAGACTATCAACTTGCTTTTGTTGAGCATCCAGCTGCTCCTGAAACTGATACTGAAGCTGCTCCTGAAGCGCGCGATATTGAGCTTCGCTCTGCTTCCTTTGAGCCTCCATTTGCTTAATCAGTTTCACAATCGGGTCCGACGATGAATTCGCCTTTGAGCTATCACCCTTAGTCATTCTACAACACAGAAATAATTGCATTAGCACTCATAAAATATTTATGGGCTTATTGTATGGAACATTGTTTTATGCCAGCGCTATCGACACCATCAATCGAGAAAATTTACATCAAGACTTCCTTTTAAAAATAATTTTTGAAATCCGAGGATTCTAAACCGTGCTCTGATACCAACTTGTCACGCCCCGATTCAGGAAATCGCTCGCTTTGCTTCGATTCACGCCGAATCGATCGTCCTCGCTAAGGCGTGATGTCGTACAAGTCTGGAGTTGCACTTGTACAAGGCTAGAACATGCACATTCATATCATTTGAAACATTTAAAATTAAGCCACAGTTGCGGAAACATTGGAACACAATATAGGAAGAAGAAATACTCATTTTATTCATAATTGTAGTCAGAATACAACTTTTCTCGATAATATTTGAAATGCCATTTTGGCTACATTGATTCATGAAAAGAAGTACAACTGATAGGCTGCCATGAAATAATTTCCCGTTCCATACATCATGCCCCTTTAGTACTTTGAAATATAAGCAGCTATCTTTGAAATCTCCGCAATACTTTGTGCGTCTTTAGGGAAAAACAACTTGAAAGGAAACAGCAGTTCAGAAAGCTTTAGTTCGGACGTGCGCCTGAGCCTTCTCCAGTACCTGTGGAGGAGGGGTCAGCACATTATAACAATGCGCTGGTGAGCCCCGTTGGCCCACTCAGCTAAACCAACATTTGATTAATGACAAGCATTTTAAAGATATGAACTTATTAGGGACAGGCAACATTCAGAGTAATTCACAATAAATGCAACATGGAATAAACCATGTTTACTTTACCATTGGCCGAATCCAGCTTTCCTGCATAAGATACAGGATAATAATAATATACTTACCGCCCCTGCATAAAATAATCATTAGCATGCATCCTGACTACATGGCCACTGGCGTTGTTAAACCATATGGACATCTCTTTGCCTTATAGGACTTCAAGGTAATGCAATGACTCCAAAGTAGGTAGCTAGCCCCTAAGGATGCCTCACAATACCCGTGCTCCCATTAGCATGCCAATGCTTCCTCCTAGGCCGAATCGGTCCCGGCGCCCCAGTACCGATTCGAGGAAACACACCACCAAACCTTGTGCACAAGTTGTCCATGACCATGCGAATGCGTGATCGACTCGATAAGCAAACAGTGCATGGTAGTTTTGAAAGTAAATAGACAACTTGTTCATTTCGCAGCATTTCATCATCATTCTAGGTATCAATTCAATCTCAATTCAATGTTCAGTGGACAAGCATAATCTCAATTGTTGTTAACAGTGTAATCGATTCATTTCAATGTTCAAGGGACTAGCATTCATTTCAATGTTCTATGAACTATCAATCATTTCAATGTTCTATGGACTAGCATTCATTTCAATGTTCAATGTTCAAACTCTAGCTTCTTAGTGGTATTGACTTGTGGCATTTAGCAACTTGATATCGATCCACGGATGTTGCAAGACAATTATTTAGTTGGCATGAAGGAATAGCGAGAGGGACAATACTACCACAGAGATCCACACTCACCAAATTAGAGAATCGCCGAGAGAGAGAGGAACACTTGCACGCTTAGCCTTCTGTCACGCGTCAGTCTGCATTGGCACCAAAAGTTTGGTTAATAATCCATCTCGTTGTGTTCTCTTCTCTCAGAATTCTCAAGAATGAATGCTATGCAAATCGATGAAAACGGGCAAGAATCAAATCATCGAAAATCATTCAGAAAAGCATCCATCAAAACCAAGCAGCAAAACCAGCAGCAAAACATCCAGAGAAAACTCTTGGACGCATTTCAAGAGAAACCAATCCATTAGTTGGAAAGGTTCTTATGCACTTGTCCGTGATCGATTCGGTGCCGACGGTAAGTTTCCCCAATACTCGGTTCCGACCGAGTTAGCCAAGCCACAAGCCTTACATAGTGAACCGCTAGGAGCGGGATACTACACTGCTCCGTCCGAGTTCGAACCAGAAGACAATATTCCCACATATCCCTATGACTTCTCGGTACATGGGTACGACTCGGAGGGCACATCCCCCACCGCTCCTTCCATCACTCCTCATGTAAGGACGGTGTTCATGACAGACAGCAATCAAGGTGGTTCCAGTGATCGCCAGCACATTGACAGTCTCGAAGCCATATTACTTGCTTTGGTCAAAGTCTATAGACGAGATTAATGCAGCCCTTCCAACTCTGCAAGGAGGGACGCCTGGCCAAACAAGCTCGGGTCATGCAGTCAATGCGCACTCGAATTCGGCGGCACCAAACCCGGGCAACAATTCTCCTGAAATAACAGCCCCTACCACGATGGATGAGGCCCAAGAAGTAAGAAGAGAGGTTCAGGAGCTCCGAGCCATGTTCCATGCCTGAGAAAACGCTCAAGATCTCAGAATACGGCAACCATACCCTGCTGAATGGAGGGATGTTCCATTCCCACCAAAATATAAGCCGTTCAATATCAACCCATATGATGCCAAGACCTCAGCAAGTCGGTACATCACTTACTTCGAGGTCACCACCAACATCTGCCCCATGATGATGCTATTCTCACTCGATTATTCATTGGGGCATTGGAAGGAGTCGCCTTCGACTGGTATCGCAATCTGTCGGACAACTGCATCCACTCCTTCACCGGCTTCAAGCGCCTGTTCTTGGAGAGGTTCTACGAAGTAGGGCAGGATGTCACCATGTCCACCCTCATGGACGTTGTCCAAGGAGAGAAGGAGTTGACAAGGAACTATATTGAGCGGTTCCGCCAAACCGCCATGAAGCTGCCCTCCGAAAATCCAGATTCCTCTTTGATTGAGATCTGCCAAAAGAGACTGCTTCCAACAATCAGTCTCTGGATGGGCGAAAGCTAATTCAAAGATTGGAAGGCCTTCATCATCAGCACCACAAGCGCCGAAGAACGACTGAAGAAGGCTCGCCAACTGGGATTGCACATCTCGGAAGGAGAAAGCAAGGGCAAGCGTCCCAACAACGATAATGGGGGTAACCCCTCCAACAATCGGGACAGCAAGGGGAAGCAGGCTATGGTGGCCGATACAACACAAAAACCTGAGCCAAAGTACGCAGACAAACAATGGCCGCAAATCGATTACTCCTTCGAAGACAGTCACGTCAAGCCCATCTTGGACATGCTCATACAAGGGGACAGAATCCAGCTTCCTCCACCAAGACGGGAACCGCGGCCGGCAGAGATGGAGAATCCGAAATACTGTCATTATCATCGCTATGTTCATCATGCTACACACGATTGCTACCAGCTGAAGCGATATATCCAGAACCTCATCGATTCGAACGCTCTGGCCATCGATTTCGAAGAGGTAACCGTGGCGGCCAATATGGTATCCGTACAATTCGACAGCTTTCCTCCGACGGAGACTCAAGACGGGGTGATCCCCGTCCCTCTGCCGACAATAGAGATTACCAATCTTCCCCTCCCGGAGATCAGGCTGCCGGTCTAGTACCCCTCACCACATCACGAGGGGAGGTCATGTGGATCCATCCAGACTTGGTGTTAGAAGTGACTCGGCCCACACCATCTTCCACCGACAAGAAGAAAAGTGGAAAAGTCAGGACCTGCCGCACAATCTCGACAGACAACGAGGAAGCTACAGTCGTCGTCACACGGCCCGGAGTACAATCCCAACCTGTGGTTGACAATCCAACCAAAAATTATCAACCCACTACAACTGATGCTCCGGGACTGGCTCAGCCTTCAACGACCGACAAGCCTAGGCCGAGGGAGACTCGCTTCGACAAGTCCCTCCGAAAAGAGGCAGTCCAAGGGCTAGAGAGGCCCTACAACTTTGACATCTTAGCACAATTGGCTAACACTCCGGCCAAATTATCACTGTACGAACTCTTAAGGCTCTCCAAGGACGTTCGTATTGCATTGAGCGAAGCACTCCAAAATGCCGATGCATATCTGGCTCAATCCAACCTCACCGGGGAGGGCTCACCTATGGATCTCCAGGACAGTGCCTGTACGGGAGCAATGCCCAACATCGTCTTCACTCCACAGGATATGCTTATCAAAACCAACCTACATGACCGCCCGCTATACTACACGGGATACATCAATGACGTGAAGGTGGATCGGATGCACATTGATCCCGGCTCTTCCATAAGCATCATCCCGAAGGGTCTGCTACATCATCTCCGCATCCTAATGCATCGCCTGACACCTACAAGCACCGCTATCAGCGGTTTCAATTCGGATAGGAACTATCCTATTGGAAAGATTCGTCTGAAGTGTCAGATTGGTGATCTCCAATCCGAAGTCACCTGCTACGTCATAGATGCAGACACTTCTTAAAACATCCTCTTGGGGCGCCCATGGATACACGATTATATGATCGTGCCTTCCACGCTACACCAGTGCTTCAAATATGTCGACAAACATGGCTTCGTAAAGACAGAATTTGCTGATATCGATCCCTTCAAAGGGGTCGAATCCTACTATTCAGACTTCTGCCTATATGAAAAGTCAAAGAGGCACTTTGATGAAGGAGACGTACAAGCTCATACCGAGACAGCCACGGGATCAGAAGGACCCCTGACGATCCACCTCGAAGCTCGCAAACCGGGCAGGTCCGCACCCCTTACTGCCACTCTGCGGAAGGACGCAATCAGCCTCTCGGTGCAGGAGAAACAGATGATAATCCGGCTGCCAAGGTCCGGCCAAGTGCCGAGACCTACGACGGGGCCACTGACAATCAGACTGCCGAGAGTCAGTCAACCCTGAACAGGGAAGCTCAATCCCTCCGATAGGCCACTGACGATATGCCTTCCCAAGAAGGGTCGTCACCCCGATGCAAGGTCTGACACTTCTAGCGAACCGGCCACTCCTCGCTCCACCTCGAGTGCCAAACTAGGGGTCGCTAGTCTGCCGACAACTCCACGCTCAACTCCGTCAACTGAACCACTGACAATCAAGCGTCCCAGGTCGTCCTCTCAATCTTCATTTACACAGGGGGTAGTCGAAGAGGAACCAGAGCTAGCCAAGTATGTGGCTGCCCATACTGATGTTCCCTCCGCTGATGATGTAATCCCCCTAAAAAAGATACCTTACTTCATCAATAAAGGGTTATCTTTGAACTACACCGAGCTCAATAAGCTACGTACAATGTATGCTATGGAACACGGTATAGGCACTCACCTGCACACACAAGTGACAAATGTGTACACCGCGATCCAGCTTACTCCAGTAGAAGATGCTTACCGAATAATCGAGGGAGGGGACCATCCAATCATCTTCGGCCGGACGAACAACCTGCATCCCCTCACCATAGAGAAAGCCGACCTCGGGTCAGACACCGGAAGACTGCCCCTGTATCTCTATAGCCCTCAATCCAAATATCTCATGCAGAAACAAGAGTATGATCTGGAGACGATGCCAGGTTTGAACTACGGCACTGGGCGACGATTACCTTTGAAGCCGCCAGTCCCGACGGGCAAACCACGAGACTACTATAGCAAAACTCGATGCGGGCTAGGGTATGTAACGCCCACTATGACCCCCAAGAGTTCAGATGAAGAATGCGACTGGCAGTTACATTCAACCGGGTCACCAACTTCTGACTCAGATACCAGCATCGGAGACGTGTTCAGACAAGTCATGACAGTCAACATGGCATTCGTCGACGCTTACGAAGAAGACGAAGATATCCCCGAAATCCTCGAGCTAGAACCGTGGGCCCAGCAGTTGGACGCATAATGGGAAAAGTGGTTCGAACAGAGAGAACCTTCCACTGAAGATGAGGTCATACAAGTGGATCTCGGTAGCGGATTTTCTCCAAAACCAATTTTCGTCAGTAAAAGCCTAACAGACGAAGACCGGGAGTCACTGCTAGAACTTGTCAGAGAATACATTAATATGTTCGCCTGGAGCTATGAAGACATGCCAGGGTTAAATCCCGATATTGCTCTTCACAAACTCAATATTCGGCCAGATGCGAAACCAGTCAAGCAACAACAGCGACGTTTCCGTCCAGGCATCATGGACGCGATCGAAGCCGAAGTCAACAAACTGATAGCCAGCGGCTTCATTCGTGAGGAGCAATATCCCGATTGGGTCGCCAATATAGTACCCATCCTCAAGAAGAATAGGAAGATTCGAATCTGCATCGACTTCTGCAACCTGAACGAGGCGTGCCCCAAAGATGAATTCCCCCTTCCTATAACAGACATCATGATCGACACTACCTGCGGCTTCGAACATATGTCATTTATGGATGGCTTCTCGGGGTACAACCAAATCAAAATGTCTCCTGATGATGAAAAGCATACATCATTCCGAACACCAATTGGCACGTACTACTACACAGTCATGCCTTTCGGTTTGAAGAATACCGGTGCCACCTATCAAAGTGCGATGAGCATCATCTTTAGAGACCACTTACGCAAGACAGTGGAGTGCTATATTGACGATATAGCTGTTAAAAGCCGCTGTAAAGGAGACCATCTGCAGGATCTAAGGACGGTATTCGACCTAATACGAGCGCACAATTTGAAATTGAACCCTACGAAGTCCTTTCTGGGCGTATCCAGCAGGAAGTTCTTGGGCTTCATCATCACTGCAAAGGGTATCCATGTAGACCCTAAGAAGACAAAAGCAATCATGGAGATGGGTCCTCCGAGAAATCTCTGCGAACTCAGAGGCCTCCAAGGGAGGCTAGCTTACATCAGAAGGTTCATTTCCAACCTCTTCGGGATGTCGACCATTCACGCACCTCATGAAGAAAGGAGTCTCATTCGTATGGGACGAGGAATGCCAGCGTGCTTTCGACAGCATCAAAGAATATTTGTCAAATCCTCCAATTTTGGTGGCTTCGGTTCCTGGAAAACCATTTCTGCTCTATGTACGAGCAATGGAACACTCCCTCGGGGCTCTGCTAGCTCAGAACAACGATGCAGGCTATGAATATGCCATATATTATTTTAGCCGAATGATGATTGGGCCAGAGCACCGATACACTGCTGTGGAGAAGGAATGCCTCGCCCTGGTGTTCGCCATTCAAAAAATGCGATACTATGTCATCGGACAAACGATACATGTGATCTCACGAGTCAACCTTCTCAGGGTCCTCATGACGAAACCAGGGGCACTCAGCTCTCGCCTCGCTACATGGATAATATTGCTGTCCCCTTATCATATGATCTTCGTCCCCCAAAAGTTAATCAAAGGTCAAGCCCTGGTAGACTTCTTAGCAGCCCACCCAGGCTCGGAGTCCTCCAGGATAGATGAAGAGATCCCAGATGAGGTCGCCAACTCACATGCAACCTCTCATGAGAATATATGGCAAATGTTCTTCGACGGTGCTTCGAGGACCGGACCTAAAGGCAACATAGTCGTCGGAGTCGGGATAGTATTGATCTCCCCTTTCAGATTGGTGATTAACCGCGCTTATTCCCTCACAGAGCCCTGCTCTAACAATGTGGCCGAGTACAACGCTCTGGTCATTGGCCTCCAACTCGCAAGAGAGCTGGGGGTAGAATATCTTGAAGCATACGGCGATTCCCAGCTAATCGTCAATCAGATCCGAGGCCCATACGAAGTCCGCCACGAAGACATGATCCCTTATCACCAAATAGCGATTGACATCATTGTTTGCCATTGATTGTAAAAGAACAGAACAATTACCGGAGGACTGAACTTAGACTGACAATACAAACTCGCTCGTACAAAGAAAGCCTAGGGACGAAAACCTAGGTACAGCAGACTAAGTACGATTGTTTATTTTTGATTCTGGGGGTGACGATAGAGGCTCGGGAAAGCGACGGCCGCTCTGCCTTACTCCTTGGACGATCGGTATGCAGCCTTGGCTCGGGGAAGATCTGCTCGGCGTTGACGAAGAAAGGCTCTTCTTACTCTCCTCGGGTTGCTCTCCTGGCTTCTCTCTCTCTGTGAGTATCAAGAAAAGGGGGAGCTCTCTCTGTGTATATCTCTCTCTTCTTCTTCTTTTTTTATTCTTTTGTTGCCGACCTTTTTTACATGGGAATGATGCTGGCTATTTATAAGAGTGGGGAGAGATTATTAGGGTTTGCTGATGATTATCTATTTGGAATGTCGGCGCTCCTTCATTCTATCTGGGCCCTTGATCCTGATCATAATGAATCTCGGCCACTAATGCGGATAGCACCAAATCTTATGAGCAGTTAATGCTGACTGCTTTAAATCTTCGTGATTGATTATGCCAATATTTGATTGCTCGCCATGTGTTCTATTGACTTGATGATGAATGATATGCCCTGATCTCGGCAATTATGATGATGATGTCGAATATTCTCGTTGGGATTCTGTTGCATCTTCAGTACCACATTTTTTTTTAAATTGAAGATCCTGCCAGGGCCGCATAGGGTGACCAATACTTGAACCGCAGGGGGATACTACTCGTGAGCCGCATGAGTCAATGCCTCATCGAGCCGCAGGGGACGAACTTTTCGTGAGCCGCATATGTATAGTTTCTGTAGGCCGCATGAATTAGCATGGTGATGAGCCGCATAGACCGGGCTATGGGTGGACCGCATATGGCAGATTTTTGTTAATCATATTAGAGTGACTCCTCAATGAGCCGCATGAAGCTGTTCTCTATCCGAGCCGCATGAGACTTTTGCCACGCGTCAATCTAGGATTTTTTGTCAGATCGGGTCAAAGATTTTCTTCTTTTTCCGAAGAGTCTGTCATTATGGCAGAGCCACTATGATACTTTATGTCAGAGACAGCCGTCGAGTCGTGTCAGAGCATTAAATGAGACCATTACTCCAGTGGCTAACTGTGGGGGGGGGTCACACGTGTCGTCAATTGAGCCGCATATTCCTGCTGAACCGCATTCATCCCAGAGCCGCATGAGTCTGAGGGTCTTCTTTTGGGCCGCATAGGGCAACTCCAGTATGAGCCGCATAGACTTGCTACCCAAAATTGCATGGGCCATTTATGCCTTTATTCTAATATTTTTCATGCTTCTACAGGACCCCCTTCAAAGTTTTCAATTTGTAAAATTGAAACACTTTGAATAAGAAGCATGGCCCTGTTCATGCCGCATAGGATGTTCTGTTTACCTGAGCTTCCTGGCCACATTAGCATCTCGGCCGCATAGATTCTTCTGGCCGCATAAGCTCTTTGCCACGCGCCCTGACCACGTGAGCAAATCTTCATTAATTGCCTTCGATTTGATTTGACGCCGCCTTTTGGGGAGGATCCCAAGGGTCGGTTTTGCCTTGACCGAAGCGTTCTCGCCTTTATTTTTGGAGGCGGCGCGTAATCCGAGGCGTCTTTCTACTTTATTGATCGCCTATAAATAGGAGTTTTTTAGCACTTGGGGATTTCTTTACCTCCTTTCTTTGCTTGAATTCCCTGTTGCCAACTTCGCTCTTCGTTTTCCTTCTTCATCCATCGACCATGGCTCCCAAGAGATCTGCTGCATCGAAGGCCGCGAAGGGCAAGGCAGTTGCTGCTACGGCGACTGCGGCGACGAATGTAGTCGCTCCTCCGTCGGTTGCTGTAGGCGCTGTCCATCCTGATGTTCACCCACCCATCGCTGGTAAGGGGGTCACTCCGAAAAACCATAGCTGCTGCCATGGCTCTGTTGCATACTTTATGCACAAGCCACATATACGAGACGTATCGATGTGACCGCATAAGCACTTCGCCCATTATGGCCGCATGAGCTTGTCGCATTCGATCAGTGCCGCATGTGTGTTTTCGACTTGGGCCGCATAAGCGTTGCTCACTTTTGAACCGCATGAACTTGATGGTTTGTAGCCGCAGCGGTTTGTATGAGTCGGGCTTAGCCGCATGAATCTATAAACCCTTCTGAATCTGAGTTGTACGGACTTGGTTAATTCAGAGTTGCATGGGGCTATGATGCGCAGAGCCGCATGGACCTATCTGCTGATGAGCCATATGAGGCTGGGGCAACCTGAGCCGCATAGACTTCAGTAATCTTTTCCAATACTTCTGTTTTCTTTGTTTGTCTTCTGACCTTGTTTCTTTTATCTTTTTCTAGTGAATCTGCCCGTGAATCCTGCGGGGGAACTTTTGGTTGGTTCAAATCAATTCACTTTGGGTGTGCGTCTTGACGACCTAATTAAGCATGTATTGAATCAGTTCCCTGCTGATGAGCCTTTGGAGATATTGAACGCCATCGAGAATCAGACCCTTCATTACCTTCGTTCCATGATGAACACTGGGAGGCTGGATGGGAAATACCTGAAGCCTCTATTCCTCTTTGGAGATGCTCTAATCATAGGGAACTCTTGAGTGTTAGAGATTTTCGAGAACTGGGATATCTCTTTGGACGGGGAGTCAATCCATATCCCTTTTATGGAACGCCATTATCCCTTATCGTGGTTCAACATGGTGCTGTTGAACAGGAAGATGGTGTGCAACTTGACCCCTACTCAGTCGGGGATGTTGATGGGCGACATCCATTACAATCCGAATATGCGGTCAGCGTACCCAGGTAAGGATCCCGTCCCTCGGTATATGATGGGTCTGGCCTCGGGCTCCTTCATGAATGCATACGGTCCCAACTTTTCATTTGCTCAGGCTGACACCTTCTTGAATCGGCTTGTCCGTAAGAAGTCCTATCCTGTTGGTAGGATAGCGTTGCCGAACTGGATAAACCCTACTTCTATGTGGGTCCAGTTGACCACCTGGGTCCTGCAGACCTACGGAACACTCTTGCGTGAGGTGGGACTTTATCATGCTGTTCGAGGGACTTGTCACGGGCTCCCTATTAATAAGCCGCTGTTCATGGCGCTCTTGGAGATGTATAGCTGGCGAACGGGGACATTCTTCTCACCAGTAGGGGAGCTGGGGCTTGCTCTTCATGAGATGTATACTGTCTCTAAACTCCCCTGGGAAAATGAGCCTTTCGAGGTGTATACCCCTTCGAATGAGGAGTTTGAGGACTTGGACCGACGATTCCCAGGTTTTATTGCAGTATACCGGGAGTTGCTGTGCCACCACAGTGCTTGTCACCAGATGGCCATAAAGACAGCGGATAGCTCCGAAGGGACCGCTCCCCACACCACATCATAGATTAGTTACCTTTTCAAAGTTAACCCTTCTGGTGGAGTTATTCCTCGAACCCCTAAAAAGCACGTGGAGGTGAAGGATTTGATGTCAGGCGTCAAGAAGTCACGGTCCAGGAGTGACATATTTGGGAGCCAAACTGACTCTCTCAGCTACTTTTACTATGGGACCACACAGATGTCAGAGAAGGCGCTTCTGGCTGGCTTTTTGATGATATGGTTACGAAATTGCGTCGTCTCGGGAGGAGCAGGTTCCATCGAGAGGATCGGTCGCCATTTTATTCTTCCGACCGTTAAACTGGTGCTCGGAGTTATGCTGGCCCTTCTTCCCGCCATGGTGTGCAGCATCCACCATGGTCTTCGGACCTTCTCATCCAAAGTTGTTGCGCATAAAAAGACCTTGGATTTTGAGCGCGTAGAATTGCCTTTCCATTACTTGATGGCATGGTTGGCGATGCATTACAAGTCTTTGCTGGGACCCGGGATAGCGGAAGATGCTACGGATGAAGATGCTTTCCTCTTCAAATGCCATCGCCAGTCTTAGGAATACAATACTATGCCGGCTTGTCGGAGGGCACTGGCGAGGGTAGATGGGTGTCACCTTTTTGTGTCTGTTTCTCCTTTTTTTGATGAGGATGTGAGTAAGGTACACCTTGATGGTACTGGACCTTCTCACTTTCTATCTTCGGATATGCTCACTTGGTTGCGTAACATCCGTCCTGCTCATTTGGTTTATCGCAACCGCGATAGGGTGTACCTGGAGCCTTACCTACCTAGTAGGTTTTCTCGGCAGTTCGGTTATAGCCAGTTATTCCTTGATCATCCCAATCCTGGTTTGGGCTTCGAAGGTAGTGTTCTTGATGGCGTCAGGGCATGGAATTATTATGATGCTTATCATACTCGAGCCAGCTTCTCGGTCCCTGATGCTCAGACGCCAAGGGAAATTTTATACGTGGCTGCTTTGTATCATGTCATGGGGAACAAGCCTCCTATTAATTTCGATCCGAGTACCAGTTTTATCGTAGGTACCGGTTTAGAGGAGAAGCCCAAGGGGGCTAAGGCCAGAAAGCAACTAGCGCTTCAGACTCCTCTCCCTGAATCAGAACCTTCGGAGTCGGCTGGGGAGGAAGATGATAGCGAAGATTCTCTTTTTGATGGAGGCGAAGAAGTAGCAGATCAATCGCTTCCCATCCCTGATGAACCGGTGGAGGGCCCATTGCTTTCTACAGAAGGTGGAAGAGTGAGGGAAGAACAGCTTCTGGCTGTGTCTGGTTCCTCACGTAAGCGAGTCAGGCACGAATCTTCTGGCAGTAGAGCGACTTTTTCCGTGAAGAGAGCTGCCGTTAAGTCTCGTGGATCGCTTATTACCGAAAGGGTTGACGGTACCGATGCTGCTCCGGAGGTAAGGCTAAATTGGATTTGTTTCTTTGTTGTAGTTCCCTTTCCTCTCGCAGATATGATTTAATCATTTTTCTTTGTAGGCGTCCGACGGACCGGAGTCTTCTGAACCATCTACTACCTCTGAGGTTGATCCCGCCCTTGCTGTCTTAATCAACGATATGTGCGCCGCGGTCCTTTCTGCTGGGGCTCTCCCGGAGGCGGCTGGAAGTTCCCGAGTTGCTGACGCATCAGCTCGGAGGAACGAAGGTTCCTCTGGGCCCGCCCCTGCGGTCGTTGACCTTCGGCGAGATGACACCTTTCTCAGTACCTCTTCTCCCGGGGACGACTCTCTGATTCCTGATTCGGAGGTTATTGGTGAGGAGGCTGTGGTGGCTGTAAACGAACCTCAGTCTCCATACTCCTCCATTGGTAAGATAGGCCATATATTGACTACCGAAGGGGCTTATTCGCTCTATCAACATATCCATCGGGTCAAGTCGATTCATGGTTGCCTTGGCCCTGCAGGTCCTGACCTTTTTCCTCCCGCCGCGGATGTTCTCGGGGAGAGTTCGGTCGGCCATTATCCGGACGAAAGGAATGTTTCTTCTCCTCTTTTTCATGTTGAAGAGCCTCCTGCCGTCTCCGGGCAGACGGGGAGGGAGTTGGCAATGGTTTCCGCCTCGTCTTCCGCTGTTGATACGGCTCCGGAAGTCGACTTCTCGACCTTGTCGAGCATCCAAATCCTGCGGGCTGCTGAAGAGGAGTTGGCCGCTGTTCAAGCGTCTTTCCGTGCGGAGTTGGTTCCTCTTGTGGCAGGAGCGGCAGATTCTGTCGCGTCTTCTTCCGTGCTACCAGCCACACTCCCGCTGACACCGGTTTCCTCGGAGGCTCTGGACGAGGTGACGCAGGATGTGGTTGACAGCTTCTATCGCCACTTAGGAAGGGGTATAAACGCTGCCGTGGAATGGGGGGTCCCTTTTTCTCTGTCTCTACGGGGAGCTCGGGGCCAAATTGACACTCTGAAGGGTCTTCCTGGCGGGCTGGGGTTAGCAGCGTTCTTGGAGCCTAAGCTGACAGAGGCTGACCAGCTTGTGACCCAACTGCTGGCAGTACGGCAGGCCGGTTTGCCTGCTGCGATCGAACGAGAGCGGGGCTTCCTGGTTGCTGCTCGGGATAGGATCAAGCTCGCTCGAGAAACTGCCGGGCCGGCTGTGCAGGTGGATCTTGACAAGTTCTCCGTCTTCTATGACCGACTGGGTCGTCGGAGTCAGGCTTGTAGGGCCCGGGAAGAATCTGCCTCTCGTAGAATAGCTGACACGAAGGAGCGGATTCTCGCACTCCAGAAGGAGTTGGCCTTCTTAGAGTCAGAGCGGGAGGCTACTCATGCAGAACAGGAGTCGATTGCTCGGGAGGCCGAGCGGATTTCTCGAACTTCTGCCAACTTGGAGCGATCTTTTAAGAAGTTCGAGGACAACTGGCAGGCCTACGTTCATCTGGAGGACCCGGCGGTGTTGAACCAGGAAGCTGAGCGTCGAGCCAAACAGAGGTTTGAGCGGTCGGTCGCCTTGATAAAGGACCGCCTTACGGTGTTATGTGCCCCAGAACAGTGATCCGCCATCTGTCTTCTTCTGTTTCTCTTTTTTTTTTCTTTCATATGTGTATATTTTGATTTGCAAGGGATGTGATCCCCACTGATGTAGCTCCTTTGAATTTTGAGATAAATGAGCATGTTTCAACTCATCTTCTCTTTCTTGTTCTTGTGGTGTTCATGGAATTGGATTTGCTGGGGGATTATTTATGGACTTGTTACCCTGGGCGTACCTTGGTTTCAGGTATGGATAACAAGTTTGATCAGTATGTCCGGGACAGCCACGACAAAATGGTCATGGATGTTCTCGGTACTGGGAAAAGGAATGCCGTAGAGCAGCTGGGTTCCCGGGGCATGGTAGGATGGTGGATTTATGCTACGAAGCTTAGCAAGGGATATTTGTGGACCTATTATCCTTGGCGTACCCTGGTTCAGGATACGGATAATAAGGTGGGAGGAAGCCAGTCATATTTGCTCCGAGATTATGAGGACGTAGGAAACATGAGGGTTTCACCGTGGAATCTTCCTACTCAGAGGTAATGAGAACATGGTAGGGGGAGACTTCACGGAAGACTTTTCTATAATCAATAGTGGTCAACAGAGGACGTTTGTGGTCAACAGAGGACATTTGTGGTCAACAGAGGACATTTGTGGTCAACAGAGGACGTTTGTGGTCAACAGAGGACATTTGTGGTCAACAGAGGACGTTTGTGGACCTATTATCCTTGTCGCACTCCGGTTGTGGGTACGGATAATAGGTTGAAAGGGAACCAACATACTTGCTCAGAGGTAATGTGGACATGGCAAATATGGTGATTTCTTCGACGGAGCCTTCCCACTCAGAGGTAATGAGGACATGGCAGGAGTGGGCTCAATGAAGAAGGGGTGCATAGAACTACTCAGAGGTAGGAGGACATGGAAGTTCTATGCGAGGGGGCGGTTTGTTCTTGGTGGAAGTAAAAACGACTCAGAGGTAATGAGGACATGGTCGTTTCGGAAATTATGGATCGATTACCCTTTTTGTGCACTGGGAGTGCGGGTAGTGGATCATGAGGGAGGATCTCTTTCAGGAAGAAAGTTCAGAGGTATAATTATACGTGACTTACTATCTGAGAGAGTGACCGGAAATGTAAGTACATAATTTAGATTTTCTAGAATATTGAGGAGATGAGAGTTCAGTGGCACCAGTGGGTGCATGGCTCGGTAATCTGAAATGTTGTGGATGTGGGTTTAGTGGTATCAATGGATACATGACTCGATAATTTGGAAAATGGTGGGTGCGAGTTCAGGGGTACTAAGAGGGTACATGACTCGATAATTTAGAAAATGGTGGGTGCGAGTTCAGGGGTACTAAGAGGGTACATGACTCGATAATTTGGAGAATGTTGTCTAAACATAGTATTTCTTCAGAAACTTGCCGTTGACGGGAACATAAGCAAGTCCCCATTCTGCTTAGCGAGGCGGTAGGTGCCATTGGAGAACACGGCCTCGATGACAAATGGACCTTCCCATTTTGGCTGGAACTTGCCTGCGGTCTTGTGAGTCATGACCATTGGTCTCCGGACTGCCAGAACGAGATCGCCCACTTGGAATGTTCTGATTTTAACCTTCTTGTTGAAGGCTCCTGAGATACGTGCTTGGTATAGCTCGATCCTTTGCTGGGCTAGGAGGCGCTTTTCGTCTAAGGCCTCCAACTCTTGTAATCGGCGTCGATAGTTATCATCCGTTGTCAACTGATAAGTGAGGGCGACGCGGAGTGAGGGAATCTGAGTTTCCAGTGGAAGGACTGCCTCACTCCCGTATACTAAAGAGAATGGTGTATTCCCAGTAGCTGTTCGAACCGTGGTGCGATAAGCCCATAAGCATTCGCCGAGCTTCTCGTTCCAGTCGCGTTTGTTGGAGGAGACAAACTTCTTGAGGAGTTTGATGATTGTTTTATTGAATGCCTCTGCCAACCCGTTTGCTGCCAGGTTATATGGTGTCGAAGCGACATTCTGAATGCGGTATTTGTCGCAGAATCGATAGAATGCATGGCTTGCAAACTGCGGACCATTATCATGGATGATCCTCTGAGGCAGTCCGAAGCGGTAGATGATGTGATGCTTAAGGAAGCTGATCACGTTTGAAGTCTTAACTTCTGCGAGTGGGACGGCTTCCGCCCATTTGGAGAAGTAGTCGGTGATCGCAAGTATGAAGCGATGTCCTCGGGAGGAAGGTGGCGTGATTGGACCAATGATATCCATTCCCCATGCTTCGAATGGCCAGGATGCCACCGTTGGATGTAGAAACTCGGATGGTTGGTGAATGAAGTCCGCGTGGACTTGGCAAGCCTTGCATTTTCTGGCATAGTCTATTGCGTCTGCCACCATCGTGGGCCAGTAGTAGCCCATACGGCGAAGGCGGTCCTGTAGCTTAGGGCCAGGCTGATGGGCCCCACAAACACCGTCGTGAGCTTCTCGTACAGCTTCTTTGGCTTCTGCGTTTGACAAGCACCGGAGTAATAATCCGTCGTAGGATCGTCGATACAGCATCTTTGTCTCTGTGTCGTAGAAGAATCAGAGAGAACGCCGTCTGATAGAGGTGGCTTCCCTTGGATTCTCCGAGAGGATATCGTATACGACGAAGTCAATGAACGGCTGTCTCCAATCTGGTGTTTCGTCGACCGTCTGGACAGAATAGCTCACCACGAATTGAATATTGTTCTTGGGACAGACCAGTTCGTGGCCTATCACCTCAACCGAGTGATGCGCTTGGTTCGGCACTGCTAAGGAGGCGGCAAGGCCTGCTAGGGCATCGGCTTCGATATTTTGAAGTCTGGAGACGTGTTCGATGAAGAATCCCTCGAATGAGGAGCTAATGTTGATTGCTATTTGGTGGTAGGGGATCATGTCTTCATGGAGGACTTCGTACGACCCCCGAATCTGATTGACGATTAATTGTGAATCGCCGTATGCTTCGAGATATTCTACACCCAGCTCCTTTGCGAGTTGGAGGCCAATGACCAAAGCGTTGTATTCGGCCACATTGTTGGAACAGGGTTCTGTGAGAGAGTAGGCACGATTGATCACTAGCCCGGTAGGAGAGATCAATACTACTCCGACCCCGACGACGATGTTTCCCTTGGGTCCGGTTCTTGAAGCGCCATCGAAGAACATCCTCCATAAGTTGTCGTGGGTGGTTGTATTAGAATCGGCGACCTCATCTGGGATTTTCTCGTATATTCTGGATGACCTCGATCCTGGATGGGCCGCCAAAAAGTCTGCCAGGGCTTGGCCTTTGACAGCCTTCTGTGGGATGAAGATCATATGATATGGGGATAGCAGTATTACCCATGTAGCGAGGCGAGAGCTGAGCGCCCCTGGTTTAGTCATGAGGACCCTGAGGGGATTTACCTGTGAGATCACATGTATGGTTTGTCCTGTAACATAATGCCGCGTCTTTTGAATGGCGAATACCACGGCGAGGCATTCTTTCTCCACGGCAGTGTATCGGTGTTCTGGCCTGACCATCATTCGGCTAAGGTAGTATATGGCCTGTTCGTGTCCTGCGTCGTTATTTTGTGCCAGCAGGGCACCGAGGGAGTGTTCCATTGCTCGTACATAGAGCAAGAATGGTTTTCCAGGGACCGGGGCCACCAGGACTGGAGGATTTGACAAATATTCTTTGATGTCGTCGAAAGCACGTTGGTATTCTTCGTCCCATACGAATGAGACTCCCTTCTTCATGAGGTGTGTGAACGGCCGGCATCGTCCGGAGAGATTGGAAATGAACCTTCTGATATAGGCTAGCCTCCCTTGGAGGCCTCTAAGTTCGCGGAGATTTTTCGGGGGACCCATCTCCATTATTGCCTTGGTTTTCTCAGGGTCTACATGGATACCCCGTGCAGTGATGATGAAACCTAAGAACTTCCCGCTCGATACGCCCAAGAACGACTTTGTAGGGTTCATCTTCAGGTTGTGGGCTCGCATCAGGTCGAATACCGTTCTCAGATCTTGTAGATGATCCTCCTTATGACGACTCTTGACAGCGATGTCGTCGACGTAGCATTCTACTGTTTTACGCAAATGTTCTCTAAAAATGATACTCATAGCCCGCTGATATGTGGCACCAGCGTTCTTTAGACCGAATGGCATGACTGTGTAACAGTATGTGCCGATCGGTGTTCTAAATGATGTGTGCTTCTCATCGTCGGGGGACATCTTGATTTGATTGTATCCCGAGAATCCATCCATGAATGACATACGTTCGAAGCCGCATGTGTTGTCAATCATGATGTCCGTGATCGGAAAGGGAAATTCGTCTTTCGGACATGCCTCATTTAGATTACGGAAGTCGATGCAGATTCGGATCTTCCCGTTCTTCTTAAGGACCGGGACTATATTGGCGACCCAGTCAGGGTGTTGCTCCTCACGGATGAAGCCGCTGGCTATCAGTTTGTTGACTTCGGCTTCGATCGCGTCCATGACGCCCGGGCGGAAGCATCGTTGCTGCTACTTGACTGGCTTTGCATCCGGCCGTATATTGAGTTTATGGAGAGCAATATCGGGATCTAATCCCGGCATGTCTTCGTAACTCCATGCAAATACGTCAATGTATTCTCTGATGAGTTCCAGCAGTGATTCTCGTTCCTCGTCTGTTAGGCTTTTACTGACGAAGATTGGCTTTGGAGAGGATTCGGTGCCGAGGTTGACCTGCATAACTTCATCCTCCGTAGGAGGTTCTCTTAGCTCGAACCGCTTTTCCCATTGTGCGTCTAACTGTTGAGCCCACGGCTCAAGCTCGAGGATTTCAGGAATGTCCTCGTCTTCTTCGTAAGCATCGGCAAATGCCATGTTGACTGATAGGACTTGTCTGAATATGTCCCCAATGCTTGTGTCTGAGTCGGAAGTTGGTGACCCGGTTGAGTGTAACTGCCAATCACATTCTTCATCTGAACTCTCTGGAGTCGTTGTGGGAGTTACATACCCTAGTCCACATCGAGTTTTGCTATAGTAGTCCCGTGGTTTACCAGACGGTACTGGGGGCTTCAAAGGTAGTCGCCGTCCGGTACCGTAATTCAAACCTGGTGTAGTTTCTAGATCATATCCTTGTTTCTGCATGAGGTATTTGGACTGGGGACTATAAAGGTATAGAGACAATCTCCCGGTATCTGACCCAAGATCGACTTCTTTTATAGTGAAGGGGTACGGATCGTCTTTCCGGCCGAAGATAATCGGGTGGTCCCCTCCCTCGACTATTCGGTAAGCGTCTTCTGCCGGAGTAAGCTGGATTGTGGTATATACATTTGTCACTTGTGTGTGTAGGTGAGTGCCTATACCGTGGTCCATAGCATACATTGTACATAGCTTGTTGAGCTCGATGTAATTCAAAGATAGCCCTTTATTGATAAAATAAGGTATCTTCTCGAGAAGGATTACATCATCCACGGAAGGGGTATCGGAGTGGGCAGCCACATACTTGGCTAATTCTGGTTCTTCTTCGGCCACCCCCTGTATAAATGAAGACTGGGAGAGCGACCTAGTCAGCTTGATCTTCAGAGGCTCGACCGGGGGAGCAGGTCATGGAGTTGTTGGTAGACTAGCAACCCCCAGCTTGGCATCTGACGTGGGGCGAGGAGTGGCTGGTTCGCTGGAAGTGTCAGACCTCGCATCGGGGTGACGGCCCTTTTTAGGAAGACATATCGTGAGTGGCCTGTCGGAGGGATTGAGTTTCTCCGCCTGGAGCTGACCGACTCTCGGTAGTCTGATGGTAAAAGGCCCTGGTGTGGGTCTCGGCACTTGGCCAGACCTCGGCAGCCGGATTCTCATCTGCTCTTCTTGCGCCGATAGACTGATTGCGTCCTTTTTGCAGAGTAGCCGTAAGGGGTGCAGAACTGCCCGGTTTGCGAGCCTGGAGGTGGATCGTCAAGGGTTATTCTGATCTTGTGGTTGTCTTGGTGTGAGCTTGCACCTCCTCTTCGACCAGATGCTGCTTTGATTTTTTATACAGACAGGAGTCTGAGTAATAAGATTCGACCCCTTTGAAGGGATCGATATCAGCAAACTCCGTCCTCACGAAGCCGTGCTTATCGACATATTTGAAGCACTGGTATAGCGTGGAAGGCACGATCATGTAATCGTGTATCCAAGGCTGTCCCAGAAGGATATTGTAAGAAGTGTCGGCATCTATAACGTAGCAGGTGACTTCTGATTGGAGATCGCCAATCTGACATTTCAAGCGAATCTTTCCTATTGGGTAGCTCCTGCCCGAATTGAAACCGCTAATGGCGGTGCTTGTAGGCGTCAGACGATGCATTGGAATACGAAGAATGTGTAGCAGACCCTTCGGAATGATGCTTATGGAGGACCCAGGATCAATGTGCATTCGGTCTACTTTTACGTCGCCGATGTATCCAGTGTAGTACAATGGGCAGTCGTGCAGGTTAGTTTTGATGAGCATATCCTGCGGAGAGAAGACGATATTGGGCATTGCACCTGTACACACACTATCTTGGAGCTCTGTAGGCCGATTATCTCCCGTGAGGTTGACCTGAGCCAAGTATGCGTCGGCATTTTGGAGCGCCTCACTTAGGGCCGTGTGGACATCCTTCGAGAGCCTCAGGAGTTCATATAAGGACAATTTGGCCGGTGTATTAGCCAATTGTGCCGAGATGTCGAAGTTGTAGGGCCTCTCCAGCCCCTAAGGTGCCTCCTTTCGGAGGGATTTGTCGAAGCGAGTCTCCTTCGGCCTAGGCTTGTCGGTCGTCGAAGGCTGAGCCGGTCCCGGAGTATCAGCGTTTGTGGGCTGCTGATCATTAGTCGGATTCTCGACCACTGGTTGGGCTTGTGCTCCAGATCGAGTAGTGACGGCTGAGACTTCCTCCTCCTCTGCCGAGGTGGTGCGGCATGATCTGACCTTTCCACTTTTCTTTTTAGAAGGTAAAGTGGGCTGAGTTACCTCGTAGACTAGGTCCGGATGGACCCACATGATTTTCCTTCGTGATGTGGTGAGGGGTACTAGGCCGGGAGTTTGATCACGGGTAGGCGGAAGATTAGTGATTTCCATCGTTGCCAGAGGGATGGGTATGACACCGTCTTGAGTCTCTGTTGGAGGAAAATTGCCGAATTGTACGGACACCATGTTGGCTGCTACAGTTACCTCCTCGAAGTCGATAGCCAGAGCGTTCGAATCGATGAGGTTCTGGATATACCGCTTCAGTTGGTAGCAGTCGTGTGTAGCATGGTGGACGTAGTGGTGGTAATGGCAGAACTTCAGATTTTCCAAATCAGCAGGCCGAGGTTCCCGCCTTAGTGGAGGAAGCTGAATTCTATCTCCTTGTATAAGCATGTCCAAGATAGGCTTGACGTGGCCGTCTTCGAAAGAATAAGTGATTTGAGGCCATTGTTTGTCTGCTGGCTGTGGCTCGGGCTTCTGGGCTGTATCGGTCACCATGGCCTGCTTGCCTTTGTTGTCCTGGTTGTTGGAGGGGCTACCCCCATTGTCGTTGCTGGCGTTGGGACGCTTCCCCTTGTTCTCTCCCTCTGAGATATGGAACCCCAGTTGGCGAGCTTTCTTCAATCGTTCCTCGGCACTTGTAGCGCTGATGATAAAGGCCTTCCAGTCCTTAAATTGACTTTCGCCCATCCAGAGACTAATTGTTGGGAGTAGTCTCTTTTGGCAAATTTCAATCAAGGAAGAGTCCGGGTTGCCAGATGGTAACTTCATTGCGGTTTGACGAAACCGCTCAATGTAATTCCTTGTCAGCTCTTTCTCTCCTTGGACGACGTCCATGAGGGTAGACATCGTGACGTCCTGTCCTACCTCATAGAACCTCTCCAAGAACAAGCGCTTGAAACCAGCGAAGGAGTGGATGCAATTATCTGGCAGGTTGTGGTACCAACCGAAGGCGACTCCTTCCAGTGCCCCAATGAATAACCGTGTGAGGATGGCGTCATCATGGGGCAGATGGTCGGTAGTGACCTCAAAGTAAGTGATGTACCGGCTTGCTGAAGTCTTACCATCATATGGGTTGATATTGAACGGCTTATATCTTGGGGGAAATGGCACATCCCTCCATTCAGCAGGGTATGGTTGCCGCGTTCTGAGGTCTTGAGAATTTTCTCGGGCGTGGAACATCGCTCGAAGCTCCTGAACCTCTCTCCTTATTTCTCGGGCCTCATCTGTCGCGGTAGGGGCCGTTATCTCGGAAGCATTATTGCCCGGGTTTGGTGCCGCTGAATTTAAATCTATGTTGTTCGCGGGACCCGTGCTTGTCTGACCAGGTGTCACTCCCTGCAGAGTAGGAAGCGCTGCTTTGATCTCGTCTACAGACTTGACCAAGGCGTGCAGTATGGCCTCCAAAGTGTCGATACGTTGGCGATCGTCGGAACCGCCTTGATTGCTGTCTGTCATGAATACCGTCTTCACATGAGGAGTGACGGAGGGAGTGGTGGAGGATGTACCCTCCGAGTCGTACCCATGCGTCGAGAAATCATCTGGATATGTGGGGATGTTCTCTTCAGGTTCGGACTCGGAAGGAACACTATTCCCAGCTTCGGAGCTTGCTTCGTCTAGAGAATCATGGATGTCCTCGGGGACATCAGCATCTGTTGTACCCAATGGGAGGGTTATTTCTCGGGGTTCATCTCCTTGAAACATTAGATTATTGTGGATGTTCGGAGGAGTACTACCCCCAGCTCCTACGACCCCCAGGGTCGGGGACGATGAGCCTCCTGTTGCAGCAGATTTTGTCTTTGAACGGGTGTGTTGGTATACTCCAGTGGATGGCAACCGTTTAGCCGACAATTTCTTAGCTGTAGTGGCCGATATCTTTGGACTGGAGATGCTTGTCTTCTTCCCTCTCCCCTCCACAGGGACTTTCCGCGCGGAATTGTAGGAGGCAACGGGAGGTGCCTCGTCTTCCGAGCTCGGATGTTGTAATCTTTGGAAGACGGATGGCCGGTCTTCCGTTACTGCCGTGTTGTTGCAATAGCAGTTGACGATAATCTGGGTGCAGTGACGTCCCTGTGAGGACTCTCTGCACGCTGAGGCTCCTTCTCTTTCCTTGCGTTTGTGGAGGATAGCTTCACGCAGGTCAGAGGAACCACTTTGTCCGTTTGCTGCCGGGGGCTGGACTCGAGTGGTTTTATACAACTTCCCGTCAGAGGCCCGCGTGATAATCAGCGGGACGCCCCGATAGTCAGAGGTTGGGGCAGCTGTCTGGACTTGATGAGCCCGCGTTGCCCTAGACTTTTTCTTTTTAGCACTTGTGGGTGCGTAATAGGAAGAGTCCACATTAGGTATCACAGAGTCTGGATTTTCACTCAGAAAGTGATCAGAGTTAGGACCGCATGAGAGTCGGTCGAAAACTGATCGAGAGAAGCGCGGTAGAGACGCTATGCGGCTAGCGTTGGGTGCCGTGCAGGCTATCTGCATGCAACTGTCTTCTGTTGTGGGATGAGTTCTTATGCGGTTAGGAGTCACGGCCGTGCAGGCTGCCAGCATGCGGTTGGCATCTGTGGCCGCATGGGTTCTCTGCAAGCGGTTGACTTTTCTAGCCGCATGAATCTCGTCCATACGGTTGGGAACTGTAGCTGCATAAGTTATGCGGCTGACAGAAGTGGCCGCATGAGTTTTCTTCATGTGGTTGACGGTTGTGGCCGCATGGATTTTCTTTCTGCGGCTAATACCCCTCTGTGATTCAGGTTGAGTAGAGACCGTCTTTGCCCCTGCAAGTCCAGCATCATAGTATTTTCTTCTGCCGGACTTGGGGACAGCAGAGGTGTCTGCGATCTGAAGTGGGGCCGCGGGAGAATCTTTCTCGCCGTCTTGAGCGACCGAGGGTATCCCATCGAGGGCTTGGGGAGGAGCAAATGACTTTGGCCTCCACTCTTTACGAGCCTTCGTGGTGCGGGTGCGTTTCTGGACCGGGCCAGCGCTGCCTTCAGAGAGCATCTCTTCGAACGCCTGTTGGTCGAAGCGGACGACCATCTTCTGTTGTGTGGAGCCAAGTTTGGCTGCATCCGATTACGTCACCAACTCCTCAGCCGTGGAGAAGTTAGTCCCCAGCAGAGTCGCCATCGTGTTTGCCATTGATTGTAAATGAACAGAACAATTATCGGAGGACTGAACTTAGACTCACAATACAAACTCGCTCGTACAAAGAAAGCCTAGGGACGAAAACCTAGGTACAGCAGACTAAGTACGATTGTTTATTTTTGATTCTGGGGGGTGACGATAGAGGCTCGGAAAAGCGACGGCCGCTCTGCCTTACTCCTTGGACGATCGGTATGCAGCCTTGGCTCGAGGAAGATCTGCTCGGCGTTGACGAAGAAAGGCTCTTCTTACTCTCCTCGGGTTGCTCTCCTGGCTTCTCTCCCTCTGTGAGTATCAAGAAAAGGGAGAGCTCTCTCTGTGTATATCTCTCTCTTCTTCTTCTTTTTTTATTCTTTTGTTGCCGACCTTTTTTACATGGGAATGATGCTGGCTATTTATAAGAGTGGGGAGGGATCATTAGGGTTTGCTGATGATTATCTATTTGGAATGTCGGCGCTCCTTCATTCTATCTGGGCCCTTGATCCTGATCATAATGAATCTCGGCCACTAATACGGATAGCACCAAATCTTATGAGCAGTTAATGGTGACTGCTTTAAATCTTCGTGATTGATTATGCCAATATTTGATTGCTCGCCACGTGTCCTATTGACTTGATGATGAATGATATGCCCTGATCTCGGCAATTATGATGATGATGTCGAATATTCTCGTTGGGATTCTGTTGCATCTTCAGTGCCACATTTTTTTTAAATTGAAGATCCTGCCAGGGCCGCATAGGGTGACCAACACTTGAACCGCAGGGGGATACTACTCGTGAGCCGCATGAGTCAATGCCTCATCGAGCCGCAGGGGATGAACTTTCCGTGAGCCGCATATGTATAGTTTCTGTAGGCCGCATGAATTAGCGTGGTGTTGAGCCGCATAGACCGGGCTATGGGTGGACCGCATATGGCGGATTTTTGTTAATCATATTAGAGTGACTCCTCAATGAGCTGCATGAAGCTGTTCTCTATCCGAGCTACATGAGACTTTTGCCACGCGTCAATCTAGGATTTTTGTCAGATCGGGTCAGAGATTTTCTTCTTTTCCCGAAGAGTCTGTCATTATGGCAGAGCCACTATGATACTTTATGTCAGAGACAGCCGTCGAGTCGTGTCAGAGCATTAAATGAGACCATTACTCCAGTGGCCAACTGTGGGGGGGGGTCATACGTGTCGTCAATTGAGCCGCATATTCCTGCTGAACCGTATTCATCCCCGAGCCGCATGAGTCTGAGGGTCTTCTTTTGGGCCGCATAGGGCAACTCCAGTGTGAGCCGCATAGACTTGCTACCCAAAACCGCATGGGCCATTTATGTCTTTATTCTAATATTTTTTATGCTTCTACAATCATCTCGTCGTTCAAGGGGTTCTTCATCGAACATGTCCCCAGACTCCGAAATATCGAAGCCGATGCCTTAGCTGGTCTTGCCGCTTCCCTAGCAGTTTCGAATTATGATCGCCAGTCAGTGGATGTGATAGGCCACGAACTGGTCTGTCCCAAAAACAATGTGCAATTCATGGCGAGTTATTCCGTACAGACGATCGATGATACCCCAGATTAGAGACAACCATTCATCGACTTCGTCGTCTACGACATCCTGCCCGAGAACCCAAAGGAAGCCACTTCCATCAGACGGCGTTCTCTCAGATTCTTTTACGATACAGAGACAAAAATGATGTATCGCCGCTCCTACGACGGATTACTGCTTCGGTGTCTGTTAAATACAGAAGCCAAAAAAGCCATACGAGAAGCTCATAACGGTATCTGCGGGGCCCACCAGCCCGACCCAAAACTGCAAGACCGCCTTCGCAGAATGGGCTACTATTGGCCCACAATGGTGGCAGATGCGATAGACTATGCTAAAAAATGCAAAGCCTGCCAAGTCCACGCGGACTTCATTCACCAACCATCCAAGTTTCTACATCCGACAGTGGCGTCCTGGCCATTCGAAGCATGGGGAATAGATATCATTGGTCCAATCACTCCACCTTCCTCTCGAGGACATCGCTTCATACTTGCAATCACTGGTTACTTCTCCAAATGGGCGAAAGCTGTCCCACTCGCAGAAGTTAAGACTTCAAACGTGATCAGCTTCCTTAAGCATCACGTCATCTACCGCTTTGGACTGCCCCGAAGGATCATTCATGATAATGGCCCACAGTTTGCAAGCCACGCATTCTATCGGTTTTACGACAAGCACCGTATTCAGAATGTCGCTTCGACACCATACAACCCGGCAACAAACGGGTTGGCAGAGGCATTCAACAAAACAATTATCAAACTCCTCAAGAAGTTTGTCTCCTCCAATAAACGTGACTGGAACGAGAAGCTCGACGAATGCTTATAGGCTTATCGCACCATAGTTCGAACAGCCACCAGGAATATACTATTCTTCCTGGTATACGGAAGTGAGGCAGTCCTCCCGTTGGAGACCCAGATCCCCTCACTATGTGTCGTCCTCACACATCAATTGACAATAAACGAAAACCACCATCGTCGACTACAGGAATTGGAGGCACTAGACGAAAAGTGCCTCTTGGCTCAACAACGAATTGAGCTATACCAAGCACGCATCTCTGGAGCTTTCAATAAGAAGGTCAAAATCAGAACATTCCAGGTGGACGATCTCGTCTTGGCAGTCTGGAGGCCGATGGTCATGACTCGTAAGACCGCCGGCAAATTCCAGCCAAAGTGGGAAGGCCCATTTATCATTGAGATAGTATTCTGCAACGGAGCTTACCGCCTCGCAAAGCAAAATGGAGACTTGCTTATGTTGCCCGTCAACGGCAAGTTCCTGAAGAAATATTATGTCTAAATGACATTCTCTCTAAGATATTCGAGTCATGTACCTGCTGGTACCGCTGAACTTACCTCCACATTCCCTTCAGATCATCGAGTCACGTACCTGCTGGTAACACTGAACTCACCCCCTAATTTTTTAGATTATTGAGTCATGTACCCGCTGGTATCGCTGAACTCACATCCATAACATTTCAGATTATCGAGTTATGTACCCGTTGGTACCGCTGAACTCACATCCACAACATTCTAGATTATCGAGTCATGTACCCGCTGGTACCGCTGAACTCACACCCACAATATTCCAGATTTTTGAGTCACGTACCCTCTTGTGCCGCTGAACTCATGCCCTTCTTCCACAAAGATATCCCAAATTACCAAGTCATGTACCCGCTGGTACCTCTGAACTTGCACTTTGATCCCAACATTCATGGATTGTCGAGTTATGTACCCGTTGGTACCCCTGAACTTACATCCCGGTCACTCTTTTGAAAGAAAGTCATGTATAACCATACCGCTGAACTTTCTTCCTACAAGAGATCCTCTCTCATGATCCACTACCTGCACTCCCAGTGCACAAAAAGGGTAACAGGTCCACAAATTTCCAAAACGACCATATCGATGATTACCTCTGAGTCGTCTCAATTCTGCCACAAACAAATCACCCCTCTACATAAAATTTCCATGTCCTCCTTACCTCTGAGTTATTCTATGTACCCCCCCGTCAAAGGAACCCTCATGCTCACCATGTCCTCAATACCTCTGAGTCAGTGTGATTGGTTCCTTTCTTTTAAACTTGTTGTCCGTATCCAAAACCAGGGTACGTTAGGGACAATGGGTCCACGCAAAATGTCCCAATAAGAGGATTATTACAAAGCAAAAGAGTAAAGCAAATATATATTCCATTCATTCAGAAATCGGTTACATTTATTCAGAAATCGGTTACATCCACACGATTGTAAACAAGTCAAAAGAGTTCTTCATGAAGACAAGAAGAAAGGCAAAACAAAACAAAGACCACAGACAGACATCCACGAGAAGCCCCTATATCCTAGTTACAGGAGCGTATATACCATTCCCTCAACCATCTCACATATGAAGGATGCAAGTGAAGAGCATCCTCGTCCAGAATAGGAGGAATAGAGTTCCTAGCGCTGCCACCCTCAGCAGTCTCGATATTTGGAGGGCTGCCGTCCCCCTCAGGTACAGGTTCTTCTTTCTTCACTTCCTCCTTAACAGAGGGAGATCCCTGGCTGATGACAGGAGGATGCGGTTCCTCTGACGCCGCAGTCTCAGCATTCGGTGGAGATACTATGAAAACCAAAGACGAAGAAAATAAAAACAGTCAAAAATGATCATACGGCTCATTCTAGACGAGTCTCATGCGGCTCAGACAGGGGGTATATCCTCATGCGGCTCGGTCATGGGACGTGTATGCGGACCATGTAGTTTGAGAAGTTCACGTTAAAGTCTTGTACATGAAGTATGCAGTGAAGCAGGCTCTTTTAGGGTTTCAAATCGACTACCTAATCCCTACCTTCGATGGCAATATGAACGTCAAGACGAACGGGGGGCACGACAGTCGAGGGCGAAGCCAATTTCTTACTCCTCGCCACAGCCTTCTTCGCAGCCTTAGAAGCCCTGGGTGCCATTGTTTTTTGATGATCAGAGGAAGAAAATACGACAAGAATCTGAGCCAAAAAAGAGTATAAGAGAGAAGACTATCCAAATGCCCTTCTATTTATAGACAGAGAACTATGGACCGACACCTCGTACAAATGCGATCGACTCTTCGGCTATCGAGCCAAACCAGCCATTTAAAGACTGAGCTCTTGGGATCCTATCTCAAAAAGGTCTACACGCATGGCATAATGACGTGGCAAGGAGCATATACGGTTCAAATGGCCATGCGGCTGAAAGCAACTATGATGTTCGAAAGTCCCCTGTGGCCAAGATATCCATGCGGTCAGGACTTTATATGCGGCTAAAAGAATATCCAGCCATGCTTCTTATTCAAAGTATTTCAATTTTTGCAAATTGAAAACTTTGAAGGGGGTATTGTAGAAGCATGGAAAATACTAAAGAAAATGACTCATGCGGCCAAAGAACCCCATGCGGCTCAGAAAGCTCATGCGGCTCAAGGAGTCATACGGCATAAGGAGCTATGCGCCCCGAGGCATTCCATGCGGCTCATAAGACACATGGCCTGACAGTGCTCCCCTCCGACCCATGCTGCATTAATTGCTTTGACGGCTGACCCCTCTGAAAATTGACAGCCCTGACACAAAAGCAGGTAATTATGACTCTGTCATAATGATGAATCTCTAGGGAAGAGAAAAGAGATCTCTGACACAAATCCCCCGAGAAAAATGCCACGTGGCCTTGCCACGTAGGCGTTCGTATGCGGCTTACTTCTCATACGGTTCTGAGTGAATCTGTCCTATGCGGCTCAGGCCTAGAAAGCCTCATGCGGCTTGAGCAAAGCACTTCTCATACGGTTCAGAGTGAATCCGTCCTATGCGGCTCAGACCAGGGAAGCCTCATGCGGCTCGAGCAAAGAACTTCTTATGCGGTTCAGAATGAATCCGTCTTATGCGGCTCAGGCCGAGGAAGCCTCATACGGTTCAAGTAAAAACTCCTCATGTGGCTCAAAAGGATCATCTCCATGCGGCTCAGAGTGAATCTGTCCTATGCGGCTCAGGCCAAGAAAGCCTCATGCGGCTCGAGCAAGGACTTCTCATACGATTTAAGAGGATCATGTCCATGCGGCTCAGGTGAATATGTACCTATGAGGCCCACAAGGATTACTCCCCTGTGGTTCGAGGGCTCAAGTGAGGGCCACTGCCTAGCAGCCCTGGCACGTGGGCTTAACTATATGCGACTCAAATTGATATGTGGCTCACTCGTCATGCGGTCCAGATTCCCCCAGCAGCTCCTAGGACATGTGTCCTAAACCGATTAATTCCTCATATTTGCTGCCATTAAAGATTGGGTCAAATCCCAATAATCTGGGACACGTGGCAGAAGAATAGATCTAATCTATTCGCAAATATCAGAAGATCATTATAAGGAAGATTTATTCCAATCAGCATTAATTGCTAATGGGATTTGGTGTAATCTACACCTAATGGCTCGGATTCGTCACAATCAGAAACGAACGGCCTAGATTGACGAATCCCCAGGCCGTCGCCATCTCCAAGATGTAATCATTGGCAACCCTAACGATGACATCCCACTATTATAAATAGCAGGGTGCCATTCCCTTGCAATAGGGGAGATCAGAGAGAAATACGTATATACAGAGAGACTTTCCCCCATAGTCAGAGAGAAAATACACAGAGAGAGAGAGAAGGAAGCCAGAAGAGCAACAGAGGAGCAAGAGGAGCATTTCTTCATCAACGCCAACCATCTTTTCACAAGGAGCCAAGGCTGCATACCGATCGTCCAAGGAGTAAGGCAGGGCTGCCGTCGCCTTCCCGAGCCTCTATCGTCACCCCCCAGAATCTAAAATAAACAATTGTACTTAGACTGCTGTACCTAGGTTTTCGTCCCTAGGCTTTCTTTGTACAAGCGAGTTTGTAACGTGAAGTAAAAGTCCGGTCCTCCGATAATTGTTCTGTTCTTTTATATTTCATGGCAAACAACATTGTACAAAGCTTATTAAGCTCGATGTAGTTCAAAGATAGCCTTTTATTGATGAAGTAAGGTATCTTTTCTAGCGGGATTACATCGTCAGCGGATGGAACATCAGTATGAGCGGCCACATAGTTGGCCAATTCTGGTTCTTCTTCGGCCACCCCCTATATAAATGAAGACTGAGAGGATGACTTGGGCAACTTGATCATCAAGGGTTTCGCTGGTGGAGCAGAATGTGGAGTCGTTAGCAAACTAGCAACCCCCAGTTTGGTACTCGATGCTGGACAGGGAGTGGTTGGCTCGCTAGAAGCCCCAGACTTTGTATTTGGCTGACGATTCTTTTTGGAAAGACGTATCGTCATTGGCTTGTCAAAGGGATTGAGCTTCTCCGTTTGTGGCTGGACGACTCTAGGCAGTCTGATTGTCAGTGGCTCCGTCGTAGGTCTTGGCGCTTGGCCGGACCTTGGCAGTCGGATTATCATTTGCCCCTCTTGTGCCGAGAGACTGATTGTATCCTTACGCAGAGAGGCCGTAAGAGGTGCGGTCTTGCCAGGTTTGCGAGCTTGGAGGTAGATTGTCATAGGTTCTTCTGATCCTGTGGTTGTCTCAGTTCGAGCTTGCACATCTCCTTCACCAAGGTGCCTCTTGGACTTTTCGTATAAGCAGAAGTCTGAGTAGTAGGATTCGATCCCTTTGAAGGGATCAGTGTCGGCAAATTCTGTCCTCACGAAGCCGTATTTGTCGACATACTTGAAGTACTGGTGCAGCGTGGAAGGCACGATCATGTAATCGTGCATCCAAGGGCGCCCCAGGAGGATATTGTAGGAAGTGTCCGCGTCTATGACGTAACAGGTCACTTCTGACTGAAGATCGCCAATTTTGTACTTCAAACGAATCTTCCCAATCGGGTAGCTCCTGCCCGAATTGAAACCGCTGATGGCGGTGCTTGTTTGTGTCAGGCAATGCATAGGAATGCGAAGATGGTGTAATAGACCCTTCGGGATGATGCTTATGGAAGAACCAGGATCAATGTGCATCCGATCCACCTTTACGTCGTCAATGTATCCAGTATAATATAACGGACGATCGTGCAGGTTGGTTTTGATGAGCATGTCCTGCGGAGTGAAGACAATGTTGGGCATCGCTCATCTGCAAGCACTGTCTTGGAGATCTGCAGGCGGGCTCTCTCCCGTAAGGTTGACCTGAGCTAGATATGCATCGGCGTTCTAGAGTACATCGTTCAAGGCCGCACGAACATCCTTGGAGAGTCTCAGGAGCTCGTATAATGACAATTTGGCCGGTGTATTGGCCAATTGTGCCAAGATGTCAAAGTTGTAGGGCCTTCCAGCCCATGTGGTGCCTCTTCTTGGAGGGATTTGTCAAAGCGAGTCTCCTTCGGCCTAGGCTTGTTGATCGTCAGAGGTTGAGAAGGTCCCAGAGCGTCAGTAGTAGCCGGCTGATGTTCTTCAGTCGAGTTATCTGGTGTAGGTTGGGATTTAGCACCAGATCGAGTGACGACAGCTGTGGCTTATTCGACATCTGCCGAGATTGTACGGCAGGATCTGACCATTCCACCCTTCTTGCCAATAGGGAGTGGTACGGACTGAGTCACTTCAGGTACCAAGTCTTGATGGACCCACAAGACCACACCTCGTGACGTGGTGAGGGGTACCAGACCGGTAGCCTGATCTCGAGGAGGTAGAAGATTAGCAATCTTCGTTGTCGCCCGATGGATGCGTACTACGCCGTCTTGAGTCTCTGTCGAAGGGAAGCTGCCAAACTGTACAGACACCATGTTGGCTGCCACGGTTACCTCCTCGAAGTCAATGGCCAGAGCCTTCGAATCGATGAGATGTTGGATGTATCGCTTCAGTTGGTAGCAGTAGTGTGTAGCATGGTGGACGTAGCGGTGGTAATGGCAGTACTTTGGGCTCTCTATTTCTGTCGGTCGAGGTTTTCGTCTTGGTGGAGGGAGCTGAATTTTATCTCCTTGTAGGAGCATGTCCAAGATGGGCTTGACATCGCCATCTTCGAAGGAGTAGGTCATTTACGGCCATTGCTTGTCTGCCAGTTTTGATTTAAATTTCTAGGCTGTATCGGCCACCATAGCCTGCTTGCCCTTGTTGTCCCAATTCTTAAAGGAGTTACCACCATTGTTGTTGTTGGTATTAGGGCGCTTGCCCTTGTCCTCTCCCTCCGAGATGTGCAATCCCAGTTGGCGAGCCTTCTTCAACCTGTCTTCGGCGCTAGTGGCACTGATGATGAACGTTTTCCAGTCCTTGAATTGACTTTCATCCATCCAAAGGCTGATTGTTTGGAGCAGTCTCTTTTGGCAAATTTCAATCAAGGAGGAATCCGGATTACCCGACGGCAACTTCATTACGATTTGGCGAAATCGCTCAATATAGTTCCTTGTCAGCTTTTTCTCCCCTTGAACGACGTCTATGAGGGTGGACATTGTGACGTCATGTCCTACTTCGTAGAATCTCTCTAAGAAGATGCGCTTGAAGTTGGCAAAGGAGTGGATGCAGTTGTCTGGCAGGTTGCAGTACCAGTCGAAGGCGACCCCTTCCAATGCCCCAATGAATAATCGTGTAAGGATAGCGTCATCATGAGATAGATGGTCGGTTGTGACTTCGAAGTAGGTGATGTACCTGCTTACAGATGTCTTCCCATCATATGGATTGATGTGCAATGGTTTATACTTTGGTGGGAAGGGAACATCTCTGCATGCAGCGGGATGCGGTTGTCGTATCCTGAGGTCTTGGCAGTTTTCTTGGGCATGGAACAGGGCCCGGAGCTCCTGGACCTCTCTTCTAGCCTTCCCGGCCTCGTCTGCAGCGGTAGAAGCCGATATTTCAAGAGGATTATTGCCCCGGTTTGGTGTCGCTGAGTTCGAGTCTGTATTGACAGCGGAACCCAAGTTTATTTGGCCAGGCGTCCCTCCTTGTAGAGTAGGGAGGGCTGCTATGATCTCGTCCACCGATTTGACCAAAGTGCACAGTATGGCCTCCAGAGTGTCGATGCGTTGGCGATCACTAGGATCATCTTGTTCGTCGTTTGTCATAAATATCGTCCTCACAAGAGTAGAAGTGGAAGGGACGGTGGATGACGTGCCCTTCGAATCATACCCCTGTACCGAGAAGTCATCGGGGTATGTGGGAATGTTCTTCTCTTGTTCGGACTTAGAAGGAATACTACCCCCAGATTTCGAGCTTGCCTCATCTTGAGAGTCGTGGACGTCCTCGGGGACGTCGGCACCTGCTGTATCTGATAGGAGAGTTGTTTTCCCCGGCTCGTCTCCTTGGAACATCGGATTATCATGAATGTTCGGAGGAGTGCTACCCCCAGTTCCAGCGACCCTCAGTGATGTGGATGATGAATCTCCCACTGTAGCAGATTTTGTCTTTGAACGGGTACCTTGGAAAACTCCGGTGGTGGGCAATCGTTTAGACGACAGTTTCTTAGTCACAATGGTTGAAATCTTCGGGCTAGAAACGTTTATTTTCTTCCTTCTCCCATCGGCGAGGATTTTCTGAGTAGAGTTGCAGGAGACGACGGGAGGCACCTCATCCTCTGAGCTCGGCTGTTGTAATCTTTGGAAGACGGACTACCGGTCTTCTCGTACCGTCGCGTTGTTGCAACATCAGTTGACAATGACTTGGGTACAGTAATATCCTTGGGAGGACTCTTTGCACACCAAGGCCTCTTCTTTTTCCTTGCGCTTGTGGAGGATAACCTTACGCAAGTCAGATGGGTCTGGAACGACCATGTTTGCTCCCTGGGTTATGGGAGACTTTTGGGAACCACTCTGTCCGTTTGCCGCCGGGGGCTGGACTCGAGTGGTTCTGTACAACTTTCCATCAGAGGCCCGCATAACAGTATATGGAGCGCTCGGATGGTCAGAGGTCGGGACAACAGACTAAGCTCGCCAAGCTCGTACTGCCTTAGACTTCTTCACTCTAGCGCATGAGGGCACATAGTAGGAAGAGTCTAAGTGGTGCTGCAGAGAGTCAGACATATTTTCTCGGGAGCGTGAGAGATCAGGACCATAGGAGAGGCGATCGAAGACTGATCCTGAGCCGCGTGGAGCAGACAACATGCGGCTGGAATCAACAGTCTTTATGCGGCTGGCAATCGTAGCCGCATGGGCTTTCTTCATGCGGCTGGAAGTCTCGACCGCATAAGTCTTCTCCATGCGGCCGAAAATCTTGGCCGCATGGGTATTCTGCATCCGGCTGGCAGTTTCGGCCGCATAGACATCATGCATGCGGCTGGCAATCTTGGCCGCATGAATGTTCAGCCTGCAGCTAGTGCCTTTGTTCGGCTTCTTCCTGGAGCACATAGAATCACTCTTTGCCCCTGCAAGTCCAGCATCGTAATGCTTTCCTCTGCCGGACTTGGGGACAGCAGAGTCCTCTATAGCTTGAAGTGGGGCCACATGAAAGTTGCCTTCGCCGTCTTGGACAGCAGAGAGTACTCTGTCCAGAGCTTGGGGAGAAGCAAATAATTTTGTCCTCCACTTCCTGTGAGCCTTCTTTGTGCGGGTTTACTTCTGGACCGGGCCAGCGCTTCTGTCGGAGAGCATTTCTTCAAATGCCTGTTGGTCGAAGCGGACGACCATTTTCTGTTGTGTGGAGCCAAGTTTGGCTACATCCGATTGCGTCACCAACTTCTCAGCCGTAGAGAAGTTTGTCCCCAACAGAGTCCCCATCGTGTTTGCCATTGATTATAAAAGAACAGAACAATTATATCGGAGGACTGGACTTTTACTTCACAATACAAACTCGTTCGTACAAAGAAAGCCTAGGGACGAAAACCTAGGTACAACAATCTAAGTACAATTATTTATTTTTGATTCTGGGGGTGACGATAGAGGCTCGGGAAAGCGACGGCATCTCTGCCTTACTCCTTAGACGATCGGACGTAGCCTTGGCTCTGGTGAAAAAATGCTCTTGGACGTGTGGGGAGACTCCCTTGCATCTTCGGTTGCTCGATCTCTGGATGTCTCTGCAGTACTCTCTCTCTCTTTTTTTTCCGCTCTCTTGCAAGGGAATGGCACCTTGCTATTTATAGGAGTGGGATGCGATCATTAGGGTTTGCAAATGATTGCCTCCTTGAGAAGTCGGCAGTTAAGGATCAATTAATCTGGACCATTAATTCTGATTGTAGCAAATCTAGGTAATTAATGTGGATTGCATCAAATCTCTATGGGCAATAAATATTGATTGCCATGAATATTTGTGATTTGTGATAGCCTGTCACGTGTCCAAATTTGCTTGATTTGATTTGATCTAGGCAATTATGACGATCGCAACAAATCTAATTTTGTTAGGATTTGTTAGCACCCATAATTCCAGGAAAGATAAGACTGCCACGTGTCTCAATTGTCGTAAAGAGCGCCACATGTCTCAACTGGACCGTCCTGGCAGAGCCGTATTTGGGTGGTCCTCTCAGCCGTATGAAGCATACAACCGTATGAGAATGGGCAGCCGCATGGGGATGGGCAGCCACATGGGAATGGGCAGCCGCATGGGGACGGGCAGCCGTATGGGGATAGGCAGTCGCATGCAGATGGGCAGCCGCATAAATGCAGCAGCTGTATGGAGTGGCATCGGGACTTGGTAGATGTTGCCAGCTGTAAGAAGATTTTCTCCTCTTTCCTAGAATCACGCCATCATGTCAGTTGTTATTACATCTTTATGTCAGAGCTTTCGTAGCTGTCATTTGTCAGAGCAGCCGTCAGGGCATTAAATGCAGCCAAATGTCGAGAGAAGAACTGTTAAAGGCCACGTGGCTTCTTCCTGGGTCGCATGGAACTATCCGAGCTGCATGGAACCTTGAGCCGCATAGACTCCTGAGCTGCATGGACTTCTGAGCCATATGGGGCTCCTGAGCCGCATGGAGATCTTTCTGTCTGAGCCGCATAGGCCTTTCTTTATTCTTTTCCATGCTTCTACAAGACCCCCTTCAAAGTTTTTAATTTGCAAAATTGAAATACTTTGAATAATATGTATGGCCATGTAAAGACTTTTTAGGCCGCATAGGATGTTCTGGCCGTATGGATGTCTCAGCCACATGGTCTCCTCAGCCGCATGGCCATCTGAGCCGCATAGGCTGTCTGGCCGCATAGGCTCCTTGCCACGTCTTCATGCCATGTGTGCAAATCTTTGTATTGATTGCCTTTGATTTGCTGTTAGATTTAAAGTCGCTTTTTGGGGCAGGATCCTAAGGGTTTAGCCTTGAATAGTTGGATCGCCTTGATAACCGAATAGTCGGTTACACTGCACATATATCGATGCGTCGGTCTATGGGCTCCGTCTATAAATTGCCGTGTGTTTAAAAAAAAGACTTCTTTACTTTCTGTTCTTGCTCCTGCTTTCTTGTCTTTGTCTTTCTTGTCTGATCATCAGCAATGGCTCCCAAGTCCTCCAAGGTTGCGGCGAAGGCTGCAGCAAAGGATAAAGGCGTGGCCTCGACGTTGGCTGCGGCACCCAAAGCTTATTCCGACGTTCATCCTGCTGTTAAGGATAAGGATTTGGGAAAGTCATATGCTTCGAAACCCTAACAACGGCTCTGTTGCGTGCTTTATGCACAAGCCTTTAATGCAAACTGTTCGAATTGTATGGGCCGCATACATGTCCCATAACTGAGTCATATGGGAGTATACCCTATGTCCGAGCCGCATGGGAGTTGTCTTACTGGGCCGCATAGACGCTTCACAAACTGGACCGCATGGAGCCCCTATGAACAGAATCGCATGAGCTCCCTTTTGGACTGTGCTGCATAAGGCCCTGACTATCTTTTGACTTTGTTTCTTTTTATCTTTGATTCTTGCAGCAACCCTGCCGAAGGCTGAGATCATTATGAAGAAAGAGTTGCTGCCCCCTTTCAAACAAGAATCATCGCTTGTTAAGGAGGAGGTAACACCAAAAGTGGAGGAACAGAAAGGAGAGCTGGCGCCCATTACTGTAAAGGAGGAGCCCCAGTCTGACGGCGGTAGTACTGGGAGTTCTGATCTTCCTACTTCGGATGAGGACTTTGCTCAATTGCATCCTTCATATGCAAAATGGTTAAGGGATTGGTATATGCGCCCCCGCAACTAGGATTCGTGGGCTCTCACAAATGTCCACCTTTTGTCTTGATATTTCTGTCTGTCTTTAGCTGTAGTTTTGTGTGTTACCTCTTTTTGGGCATCGACGTAATCTTTTTTTGGTCTGAATGAAATGATAGCGTACTTTTCTGGTGTGCTCATGAGATGTAGTCATGTGAATGTAAGTGATCTTGAACGAACAGAATACATTCGCTCTACTCTTTGCTTGTTAGTTATTGCTCCAATGGGGGATTTTCTGTGGACCTATTATCCTTGGCGTACCCTAGTTTTGGATACAGATAATAAGTTGGGAGAGAACCAACATACTTACTCAGAGTAACGAGGACATGGCAAATATGAGGGTTTCTTCGATGGAGCCTTCCTACTCAGAGGTAATGAGGACGTGGTAGGAGTGGGCTCCATAAAGGGGTACATAGAACGACTCAGAGGTAATGAGGACATAGAAGTTCTATGTAGAGGGGTGATTTATTTTAGCGGAAGTGAGACGACTCAGAGGTAACATCGACGTGGTCGTCTTGAGAATTTTGTGGATCTGTTACCCTTTTTGTGCACTGAGAGTGCGGGTAGTGGATCATAAGGGAGGAAGCTCTTTTAGGAGAAAAGTTCAGAGGTATGATCATACATGACTTACTACCTAGGAGAGGCGATATAGATTTATCTATAGTGACCAGAGTGTAAGTTCAGCAGTACCGGGTACATAACTCGATAATCTGGGAGAGTTAAAGTCGACATGTGAGTTCAGTGGTACAAAAAAGTATATGACTCGTCGTTCTGGAAGATTTTGTAGTCAGGATGTGAGTTCAGCGGTACCAGCAGGTACATAACTCAGCTATCTGGGATATTTGGGGGAAGAATATGAGTTTAGCGGTACTGGAGGGTACATAACTCAATAATATGGGATTTTGTGAATGTGAGTTCAGCGGTACCGGCGGGTACATAACTCAATAATCTGGGGTTTTATGAATGTGAGTTCAGCGGTGTCGGAGGGTACATAACTCAATAATCTAGGATTTTATGAATGTGAGTTCAGCGGTATTGGCGGGTACATAACTCAATAATCTCGGATTTGGAGAATGTCGTTTAGACATAATATTTCTTCAGGAACTTGCCGTTGACGGGCAACATGAGCAAGTCTCTGTTTTGTTTTGTGAGGGGATAAGTATCGTTGGAGAATACAGCCTCAATGATAAATGGACCTTCCCACTCTGGCTGGAATTTGTCGACGGTTTTGTGAGTCATAACCATCGGCCTCCGAATTGCCAAAACGAGATCGCCTACTTGGAATGTTCTGATTTTAACCTTATTGTTGAAGGCTCCGGATATGTGTGCTTGGTATAGCTCGATTCGTTGCTGAGCCAATAGGCGCTTTTCATCTAAGGCCTCCAACTCTTATAGCCCGCGACGATAGTTATCGTCCGTCGTCAATTGGTAAGTGAGAGCGACGCGGAGCGAGGGTATTTGAGTCTCCAATAGGCAAACTGCCTCACTCCCGTACACCAGGAAGAATGGTATGTTCCCAGTCGCCGTTCGGACTGTACTACGGTACGCCCATAAGCACTAACCAAGCATCTCGTTCAGGTCGCGTCTGTTGGATGATACGAACTTTTTGAGCAACTTGATGATGGTTTTGTTGAATGCTTCAGCCAGACCATTAACCGCTGGGTTGTATGGTGTTGAAGCAATATTCTGGCTGTGGTACTTGTCGTAGAACCGATAGAAGGCGTAGATTACGAACTTTGGACCATTATCATGGATGATCCTTCGGGGCAGTCCAAAGCAACAAATGACGTGATGCTTGAGGAAGCTGATCACGTTTGAAGTCTTTACTTCTGCAAGCAGAACAACTTTCGTCCATTTGGAGAAGTAATCCATAATTGCGAGTATGAAGCGATGTCCTTGGGAAGAAGGTGGAGTGAACGGACCGATGATATCCACTTCCTATGCTTCGAATGGCCAGAACGCCACTGTCGGATGCAGAAATTCGGATGGCTGGTGGATGAAGTCCGCGTGGACTTGGCAGGCTTTGCACTTTCTTGCATAGTCTATCACATCTGCTACCATCGTGGGCCAGTAGTAGCCCATTTGACGAAGACGGTCTTGCAATTTTGGGCCAGGCTGATGGGCCCTACAGACAACGTCATGGGCTTCGCGCAGAGCTTCTTTCGCTTCTGCGTTTGACAGACATCGAAGCAATAATCCATCGTAAGATCGACGATACAGCATTTTTGCCTCTGTATCGTAGAAGAATCTGAGAGACGCCTTCTGATAGAGGTGGCTTCCTTTGGGTTCTCGGGCAAGATGTCGTAGACTACGAAGTCTATGAATGGTTGTCTCTAGTCTGGTACTTCGTCGATCGTCTGAGCGGAATAACTCGCCACAAATTGAACGTTGTTCTTGGGGCAGACCAGTTCATAGCCTATCACGTCCACCAAATAATGAATTTGGTTCGGCACTGCTAGGGAAGCGGCAAGGCCTGCTAGGGCATCGGCTTCGATATTTTGGAGTCTGGGTATGTGTTCGATGAAGAACCCTTCAAATGACGAGATGATGTTAATCGCTATTTCGTGATAGGGGATCATGTCTTCATGGCGGACTTCGTATGAACCCCGAATCTGATTGACGATTAACTATGAATCCTCGTATGCTTCAAGATATTCTACCCCCAGCTCTCTTGTAAGTTGGAGGCCAATGACTAAAGCGTTGTACTCGACCGCATTGTTAGAGCAGGGTTCTGTGAGGGAGTAAGCGCGATTGATCACCATTCAGAAAGAAGAAATCAACATCACCATGACTCCGACGACGATGTTGCCCTTGGGTCCGGTCCTTGAAGCACCGTCGAAGAATAATCGCCATATATCATCGTGAGAGGTCGCATGCGAGTCGGCGACCTCATCTGGTATTTCTTCGTATATTCTGGCCGACTTCGAGCCTGGGTAGGCTGCTAAAAAGTCTGCCAGAGCTTGACCTTTAACAGCCTTTTGTGGGACGAAGATCATATGGTAGGGGGACAGTAATATTGCCCATGTAATGAGGCGAGAGCTGAATGCCTCTGGTTTAGTCATGAGGACCCTGAGGGAGTTGACTCGTGATATCACATGTATGGTTTACACCGTGACATAGTGTCGCGTCTTTTGAATGGCGAACACTCGGGCGAGGCATTCTTCTCCACGACGGTATATCGGTGCTCTGGCCCGATCATCATTCGGCTGAGGTAATATATAGCTTGCACATGGCCTGCATCGTTGTTTTGTGCTAGCAGAGCACCGAGGGAATGCTCCATTGCTCGTACATAGAGCAGGAATGGTTTAACAGCAACCGGGGCTACCAGGACTGAAGGGTTCGACAAATATTCTTTGATGTTGTCGAAGGCATGCTGATATTTTTCATCCCATACGAATGAGACGCCCTTCTTCGTGAGATGGGTGAATGGCTGACATTGCCCGGAGAGGTTGGAAATGAACCTCCTGATGTAAGCTAACCTTCCTTGAAGGCCTCGGAGTTCTCGAAGATTTCTCGGGGGACTCATCTCCATGATTGCCTTTGTCTTCTCAGGGTCTACATGGATACCCTGGGAGGTGATGATGAAACCCAAGAACTTCCCGCTGGATACGCCCAAGAAGGATTTCATGGGGTTCATTTTCAAATTGTGCGTTTGCATCACGTCGAACACTGTCCTTAGATCATGCAGATGATATTCCTTAGAGCGGCTTATGACGGTGATGTCGTCAACATAGCATTCTACTGTTTTGCGCAAGTGGTCTCTAAAGATGATGCTCATAGCTCTCGGATAGGTGGGGCCAGCGTTCTTTAAACCAAAAGGCATGACTGTGTAGCAGAACGTGCCTATTGGTGTTTGGAATGACGTATGCTTTTCGTCGTCGGGAGACATCTTAATTTGGTTATACCTCGAGAAGCCATCCATGAACGACATACGTTCGAAGCCGCAGGTGTGGTCAATCATGATGTTTGTGATAGGGAGGGGGAACTCATCTTTGGGATACGCCTTGTTCAGATTGCGGAAGTCGATGCAGATTCAAATCTTTTCATTCTTCTTGAGGACCGGTACTATGTTGGCGACCCAGTCCGGATGTTGTTCCTCAGGAATGAAGCCGCTGGCTATCAGTTTGTTGACTTCGGCTTCGATCGCATCCATGATGCCTGGAAGGAAGCGTCGTTGCAGTTGTTTGACTGGCTTTGCATCTGGCCGAATGTTGAGCTTGGGAAGAGCAACTTCGGGGTTTAGCCCTGGCGAGTTCCAGTAGCGATTCTCGCTCTTCGTCTGTAAGTCTTTTACTAATAAAGATTGGTTTTGGAGAAGAGTCGCTGTCGAGATCCACTTGCATGACCTCATCTACAGTAGGAGGCTCTCTTTGTTCAAACCGCTTCTCCCATTGCGCATCCAGCTGTTGGGCCCACGGCTCTAATCCGCGAATGCCATATTGACAGACAGGACTTGCCTGAATACATTCCCGATGCTGACATCCGAATCAGAAGTTGGTGATCCGGTTGAGTGTGAATGCCAGTCGTATTCCTCATCTGAGCTTTCAGGGGTCGTTGCAGGCGTAACATATCCCAGTCCGTATCGTGTCTTGATGTAGTAGTCCTGTGGTTTGCCAGCCGGGACCGACGACTTTAAAGGTAATCGTCGACCAGTACCGTAGTTCAAATCTGGCGTAGTCTCTAGATCATACCCCTGTTTTTGCATGAGGTATTTGGATTGGGGGCTATATAGATAGATAAGCAGTCTTCCGGCGTCCGATTCGAGATTGACTTCTTCTATGGTGAAGGGCTGTGGATCATTATTCCGACCGAAGATGATTGGATGGTCCCCTTCCTCGATTATGCGGTAAGCGTCTTCCACGGGAGTAAATTGATTTGCGGTGTAAACATTTGTCACCTGTGTATGTAGGTGAGTGCCTATACCGTGTTCCATAGCATACATTTGTAGAAGCATAGAAAATGACTCATGCGGCCAAAGAACCCCATGCGGCTCAGAAAGCTCATACGGCTCAGGGAGTCATGCGGCATAAGGAGCTATGCGGCCCGAGGCATTCCATGCGGCTCATAAGAAACGTGGCCTGACAGTGCTCCCCTCCGACCCATGTTGCATTAATTGTTTTGACGGCTGACCCCTCTAAAAAGTTGACAGCCCTGACACAAAAGCAGGTAATTATGACTCTGTCATAATGACGAATCTCTAGGAAAGAGAAAAGAGATCTCTGACACAAATCCTTCGAGAAAAATGCCACGTGGCCTTGCCACGTAGGCGTTCGTATGCGGCTTACTTCTCATGCGGTTCTGAGTGAATCTGTCCTATGCGACTCAGGCCTAGAAAGCATCATGCGGCTTGAGCAAAGCACTTCTCATGCGGTTCAGAGTGAATCCGTCCTATGCGGCTCAGACCAGGGAAGCCTCATGCGGCTCGAGCAGAGAACTTCTTATGCGGTTCAAAATGAATCCATCTTATGCGGCTCAGGCCGAGGAAGCCTCATGCGGTTCAAGTAAAAACTCCTCATGCGGCTCAAAAGGATCATCTCCATGCGGCTCAGAGTGAATCTGTCCTATGCGGCTCAGGCCAAGAAAGCCTCATGCGGCTCGAGCGAGGACTTCTCATACGGTTCAAGAGGATCATGTCCATGTGGCTCAGGTGAATATGTACCTATGCGGCCCACAAGGATTACTCTCCTGTGGTTCGAGGGCTCAAGTGAGGGCCACTGCCCAGCAGCCCTGACACGTGGGCTTAACCATATGCGGCTCAAATTTATATGCGGCTCACTTGTCATACGGTCCAGATTCCCCCAGCAGCTCCTAGGACACGTGTCCTAAATCGATTAATTCCTCAGATTTGCTGACATTAAAGATTGGATCAAATCCCAATAATCTGGGACACGTGGCAGAAGAATAGATCTAATCTATTCGTAAATATCAGAAGATCATTATACGGAAGATTTATTCCAATCAGCATTAATTGCTAATGGGATTTGGTGTAATCTACACCTAATGGCTCTGATTCGTCACAATCAGAAACGAACGGCCTAGATTGACCAATCCCCAGGCCGCCGCCATCTCCAAGATGTAATCATTGGCAACCCTAACGATGACATCCCACTATTATAAATAGCAGGGTGCCATTCCCTTGCAATAGGGGAAGATCAGAGAGAAATACATATATACAGAGAGACTTTCCTCCATAGTCAGAGAGAAAATACACAGAGAGAGGGAGAGAAGCCAGAAGAGCAACAGAGGAGCAAGAGGAGCATTTTTTCATCAACGCCAACCATCTTTTCACAAGGAGCCAAGGCTGCATACCGATCGTCCAAGCAGTAAGGCAGGGCTGCCGTCGCCTTCCCGAGCCTCTATCGTCACCCCCCAGAATCTAAAATAAATAATTGTACTTAGACTGCTGTACCCAGGGTTTTGTCCCTAGGCTTTCTTTGTACAAGCAAGTTTGTAACATGAAGTAAAAGTCCGGTCCTCCAATAATTGTTCTGTTCTTTTATATTTCATGGCAAACACGATGGCGACTCTGCTGGGGACAAACTTCTCCATGGCTGGGGAGTTGGTGACGCAATCAGATGCAGCCAAGCTTGGCTCTACGCAACAAAAGATGGTCGTCCGCTTCGACCAACAGGCGTTTGAAGAGATGTTCTCCGAGGGAAGCACTGGCCTGGTCCGGAAGCGCACCCGCACGACAAAGGCTCGCAGAGAATGGAGGCCAAAATCATTTGCTCCTTCCCAAGCCCTCGACGAGACACCATCTGTTGCTCAAGTCGGTGAGAAGGACTCTTCTACGGCCCCACTTCAGACCATAGACAACTCAGCTATCCCCAAGTCCGGCAGAAGAAAACACTATGATGCTGGGCTTGTAGGGGCAAAGAGGAACTCTATGTGATCAGAGCCGCATAAGGATGTTAGCCGCAGGGAGAAAACTCATGCGGCTACATCAGCCAGCCGTATGAAGAAAACTTATGCGGCCACAACTGTCAGCCGTATAACTTATGCGACTACAGCTGCCAATCACATGGATGAAACCCATGCGGCCAGGAAAGTCAATCGCTTGCAGAAAACCCATGCGGCCACAATTACCAACCGCATGCAGCCAGCCTGCACGGTCGTGGCTCCTAGCCGCATAAAAATAATTCATCCAACGGCAGAAGACAACCGCATGCAGACAGCCTGCACGGTACCCAATCCTAGCCGCATAACGTCCATTCCACGTTTCTCTCGATCAGTCTTCGACCGTCTCTCATACGGTCCTAACCCTGATAGTTCTCTGGATGATAAGCCAGACTCTGTGGTATTCAACTTGGACTCCTCCTATTACGCACCCGCAAGTGCTAAAAGGAGGAAGTCCAGGGCGGCACGGGCTCATCAGGCCCAGTCAGCTGTCCCAACCTCTGACTATCGGGGCGTCCTGTTGATTATCACACGGGCCACGGATGGAAAGTTGTATACAACCACTCGAGTCCAGCCCCCGGCGGCAAACGGACAGAATGGTTCCTCTGACCTACGGGAGGCGATCCTCCACAAACGCAAGGAAAGAGAAGGAGTATCGGCATGCAAGGAATCCTCTCTCGGACATAGCTGCACCCAAATCATCGTCAAATGCTGTTGCAACAACGCGACAGTGACGGAAGATCGACCATCCGTCTTCCAAAGACTACAGCATCCGAGCTCAGAAGATGAGGCACCTCCGGTAGTCTCCTGCAATTCCGCTCAGAAGGTCCCCGCCGAAAGGAGGGGAAAAAAGACAAGCATCTCCAGTCCCAAGATATCAACCACTACAGCTAAGAAACTGTCGGCTAAACGGTTATCTTCCATCGGAGTATTCCAACACACCCGTTCAAAGACAAAATCTGCTGCAGTAGAAAATTCATCATCCACATCGCTGGAGGTTGGGGGTAGCACTCCTCCGAACATCCGCAACAATCCGATGTTTCAAGGAGCCGAGCCCGGGGAAACGATTCTCACATCAGGTACGACAGGCACTGATGTCCCCGAGGACATCCATGACTCTCAAGACAAAGTAAACTCTGAGGCTGGGGGTACTGCTCCCTCCGTGTCCGAACCAGAAGACAATATTCCTACATATCCCGATGACTTCTCGGTACATGGGTACGACTCGGAGGGCACATCCCCCACCGCTCCTTCTATCACTCCTCATGTAAGGACGGTGTTCATGACGGATAGCAATCAAGGTGGTTCCAGTGATCGCCAGCGCATTGACAGTCTCGAAGCCATATTACTTGCTTTGGTCAAAGTCTATAGACGAGATTAAAACAGCCCTTCCAACTCTGCAAGGAGGGACGCATGGCCAAACAAGCTCGGGTCCCGCAGTCAATGCGCACTCAAATTCGGCGGCACCAAACCCGGGCAGCAATCCTCCCGAAATAACAGCCCCTACCGCGACGGATGAGGCCCGAGAAGTAAGAAGAGAGGTTCAGGAGCTCCGAGCCATGTTCCATGCCCGAGAAAATGCTCAAGATCTCAGAATACGGCAACCATACCCTGCTGAATGGAGGGATGTTCCATTCCCACCATAATATAAGCCGTTCAATATCAACCCATATGATGGCAAGACCTCAGCAAGTCGGTACATCACTTACTTCGAGGTCACCACCGACCATCTGCCCCATGATGATGCTATTCTCACTCGATTATTCATTGGGGCATTGGAAGTAGTCGCCTTCGACTGGTATCGCAATCTGCCGGACAACTGCATCCACTCCTTCACCGGCTTCAAGCGCCTGTTCTTGGAGAGGTTCTACGAAGTAGGGCAGGACGTCACCATGTCCACCCTCATGGACGTCGTCCAAGGGGAGAAGGAGTTGACAAGGAACAATATTGAGCGGTTCCGCCAAACCGCCATGATGCTGCCCTCCGGAAATCCAGATTCCTCTTTGATTGAGATCTGCCAAAAGCGACTGCTTCCAACAATCAGTCTCTGGATGGGGGAAAGCCAATTCAAAGATTGGAAGGCCTTCATCATCAGTGCCACAAGCGCCGAAGAACGACTGAAGAAGGCTCGCCAACTGGGATTGCATATCTCGGAAGAAGAAAGCAAGGGCAAGCGTCCCAACAATGATAATGGGGGTAACCCTTCCAACAATTGGGACAGCAAGGGGAAGCAGGCTATGGTGGCCGATACAACACAAAAACCTGAGCCGAAGCACGCAGACAAACAATGGCCGCAAATCGATTACTCCTTCGAAGACAGTCACGTCAAGCCCATCTTGGACATGCTCATACAAGGGGACAGAATTTAGCTTCCTCCACCAAGACGGGAACCGCGGCCGGCAGAGATGGAGAATCCGAAATACTGCCATTATCATCGCTATGTTCATCATGCTACACACGATTGCTACCAGCTGAAGCGATACATCCAGAACCTCATCGATTCGAACGCTCTAGCCATCAATTTTGAAGAGGTAACCGTGGCGGCCAATATGGTGTCCGTACAATTCGACAGCTTTCCTCCGAGGGAGACTCAAGACGGGGTGATCCCCGTCCCTCTGCCGACAATGGAGGTTACCAATCTTCCCCCTCCCGGAGATCAGGCTGCCGGTCTAGTACCCCTCACCACATCACGAGGGGAGGTCATGTGGATCCATCCAGACTTGGTGTTAGAAGTGACTCGGCCCACACCATCTTCTACCGACAAGAAGAAAAGTAGAAAAGTCAGGACCTGCCGTACAATCTCGGCAGACAACGAGGAAGCTATAGCCATCATCACACGGTCCGGAGCGCAATCCCAACCTGTGGTTGACAATCCAATCGAAAATTATCAACCCACTACAACTGATGCTCCGGGACTGGCTCAGCCTTCAACGACCGACAAGCCTAGGCCGAGGGAGACTCGCATCGACAAGTCCCTCCGAAAAGAGGCAGTCCAAAGGCTAGAGAGGCCCTACAACTTTGACATCTTAGCACAATTGGCTAACACTCCGGCCAAATTATCACTGTACGAACTCCTAAGGCTCTCCAAGGACGTTCGTATTGCATTGAGCGAAGCACTCTAAAATGTCGATGCATATCTGGCTCAATCCAACCTCACCGGGGAGGGCTCACCAATGGATCTCCAGGACAGTGCTTGTACGGGAGTAATGCCCAACATCGTCCTCACTCCACAGGACATGCTCATCAAAACCAACCTACATGATCGCCCGCTATACTACACGGGATACATCAGCGACGTGAAGGTGGATCGGATGCACATTGATCCCGGCTCTTCCATAAGCATCATCCCGAAGGGTCTGCTACATCATCTCCGCATCCCAATGCATCGCCTGACACCTACAAGCACCGCCATCAGCGGTTTCAATTCGGGCAGGAGCTACCCTATTGGGAAGATTCATCTGAAGTATCAGATTGGCGATCTCCAATCCGAAGTCACCTGCTACGTCATAGATGCAGACACTTCTTACAACATCCTCTTGGGGCACCCATGGATACACGATTATATGATCGTGCCTTCCACGCTACACCAGTGCTTCAAATATGTCGACAAATACGGCTTCGTAAAGACAGAATTTGCTGATATCGATCCCTTCAAAGGGGTTGAATCCTACTACTTAGACTCCTGCCTATATGAAAAGTCAAAGAGGCACCTTGATGAAGGAGACGTACAAGCTCATACCGAGACAGCCACGGGATCAGAAGGACCCCTGACGATCCACCTCCAAGCTCGCAAACCGGGCAGGTCCGCACCCCTTACTGCCACTCTGTGGAAGGACGCAATCAGCCTCTCGACGCAGGAGGAACAGATGATAATCCGGCTGCCAAGGTCCGGCCAAGTGCCGAGACCCACGATGGGGCCACTGACAATCAGACTGCCGAGAGTCAGTCAACCCCAAATAGGAAAGCTCAATCCCTCCGATAGGCCACTGACGATACGCCTTCCAAAGAAGGGTCGTCACCCCGATGCAAGGTCTGACACTTCTCGCGAACCGGCCACTCCTCGCTCTACCTCGAGTACCAAACTGGGGGTCGCTAGTCTGCCAACAACTCCACGCTTAACTCCGTCAACTAAACCACTGACAATTAAGCTTCCCAGGTCGTCCTCTCAATCTTTATTTACACAGGGGGTAGCCGAAGAGGAACCGGAGCTAGCCAAGTATGTGGCTGCCCACACTGATGTTCCCTCCGCTGATGATGTAATCCCCCTAGAAAAGATACCTTACTTCATCAATAAAGGGTTATCTTTGAACTACACCGAGCTCAATAAGCTACGTACAATGTATGCTATGGAACACGGTATAGGCACGCACCTGCACGCACAAGTGACAAATGTGTACACCGCGATCCAGCTTACTCCAGTAGAAGACGCTTACCGAATAATCGAGGGAGGGGACCATCCAATCATCTTCGGCCGGACGAAAAACCCGCATCCCCTCACCATAGAGGAAGCCGACCTCGGGTTAGACACCGGAAGACTGCCCCTGTATCTGTATAGCCCTCAATCCAAATATCTCATGCAGAAACAAGGGTATGATCTGGAGACGACACCAGGTTTGAACTACGGCACTGGGTGACGATTACCTTTGAAGCCGCCGGTCCCGACGGGCAAACCACGAGACTACTATAGCAAAACTCGATGCGGGCTAGGGTACGTAACGCCCACTATGACCCCCGAGAGTTCAGATGAAGAATGCGACTGGCAGTCACATTCAACCGGGTCACCAACTTCTGACTCAGATACCAGCATCGGAGACGTGTTCAGACAAGTCATGACAGTCAACATGGCATTCGTCGACGCTTACGAAGAAGACGAAGACATCCCCAAAATCCTCGAGCTAGAACCGTGGGCCCAGCAGTTGGACGTACAATGGGAAAAGCGGTTCGAACAGAGAGAACCTCCCACTGAAGATGAGGTCATACAAGTGGATCTCGGCAGCAAATTTTCTCCAAAACCAATTTTCGTCAGTAAAAGCCTAACAGACGAAGACCGGGAGTCACTGCTAGAACTTGTCAGAGAATACATTGATATGTTCGCCTGGAGCTACGAAGACATGCCAGGGTTAAATCTCGACATTGCTCTTCACAAACTCAACATTCGGCCAGATGCGAAACCAGTCAAGCAGCAACAGCGACGTTTCCGTCCAGGCATCATAGACGCGATCGAAGCCGAAGTCAACAAACTGATAGCCAGCAGCTTCATTCGTGAGGAGCAACATCCCGATTGGGTCGCCAATATAGTACCCGTCCTCAAGAAGAATGGAAAGATTCAAATCTGCATCGACTTCCGCAACCTGAACGAGGCGTGCCCCAAAGATGAATTCCCCCTTCCTATCACAGACATCATGATCGACAATACCTGTGGCTTCGAACGTATGTCATTTATGGATGGCTTCTCGGGGTACAACTAAATCAAAATATCTCCTGATGATGAAAAGCATACATCATTTCGAACACCAATTGGCACGTACTACTACACAGTCATGCCTTTCGGTTTGAAGAATACCGGTGCCACCTATCAAAGAGCGATGAGCATCATCTTCAGAGACCACTTACGCAAGACAGTGGAGTGCTATATTGACGATATAGCTGTTAAAAGCCGCTGCAAATGAGACCATCTGCAGGATCTAAGGACGGTATTCGACCTAATGCGAGCGCACAATTTGAAATTGAACCCTACGAAGTCCTTTCTGGGCGTATCCAGCAGGAAGTTCTTGGGCTTCATCATCACTGCAAAGGGTATCCATGTAGACCCTGAGAAGACAAAAGCAATCATGGAGATGGGTCCCCCGAGAAATCTCCGCGAACTCAGAGGCCTCCAAGGGAGGCTAGCTTACAGCAGAAGGTTCATTTCCAACCTCTCCGGGATGCCGACCATTCACGCACCTCATGAAGAAAGGAGTCTCATTCGTATGGGACGAGGAATGCCAGCGTGCTTTCGACAGCATCAAAGAATATTTGTCAAATCCTCCAATTTTGGTGGCTTCGATTCCTGGAAAACCATTCCTGCTCAATGTACGAGCAATGGAACACTCCCTCGGGGCTCTGCTGGCTCAGAACAACGACGCAGGCCATGAACAGGCCATATATTATCTCAGCCGAATGATGATTGGGCCAGAGCACCGATACACCACTGTGGAGAAGGAATGCCTCGTCCTGGTGTTCGCCATTCAGAAAACGTGACACTATGCCACCGGACAAATGATACATGTGATCTCACGAATCAACCCTCTCAGGGTCCTCATGACTAAACCAGGGCACTCAGCTCTCGCCTCGCTACATGGACAATATTGCTGTCCCCTTATCATATGATCTTCGTCCCTCAAAAGGCAATCAAAGGTCAAGCCTTGGCAGACTTCTTAGCAGCCCACCCAGGCTCGAAGTCCTCCAAGATAGATGAAGAGATCCCAGATGAGGTCGCCAACTCACATACAACCTCTCATGAGAATATATGGCGAATGTTCTTCGACGGTGCTTCGAGGACCGGACCTAAAGGCAACATAGTCGTCGGAGTCGGGATAGTATTGATCTCCCCTTCCGGATTGGTGATTAACTGCGCTTATTCCCTCACAGAGCCCTGCTCTAACAATGTGGCCGAGTACAACGCTCTGGTCATTGGCCTCCAACTTGCAAGAGAGCTGGGGGTAGAATATCTTGAAGCATACGGCAATTCCCAGCTAATCGTCAATCAGATCCGGGGCTCATACGAAGTCCGCCACGAAGACATGATCCTTTATCACCAAATAGCGATTGACATCATCTCGTCGTTCAAGGGGTTCTTCATCGAACATGTCCTCAGACTTCGAAATATCGAAGCCGATGCCTTAGCTGGTCTTGCCGCTTCCCTAGCAGTTCCGAATTATGATCGCCAGTCAGTGGATGTGATAGGCCACGAACTGGTCTGTCCTAAAAATAATGTGCAATTCATGGTGAGTTAATTCGCACAGATAATCGATGATACCCCAGATTAGAGACAACCATTCATCGACTTCGTCGTCTACGACATCCTGCCCGAGAACCCAAAGGAAGCCACTTCCATCAGACGGCGTTCTCTCAGATTCTTCTACGATACAGAGACGAAAATAATGTATCGCCGCTCCTACGACGGATTACTGCTTCGGTGTCTATCAAATACAGAAGCCAAAAAAGCCGTACGAGAAGCTCATAACGGTGTCTGCGGGGCCCACCAGCCTGGCCCAAAACTGCAAGACCGCCTTCGCCGAATGGGCTACTATTGGCCCACAATGGTGGCAGATGCGATAGACTATGCTAGAAAATACAAAGCCTGCCAAGTCCACGCAGACTTCATTCACCAACCATCCGAGTTTCTAAATCCGACAGTGGCGTCCTGGCCTTTCGAAGCATGGGGAATAGATATCATTGGTCCAATCACCCCACCTTCCTCCCGAGGACATCGCTTCATACTTGCAATCACTGGTTACTTCTCCAAATGGGCGGAAGCTGTCCCACTCGCAGAAGTTAAGACTTCAAACGTGATCAGCTTCCTTAAGCATAACGTCATCTACCGCTTTGGACTGCCCCGAAGGATCATCCATGATAATGGCCCACAGTTTGCAAGCCACATATTCTATCGGTTTTGCGACAAGCACCGTATTCAGAATGTCACTTCGACACCATACAACCCGACAACAAACGGGTTGGCAGAGGCATTCAACAAAACAATCATCAAACTCCTCAAGAAGTTTGTCTCCTTCAATAAATGCGACTGGAACGAGAAGCTCGGCGAATGCTTATGGGCTTATCGCACCACAGTTCGAACAGCCACCAGGAATACACTATTCTCCCTGGTATACGGAAGTGAGGCAGTCCTTCCGTTGGAGACCCAGATCCCCTCACTACGTGTTGCCCTCACACATTAATTGACGACAAACGAAAACCACCATCGTCGACTACAGGAATTGGAGGCACTAGACGAAAAGTGCCTCTTGGCTCAACAACGAATTGAGCTATACCAAGCACGCATCTCTGGTGCTTTCAACAAGAAGGTCAAAATCAGAACATTCCAGGTGGACGATCTCGTCTTGGCAGTCCGGAGGCCGATGGTCATGACTCGTAAGACCGCCGACAAATTCCAGCTAAAGTGGGAAGGCCCATTTATCATTGAGATAGTATTCTCCAACGGTGCTTACCGCCTCGCAAAGCAAAACGGAGACTTGCTCATGTTGCCCGTCAACGGCAAGTTCCTGAAGAAATATTATGTCTAAATGACATTCTCTCTAAGATATTCGAGTTATGTACCCGCTGGTACCGCTGAACTCACCTCCACATTCCCTTCAGATTATCGAGTCACGTACCGGCTGGTACCACTGAACTCACCCCCCAAGTTTTTAGATTATCGAGTCATGTACCCGCTGGTATCACTGAACTCACATCCATAACATTTCAGATTATCGAGTCATGTACCCATTGGTATCGCTGAACTCACATCCACAACATTCCAGATTATCGAGTCATGTACCCGCTGGTACCGCTGAACTCACACCCACAATATTCCAGATTTTTGAGTCACGTACCCTCTTGTACCGCTGAACTCATGCCCTTCTTCCACAAAGATATCCCAAATTACCAAGTCATGTACCCGCTGGTACCTCTGAACTTGCACTTTGATCCCAACATTCATGGATTGTCGAGTTATGTACCCGTTGGTACCCCTGAACTTACATCCCGGTCACTCTTTTGAAAGAAAGTCATATATAACCGTACTGCTGAACTTTCTTCCTACAAGAGATCCCCTCTCATGATCCACTACCTGCACTCCCAATGCACAAAAAGGGTAACAGGTCCACAAATTTCCAAAATGACCATGTCGATGATTACCTCTGAGTCGTCTCAATTCTGCCACAAACAAATCACCCCTCTACATAAAATTTCCATGTCCTCCTTACCTCTGAGTTATTTTATGTACCCCCCCCCCGTCAAAGGAACCCTTATGCTCACCATGTCCTCAATACCTCTGAGTCAGTATGATTGGTTCCTTTCTTTTAAACTTGTTGTCCGTATCCAAAACCAGGGTACGTTAGGGACAATGGGTCCACGCAAAATGTTCCAATAAGAGGATTATTACAAAGCAAAAGAGTGAAGCAAATATATATTCCATTCATTCAAAAATCGGTTACATTCATTCAGAAATCGGTTACGTCCACACGATTGTAAACAAGTCAAAAGAGTTCTTCATGAAGACAAGAAGAAAGGCAAAACAAAACAAAGACCACAGACAGACATCCACGAGAAGCCCCTACATCCTAGTTACAGGAGCACATATACCATTCCCTTAACCATCTCACATATGAAGGATGCAAGTGAAGAGCATCCTCATCCAGAATAGGAGAAATAGAGTTCCTAGCGCTGCCACCCTCAGCAATCTCGATATTTAGAGGGCTGCCGTCCCCCTCAGGTGCAGGTTCTTCTTTCTTCACTTCCTCCTTAACAGAGGGAGATCCCTGGCTGATGATAGAAGGATACGGTTCCTCTGACGTCGCAGTCTCAGCATTTGGTGGAGATACTGTAAAAACCAAAGACGAAGAAAATGAAAACAGTCAGAAATGATCATGCGGCTCGTTCTAGACGAGTCTTATGCGGCTCAGACAGGGGGTATATCCTCATGCGGCTCGGTCATGGGACGTGTATATTTGCCATTGATTGTAAAAGTACAGAACAGTTTTATGGAAGGACTAAACTTAGACTCACAATACAAACTCGCTTGTACAAAGAAAGCCTAGGAACGAAAACCTAGGTACAGCAGTCTAAGTACAATTGTTTATTTTAGATTCTGGGGGGTGACGATAGAGGCTCGGGAAGGCGACGGCAGCCCTGCCTTACTCCTTGGACGATCGGTATGCAGTCTTGGCTCGGAGAAGATCTGCTTGGCGTGGATGAAGGAATGCTCTTCTTGCTCTCTTTGTGTTGCTCTCCTGGCTTCTCTCTCTCTGTGGTTATCAAAAAGAGGGGAACTCTCTCTGTATATCTGTCTCTTTTTTTTTTATTCTCCAGTTGCCGGGGGTTTTTGCAAAGGAATGATGCTGGCTATTTATAGGAGTGGGGTGTGATCATTAGGGTTTGCTAATGATCATTTGTTTGGAATGTCGGCGCTCCTTCAATCTATCTGAACCCTTGATCCTGATTATAATAAATCCAGGCCATTAATGCGGATAGCACCGTATCTTGTGAGCAATTAATGCTAATTGCTTTAAATCTTCATGATTGATTATGCCAATGTCTGATTGCTCCCCACGTGTCCCATTAGCTTGATAATAAATGATATGCCCTGATCTTAGTAATTATGACGATGATGTCAAATATTCTTGTTGGGATTCGGTTAGCCCCTTGATTGATCCGATGCCACGTGTTTTGATTGTGGGTCCTGCCAGAGCCGCATAGGATGGGCAACACTTGAACCGCAGGGAGATACTCTTCGTGAGCCGCATAGGACAATGCTTCATCGAACCGCAGGGAACGAACTCTCAATGAGCCGCATATGCATAGTCTTTGCGAGCCGCATGAGCTAGCGTTGTATTGAGCCGCAGGGGCTGAGCTCTCAGTGGGCCGCATATGGCTAATTTCTGCTAGTCATATAGGGTGACTTCTCAGTGAGCCGCATGAAGCTGTTCTCTATTTAAGCCGCATGAGATTTACCACGTGACAACCTAGGATTTCTGACGGATCGGGTCAGAGATCTTCTTCCTTTCCCGAAGGGTCTGTCATTATGGCAGAGCCATTATGACACTTTATGCCAGAGCCGCCATTGTCGTCAAATCGTGTCAGAGCATTAAATGAGGCCACTATTCAAAGGGCCAGCTGTAGGAAAGGATCACAGGGGGACACGTAGCATCGAACGAGCCGCATATTCCTGCTGAACCGTATACACTCTCGAGCCGCATGAGACGGAGAGTCTTCCTTTGAACTATATAAGACAGCTCCCATGTGAGCGCATGGGCTTCGTATCCGGAGCCGCATGGACCATTATTCTGATATTTTCTATGCTTCTACAGGACCCCCTTCAAAGTTTTCAATTTGCAAAATTGAAACACTTTGAATAAGAAGCATGGTCCCGTTCATACCGCATAAGTGTCCCAGCCACATAGATTCATCTGTCCGTATAGGCTCTTTGCCACGTGTCCTGACTACGTGTGCAAATCTTCATTAAAATGCTCTTGATTTGTTTTCGAATTAACGCCGTCTTTTGGGGGAGGATCCCAAAATTTTTATTCTTTTGATTGTCCAGTTTGCCTCGACAGTCGAAGCGTCGATCACGTCGTACGAGGCGTCGGTTCATAGTCCTTCTGTCTATAAATATGCGTATGTTCGGTTGGATTTTTTTAGACTTTTTCTTGACCAAAAGCTTCTGTCTTTGTCTCCTTCCTTCATCTGACCAACCAAAATGGCGCCTAGGATTTCCAAAGTTGTGAAGAAGGCCGCGGCAAAGAAAAAGAAATTAGCTTCGTCTTCGACTGTCGTTTCCCCTGTCCGCCTTGATGTTCACGTCGCCATCGAAGGTAACAACTGTGTAGAAGATAGGGTCTGCTCTACTACCTACTTTGTGTGCAAAACCACGTGGTTCGCATACATGTCCTCTGATCGTGCTGCATGGGATGTACCCCATGTCTGAGCCGCATATAAGTTCAACTTACGCAGTCTGCATATATATCCTGTGGCCGAGCCGTATAGAGTATGCTCCATGCGAGTTACGGGGTCCGCCTACACATCTCATGATCAAGTCGCATGGGGTATGCTTTATGTAGGAGCCGCATGTGAGTTCAACTTACGTGGTCCGTATATACGTCCCATGACTTGAATCCGCATGAGGTTTTCCCCATATTCGACCCGTATGCGAGTTGCCTTCAACGAGCCGCATGACTCTTTAGAATATCTTTTACTTCATTTTGGTATTTTGTTCTTGCAGTCTCTCCGCTGGACGCTGAGGTTGCAGTGACAGAAGAGCCGCCGCCTCCTGCCATCGACCAGGGGTCTTCCTTTGTGACAGAGACGAACAAGGAGGAACCGTCGTCTGCGCAGGATGGTCTCTCTCCAAATGTCGAGGCTGTTGGGGGTGGTAGCTCTGGGAATTCTGATGCTCCTATTCTGGACGAGGATCTCCTTCAACTGCATCCCTCGTATGTAAAGTGCTTGAGGGAGTGGTATATGCGTTTCTGTAACTAGGTTTTAGGGATTCCTTGTATGTTTCTGTCTGTTTAGTTGTGGTTTATGTTTTCCTTTTTCGTCTGAAGAAGTAATGAAGAATTTCCTTTGGTTTTTTGTTTGTTAATTGTGTGAATGTAGCTGGACATTCCAATGAATGGAATGTACTTGCTTTTCTCTTTTCTTGTAATGGTCACCTTTGGTTCTGTGTGAACTTTGTATCCCTAGTGTAGATTATGACTGGGTATTTATTCTGAATGAGTGGGGTTATATCAAATCTGGGGACTTTATTCCCCCAGTGGAATCTTTGCTCATCTGGGCGATGTAGTTGACTTCAGAGTCAATGTGTCGAACTAGTCAGTGGTTTGAGCGGTCGACTGCCTCGCTGACGGACTATTTCTTGACGTTGTGTGCCTCTGAACCATAGTTGTTCTTCTATCTTGTCTTGCTTGTTTTCTCTTTATTTCTATCTTGTAGCAGCGATATAATTCCGGAGGATATAGAACTTTGAAAAATGGATATGTTTCGTCTCATCTTTTCTTTCTTTGTACTTAGGTGTTTGCGGAATTGGACTTGCTGGGGGATTATTTGTGGACCTGTTATCCTAGGCCTACTTTGGTTTTAGGTACGGATAACAAGTTTGGACAGGATGTCCGAAACAGCCGTGGCAAAGTGGTCATGGATGTTCTCGGTGCTTTTTTAAAAAAAGGAATGCCGTAGAGCAGCTGGGCTCCCGGGGCATGGTGGGGTAGTGGATTTATGCTAAGAAGCTTAGCAAAGAAATGTTTGTGGACCTATTATCCTTGGTGTACCCTGGTTCGGGATACAGATAATAGGGTGAAAGAAAAACCAACATATTTGCTCAGAGGTCATGATGACATGGCAAACGTGAAGGTTTTACCGTGAAATCTTCCTGCTCAGGGGTAATGAGAACATGGCAGGGGAGACTTCACGGAAGCTATTTGTAGCAGATATTTGTGGTCAACAGAGGACATTTGTGGTCAACAGAGGACCTTTGTGGTCAACAGAGGACATTTGTGGTCAACAGAGGACATTTGTGGTCAATAGAGGACATTTGTGGACCTATTATCCTTGTCGTACTCCGGTTGTGGGTACAGATAATAGGTTGAAAGAGGACCGGCATACTTGCTCAGAGGTAATGTGGACATGGCAAATATGACAATTTCTTCGACGGAGCCTTCCCATTCAGAGGTAATGAGGACATGACAGGAGTGGGCTCAATGAAGAGTGGGTACATAGAACGACTCAGAGGTAGGAGAACGTGGAAGTTCTATGCGAGGGGGCGGTTTGTTTTTGGTGGAAGTGAAGACGACTCAGAGGTAATGAGGACATGGTCGTTTCAGAAATTGGTGGATCGACTACCCTTTTTGTGCACTGGGAGTGCGGGTAATGGATCATGAGGGAGGATCTCTTCCAGGAAGAAAGTTCAGAGGTATAATCATACGTGACTTACTTTCTGCAAGAGTGACCGGAATGTAAGTTCAGAGGCACTAGCTGGTACATAACTTGGTAATTTAGAATATTGAGGGAGTGAGAGTTCAGCGGCACCAGCGGGTGCATGGCTCGATAATCTGAAATAGGGTGGATGAGAGTTCAGTGGTACTAAAGGGGTACATGACTCGGTGATTTGAAATAGGGTGGATGAGAGTTCAGTGGTACTAAAAGGGTACATGACTCGGTGATCTGGAGAATGATGTTTAAACATAGTATTTCTTCAGGAACTTGCCGTTGACGGGCAACATGAGCAAGTCTCCGTTCTGCTTAGCGAGGCGGTAAGCACCGTTGGAGAACACGGCCTCGATGACAAATGGACCTTCCCATTTTGGCTGGAACTTGCCGGCGGTCTTGTGAGTCATGACCATTGGCCTCCGGACTGCCAGCACAAGATCATCAACTTAGAATGTTCTGATTTTAACCTTCTTGTTGAAGGCTCCTGAGATGCGTGCTTGGTATAGCTCGATCCTTTGCTGAGCTAGGAGGCATTTTTCATCTAAGGCCTCCAACTCTTGTAGTCGACGTCGGTAGTTATCATCCGTTGTCAATTGATAGGTGAGGGCGACGCAGAGTGAGGGGATTTGAGTCTCCAATGGGAGGACCTCCTCACTCCGGTACACCAGGGAGAATGGTGTATTCCCGGTGGCTGTTCGAACTGTGGTGCGATAAGCCCATAAGCATTCGCCGAGATTTTCATTCCAGTCACGTTTGTTGGAGGAGACAAACTTCTCGAGGAGTTTGATGATCGTTTTGTTGAATGCCTCTACTAACCCGTTTGCTGCCGGGTTGTACGGTGTCGAAGTGACATTCTGAATGCGGTGCTTATCGCAGAACCGATAGAATGTGTGGCTTGCAAACTGCGGACCATTGTCATGGATGATCCTTCGGGGTAATCCAAAGCGGTAAATAACGTGATGCTTAAGGAAGCTGATCACGTTTGAAGTCTTAACTTCTGCGAGTGGGACAGCTTCCGCCCATTTGGAGAAGTAATCAGTGATAGCAAGTATGAAGCGATGTCCTCGGGAGGAAGGTGGGGTAATTGGGCCAATGATATCCATTACCCATGCTTCGAATGGCCAAGATACCACTGTCGGATGTAGAAACTCCGATGGTTGGTGAATGAAGTCTGCGTGGACTTGGCAAGCTTTGCATTTTCTGGCATAGTCTATCGCATCTGCCACCATCGTGGGCCAGTAGTAGCCCATTCGACGAAGGCGATCTAGTTTTGGGCCGGGCTGATGGGCCCCGTAGACACCGTCATGAGCTTCTCGCACGGCTTCTTTGGCTTTTGCATTCGACAGGCACCGGAGTAATAATCCGTCATAGGAGCGGTGATACAGCATCTTCGTCTCCGTATCGTAGAAGAACCTGAGAGAACGCCGTCTGATAGAAGTAGCTTCCTTTGGGTTCTCAGGGAGGATGTCGTAGACGACGAAGTCGATGAATGGTTGTCTCCAGTCTGGGACATCATCGATTGTCTGGGCGGAATAACTTGCCACGAATTGCACATTGTTCTTGGGACAGACCAGTTCGTGGCCTATCACATCCACTGATTGGCGATCATAGTTTGGAACTGCTAGGGAAGCGGCAAGACCAGCTAGGGCATCAGCTTCGATGTTTCGGAGTCTGGAGACATGTTCGATGAAGAACCCCTCGAATGATGTCAATCGCTATTTGGTGATAAGGGATCATGTCTTCGTGGCGGACTTCGTACGAGCCCCGGATCTGATTGACGATTAGTTGGGAATCGCCGTATGCTTTAAGGTATTCTACCTCCAGTTCTCTTGCGAGTTGGAGGCCAATGACCAGAGTGTTATACTCGGCCACATTGTTGGAGCAGAGTTCTGTGAGGGAGTAGGCGCGATTGATCACCAGTCCAGTAGGAGAAATCAATACCACTCCGACCCCAACGACAATGTTTTCCTTGGGTCCGGTTCTTGAAGCGCCATCGAAGAACATCCGCCATATGTTATCGTGGGTGGCTGTATTCGAATCGGCGACCTCATCTGGGATCTTTTCATATATTCTGGATGACTCCGATCCTGGGTGGGCTGTCAAGAAGTCTGCCAGGGCTTGACCCTTGACAGCCTTCTGCGGGACGAAGATTATATGATAGGGGGACAACAATATTGCCCAGGTAGCGAGGCGAGAACTGAGTGCCCCTGGTTTAGTCATGAGGACTCGGAGAGGGTTGACTCGGAAGATCACATGTATGGTTTGCCCTGTGACGTAATGCCGCATCTTTTGAATGGCGAACACCAGGGCGAGGCATTCCTTTTCCACAGCTGTGTATCGGTGTTCCGGACCAATCATCATTCGGCTGAGGTAATATATGGCCTGTTCGTGGCCTGCGTCGTTGTTTTGTGCCAGCAGGGCACCAAGGGAGTGTTCTATTGCTCGTACGTAGAGCAGAAATCGTTTTCCAGGGACCGGGGCCACCAAAATTGGAGGATTTGATAAGTATTCCTTGATGCTGTCGAAAGTACGCTGGCATTCCTCGTCCCATATGAATGAGACTCCTTTCTTCATGAGGTGTGTGAATGGTCGGTAGCGTCCGGAGAGGTTAGAAATGAACCTCCTGATGTAAGCTAACCTTCCTTGGAGGCCTCTAAGTTCGCGGAGATTCTTCGGGGGAGCCATCTCCATGATCGCCTTTGTTTTCTCGGGGTCTACATGGATACCCTGTGCAGTGATGATGAAGCCCAAGAACTTCCCGCTGGATACGCCCAAGAACGATTTCGTAGGATTCATCTTCAGATTGTGGGCTCGTATCAAGTCGAATACCGTCCTCAGGTCCTGAAGATGGTCTTCCTTACGGCGACTCTTGACGGCGATGTCATCGACATAGCATTCCACCGTCTTGCACAAATGTTCTCTGAAAATGATACTCATGGCTCGCTGATATGTAGCACCTGTATTCTTTAGACCGAATGGCATGACTGTGTAGCAGTACGTGCCAATCGGTGTTCGGAATGATGTGTGCTTTTCGTCATCGGGAGACATCTTGATTTGATTGTACCCCGAGAATCCATCCATGAATGACATACGTTCAAAGCCGCATGTGTTATCGATCATGATGTCTGTGATAGGGAGGGGGAATTCATCTTTGGGGCACGCCTCGTTCAGGTTGCGGAAGTCGATGCAGATTCGAATCTTCCCATTCTTCTTGAGGACGGGTACTATGTTGGCGACCCAGTCTGGATGTTTCTCTTCACGAATGAAGCCGCTGGCTATCTGTTTATTGACCTTGGCTTCGATTGCATCCATGATGCCCGGGCGGAAGCGTCGCTGTTGCTGCTTGACTGGCTTTGCATCCGGCCGTATATTGAGTTTGTGGAGAGCGATGTCAGGATTTAACCCCGGCATGTCTTTATAGCTCCAGGCGAACACATCTATGTACTCTCTGACAAGTTCTAGCAGCGACTCCCGTTCTTCGTCAGTCAGGCTCTTACTGATGAAAATCGGTTTTGGAGAAGATTTGCTGCCGAGATCCACTTGTATGACCTCATCTTCAGTAGGAGGTTCTCTCAGTTCGAACCGCTTTTCCCATTGTGCGTCCAATTGTTGGGCCCATGGCTCAAGCTCGAGGATTTCGGGGATGTCTTCGTCTTCCTCGTAAGCGTCGGTGAATGCCATGTTGACTGACATGACTTGTCTGAATACATCTCCGATGCTGGTATCCGAGTCGGAAGTTGGTGATCCGGTTGAATGTGACTGCCAGTCGCATTCTTCATCTGAACTTTCAGGGGTCATAGTAGGCGTTACATACCCTAAACCGCATCGAGTTTTGTTATAGTAATTCCGTGGTTTGCCCGCCGGGGCTGGCGACTTCAAAGGTAATCGTCGTCCAGTGCCGTAGTTTAGTCCTGGCGTCGTCTCTAGATCATACCCCTGTTTCTGCATGAGATACTTGGATTGAGGGCTATAGAGATACAGAGGCAGTCTTCCAGCATCTGACCCGAGGTCGACTTCTTCCATGGCGAGGGGATGCGGGTTGTTTGTCCGGCCGAAGATGATTGGGTGATCCCCTCCCTCGATTATTCGGTAAGCGTCTTCTACTGGAGTAAGTTGGATAGCGGTGTACACATTTGTCACCTGTGTGTGTAGGTGAGTGCCTATACCGTGTTCCATAGCATACATTGTACATAGCTTATTGAGCTCGGTGTAGTTCAAAGATAACCCTTTATTGATGAAGTGAGGTATCTTTTCTAGCGGGATTACATCATCTGCGGAGGGAACATCAGTGTGGGAAGCCACATACTTGGCTAGCTCTGGTTCCTCTTCGGCTACCCCCTGTGTGAATGAAGATTGAGAGGGCGTCCTAGTCAGCTTGATCTTCAGAGGTTCAACTGACGGAGCAGAGCGTGGGGTTGTCGGTAGACTAGCAACCCCCAGTCTGGCACTCGATGTGGAGCGAGGGGTGGCTGGTTCGCTAGAAGTGTCAGACCTTGTATCGGGATGATGACCTTTCTTGGGAAGGCGTATTGTCAGTGGCCTATCGGAGGGATTGAGTTTCTCCGTTTGGGTTGGAACGACTCTTGGCAGTCTGATGGTTAGTGGCCCCGTTGTGGGTCTCGGCACCTGACCGGACCTTGGCAGCCGAATTCTCAACTGCTCTTCCTGTGCCGAGAGGCTGATTGCGTCCTTACGCAGGGTGGCCGTGAGGGGTGCGAAATTGCCTGGTTTGTGAGCCTGGAGGTGGATCGTCAGAGGTTCTTCTGATCCTGTAGCCGTCTTGGTATGAGCTTGCACATCTTCTTCGACCAGGTGCTTCTTCAATTTTTCGTACAGACAGCAGTCTGAGTAATAAGATTCGACCCCCTTGAAGGGATCGATATCAGCAAATTCCGTCCTCACGAAGCCATGCTTATCGACATATTTGAAACATTGGTGCAGCGTGGAAGGCACGATCATGTAATCGTGTATCCAAGGCCGCCCCAAAAGGATGTTGTAAGAAGTGTCGGCGTCTATGACGTAGCAGGTGACTTCTGATTGGAGATCGCCAATCTGGCATTTCAGACGGATCTTTCCGATTGGGTAGCTCATGCCCGAATTGAAACCGCTAATGGCGGTGCTTGTAGGCGTCAGGCGATGCATCGGAATACGAAGATGATGTAGCAGACCCTTCGGAATGATGCTTATGGAAGACCCAGGATCAATATGCATTCGGTCCACCTTTACGTCGCCAATGTATCCAGTGTAGTATAACGGGCGATCGTGCAGGTTAGTTTTAATGAGCATATCCTGTGGAGAGAAGACGATATTGGGCATCGCTCCCGTACACGCACTATCTTGGGGATCTGCAGGTTGATTATCTCCCGTAAGGTTGACCTGAGCCATGTACGCGTCGGCGTTTTGGAGCGCATCACTCAAAGCTGTGCGGACATCCTTTGATAGCCTTAGGAGTTCGTATAAGGACAATTTGGCCGGTGTATTGGCCAATTGTGCCAAGATGTCGAAGTTGTAGGGCCTCTCCAGCCCCTGAGGTGTCTTCTTTCGAAGGGATTTGTTGAAGCGAGTCTCCTTCGGCTTAGGCTTGTCGGTCGTCGAAGGCTGAGCCGGTCCCGGAGTATCAGTAGAAGTGGGCGGATGATCATCAGTCGGGTTCTCAGCCACGGGCTGAGGTTGTGCTCCAGATCGAGTAACAACGGCCGTGACTTCTTCTTCATTTGCCGAGACGGTACGGCAGGATCTGACTTTTCTGCTTCTCTTCTTCGTTGTGGGTTGAGTCACCTCGTGGACCAAGTCCGGATGGATCCACATAATTTCTCCTCGCGATGTAGTGAGAGGTACAAGATTGGCAGCTTGATCTCGAGCAGGCAGAAGATTAGCAATTTCCATCGTTGCCAGAGGGATGGGTATAACACCGTCTTGAGTCTCTGTTGGCAGGAAGCTGCCGAATTGTACGGATACCATGTTGGCTGCTACGGTTACTTCCTCGAAATCGATGGCTAGAGCGTTCGAATCGATAAGGTTTTGGATGTACCGTTTCAGTTGGTAGCAGTCGTGTGTAGCATGGTGGACGTAGCGGTGGTAATGGCAGAACTTTGGGTTCTCCAGGTCAGCCGGCCGAGGCTCCCGCCTTGGTGGAGGGAGCTGAATTCTATCTCCTTCTATGAGCATGTCCAAGATAGGCTTGACGTGGCCGTCTTCAAAAGAGTAAGTGATTTGAGGCCATTGTTTGTCTGCTGGTTGTGACTCTGGCTTCTGGGCCGCGTCGGCCACCATAGCCTGCTTGCCTCTGTTATCCCGATTGTTGGAGGGGCTACCTCCATTGTCGGTGTTGGTGCTGGGACGCTTGCCCTTGTTCTCTCCATCCGAGATATGCAACCCCAGTTGGTGAGCCTTCCTTAATCGTTCCTCGGCACTTGTAGCACTGATGATAAAAGCCTTCCAGTCCTTGAACTGACTTTCGCCCATCCAGAGACTAATTGTTGGGAGCAGTCTCTTTTGGCAGATTTCAATCAAAGAAGAATCCGGATTGTCGGATGGTAACTTTATTACGTTTTGACGAAATCGCTCAATATAATTCCTCGTCAGCTCTTTCTCTCCTTGGACGACGTCCATGAGGGTAGACATTGTGACGTCTTGGCCTACCTCATAGAACCTCTCCAAGAACAAGCGTTTGAAGCCAGCAAAAGAGTGGATGCAATTGTCCGGCAGGTTGCGGTACCAATCGAAAGCAACTCCTTCCAATGCCCCAATGAATAATCGTATGAGAATAGCATCATCATGGGGCAGATGGTCGGTTGTGACCTCGAAGTAAGTGATGTACCGACTTGCCGAGGTCTTGCCATCATACGGGTTGATATTGAACAGCTTATATCTTGGTGGGAATGGAACGTCCCTCCATTCGGCAGGATATGGTTGCCGTATTCTGAAGTCTTGAGAGTTTTCTCGGGCGTGGAACATGGCTCGGAGCTCTTGAACTTCTCTCCTTACTTCTCGGGTCTCATCTATCGCAGTCGGAGCCGTTACTTCGGGAGGATTATTGTCCGGGTTCGGTGCCGCTGAATTTGAATCTACGTTGATTGGGGGACCCGTACTTGTCTGGCCAGGTGTCACTCCCTGCAGAGTAGGAAGCGCCGCATTGATCTCGTCTACAGATTTGACCAAGGCATGCAGTATGGCCTCCAAAGTGTCGATGCGTTGGCGATCATTGGAGTCACCTTGATTGTTGTCTGTCATGAATACCGTCCTTACGTGAGGAGTGACGGAAGGGACGGTGGAGGGTGCGCCCTCCGAATCATACCCATGCATCGAGAAATCATCGGGATAGGTGAGAATATTCTCTTCGGGTTCGGATTCAGAAGGAACAGTACCCCCAGCTTCGGAGCTTGCTTCATCTTGAAAGTCACGGATGTCCTCGGGGACATCAGCATCTGTTGCACCTGATGGGAGAGTTGTCTCTCCGGGCTCGTCTCCTTGAAATATCGGATTGTCGTGGATGTTCGGAGGAGTGCTACCCCCAGCTCCCTCGACCCTCATCGGTGCGGACGATGAATCTTCCATTGCAGCAGATTTTGTCTTCGAACGGGTGTGTTGCTATACTCCGGTGGAGGGCAACCGTTTAGCCGACAATTTCTTAGCTGTAGTGGTTGATATTTTTGGGCTGGAGATGCTTGTCTTCTTCCCTTTCCCCTCGGTGGGGACTTTCTGCGCGGAATTGCAGGAGGCAATAGGAGGTGCTTCGTCCTCCGAGCTCGGATGTTGTAATCTTTGGAAGACGGACGGCCGATCTTCCGTCACTGCCATGTTGTTGTAGCAGCAGTTGACGATAATCTGGGTGCAGTGACGTCCATGTGAGGACTCTTTGCATGCCGAGGCCCCTTCTCTTTCCTTGCGTTTGTGGAGGATAGCCTCACGCAGGTCAGAGGAACCACTTTGTCCGTTTGCCGCTGGGGACTGGACTTGAGCGGTTCGATACAACTTCCCATCAGAGGCCCGCGTGATAATCAGCGGGACGTCCCGATAGTCAGAGGTTGGGGCAGCTGCCTGGGCTTGATGAGCCCGCGCTGCCCTGGACTTCTTCTTCTTAGCACCTGTAGGTGCATAATAAGAAGAGTCCAAGGTGAATACCACAGAGCCTGGAGAATCATCAGGGTTCAGACCGTACGAGAGACGGTCGAAAACTGATCGAGAGGAGCATGGAACGGATGTTATACGGCTGGGATTGGGAACCGTGCAGGCTGTCTGCATGCGGTTGTCTTCTGTCGTCGGCTGAGTTCTTGTGCGGCTAGGAGTCACGACCGTGCAGGCTGGCCGCATGCGGTTGGCATCTGTGGCCGTATGGGTTTTCTGCAAATGATTGACTTTGATAGCCGCATGAGTCTCATCCATTCGGTTGGCAACTGTAGCCGCATAAGTCACGCGGCTGACAGATGTGGCCGCATGAGTTTTCTTCATACGGTTGGCGGATGTAGCCGCATGGGCTTTCTCCCTGTGGCTAATACCCTTCTGCGGCTCGGATCGCGTAGAGTTCCTCTTTGCCCCTGCAAGTCCAGCATCATAGTATTTTCTTCTGCCGGACTTGGGGACAGCAGAGTTGTCTACGGTCTGAGGTGGGGCCGCAGGAGAGTCCTTCTCGCTGTTTTGAGCAACAGAGGGTATCTCATCGAAGACTTGAGGAGGAGCAAATGATTTTGGCCTCCACTCTTTGCGAGCCTTCGTGGTGCGGGTGCGCTTCTGGATCGGGCCAGCGCTGCCTTCAGAGAGCATCTCTTCGAACGCCTGTTGGTCGAAGCGGATGACCATCTTCTGTTGTGTGGAGCCATGTTTGGCTGCATCCGATTGCGTCACCAACTCCTCAGCCGTGGAGAAGTTAGTCCCCAGTAGAGACGCCATCGTGTTTGCCATTGATTGTAAAAGTACTGAACAGTTTTATGGGAGGACTGAACTTAGACTCACAATACAAACTCGCTTGTACAAAGAAAGCCTAGGGACAAAAACCTAGGTACAGCAGTCTAAGTACAATTGTTTATTTTAGATTCTAGGGGGTGACGATAGAGGCTCGGGAAGGCGACGGCAGCCCTGCCTTACTCCTTGGACGATCGGTATGCAGTCTTGGCTCGGAGAAGATCTGCTTGGCGTGGACGAAGGAATGCTCTTCTTGCTCTCCTCGTGTTGCTCTCCTGGCTTCTATCTCTCTGTGGTTATCGAAAAGAGGGGAACTCTCTCTGTATATCTGTCTCTTTTTTTTTTTATTCTCCAGTTGCCGGGGGTTTTTGCAAGAGAATGATGCGGGCTATTTATAGGAGTTGGGTGTGATCATTAGGGTTTGCTAATGATCATTTGTTTGGAATGTCGGCGCTCCTTCAATCTATCTGAACCCTTTATCCTGATTACAATAAATCTAGGCCATTAATGCGGATAGCACCGTATCTTGTGAGCAATTAATGCTAATTGTTTTAAATCTTCATGATTGATTATGCCAATGTCTGATTGCTCGCCACGTGTCCCATTAGCTTGATAATAAATGATATGCCCTGATCTTAGTAATTATGACGATGATGTCAAATATTCTTGTTGGGATTCGGTTAACCCCTTGATTGATCCGATGCCGCGTGTTTTGATTGTAGGTCCTGCCAGAGCCGCATAGGATGGGCAACACTTGAACTGCAGGGAGATACTCTTCGTGAGCCGCATAGGACAATGCTTCATCGAACCGCAGGGAACGAACTCTCAATGAGCCGCATATGCATAGTCTTTGTGAGCCGCATGAGCTAGCGTTGTATTGAGCCGCAGGGGCTGAGCTCTCAGTGGGCCGCATATGGCTGATTTCTGCTAGTCATATAGGGTGACTTCTCAGTGAGCCGCATGAAGCTGTTCTCTATTTAAGCCGCATGAGATTTGCCACGTGGCAACCTAGGATTTCTGACGGATCGGGTCAGAGATCTTCTTCCTTTCCCGAAGGGTCTGTCATTATGGCAGAGCCATTATGACACTTTATGCCAGAGCCGCTACAGTCGTCAAATCGTGTCAGAGCATTAAATGAGGCCACTATTCAAAGGGCCAGCTGTAGGGAAGGATCACAGGGGGACACGTGGCATCGAACGAGCCGCATATTCCTGCTGAACCGCATACACTCTCGAGACGCATGAGACGGAGAGTCTTCCTTTGAACTGTATAAGACAGCTCCCATATGAGCCGCATGGGCTTCATATCCGGAGCCGCATGGACCATTATTCTGATATTTTCTATGCTTTTACAGTGTATGCGGACCATATAGCTTGAGAAGTTCACGTCAAAGTCTTGTACATGAAGTATACAGTAAAGTAGGCTCTGTTAGGGTTTCAAATCGACTACCTAATCCTTACCTTTGATGGCAATATGAACGTCAAGACGAACGGGGGGCGCGACAGTCGAGGGCGAAGCCAATTTCTTACTCCTCGCCACAGCCTTCTTCGCAGCCTTAGAAGCCCTGGGTGCCATTGTTTTCTGATGATCAGAGGAAGAAAACACGACAAGAATCTGAGCCAAAAAAGAGTATAAGAGAGAAGACTGTCCAAATGCCCTTCTATTTATAGACAGAGAACTATGGACCGATGCCTCGTACAAACGCGATCGACTCTTCGGCTATCGAGCCAAACCAGCCATTTAAAGACTGAGCTCTTGGGATCCTATCCCAAAAAGGTCTACACGCATGGCATAATGACGTGGCAAGGAGCATATGCGGTTCAAATGGCCATGCGGCTGAAAGCAACTATGATGTTCGAAAGTCCCCTGCGGCCAAGATATCCATGCGGTCAGGACTTTATATGCAGCTAGAAGAATATCCAGCCATGCTTCTTATTCAAAGTATTTCAATTTTTGCAAATTGAAAACTTTGAAGGGGACCTTGTAGAAGCATGGAAAATACTAAAGAAAATGACTCATGCGACCAAAGAACTGTCACGCCCCAGAACCAGAATACTGGAGAGCGGGGGTAGACATAGCTAGCTACGTATATTGAAATGGATTCCATCTCGCTATACGGTCATGGCTGTCTAGATACATGAGGGTTTATCTACAAGCCAACAGTCTCTTAAGGTCATGAACAAGCCTAGTGTCTCAATCACAAGCAAGTAAGTAAAAGTCACAAGATGTATGATCATTAAATATACAATAATAAGGCGTCCCAAATATTACATATTCAGCTGATCATGAAGCTAGTCGTTACAAAATGTTAGGACTAGCAAGAGTTCAGTCATACATGATCAACCCTAGGATTTGTTAATCATGTTACAGCCCGTAGGCAGACAGTAAGTAAGTGCAACCGAGCTAAACAGGTGCTCGTCGGCTAAACGCCTCAAAAGAATATTTTTACAATAGAGCGGGAGAGCCAAAAATAACCCACTCGTTGCCAGGGTTCCGTCTAGTGGCCACCATCTGGCTGGGAAGTCGGTAGATCCTCTGGAGCTGCTCCAAAATCTGGCCACACAAAACCAGCTGGGTCAGACCCCAGAAAGAGCAAGTGCCACAAAGGAGGCTTCACTTAAGAACTAAAACCAGCAATCAGCACAGGAATATAAATATAAATAAAATAAGGACTGGAATAAAAGGAAACATATCAGGATGATATACGACGAGATAACCATGGAACTATTCAGATAGCCAGGTTACAACCCGTAAACCAAACAAGGACCGGGGTTGTAACCCTTCGTCTGAACGGAGCTTGGTTTCTCACCATTTATCGGTAAAATAAATACAAGCATTCTGGTCATTCAATAATCTGGAACAGGATCAGGACAAGACTAGACTGGTTAGACTCCATCCAATTATTTCACGGCCAAGCAAGAATTACGGCTTGATACTTTAACTAACTAGGGTTGTCACATGCCTAATTACTAACAAGATGCAGTGAGATTATTCCACAGCCACAAGCCCTGCAGACCATCCAGGTCACCCAGGTCAAGAGATTAGGGTTGAATTTAGGTGGGTACATCGTCCAGGAAATGCATGTACCCTTAAGCAGTTTGAAGGGTGCAACACATGACAGTGTGCTGGAAATGTGCCCTACTCGACGGCAGGCTACAGATCCCAAGCACGCCCAGGTAACGGGATTGCCTGTAGCTGGAAAATCTCTTCATGACTAATGTATTAATCTAGTTATTAGCCTTTAGTTTATTTCAATAGGTACTCCTGACCGTGGTACTCAGGAGTCCCCTCCTAGACATGATGCAAGACAAGACTGAATTATTTATACAAGCACAATCGCCCACGGTGTCCAGGTTATTATACAGGTCATGTCATGTCAGGTAGCCGTCGCAACAGTTTATCAAGATATAACATGTCAGGTTTATCGTGTCAAGTATACTTGTCAGGAGTGCGCCACGATGGGCCACTATCAGGTCATGTCAGGTCATTATGCCAGGAGTGCACCACTACGGGTCACTATCGTCTCATGCTCAAGTATCATTTCCAAACATATTAAACAAATCCATGATTATCAAGTTCATGACAAAAAACGTAAGGATATAAAATGGACGTTAAATATCTAATAAAATATCAATATACAGGACTATAGAAGATCAAGGGTAATCAGGCTACGCTCAAGCCAGGCCACGCTCAGGCTGCGTACGCTCGAGCTAGCGTACCAAAGGGTCCATACACTCCCAATGGGAAGAGTAAGCAAGGGTCCGCGTACACAAGGGCACGCTCAAGCTACAGGTCAGCGTACACTCAAGCTATACGTACGCTCGAGGCCAGCGTATCAAGGTGAGCGTACGCTCACTAAAGAACAGCGTACGAAGGCTAGCGTACGCTCGCTAAAGAGCAGCGTACGAAGGCTAGCGTACGCTCGCTAAAGAGCAGCGTACGAAGGCTAGCGTACGCTCCCTAAAGATAAGCGTACGAAGGCTAGCGTACGCTCGCTAAAGAGCAGCATACGAAGGCTAGCGTACGCTCACTAAAGAGCAGCGTACGAAGGCTAGCGTACGCTCGCTAAAGAGCAGCGTACAGCTCAGCGGCATAAGCTAAAAGCTAGCTCACTGTTTACTGTCTTCTCCAAATGGCAAGAACAGCAAGAACTCTAAAGTTGAATCTAAGCTTCAATTGTCCATATCTTGGTCAAAACAAGTCCGAATCCAACTTTCCAAACGTCAAAATTGGGTAGAAGGAGATGCTCTAAAACATGGAACCATCAAAACTTGAAAACAAGGAAGTTTAATAGATCAAAACCATCAAAATCCGAAAATAGCAAAACTCTAGATCTACAACAATTAAAGCCTCAAAATGGAAAATGGCAAGTTCTAATGTGGTTTAGAATCATGAGAAGAAGCTAATGAAACCATCAAAAGGAGTTCTCTTGTGGAAGCAAGTTGCACTTGCCTATGGTGTTCTTGGTTGGTGGAGAAGAGTAATGGTGGGGGAAGGAGAAGTAAATAAGAATTATGGAGGAGAGAGAAGGTTGGTGGGGATAATAAAGAGGGGGGTTGTGGTAGAAATGAAGGAGAAGCATAGGCTAAGGTGTTCCACCCTTGGCCCATGATGAACCAAGCATTGGGCCGGCCGAACCAAGCCAACCAAAATCGAGAGTTAAACCAAGCCGAGAGCTAAACAAGGAATGACCAAATACAAGATAAAATACGTATACGTATTCCAAATACGTAATACGAACAACATGCATTACAACTCTACCCACCTTAAAAGAATTTCGTCCTCGAAATTTAATCAAGAGGCTAGAGAGACAAGAACAAGCTACACTATTCACAGGCAATTATACTAGGCAATCAATCAATCATGCAAGCAAGGAATTGATGGCATGAGGCATAAGAAAGACATTATACCTCACGAGTCAAATAAGTCGGGATATCACTATCGGATATCATCCTCACGCTCCCACGTTGACTCCGCCAAAGAGTGATGACCCCAAGCAACTCGGACTAACTTGATAGTCTTGTTCTTGAGGATCTTCTCTCTTCGATCCAATATAGACACAGGCCTCTCCTCATACGAAAGGTTGGTACCAACAACCAATTCCGAATGATCCAGGATGTGGCTCGAGTCCGGGATGTACCGTCGTAATTGGGATACATGGAACACGTCATGCACCTCGCTTAGCGACGGCAGAAGAGCGAGACGATAGGATACATCTCCTACTCGCTCCAGAATGTCAAACGGTCCTATATACCTAGGACTAAGCTTGTCCCGTACGCCGAAACGAATGACGCCACGGTTAGGCAAAATCCTCAGGAATACATGATCGCCGACCGAGAACTCGAGAGGTCGCCGATGAGAATCGGCCCAATGGCGCTGGCGATCTTGGGCAACTCGAAGGTGATCTCTGACTCGCCTGACTACATCAATGGTCTGAGCAATCATTTCTGGACCAAGCATCTGTCTCTCTCCAACATCATCCCAGGCTAGCGGGGATCTGTACTTCCTACCATACAGTGCCTCGAACGGTGCCATCTGGATACTGGCCTGGAAACTATTATTTTATGAGAATTCCACCAGGTCCAAATGATCTTCCCATGAACCATCGAAGTCAAGTGTGCAAGACCGCAACATGTCTTCAAGAGTCTGGATCGTGCGCTCCGACTGGCCATCTGTCTGCGGGTGATATGCCGAACTGAACTGGAGATGAGTTCCCAAACTCTCTTGCAAGCTACGCCAAAAGTGCGACGTGAATCTTGAATCTCGGTCCGAGGTGATACTGACTGGCACTCCATGCAATCTGACAATCTGCCTGAGGTACATCTCCGCTAGCTGAGCCGTCGACTGACTAACTCTAAACGGAAGAAAGTGAGCTACCTTGGTAAGCCTATCCACAATGACCCAAATAGCATCTCTACTAGATGGGGATCTAGGTAGTCCAGTCACAAAATCCATGGTCACATGCTCCCACTTCCATTCTGGAATCGGTAAGGGCTGAAGAAGTCCAGCCGGTCTCTGATGTTCGGCCTTAACCTGTTGGCAAACCAAATACTGAGAGACAAACCGAGCTATCACCCGCTTCATACCATTCCACCAGAAGTGCTGACGGATATCACGATACATCTTCGTACTGCCAGGATGGATGGAATACTGAGAACTGTACGCCTCTGACATGATCTCCTGTCTGATATCTCCAATGGGTACACAAAGACGCTTACCATGTCGAAGTGTACCATCCTCATGAATGCATAACTCTGGTCTTCGTCCTGCTTTACACTCTGCTCTGAGTCGCTGAAGCTTGGAATCTGCCGACTGCGCCATCCGGATTCTCTCGACTATAGTGGACTGAACTTGCATACTGGCCATCAATGCTACACTGGAAGGAAGAACAACTTCTATACCCATCTTCTGAAGATCTGCTAACAGCCCTGGTTGCGCTGTTAGAAAATAAACTCCGGCTCTCCTGCTCAAAGCATCTGCAACAACATTGGCCTTCCCAGGATGATACTGCAGGTTGACATCATAATCCACAAGAAGCTGCAGCCACCTTCTCTGACGCATGTTAAGATCCTTCTGGGTGAAAACATACTTCAAGCTCTTATGGTCGGTGAAAATCTCTACCCTATCTCCGTACAAGTAGTGCCTCCACAACTTAAGTGCAAACACCACTGCTGCCAGCTCCAAGTCATGGGTTGGGTAATTCCTCTCATGATCACGAAGTTGCCGTGACGCATAAGCTATTACCTTCCCATGCTGCATCAGAACACATCCTAAACCTCTGCCTGAAGCATCACAATACACTGAAAATCCTCCGGTTCCATCTGGAACCGTAAGAATAGGAGCTGTTATCAATCCTCTCTTCAACTGCTCAAAAGAACTCTGACACTCTGCTGTCTAAGCAAACTGTGCATCCTTGCGGGTCAACTGGGTCAATGGCGCTGAAATCCGAGCAAAATCCGAAACAAACCGTCGGTAGTAGCCAGCCAATCCGAGGAAACTGCGAACTTCTGCAACTGTGCTGGGCACTGGCCACGACTCAATAGCCACAATCTTCTGGGGATCCACTTCTACTCCCCCTCGAGTGATGATATGACCCAAGTACGAAATACGATCGAGCCAGAACTCGTATTTACTAAACTTGGCATATAACTGGTGCTCCCTGAGAGTCTGAAGAACTATACGGAGATGCTGCTCATGCTCCGCCTCACTCTTGCTATAGACCAGGATGTCATCCAAGAACACGATCATAAACTGATCCAAGTAAGGTATGAAGATGCGATTCATGAGGTCCATGAATACTGCCGGCGTATTGGTTGCTCCAAAAGGCATAACAAGGAACTCCCAATGCCCATATCTCGATCTAAAAGCTGTCTTCGGGATGTCCTGCTCTCTGACTCTGATCTGGTGATATCCTGAGCGCAAATCAATCTTCGAGAATACTGAAGCCCCCTTGAGTTGATCAAACAAGTCATCTATCCTTGGAAGAGGGTATCTGTTCTTGATTGTCACTGAGTTCAAGGTACGATAATCAACACATAACCTGGACGTACCATCCTTCTTTTTCACAAGAAGCATCGGGGCTCCCCAAGGTGATCCCCTAGCACGAATGAATCCCTTGGTTCTGAGTTCTTCAATCATCTTGTACAATATCTCCAACTCTGACGGCGCCATCCTGTAGACTCTCTCTGACACTGGGGCTGTCCCGGGAATCAAGTCTATAGTGAACTTGATCTCCCGCTCCGGAGGCATACCTGGAAGCTCTTCTGGAAAAACATCTGAGAACTCATCCACTATCCTGGGCAACTGAACTGCTGCTACTGCCATCCGCAATACTGGAGGAGATGACTCCACCTCACCTCGAGAGAAAGAAAACTCCGGCTCTCCTGGAATGCTAAAAACAACCCTACCAATATGGCAGTCTATTCTAGCATACTGGTTCCTCAACCAATCTATCCCTAGGACCACATCATAATCGGCCATCGGAAACTCTATCAATCTAGCGGGGAATTCTCTACCGCTAACTACGACCCGACACGAGGAAAATACTCTATCTACTTCCACAAGTCCGTTGCCAGTAAGTATATTGAGCCTTACTGATAATGACTCGGGCTCCAGTCCTACCCGTGTCGCGAATCGTACAGACATAAATGAATGCGATACACCAGAATCAAATAAAGTTGAAGCTGGAAAGGAGTTGACGAGAATAGTACCTGCCACTACCTCACCTGGTGCCAATCCTTCCTCCACGGTCATTACCATAGCCTGACCGTGCCCTCGGGGTGCTGGTCCCCTCTGCTGAAATCCTCGCTGCCTATTCTGACTCAAGGCCTGGGCTTGTGCATACTGCTGGGGGCTCTGTTGCTGAAACGCCTGGGACTGAGGCGGCAAGGGCCTCGGTAATGGATACTGCTGCTGCTGCTGCTGGACCGGTGCTGGTCCTCTCATCGAAGAACTAGAAAGATTGGACGAGAATGGACCACCCCTATTCGGGCAGGATCCAACCCTATGGTCTGGTGCTCCACAAGCCATACACAATCCCTGCGCCCTACGGCACTCTGCCACCACATGGCCTGGCTTCCCACAATGAGAACATCCTACTACGGAAGACTGCTTCTGCTTCTGCTGCTGAGGGTGCGTCGGAGTTGAATGGTGAACCGACGTTACTGAGGCTGCTCGCCTCGGAGCTCCAATAGTCAAAGCCCTGGCTGCCGGGGCTGGTGCTGAAGACTGATTCATCTGGCCGTGAGATCTCTTTCGACCCCCGGTCCTATCCATAATCCTCTGGGAGGTATACTTATGCCTCCGGGCTGCTCTTAAGACTGCATCAAAAGTCTGATGCTCAAACTGCTCAACTGCCAACAAGATCTCCAAGTGAAGTCCCTGCTGGAACCGCTGGGCTCTATCATACTCGGTTGCCACCAAAGTGGGAGCAAACCGACTGAGTCTGGAAAACTCGGTCGCATATCCATCGACCGTTCTGCCTCCTTGCTTCAGATTGGTAAACCTCGTCTGCAGATCATACCGAGCCACGGCATCGAAATACTTGGTCTGGAAACTCTCTCTGAATACTGCCCAAGCAATAGGGGCTGCTAATCCAACGGCCTGCGCTGCCCACCAGCTGCGGGCAAGATCTAACAACTGCAGGCGCACAACTGCCACCTTCTCGTTCTCTGGGGTCCTGGCTGCTTCTAGAATCACTTCTGTGTCCTGAAGCCATGTATCTGCCGCGACAGCATCTTCACTACCGTCAAAGAAGGGAGGGTTCAAGCGCTTGAAGCTGTTGGCCGCGCTGTTACCTTGATGACCACCCCGGGTCAAAGCATCCGTCACTACATGGTGCAAGGCATCTCCACGTCGGTCTTGGAAAGCTATCAAGGTCCTGACGAGTCCTTCCAAAGTGCCGTCATCAGGCTCGGCAGGCTGAACTGGCTGGACTGGTGGTTCTCCGTCAGAGGGCACGACTCTGGAGGCTACTCCGGAATGCTGGGCATGATCTCCTGGTTGCTGCTGGTCCGGGGAGGTGCTCCGCCTTGCTGGTCGGCAGGTCCATGAACAATGCCGCTGAAGAAGATGACATAGGGAACAATAAGGAACGACCAGGACAGATCAACGATACAAGCATATGATCAGGACAAGAATCCAGGGATTCAGAAGATACGAGCAGAGATCAAGGACGAATATTGATTGAGACATCTATTCGGTAAACCCTCACATATCTTGATTTACAAGACCTACATGGGCGACCACTTAAACCATGTCACGCCCCAGAACCAGAATACTGGAGAGCGGGGGCAGACATAGCCAGCAACGTATATTGAAATGGATTCTATCTCGCTATACGGTCACGGCTGTCTAGATACATGAGGGTTTATCTACAAGCCAACAGTCTCTTAAGGTCATGAACAAGCCTAGTGTCTCAATCACAAACAAGTAAGTAAAAGTCACAAGATGTATGATCATTAAATATACAATAATAAGGCGTCCCAAATATTACATATTCAGCTGATCATGAAGCTAGTCGTTACAAAATGTTAGGACTAGCAAGAGTTCAGTCATACATGATCAACCCTAGGATTTGTTAATCATGTTACAGCCCGTAGGCAGACAGTAAGTAAGTGCAACCGAGCTAAACAGGTGCTCGTTGGCTAAACGCCTCAAAAGAATATTTTTACAATAGAGCGGGAGAGCCAAAAATAACCCACTCGTTGCCAGGGTTCCGTCTAGTGGCCACCATCTGGCTGGGAAGTCGGTAGATCTTCTAGAGCTGCTCCGAAATCTGGCCACACAAAACCAGCTGGGTCAGACCCCAGAAAGAGCAAGTGCCACAAAGGAGGCTTCACTTAAGAACTAAAACCAGCAATCAGCACAGGAATATAAATATAAATAAAATAAGAACTGGAATAAAAGGAAATATATCAGGATGATATACGACGAGATAACCATGGAACTATTCAGATAGCCAGGTTACAACCCGTAAACCAAACAAGGACCGGGGTTGTAACCCTTCGTCTGAACGGAGCTTGGTTTCTCACCATTTATCGGTAAAATAAATACAAGCATTCTGGTCATTCAATAATCTGGAATAGGATCAGGACAAGACTAGACTGGTTAGACTCCATCCAATCATTTCACGGCCAAGCAAGAATTACGGCTTGATACTTTAACTAACTAGGGTTGTCACATGCCTAATTACTAACAAGATGCAGTGAGATTATTCCACAGCCACAAGCCCTGCAGACCATCCAGGTCACCCAGGTCGAGAGATTAGGGTTGAATTTAGGTGGGTACATCGTCCAGGAAACGTATGTACCCTTAAGCAGTTTGAAGGGTGCAACATATGACAGTATGCTGGAAATGTGCCCTACTCGATGGCAGGCTACAGATCCCAAGCGCGCCCAGGTAACGGAATTGCCTGTAGCTGGAAAATCTCTTCATGACTAATGTATTAATCTAGTTATTAACCCTTAGTTTATTTCAATAGGTACTCCTGACCGTGGTACTCAGGAGTCTCCTCCTAGACATGATGCAAGACAAGACTGGATTATTTATACAAGCACAATCGCCCACGGTGTCCAGGTTATTATACAGGTCATGTCATGTCAGGTAGCCGTCGCAACAGCTTATCAAGATATAACATGTCAGGTTTATCGTGTCAAGTATACTTGTCAGGAGTGCGCCATGATGGGCCACTATCAGGTCATGTCAGGTCATTATGCCAGGAGTGCACCACTACTGGTCACTATCGTGTCATGCTCAGGTATCATTTCCAAACATATTAAACAAATCCATGATTATCAAGTTCATGACAAAAAGCATAAGGATATAAAATAGACGTTAAATATCTAATAAAATATCAATATACAAGGCTATAGAAGATCAAGGGTAATCAGGCTACGCTCAAGCCAGGCCACACTCAGGCTGCGTACGCTCGAGCTAGCGTACCAAAGGGTCCATACACTCCCAATGGAAAGCGTAAGCAAGGGTCCGCGTACACAAGGGCACGCTAAAGCTACAGGTCAGCGTACGCTCAAGCTATGCGTACGCTCGAGGCCAGCGTATCAAGGTGAGCGTACGCTCACTAAAGAGCAGCGTACGAAGGCTAGCGTACGCTCGCTAAAGAGCAGCGTACGAAGGCTAGCGTACGCTCGCTAAAGAGCAGCGTACGAAGGCTAGCGTACGCTCGCTAAAGACCAGCGTACGAAGGCTAGCGTACGCTCGCTAAAGAGCAGCGTACGAAGGCTAGCGTACGCTCCCTAAAGAGCAGCGTACGAAGGCTAGCGTACGCTCGCTAAAGAGCAGCGTACAGCTCAGCGGCATAAGCTAAAAGCTAGCTCACTGTTCACTGTCTTCTCCAAATGGTAAGAACAGCAAGAACTCTAAAGTTGAATCTAAGCTTCAATTGTCCATATCTTGGTCAAAACAAGTCCGAATCCAACTTTCCAAAGGTCAAAATTGGGTAGAAGGAGATGCTCTAAAACATGGAACCATCAAAACTTGAAAACAAGGAAGTTTAATAGATCAAAACCATCAAAATCCGAAAATAGCAAAACTCTAGATCTACAACAATTAAAGCCTCAAAATGGAAAATGGCCAGTTCTAATGTGGTTTAGAATCATGAGGAGAAGCTAATGAAACCATCAAAAGGAGTTCTCTTGTGGAAGCAAGTTGTACTTGCCTATGGTGTTCTTGGTTGGTAGAGAAGAGTAATGGTGGGGGAAGGAGAAGTAAATGGGAATTATGGAGGAGAGAGAAGGTTGGTGGGGATAATAAAGAGGGGGGTTGTGGTGGAAATGAAGGAGAAGCATAGGCTAAGGTGTTCCACCCTTGGCCCATGATGAACCAAGCATTGGGCCGGCCGAACCAAGCCAACCCAAACCGAGAGTTAAACCAAACCGAGAGCTAAACAAGGAATGAGCAAATACAAGATAAAATATGTATACGTATTCCAAATACGTAATACGAACAACAGGCATTACAAGAACCCCATGCGACTTAGAAAGCTCATGCGGCTCAAGGAGTCATGTAGCCTAAGGAGCTATACGGCCCGAGGCATTCCATGCTGCTCATAAGACACGTGGCCTGACAGTGCTCCCCTCCGACCCATGCTGCATTAATTGCTTTGACGGCTGACCCCTCTGAAAAGTTGACATCCCTGACACAAAAGAAGGTAATTATGACTCTGTCATAATGACGAATCTCTAGGGAAGAGAAAAGAGATCTCTGACACAAATCCCCCGAGAAAAATGCCACGTGGCCTTGCCACGTAGGCGTTCGTATGCGGCTTACTTCTCATACGGTTCTGAGAGAATCTGTCCTATGCGGCTCAGGCCTAGAAAGCCTCATGCGGCTTGAGCAAAGCACTTCTCATGTGGTTCAGAGTGAATCCGTCCTATGCGGCTCAGACCAGGGAAGCCTCATGCGGCTCGAGCAAAGAACTTCTTATGCGGTTCAGAATGAATCCGTCTTATGCGGCTCAGGCCGAGGAAGCCTCATGCGGTTCAAGTAAAAACTCTTCATGCGGCTCAAAAGGATCATCTCTATGCGGCTCAGAGTGAATCTGTCCTATGCGGCTCAGGCCAAGAAAGTCTCATGCGGCTCGAGCAAGGACTTCTCATGCGGTTCAAGAGGATTATGTCCATGCGGCTCAGGTGAATATGTACCTATGCGGCCAACAAGGATTACTCCCCTGTGGTTCGAGGGCTCAAGTGAGGGCCACTGCCCAGCAGTCCTAACACGTGGGCTTAACCATATGCGGCTCAAATTTATATGCGGCTCACTCGTCATGCGGTCCAGATTCCCCCAGCAGCTCCTAGGACACGTGTCCTAAACCGATTAATTCCTCAGATTTGCTGCCATTAAAGATTGGGTCAAATTCCAATAATCTGGGACACGTGGCAGAAGAATAGATCTAATCTATTCGCAAATATCAGAAGATCATTATAAGGAAGATTTATTCCAATCAGTATTAATTGCTAATGGGATTTGGTGTAATCTACACTTAATGGCTCGGATTCGTCACAATCAGAAACGAACGGCCTGGATTGACCAATCCCCAGGCCGCCGCCATCTCCAAGATGTAATTATTGGCAACCCTAACGATGACATCCCACTATTATAAATAGCAGGGTGCCATTCCCTTGCAATAGGGGAGATCAGAGAGAAATACGTATATACAGAGAGACTTTCCCCCATAGTCAGAGAGAAAATACACAGAGAGAGAGAGAGAGAAGCCAGAAGAGCAACAGAGGAGCAAGAGGAGCATTTCTTCATCAACGCCAACCATATTTTCACAAGGAGCCAAGGCTGCATACCGATCGTCCAAGGAGTAAGGCAGGGCTTCCGTCGCCTTTCCGAGCCTCTATCGTCACCCCCAGAATCTAAAATAAACAATTATACTTAGACTGCTGTACCTAGGTTTTCGTCCCTAGGCTTTCTTTGTACAAGCGAGTTTGTAACATGAAGTAAAAGTCCGATCCTCCGATAATTTTTCTATTCTTTTATATTTCATGGCAAACAACATTGTACAAAGCTTATTAAGCTCGATGTAGTTCAAAGATAGACCTTTATTGATGAAGTAAGGTATCTTTTCTAGTAGGATTATATCGTCAGCCGATGGAACATCAGTGTGAGCGGCCACATACTTGGCCAATTCTGGTTCTTCTTTGGCCACCCCTTGTATAAATGAAGACTGAGAGGATGACTTGGGCAACTTGATCATCAAGGGTTTCGCTGGTGGAGCAGAATGTGGAGTCGTTAGCAAACTAGCAACCCCCAGTTTGGTACTCGATGCTGGGCAGGGAGTGGTTGGCTCGCTAGAAGCCTCAGACTTTGCATTGGGCTGACGATTCTTTTTGGAAAGACGTATCGTCATTGGCTTGTCAGAGGGATTGAGCTTCTCCATTTGTGGCTGGACGACTCTAGGCAGTCTGATTGTCAGTGGCTCCGTCGTGGGTCTTGGCGCTTGGCCGGACCTTGGCAGTCGGATTATCATTTGCCCCTCTTGTGCCGAGAGACTGATTGCATCCTTACGCAGAGCGGCCGTAAGGGGTGCGGTCTTGCCAGGTTTGCGAGCTTGGAGGTGGATTGTCATAGGTTCTTCTGATCCTATGGCTGTCTCAGTTCGAGCTTGCACATCTCCTTCACCAAGGTGCCTCTTGGACTTTTCGTATAAGCAAGAGTCTGAGTAGTAGGATTCGACCCCTTTGAAGGGATCGGTGTCGGCAAATTCTGTCCTCACGAAGCCGTGTTTGTCGACATACTTGAAGCACTGGTGCAGCATGGAAGGCACGATCATGTAATCGTGCATCCAAGGGTGCCCCAGGAGGATATTGTAGGAAGTGTCCGCATCTATGACGTAACAGGTCACTTCTGACTGAAGATCGCCAATTTTGTACATCAAGCGAATCTTCCCAATCGGGTAGCTCCTGTCCGAATTGAAACCGCTGATGGCGGTGCTTGTTTGTGTCAGGCGATGCATAAGAATGCGAAGATGGTGTAATAGACCCTTCGGGATGATGCTTATGGAAGAACCAGGATCAATGTGCATCCGATCCACCTTTATGTCGTCGATGTATCAAGTGTAATATAATGGACGATCGTGCAGGTTGGTTTTGATGAGCATGTCCTGCGGAGTGAAGACAATGTTAGGCATCGCTCATCTGCAAGCACTGTCTTGGAGATCTGCAGGCGGGCTCTCTCCCGTAAGGTTGACCTGAGCTAGATATGCATCGGCGTTCTGGAGTACATCGCTCAAGGCCGCGCAAACATCCTTGGAGAGTCTCAGAAGCTCGTAGAATAACAATTTGGCCGGTGTGTTTGCCAATTGTGCCAAGATGTCAAAGTTGTAGGGCCTTTCCATCCCATGTGGTGCCTCTTCTTGGAGGGATTTGTCAAAGCGAGTCTCCTTCGGCCTAGGCTTGTTGATCGTCGGAGGTTGAGAAGGTCCTAGAGCGTCAGTAGTAGCCGGCTGATGTTCTTCAGTCGAGTTATCTGGTGTAGGTTGGGATTTAGCACCAGACCGAGTGACAACAGCTGTGGCTTATTCGACATCTGCCGAGATTGTACGGCAGGATCTGACCATTACACCCTTCTTGCCAATGGGGAGTGGTGCGGACTGAGTCACTTCAGGTACCAAGTCTTGATGGACCCACAAGACCTCACATCGTGACGTGGTGAGGGGTACCAGACCGGTAGCCTAATCTCGAGGAGGTAGAAGATTAGCAATCTTCATTGTCGCCCGATGGATGGGTACCACGCCGTCTTGAGTCTCTGTCAGACGGAAGCTGCCAAACTGTACAGACACCATGTTGGCTGCTACGGTTACCTCCTCGAATTCAATGGCCAAAGCCTTCGAATCGATGAGATATTGGATGTATCGCTTCAGTTGGTAGCAGTAGTTGGTAGCATGGTGGACGTAGCGGTGGTAATAGCAGTACTTTGGGCTCTTTATTTCTGTCGGTCGAGGTTTTCGTCTTGGTGGAGGGAGCTGAATTCTATCTCCTTGTATGAGCATGTCCAAGATGGGCTTGACATCGCCATCTTCGAAGGAGTAGGTCATTTACGGCCATTACTTGTCTGCCAATTTTGACGTAAATTTCTAGGCTGTATCGGCCACCATAGCCTGCTTGCCCTTGTTGTCCCGATTCTTGGAGGAGTTACCACCATTGTTGTTGTTGGTATTAGGGCGCTTGCCCTTGTCCTCTCCCTCTGAGATATGCAATCCCAGTTGGCGAGCCTTCTTCAACCTGTCTTCGGCGCTAGTGGCACTGATGATGAACGTCTTCCAGTCCTTGAATTGACTTTCACCCATCCAAAGGCTGATTGTTTGGAGCAGTCTCTTTTGGCAAATTTCAATCAAGGAGGAATCCGGATTACCCGACGGCAACTTCATTACGATTTGGCAAAATCGTTCAATATAGTTCCTTGTCAGCTCTTTCTCTCCTTGAACGACGTCTATGAGGGTGGACATTGTGACATCATGTCCTACTTCGTAGAATCTCTCTAAAAACATGCGCTTGAAGTTGGCAAAGGAGTGGATGCAGTTGTCTGGCAGGTTGCGATACCAGTCGAAGGCGACCCCTTCCAATGCCCCAATGAATAATCGTGTAAGGATAGCGTCATCATGAGGCAGATGGTCGGTTGTGACTTCGAAGTAGGTGATGTACCTGCTTACAGATGTCTTTCCATCATATGGATTGATGTGTAATGGTTTATACTTTGGTGGAAAGGGAACATCTCTGCATGCAGCGGGATACGGTTGTCGTATCCTGAGGTCTTGGCAGTTTTCTTGGGCATGGAACAGGGCCCGGAGCTCCTGGACCTCTCTTCTAGCCTCCCCGGCCTCGTCCGCAGCAGTAGGAGCCGATATTTCAGGAGGATTATTGCCCCGATTTGGTGTCGCTGAGTTCGAGTCCGCATTGACTGCGGGACCCAAGTTTGTTTGGCCAGGCGTCCCTCCTTGTAGAGTTGGGAGGGCTGCTTTGATCTCGTCTACCGATTTGACCAAAGTGCGCAGTATGGCCTCCAGAGTGTCGATGCGTTGGCGATCACTGGGACCATCTTGTTCGTCGTTTGTCATGAATATCGTCCTCACATGAGTAGAAGTGGAAGGGACGGTGGATGACGTGCCCTTCGAATCATACCCCTGTACCGAGAAGTCATTGGGGTATGTGGGAATGTTCTCTCCTGGTTCGAACTCAGAAGGAATAGTACCCCCAGATTTCGAGCTTGCCTCGTCTTGAGAGTCGTGGACGTCCTCCGGGACGTCGGCACCTGCTGTATCTGATGGGAGAGTTGTTTCCCTCGGCTCGTCTCCTTAGAACATCGGATTGTCATGGATGTTCGAAGGAGTGCTACCCCCAGTTCCAGCGACCCTCAGTGATGTGGATGATGAATCTCCCACTGTAGCAGATTTTGTCTTTGAACGGGTACCTTGGAAAACTTCGGTGGTGGGCAATCGTTTAGACGACAGTTTCTTAGTCACATTGGTTGAAATCTTCGGGCTAGAAACGTTTATTTTCTTTCCTCTCCCATCGGCGGGGATTTTCGGAGTAGAGTTGCAGGAGACGACGGAAGGCACCTCATCCTCTGAGCTCGACTGTTGTAATCTTTGGAAGACGGACTACCGGTCTTCTCATACCGTCGCATTGTTGCAACATCAGTTGACAATGACTTGGGTATAGTAATATCCTTGGGAGGACTCTTTGCACACCAAGGCCTCTTCTCTTTCCTTGCGCTTGTGGAGGATAACCTCACGCAAGTCAGATGGGTCTGGAACGACCATGTTTGCTCCCTGGGTTATGGAAGACTTTTAGGAACCACTCTGTCCGTTTGCCGCCGGGGGCTGGACTCGAGTGGTTCTATACAACTTCCCAACAGAGGCCCGTATAACAGTATATGGAGCGCTCGGATGGTCAGAGGTCAGGACAACAGACTAAGCTCGCCAAGCTCGTACTGCCTTAGACTTCTTCACTTTAGCGCATGAGGGCACATAGTAGGAAGAGTCTAAGTGGTGCTGCAGAGAGTCAGACATATTTTTTCGGGAGCGTGAGAGATCAGGACCATAGGAGAGGCGATCGAAGACTGATCCTGAGCCGCGTGGAGCAGACAGCATGCGGCTGGAACCAACAGTCTTTATGCTGCTGGCAATCGTAGCCGCATGGGCTTTTTTCATGCGGCTGGAAGTCTCGACCGCATAAGTCTTCTCCATGCGGCTAGAAATCTTGGCCGTATTGGTATTCTGCATCCGGCTAGCAGTTTCGGCCGTATAGACATCATGCATGCGGCTGACAATCTTGGCCGCATGAATGTTCAGCCTGCAGCTAGTGCCTTTGTTCGGCTTCTTCCTGGAGCACATAGAATCACTCTTTGCCCCTGCAAGTCCAGCATCGTAATACTTTCCTCTGCCGGACTTGGGGACAGCAGAGTCCTCTATAGCTTGAAGTGGGGCCACATGAAAGTTGCCTTCGCCGTCTTGGGCAGCAGAGAGTACTCTGTCCAGAGCTTGGGAAGGAGCAAATAATTTTGTCCTCCACTTCCTGCGAGCCTTCTTTGTGCGGGTTTACTTCTGGACCGGGCCAGCGCTTCTGTCGGAGACCATTTCTTCAAATGCCTGTTGGTCGAAGCGGACGACCATTTTCTGTTGTGTGGAGCCAAGTTTGGCTGCATCCGATTGTGTCACCAACTTCTCAGCCGTAGAGAAGTTTGTCCCAAACAGAGTCCCCATCGTGTTTGCCATTGATTATAAAAGAACAGAACAATTATATCGGAGGACTGGACTTTTACTTCACAATACAAACTCGCTCGTACAAAGAAAGCCTAGGGACGAAAACCTAGGTACAGCAATCTAAGTACAATTATTTATTTTTTATTCTGGGGGGTGACGATAGAGGCTCGAAAAAGCGACGGCAGCTCTGCCTTACTCCTTGGACGATCGGACGTAGCCTTGGCTTTGGTGAAGAAATGCTCTTGGACGTATGGGGAGACTCCCTTGCGTCTTCGGTTCCTAGATCTCTGGATGTCTCTGCAGTGCTCTCTCTCTCTCTCTTTTTCCTCTCTCTTGCAAGGGAAAGGCACCTTGCTATTTATAGGAGTGGGATGCGATCAGTAGGGTTTGCAAATGATTGCCTCCTTGAGAAGTCGGCGGTTAAGGATCAATTAATCTGGACCATTAATTCTAATTGTAGCAAATCTAGGTAATTAATGTGGATTGCATCAAATCTCTGTGGGCAATAAATGTTGATTGCCATGAATATTTGTGATTTGTGATAGCCTGCCATGTGTTGAATTTGCTTGATTTGATTTGATCTGGGCAATTATGACGATCGCAACAAATCTGATTTTGTTAGGATTTGTTAGCACCCATAATTCCAGGGAAGATAAGACTGCCATGTATCTCAATTATCACGAAGAGCGCCACGTGTCTCAACTAGACCGTCCTGGCAGAGCCGCATATGGGTGGTCATCTCAGCCGCATGAAGCATGCCGCCGCATGAGGATGGGCAGCTGCATGAGGATGGGCAGCCGCATGGGGATGGACAGCCGTATGAGAATAGACAGCCACATGGGGATGGGCAGCCGCATGGCGATAGGCAGCCGCATGTAGATGGGCAGCCGCATAAATGCAGTAGCTACATGGAGTGGCCTCGGGACTTGGTAGATGTTGCCAGTTATAAGAAGATTTTCTCCTCTTTCCTAGAATCACGCCATCATGTCAGACGTTATTACATCTTTATGTCAGAGTTGTCGTAGCTGTCATTTGTCAGAGCAGTCGTCAGGGCATTAAATACAGCCAAATGTCGAGAGAAGAACTGTTGAAGGCCATGTGGCTTCTTCCTGGGCTGCATGAAACTATCCGAGCCGCATAGACCCTTGAGCCACATAGACTGTAAAACCCCTAAATTTCTATTATATTTTTATATCAATTTTGGTACTGATTTAAAAAAAAAATTGTATTGTACGTCGCGTAGTCGTATTGTACGTTGTGCGCAAACGACGTATTTCATAATTGCTCGTCGAGTACGAATATGGACGAGCGTACATATTTTTAGAAAAACATTTTCTATTTTCGAAGTAATATATATAATAATTATTTTACCATTTTACCGAATTTCTAAGTTTGTTATTCTAAGCCTTTTCTTTCTACCATTTATTAATAATAAATTATATTTCATTGAATACTAGAAAAGCATAATTTTGTATAAATAATTATGCATACATATCTCAAAATTAATTATTAGTTTATTTTTAATTAATAATGTAATTTTTGAAATTATTATTACTAGCATTTTTGAAAAACATATTTTTGAAATATTTATGACAATTTAAATTTTGATTTGATTCCATGGATACATTTAAATAGTAAACTGATATCTATATTTGAAATTTATTTGATTTTTAAACTAAAAGAATTTAATTTGATTTAAATTAGATTTGTATTTGGAATTGGATTTGATTGCTTTTGAAATTAAACTACGAATTATCTATTTTGGGGTTTAAAATATTTCTAGTCCATATCCAATTGGGAATTTCCACATCCTATAAATAGGCAGGTACTCCTCCAATATTTTTCACATTATTCCTCAACAAACTCCTCAACTAAGAAGTGTTCGTGTCCCATCTACTACTTATCTTTCTTTACATATACATGTGACTCTTTCCGTCCGACCCACCCGGACATTCAAATCCGTGTCTCGCAGGACACAATCCCGACTCGATACAGCCTAAAACCTAATTCCTAGCAATCCACAAACCCATAAGCAAACCCTAACCCTAATTCCCAAATCCCCTCTGTCATTGTGTCCGTGTCTCGCAGGACACGACAAGATTCCCAAGCCCTAACCCTGATCCCTAATTTCGCTCTGTCATCGTGTCCCCGTCGACTCCATTCCTACACATTATCTACGTGCCGAAGAACACTGCCACCGTCGTGCCCAAAACACCGACGCACCACCACCTCCATCATTCCGGCGAAACCACCACAGCCCCTGCCAAAAACTCCGGCCATCTCCTCCTCCTTGCCCGACTCTCCAACCCTGCCATCCTCCGTGGCTCATCCCGGCCACCGCCAAAGATGCCCACACCCAAACCATCACCACCCCCACGGCGATCGCTGGCGCCACCACAAAAAGCCAAAATAAAAACCCTAAATTAAATCCACCACCGCCAGTTCGCCGGTGGCCGCCGTCCGCCGCTGCCGACGCCTCCCGCACTTCCGGGCGAGATCAGCGCCGCGACCCGTCCTCCGCAGTCCCGAGCCCCGCCGTGCGCCTCCGTGGGCGCTTGACTCCCCAAAAGCCGCGTCCGCCTGACTTAGCCCCTCGATCCGCCGGACCACCGAGCCGCCGTGTCAGATCGCCACTCCAGCGCCACCACTGGCAGGCGTCACCTCCCCGACGAGCTCGAGCGCTGACGCCGTCCCTCCGACTCGCCTGGAGAGAGACTTGGTGAGTCTCCTTCGAACCCCTCTCTTTCTTTTTCATGCCGCCCCCTCTTTTGATTTTTTTTTCTGACTCCCTTATTGTTTCTATACGTTCTTTTGTTTCATTACTTGCTTTTTGGTATAAAAATGATCTCCTTGTAAGAGGAAAGCAGCGCATGTGCTACTGATGAATTCGTGGATATTAATAAAAAAATTTTTTCTTTTTTTCCTTATTATTTGAACACAGTATAAACCTATATTGTAAAATAATTATATTATTAGTATATAAATGTGATAAGTGTTTATTATTATTATTATTATTATTATTTATGACCCTTAACACCACTGATAAAAATAGTATACACACAAATTGTAAATATTTTGAGTAAATTGTTATTAATATCATAGTTTTAATTATTTTATCATTGTTAGTATTTGTTATTAAATATAATTGTTTGATAATTATATAAATATTTTCTACAAGCTATATCATGGGACTTACATCTATATTCGAATGCTAGTTTTAACCTTAGAATAAATTTTTTCTCGATCTTAAATATTTATCCAAAAACATTTTTATTATAGAATAGTATTTTTAATTAGTTATCTAATTTGTTTTTAACTGATAAATATAGTACCTGGAAAACATATTTTTATGAACCTAGGAGCTTTTGCCTAGAAACGATTTATAGATTTTCAAATATTTTCCAAAGTATATTTTTGACTAATAAAAACTAGTTCTAAATAAAGTATGAGTATTTTCTCCACGAATTCTCATTAACTATCAAAGTGATCGTGACTAATCACCTACTCCTAATTTTTGGGACTACAGACCTCTACACATCGACCCCAGCTATTTGACAAACCGAGGACTTGTTGGATCAGCGCACCACATCTCGCACCACCCTCAGGCAAGACACCTTGCCATTTGCTGTTTATTTATTTTAGCTCATATTTTATGCATTATTTATTTTCTTTATGCAAAATAAACTGTGATACATGACATAACCTGTTAGAACTTACTGTTCATTTATATTTCCTGCTGTGTATTATTTTCTTACAAATTAAGCCTAGATTTAAGGGACCACCATGTGTGTTGCATTCATTGGCCTTGACACGTGGTAACACGAAGTTGTGTGTCGCATGTAGAATATGGAAGTACGTGATTGGATGGCCACCAGTTCGTACAAGCCGTGCGATAGGAATAACCGCTAATAGAGGTTGCATGCTTAGTTTGACTTTGCGGTTATAGAGGTTACTGTTGTGGATACAACAAAGTAGGCGTTGGGCGGGAAGGACAATTCCTTAGCGTATGGGCTTCGAGGCACTTTCCCTTTTCTAACCCGTGAGCTCCGCCGGAGACGCGGGTCAGCTTACCTAAGATTACTGACGGCCACTGGCGATTCTGCGGAACGTCATGCTCTTATTGATTGGGCCTCCAGTGCCCCAAGGGGGGACTATGCCGATCCTATTTAGCCAGGGCCCATGCGTAGGAAGGATTGTTCTTAACTACATATCACTTAGAATGGTAGGCTACCTTTATCCGTTAGGTACGAGTACTTTTGGTTTGGGTACTTGTATCTGACCGTGGCTTGGAACAATAACTTGTCGCGGATTAGTTCATCACATCTTGTCCTTGTTTGGTTGTAGGTGTGGCTTACTTCTTCGATGAGAAGGTATTGAACCTTGTTGGGGTCCAGATACCATATTGGATTCATAGCATGGAAAGATACGTCACCGTGAATTAGTTTACCATCTCCTGTCCTTGTTTGGTTGGGGGGATGGTACGCTCGTTCAGTAGGTATGTATTGGACCATGTTATAAATTCAATTGACTTATTTATTTGAGCAATATTTATTCAGTTTATATGGCATGATATTACGTGTCTTGTTACGTCCCTCTGAGGACCTGGTTATCTCTCCAGGTGTGTGCTATTGTCTTTAGCAGGTGTTCTAGCTCTAGCCGTGTTCATCGCTATGTCTTCGAGGATGATTGTATTTGGATCGTCTTCGCTTCGCTTGCCAAAAATCATTCTTTTATATATCATGTATTTCTTTTATTTTGTTGGTAGTGGATTTGTCTCCGTCCAACATATTGTATCAAGACAAATTCATTCTCATTATATGATATCTTTTATTCATTTATTCTTTGTGGATGAGATTAGTTATGGTTCTACTACATTTTACAGCTTATGTATTTATACAAGGCTTCCATATATTGGAGTATACTTCGTATGAATACAGCTGGCAAGTCTACGTTCCTAGTCCTACGTATTTTGGGACTGGAGCGTTACATATTTTTGTGGTGGCCCATGCAGGTCAAGATAAATTGTTTGGTTACTTTACCGTACCAAGCAAGCCTGCGCATAGTATTAGAAGTTTAGGATCTCATCCACATACTTGACCTCTTCCTTGATTTTATCTACCGTTTGACTCATCAATTGCACCTTGCTTGCTTCCTTCCATCCCTATTCTTATCTTTCCTTCGTGTTTGCTAGAGATTGACCCTACTAGTTAGTTGTCCCAAAACACTATTAGTTTAATTCTTTAAGTTGGGTAGACTACCTTATGACCTAGCAACCCCTTTGACCTAGTGACCTATATTAGCAAGCTTATTTAGATCCTAGAATCTAGAGGACCTAACCCGTCTAGCCAACCAAGGACTTGGACAAGAAGACTATAAGACAACTGTATGACTTAGAATCATTCTACCTTCTTTTAATCTAAATTTCTCGTGCCTATGTTTTTATCACTTTGACTAATGTTGCAACTATAATCTAGTTTTGCAAACTCATCCATTTATCGAGTTTGTTCATGACTTATGCTATTGAGCGGCCGCTCACTAACATATTGTCTAATCAGAACCGGTGCATCATGGCCTGATCAACCAAGTGCACTTTGGTTCGCTTTTGTCTATTATTCTACGTGGATGGGGACATAGCTAAACTTGTCATTTAGAGTCCCATCCGCGACTGCCTTGGCAACTCCTTTTGAAATTTTTTTTGGTCGTCCTTGAATCACGTATTCGTATTCGATAACGCCTCCTTCAAACTCTATATTGCTTCACCCTCACCTATTTTAGGAGGACGAAAGCGTCATACTAGAACTTCCTCTAACCTTCCCATCGGCTATGACCATTCTCACTCGATGTTGCTATATCTTCATCCCAAACTACTCGGCCCTATCAAGACCCTCTAATCACTTAATTTAAGTGAATCTATTTTGTTCTCTTAATCGTGACTCTCATTTATTACCAGTGACCATACCGTATTATTTTTTCATGATCTAGATCGTGAATTCTTACGGCATGATTCGTTATCGATTGTTTCCCATCGATACCCCCTTGTGTCTTCTCACCCCCTACGAATTCTTAATTTCAAGGACAAAATTCTTTTAAGTTGGGTAAGATGTAAAACCCCTAAATTTCTACTATATTTTTATAACGATTTTGGTACTGATTTAAAAAAAAAATTTATTGTACGTCGCGTAGTCGTATTGTACGTTGCGCGCAAACGACGTATTTCGTAATTGCTCGTCAAGTATGAATATGGACGAGCGTACATATTTTTAGAAAAATATTTTCTATTTTGGAAGTAATATATATCATAATTATTTTACCATTTTACCGAATTTCTAAGTTTGTTATTCTAAGCCTTTTCTTTCTAACATTTATTAATAATAAATTATATTTCATTGTATACTAGAAAAGCATAATTTTGTATAAATAATTATGCATGCATATCTCAAAATTAATTATTAATTTATTTTTAATTAATAATGTAATTTTCAAAATTATTATTACTAGCATTTTTGAAAAACATATTTTTAAAATATTTGTGACAATTTAAATTTTGATTTGATTCCATGGATACATTGAAATAGTAAACTAATATCTATATTTGAAATTTATTTTATTTTTAAACTAAAAGAATTTAATTTGATTTAAATTAGATTTGTATTTGGAATTGGATTTGATTGCTTTTGAATTTAAACTACGAATTATCTATTTTGGGGTTTAAAATATTCCTAGTCCATATCCAATTGGGAATTCCAACATCCTATAAATAGGCAGGTACTCCTCCAATAATTTTCACATTATTCCTCCACAAACTCCTCAACCAAAAAGTGTGTGCATCGTGTCCATGATCGTGTCCGTGTCCCATCCACTACTTATCTTCCTTTACATATACCTGTGACTCTTTCCGTCCGACACACTCGGACATTCAAATCTGTGTCTCGCAGGACACAACCCTGACTCGATACAGCCTAAAACCCAATTCCTAGCAATCCACAAACCCATAAGCAAACCCTAACCATAATTCCCAAATCCGCTCTGTCATTGTGTCCGTGTCTCACAGGACACGACACGAATCCCAAGCCCTAACCCTGATCCCTAATTTCGATGTGTCACCGTGTCCCCGTCGACTCCATCCCTACACATTATCTACGTGCCGAAGAACACTGCCACCGTCGTGCCCAAAACACCGACGCACCACCACCTCCATCATCCCGGCGAAACCACCATAACCCCTGCTAACAACTCCGGCCATCTCCTCCTCCTTGCCCGACTCCCCAACCCCGCCATCCGCCGTGGCTCATCCCGACCACCGCCAAACCAGCCTACACCCAAACCATCACAACCCCCACGACGGTCGTCGGCGCGACCACGCAAAGCCAAAATAAAAACCCAAAATTAAATCCACCACCGCCACCTTACCTCATCGCGCCTCCACCAGCTCGCCGGTGGCCGACGCCTGCCGCTACCGATGCCTCCCGCACTTCTGGGCGAGATCAGCGCCGCGACCCGTCCTCCGCAGTCCCGAGCCCCGCCGTGCGCCTCCGTGGGCGCTCGACTCCCCAAAAGCCGTGTCCGCCCGCCTTAGCCCCTCGATCCGCCGGACCACCGAGCCGCTGTGTCAGATCGCCACCCCAGTGCCACCACGGACAGGCGTCACCTCCCCGACGAGCTCGAGGCTGACGCCGTCCCTCCGACTCGTCGGAAGAGAGACTTGGCGAGTCTCCTTCGTACCCCTCTCTTTCTCTTTCACGCCGCCCCCTCTTTTGATTTTTTTTTTCTGACTACCTTTTTGTTTCTATACGTTCTTTTGTTTCAGTACTTGCTTTTTGGTATAAAAATGATCTCCTCGTAAGAGGAAAGCAGCACATGTGCTGCTGATGAATTCGTGGATATTAATAAAAAAAAATTTCTTTTTTTCCTTATTATTTGAACACAGTATAAACCTATAGTGTAAACTAATTATATTATTACTATATAAATGTGATAAGTGTTTATTATTATTATTATTATTATTATTATTATTATTATTATTATTATTATTATTATTATTATTATTATTATCATTATTATTATTATTATTATTATTATTATTTATGACCCTTAACACCACTGATAAAAATAGTATACACACAAATTGTAAATATTTTGAGTAAATTATTATTAATATCATAGTTTTAATTATTTTATCATTGTTAGGATTTGTTATTAAATATAATTGTTTGATAATTATATAAATATTTTCTACAAGCTATATCATGGGACCTACATCTATATTCGAATGCTAGTTTTAACCTTAGAATAAATTTTCTCTCGGCCTTAAATATTTATCCAAAAACATTTTTATTAAAGAATAGTATTTTTAATTAGTTATCTAATTTGTTTTTAACAGATAAATATAGTACCTAGAAACATATTTTTATGAACCTAGGAGCTTTTGCCTAGAAACGTTTTATAGATTTTTAAATATTTTCCAAAGTATATTTTTGACTAATAAAAACTAGTTCTAAATAAAGTATGAGTATTTTCTCCACGAATTCTCATTAACTATCAAAGTGATCGTGACTAATCATGATTAATTCCAACTCCTAATTTTTGCGACTACAGACCTCTACACATCGACCCCAGCTATTTGACAAACCAAGGACTTGTTGGATCAGAGCACCACATCTCGCACCACCCTCAGGGAAGACACCTTGCCATTTGCTGTTTATTTATTTTACCTCATATTTCATGCATTATTTATTTTCTTTATGCAAAATAAACTGTGATACATGGCATAACCTGTTAGAACTTATTGTTCATTTATATTTCCTGCTGTGTATTATTTTCTTACAAATTAAACCTAGATTTAATGGACCACCATGTGCGTTGCATTCATTGGCCTTGACACGTGGAAATACGAAGTTGTGTGTCGTATGTAGAACACGAAAGTACGTGATTGGCTGGCCACCAGTACGTACAAGCCGTACGATAGGAATAACCGCTAATAGAGGTTGCATGTTTAGTTTGACTTAGCGGTTATAGAGGTTACTGTTGTGGATACAACAATGTAGGCATTGGGCGGGGAGGACAATTCCTTAGCGTATGGGCTTCGATGCACTTTTCCTTTTGTAACCCGTGAGCTCCGCCGGAGACGCGGGTCAGCTTACACATGATTACTGACGGCCTCTGACGATTCTGCGGAACGTCATGCTCTTATTGATTGGGCCTCTAGTGCCCCAAGGGGGGACTATGCCGATCCTATTTAGCCAGGGCTCATGCGTAGGAAGGATTGTTCTTAACTACATATCACTTAGAACGGTAGGCTACCTTTATCCATTAGGTATGAGTACTTTTGGTTTGGGTACTTGTATCTGACCGTGGCTTGGAACAATAACTTGTCGCGGATTAGTTCATCACATCTTGTCCTTGTTTGGTTGTAGGTGTGACTTACTACTTCGATGAGAAGGTATTGAACCTTGTTGGGGTCCGGATACCATATTGGTTTCATAGCATGGAAAAATACGTCACCGTGAATTAGTTTACCATCTCCTGTCCTTGTTTGGTTGGGGGATGGTACGCTCGCTCAGTAGGTGTGTATTGGACCATGTTATAAATTCAATTGACTTATTTATTTGAGTAATATTTATTCAGTTTATATGGCATGATATTATATGTCTTGTTACATCCCTCTGAGGACCTGGTTATCTCTCCAGTTGTGTGCTATTGTCTTTAGCAGGTGTTCTAGCTCTAGCCGTGTTCATCGCTATTTCTTCGAGGATGATTGCATTTGGATCGTCTTCGCTTTTCTCGCCAAAAATCATTCTTTTATATATCATGTATTTCTTTTATTTTGTTGGTAGTGGATTTTTCTTCGCCCAATATATTGTATCAAGACAAATTCATTCTCATTATATGATATCTTTTATTCATTTATTCTGTGTGGATGAGATTAGTTATGGTTCTACTGTATTTTACAGCTTATGTATTTATACGAGGCTTCCATATATTGGAGTATACTTCGTATGAATATAGCTGGCATGTCTACGTTCCTAGTCCTACGTATTTTGGGACTGGGGCGTTACATAGACTCCTAAGACGTATGGACTTCTGAGCCACATGGGGCTCCTGAGCCGCATGGGGATCTTTCTGTCTGAGCCACATAGGCCTTTCTTTATTCTTTTCTATGCTTCTACATTTACCTTTTTCTAAACTTGAGATCTATTTCCAAGGGAGGCTAACCCTAAATGAAAGAGGCATTAAATAGGGTAGGATTCCCTAGGTGGCTGGCCATAGTGGGTTAGAGTTAGGGTTTAGTGATGGGCTATGGGCTATGGGCCTTGGGCCAAGTTTCACAAGCTATGGCTAAGTGATTATCTATTGGTCTCAAAACCATAAGTCATGACTTATGACTTAACCCTCTCTATTCTAACTCGAGTCTAAAAGACTAAATTATGGGTTAACACTAGTTAGACTAGGGTTACTTAACCTAACCAAGGCAGTCACAACTAGGGTTAGCTTCTAGACTAGTCTACCAAAGTCAATGCTAGTCAAAGTCAACCTAGTCAACCATCATCCAAAATAATTTCTAAATTTTTTTCATAAATTCGAATAAATAATATTACAATAAAATAAACCCAAAAATGATAGAAATACCCTCAAGCTAAAATGATAAATGAAATACCCTAATCACAAGGCTAGGCTCTAGATCACTATCTCTAGGGTTACACTAGCAAAACACCAAATCACAAGTCATGATTTTAAATAGTTTAAAAATGATTAAAAATCACCAAAAATCATAATATAAAATAAATATCAATAAATAATAATTATAATTACAAAATTTTAAAATTACCCTCATCTGGAAAACTGGGTGTTAAAGTATGTGCGAGACTCATCTACGCCCCCAGACTCGTATGACGTGCATAGAGTTGGGGAAGCATTGCCAGGACTCCTTGGCACATGGCCTTTCGGTGCATGGCCTCCTGGGCGGATATGGGAGGTCGTCGTCCCCAAACAGCAAGCTTTGGCCATAGAGTTCCAAAAACTTCAAACAGTCATAACTTGAGTTCTAGAACTCGAAATTCGACAAAATAAAAGTCAAAATTGCATAGAATCCAATTCTCTACTACATGGAAAATAAGCACTTTTAAGAGATCATTTCCACCAAAAAGTCCAAGAACCCTAACTTTACTAAAACTCAGTTCTACAACCAAATAGCCATTAAAACCAAAAACTCCAAGAACTAAACATGTAGAGAATATAAAAATGAACAATCTAGTCTAATAATATTGAAGAAATAATAAGGAATGAAAAATTTAAGTGATCTCTACATTAGTGTAAGATGTACTTGCCTATGGGTTTGTTGGAGGAAAATAAATATGAGTAAATAGGAGAGAGAATACGGAAGAGAGTATTTATAGTGGATGGGGTTTGTCTTCCTAGAAACTCTAATCCTAAGTGTAGAAGCATGGAAAATATTGCTTTTAGTCCCACATCGAAAAGGAGAAGAAGAAATGGCTCCATTATATAAATAGAGCCCATTGCCTCCTTTAAAAAAGGTACCAACTTCCTTTCCCTCCTTTCAACTTGGACTCTTTCTACTACGCACCTTCGGGTGCTAAGTCGAAGAAGTCTAGGGCAGTACGGGCTCAACAAGCCTAGTCAACTGTCCAAGCTGCTGACCGTCAGCGGACACCGTTAACTGTTATACGGGCTCCGGATGGAAAGTTATACAGAACCACCAGCGTCCAATCCCACATACAGAACGAACATGGTGGGTCTCAGAAGTCTTCCTATAGCGATCGAGCGCAGTGATTTACTAGCCTCAGATCAGGAAGCAAATATGATGGTCCCAAAAGTCTTCCTACAACAATCGAGAGCAAGTACTTTTACTAGCCTCAGATCAGGAAGCAAATATGATACCTACACACCCGAGCGCTAGGGATACCTGGACCCACAAAAAGATGCAAAAGTAGATCAATCTTCTCTCGACTTGCGAGAGGTAGTCATTTACAAATGCAAGAAGAGAGAAGCAACCTTGGCGTGCGATGAGCCCTTTCCAGAATATCACTGCACCCAAGCCATCATCAACTGCCGCTGCAACAAGACAGTGGCTCCACTATCAAGGCAGTCTGTGTTCTAGCGACTGCTACCTACTGCACCTTTCCAACATCATCTCGAAAACATGATGCCAATTGAAGATGTTGTAACGGCCTGCTCTTAACTAGATACATTATTCAGATGTCTCAGTCAGGCGCATCGTCTAAGTCAAGCGTATCACAATCTTCTAAAGGAGTCCACCGTCAAATCTTCTTCGAACAAGGAGATCAGTCAAGAGGGAGACAAACGAAACTCTATCAAATCGTGACATTCGACACAACACCTTCTCCTAGGCCCCCCATACCCATCCAGCCAGAAGTTATCCTTTATGCGGCTTAGTCATGAAACATTCCTCATGCGGCTCAGTCATGAGATAGCCTCATGCGGCTCGGTCAGAAGGCATTCCTCTTGCGGCTCGGTCATGAAAAATTCCTCATGCAGCTCGGTCATGAGATGTCCTTCATGCATCTCGGTCAGAAAGCATTACTCATACGGCTCGATCATGAGACATTCCTCATGCAGCTCGGACATGATACTTTCTTCATGCGGCTCGATCAGAAGACATTTCTCATGTGGCTCGGTCATGGGACATTCCTCATACAGCTCGGTCATGAGATTTTCCTCATGCGGCTCGGTTATGAGACATCCTTCATGCGGCTCGGTCATGAGGCTCGGTCATGAGACACCCGTCATGCGGCTCGATCATGAGACATTCCCTCATACGGCTCGATCATGAGACATTCTTTCATACGGCTCAACCATGAGATATTCTTCATGAGGCTCGGCCAGGAGACATCCTTCATGCGGCTCGCCACAGATGATTAGTTGATGCACGTGACAAGTTGACTAGGTCTCAACTGCTCAACGACAAATCATAACAAATCTTAACAAATCCCCAGCTATCAGTGACATACCGAGTCTCGAGGCATGATTACGGCCATGTGGCCCGGGGATTTGCCACGTGGTCATCTATGCGGCTCAAAATATCCTTCATCCCGAAATCACTATAAATAACAAGGTGCCATACCCCTGCAAGATGGTTGGCAATCCAAGACTGGCAATATAGTGCCCCATCCCGCTCAGTCAATCGGAGGAATAGGAACGCCGACGACGTTCGGACTTAGCCTTACAACGGCTACTCGGAGGCATCGCTCGGTCGAGGCGACCGCTCGCTCAAGTGGGGTAGTTTCGGTAAACTCTCCTCATCTTTGCCTTCACATAATAAATCGCATGTTTTCAACTTGCACAAGTAGGCTTAATAATAAAAGAGATAAATCCACATAGCTAAAGGGAGTAATCCCGACGGGTCGAATTGAGATAGAATATAGAAAGGTCCAACGGTCGGCTTAGAGTTGGTGCACGACGTGCTTTAAAAATGACACTCGATCCTTCGTCCCGTAGCTTGGGAGAAGGAAAGTTGGTTGAGTAGGCGAAGTTATGAATGTAGCCTAAGTCATAGGCGTCGCCCGCGTAAATGCTCGATAAAGCATACACGCTTCCATGATGCAAGGCTTGGCATAGCCTTTGCTCGTCCCTTGGATTAAGTTGTAGGCTTGATTAGGTTAGGCAAAGTGATGGTGGTCGACCTAAGACATTCCAAGAACGGTCCTATGAGTTCTACGGCTGAGTATAGCCACGAAGTCCTACAGTTTCAAAGCTAGTCGTTGGGCCTAAGGCACGATGCACGGACTTAGTGTTTAAGGAATGAACCACGGTTGATTTAATGAGTTTTTGGAGAAAGGACTATCGAATAGGCATTGAGTTGAATGAAATGATATGGTAACATGGAAAGAATGCTCGTGACCGTGGGTCATCGAGGGGTCCTTGAGGGGTCTCAAGGATAGAAGACTTGAACTTGGTTTTGGAAAGAGATGATAACACTGAAAGTAGAATGACTGTGTGAGACGTCAGTTTGATTGAAGGGTCTTGCATGGTCATTGGACAACTTGTCGACAAGGTAGAGTTTGCCCGTATCGACAACCCAGGGCTGTGGGACCGTTTCGGCCAAGAAAGGAAATACGGTGATAGCTGTGCTGACTCGATAGCACCGGGTTAGTCGGGGACTTCCAGGGAGCTAGCTACCTTGTGCTGGAAGGGTCCCGGCCAACCGCAAGCTATGTGTCCACAATAGCTTGTTATGCTAGTGACCTCATATAGATGTGTCGACATGGGCGGCGATCTGCATATATGCCTTTGGACTGAGTCGAGTATTAGGTGAAGTAAATCAAGAGTCGAGTAGAATGCGTGCTCGGTCAGAAGATAATGTTTGTGCCTAAGATTTGGTTGCAACGAAGACACCGTGCTTCGGCACGAGATGTGGCATCGAGTCTTATGTTTTCGGCATATAAGTTGCATGTTATGATTGAGTTGTCTTGATTTAAGTCAGGAGATGCCGCAGGGCAAAGTTGGTCTAGTGACACTTAGTTCACAAGTTGGATGGGTCAGTGATGATTTAGTAGCAAAGGACCGCGAGGCGGCGATATGATCGAGTCTCATTGAGTTGTGAGGCACGGCCTCAGCAAGGGTTTATAGCACGGTCACACAGAAATGAAACCTCATCGCGTAGTTGCGTCTCTGATTTTAAGCCGTAAGGCAAACATGACTCGATAGGTTAACATTATTGGCACGAGAAGGGTCTCGAGGCAAGGTATGAGTTAACGTTGCAAGCACGAGATGGTCTAGAGACACAGAATAGGCCAAGGAATCGGTCCTAAAACTGATCCTAAGGCAAAAGTACAAAAACAATCATAAAAGGGGACTAAATTGCACAAAGTAAATTAACGTGTTGGTTTTGTATGGGTGGGCGAGGAGCTCATTCCACCAGTACAGTTGAGTACTAACACCCACATAGTTTACATGTGCAGGCACAGGTAGAAGCTTGTGGCGCGGAGCTCGCTTGGATGCGTCGAGGCTCGGAGTTCCTCGGCGATTCGAAGCGTGCGACCGCATGTATCCAAGACTTATACGGGACATAATATATGGACGTCGCCTTTCGAAGCTTCCGCTGGAGTCAAGACTTGTATTTGAGAGATGAGAGAGAGCTGAGTGACTTGTAATGTGAGAATGAGTGAGCTTGAGAGACTTGTAATCTTGGCCTTGCGCCCTATAGTAACCTTTGTTTCAATATCAATAAAGAGCTTCATTGAATAACATGTGTTTGATCTAAATTTTTGCTGCTATTATTCAATGTCTCTGCATGGGACTTCTGTGCGACGACCCCGTCGCAGCCGCTAAAATCGGCCGTTATGGAACCCGCCTTGCACGAGCGCAATCTAGGCTCATGCGGCATCACGTCTTAGCGAGGACGATCACTCCTACGAGAGCAGGGCATGACATAATGGTATCAGAGCACGACTTTACGTCCTTGGACTATCGATTGAATTCTTTAACTTTGTTATTTCCTCAAACTCTGAATTGTGCTTCCGCAAGTTGATATCGTTGGTGCGCTCTCTCTCAAATGTCCCGCGGAATGTCCATACAATAAGTCTATCTATTTTGCAAAACTTAGGAGAACAGTTTTTGATAAACCAAAAAAATAATTTGTGTAAGCAGGGTTGGCTAAGTCGGGCTGGGCAAGTACACCAAAGTTGCGTCGACCATAGAAAAGTCGAGTGCGGGAATTGAATTGTGTTAGAAGAGAATGAGTTAAACTCGATTGAGTAAAGTGAGATGACTATCGATAGGGGTGCAATCGAACAACGATGTTATCGTTGGTACATATAAGGTGAGCGTGCTTAAAATTTAAGGAATCGTTCGGACAAAAATTCGAGGAAGTAGATTGTGAATCAAATGATAGTATTGAGGATTTGTCGAATGACTTCATCCCTGAGTGGTGTATGCGATAGCCTCAGGGATGTCGATCGATCGATTGAGGATTTGGGTTATCGATGAGTCTAGCAGCAAGTGTCGCACATATGCAAAGCCTTAGATTGTGTACGATGGAGTGAGTTATTGTCTTGAAGTTTAATAAGTTGATTCGAACGACCTAGAAATTGACGTGAACGGAGCAAGCGTCGCACATATGCAAAGCCTTAGATTGTGTACGATGGAGTGAGTTATTGTCTTGAAGTTTAATAAGTTGATTCGAACGACCTAGAAATTGACGTGAACGGAATGTGCACGAGATTGAGGATGGTGCAAATATGAAACACGAAGATGATTGAGTAGACAAATCAAATCGAAGAAAAGCTAAGTTGTAGCAAACGGATGACTTGATCGAGAAAATTGATACGGATTGCATACGAAAAGTTAGCACGACAGGTAGATAGTGTGCATGAAAAGTTCAATTTTAAAGTTATGCGAATGACTCTGAGGATTGAAATCGATGTTGCTTGATGGTTTAAGTTAGCAAAAAAATAAATTGATGCAAATTGAAAAAATACGTTGGCCGATGACTTAAGGTAAATGGATGAACAATACGTGAAATTGGTTTGAGAAAATTGATGTTGTGAATGATTCGAGGGATAATGATCGAACTTGAATTTGAATGTCTAGGAGATTATCCAGTCGGACGATAGCATCATTCGTACGACTCGAAATTGGTTGCAAAGGAAGATCGTCAGGTTACGCATATCGTCGATGGTATTGAGGCGTATCAAAGACCGATATACGATAACTCGGGGGTACTCTGACTCGGCGAATACGGTCGTGTAAGTGTTATTGTTCGGTTGGATGCGATACTTAGGATTTTGATTGAGATAAATGTTTTGATAGTTACGTTGATAGCCACAACGTCGACGATCTTGTGTTGCGCGAGTGCAACTCTAGCCTCGCACATGCATCACGTCGGATTTGAGGTGATCGTTTTGCATGAGCGCTGACATGGTGATTCTTGTCACGGGAATGATTGAACTCAGAAAAAAATTCAGGACGCGGCAACTTTGATTGTCTCGACTTTTCGGTTTGATGCGAAGAAAAATTCGAGGATGTTTAGACTTGCGATTGACGAATAAAATAAACTTGAGGATTGAGTAGGTCTAATCCGTGCATCAAGAATGAATTAGTCTAGACACAAAACAAGAGTTACGTCCCGATGAGGATGACTATCCCGCGGGAGCGTGCATGATGATTCATGCCCACCGTGGATAATCTGAATCGCGTGAGATCGGGGCGTAACATATTGTTAAGCTAGACGACCTCATGATCGAATACGTGGATTGGGATGAATGACTTAGGGAATACGAAATGTGAATTACGGTTTAGCGATGGATTGTGTCGTAGCATGCTTGACTTGGAAGGGATGATAGAAAGATTATATCGAACGTGTTCGAAGAGATTGACTATGCGAAATGGTTTGCTGAACGAGTGAGATTGATATGTTAAGGAATTGGTTAAAACGTAAGTTATCATAGGATGGCTTTGCTGAATGACTCAGACCCCATGCGACGAACGTTCGGATGTGTATAGGAAATTTGTGCTCGAAGTTTAGAAATCGGAGTGATACGAGCTTAGGTAGCAAACCTCCGTACTATCCACTTGGTTTGACCTTAGGATGGGGTCAGTGTTGATATTGTTGTTTGGGAACTATGATTCCAATACTGACGAAAAGACATAGCCTAGCGGTTAGGCAGACGTCCAAGTGCGAAGTAGTAGGATTTATGGAGGCACCACTCACGAGGCTCGGTTGACATGCACGTATATCAGGGACGCCCGAATATGTGCACGATCTGACTCAAGTGGTGATGGGGGATTAGCTATCACGAGGCTTGGCTGAAATACATGTATTTTGGGGACGCCTAGAATATGTGCATAATCCAACTAAGTGATACGTTGAATCAAGTGAGACTTGAGGAATAGAAAAGAGTCAAGGATTTTGAAATCGTATTGAAGGAAAGATTGAGAGCACGAGCGTGGCTCGAACTTGGAAAATGCATAGGCGTAGTGTGTGCGAGAGTCCTTGAATGTTGAGTAAGATGATAAGTCGATAAGTGTACTCAGTTAGTTTCGAGGACAAAATTTTTTCTGAGTGGTGTATGATGTAGTGCCCCGTCCCGCTCAGTCAATCGGAGGAATAGAAACGCCAACGGCGTTCGGACTTAGCCTTGCAACAGCTACTCGGAGGTATCGCTCGGTCAAGGCGACTGCTCGCTCAAGTGGGGTAGTTTCGGTAAACTCTCCTCATCTTTGCCTTCACATAATAAATTGCATGTTTTCAACTTGCACAAGTAGGCTTAATAATAAAAGAGATGAATCCACATAGCTAAAGGGAGTAATCCCAACGGGTCGAATTGAGATAGAATATGGAAAGGTCCAACGGTTGGCTTAGAGTTGGTGCACGGCGTACTTTCAAAATGACACTCGATCCTTCGTCCCGTGGCTTGGGAGAAAGAAAATTGGTTGAGTAGGCGAAGTTATGAACGTAGCCTAAGTCATAGGCGTCGCCCGCGTAAATGCTCGATAAAGCATGCACGCTTCCATGATGCAAGGCTTGGCATAGCCTTTGCTCATTCCTTGGATTAAGTTGTAGGCTTGATTAAGTTAGGCAAAGTGATGGTGGTCGACCTAAGACATTCCAAGCACGGTCCTATGAGTTCTACGGCTGAGTATAGCCACGAAGTCCTACGGTTTCAAAGCTAGTCGTATGGATTAAGAGTTGGGCGATAGTGTCGCGTAGAGCACGATGGGCCGAAGGCACAAAGCACGGACTTAGTGTTTAAGGCATGAACCACGGTTGATTTTATGATTTTTTGGAGAAAGGACTATCAAATAGGCATTGAGTTGAATGAAATGATATGGTAACAAGGAAAGAATGCTCGCGACCGTGGGTCGTCGAGGGGTCCTTGAGGGGTCTCAAGGATAGAAGACTTGAACTTGGTTTTGGAAAAAGATGATAACATTGAAAGTAGAATGACTGTGTGAGACGTCAGTTTGAATGAAGGGTCTTGCATGGTCATTGGATAACTTGTCGATAAGGTAGAGTTTCTCCGTAACGGAAACCCAGGGCCATGGAACCGTTTCGGCCAAGAAAGGAAACACGGTGATAGCTGTGCTGACTCGATAGTACCGGGTTAGTCGGGGACCTTTAAGGGCTAGCTACCTTGCGCTGGAAGGGTTCCGGGCAACCGCAAGCTATGTATCCATAATAGCTTGTCATGCTAGTGACCTCATATAGATGAGTCGGCATGGGCGGCAATCCGCGTATATGCCTTTGGACTGAGTCGAGTATTAGGTGAAGTAAATCAAGAGTCGAGTAGAATGCGTACTCGGTCAGAAGATAATATTTGGGCTTAAAATTTGGCTGCAACGAAGGCACCGTACTTCGACACGAGATGTGGCATCGAGTCTTATGTTGTCGGCATATAAGTTGTATGTTAAGATTGAGTTGTCTTGAGTTTAAGTCAGGAGATGCCGCAGGGCAAAGTTGGTCGAGTGACACTTAGTTCACAAGTTGGATGGGTCAGTGATGATTTAGTTGCAAAGGGCCACGAGGCGGCGATATGATCGAGTCTCATTGAGTTACGAGACACGGCCTCAGCAAGGGTTTGTAGCACGGTCACACAGAAATGGAGCCTCATCGCGTAGTTGCGTCTCTAATTTTAATCCGTAAGGCAAACACGACTCGATAGGTTAACGTTGTTGGCATGAGAAGGGTCTTTAGGCAAGGTATGAGTTAACGTTGCAAGCACGAGATGGTCTAGAGACACAGAATAGGCCAAGGATTCGGTCCTAAAACTGATCCTAAAGCAAGAATAGAAACACACATAAAAGGGGACTAAGTTGCACAAAGTAAATTAACGTGTTGGTTTTGTATAGGTGGGCGAGGAGCTCATTCCACCAGTACAGTTGAGTACTGACACCCACATAGTTTACATGTGCAGGCACAGATAGAAGCTCGTAGCACAGAGCTCGCTTGGATGCGTCGAGGCACGAAGTTCCTTGACGATTCGAAGCGTGCGGTCGCATGTATCCAAGACTTATACGGGACATAATATATGGACGTTGTCTTCCGAAGCTTCCGCTGGAGTCAAGACTTGTATTTGAGAGATAAGAGAGAGCTGAGTGACTTGTAATGTGAGAATGAGTGAGCTTGAGAGACTTGTAATCTTGGCCTTGCGTCCTATTGCAACCTTTGTTTTAAAATCAATAAAGAGCTTCTTTGAATAACTTGTGTTTGTTCTTAATTTTTGCTGCTATTATTCAATGTCTCTGCATGGGACTTCTGTTCGATGACCCCGTCGCAGCCGCTGAAATCGGTCTTTATGGAACCCGCCTTGTATGAGCGCAATCTAGGCTCGTGCGGCATCACACCTTAGCGAGGACGATCGCTCCTACGGGAGCGGGGTGTGACAGGCAACCTTCAAGAAGGCAATTTCTTCAAGATCTAAAGACTGCGTCAGATAGTCCACGGAGTAAGGTAGAGTTGATAGCACATTCCCGGGCATCCACCGTCAGCCCCAGAATCAAAACTAAATAATTGTACTTAGATTGTTTCATAGGATTTCTTTCTAGGCTTTTCTTTGTACAAGTGAGTTTGCAATCAATTTCGGTGTTCTGTAATACTTGTCTTTGATTTTTTTATGGCAAACACGATGGCGACTGTGCTGGGAACGTCCTTCTCTTCTGATAAGAAGCTGGTGACGCAATCTGACACGTCCAAGATCGGCTCTACGCAGCAAATGCTTGCGGTTTGTTTCGACCAACAAGCCTTTGAAGAAATGCTCTCTGAAGGGAGCGCTAGCCCGTCTCAGAAGCGAGCCAACCCAAAGAGGACTCGTAGGACGTCGGTGCGCAAAACTGTTGCCCCCGACCAAGTTCTCGAAGAAGCTCCTTCTGTAGCCCAAGACGGTGACCAAAACTCTCTTGTTGCTTTGCTTTCGACTGCAGAGGACCCTACTGTCCCCAAATCCAGCAGAGAAAAATACTACGATACTGAGTTTTTGGGGGCACAAGGGAAATACATGCAGATAAAGAAGAAGCCGTATAAGAGAGATGGGCAGTCTGTCCATGCAGCAGCCAACTCTGGCCACAGACAGACAACTCATGCGGCAGCCAACTCTGGCCTCAGAAAGATGATCCATATGGCAGCCAGCTCTAGCCACAAGAAGATGGTCCATACGACAGCCAATCCTGGCCTCAGACGGGATGTCTCATGCAGCCCTACCAGAAGCTCTGTGTTCGACCGCCTCTCATGCGGGCTCAACGCCATGCGGCCTATTGAGAATGTGGGACTCTTTTTACTATGCGCCTTCAGGTGCTAAGTCAAAAAAGTCTAGGGCAGTACGGGCCCAACCATCCCAGTCAAATGTCAAAGTTGCTGATTGTCAGTGGGCCCCATTGACTGTTACACATGCTCCTGACAGAAAGTTGTATAGAACCACCCGCGTCCAGTCCCCTTGGGCTAACGGACATGGTGGGTCTTTAAAGTATCCCTCTAACGATCCAGTGCAAGTGCTTTTACTAGACACGGATCAGGGAGCAAACATGACACCTAAGCACCCGTGTGCTCGGCATACCCGAGTCCTTGAGATTGGTGCAAAGGTAGATCAGCTTGCTACCGACTAGCGTGTGGTGATTACTCACAAACGCAAGGTGGCAGCATTGGCATGCGATGAGTCCCTATTGGGATGTTGTTGCACCCGAGTCATCATCAAATGCTGCTTCGACAAATCAGCAGCACCTGAAGGTCGACAGTCAGTTTTTCGATGACAACAGTAGCCAGCACCTGCCCGACAACAACTCAAGAAACATGTGCAAATTCTAGGGGACGAGGAGTTTCCTTTCGCCTCTTGTAATTCAACTAAAAAGGTTCCTCCTAGCAAGGAAGGAAAGAAAATAGGCTCTTCTAGCCCAGCCATCTCAGCAAGTATTGTAAGGAGGCCCTCATCTGGGAGTTTCCATCGATAACCACAGGGGATGTCTATTTAGGCACTCAATCCAAAAAGTTGCTTCTGGCACCCGGGGGTGCACCTTCGGCTTCCTTGATAGTAGATGAAGCTGGGGGTAGCAGTCCCCTCAATGTATGCGACAACCCGGTGTACCAAGAGCACATACAGGGGGTAGAGGTCCCCCAGAACTGTGCAACAGACTCAGATTTCCCTGAAAATCACCACCCTCACCAAGATAATGCAGCTTCATGCACAGGGGGTAGCACCCCTTCCGAGTCCGAGGAGGAAGACATTCCGACATTCCCCGATGATTTTTTGGTACGGGGGTATGACACAGAGAGCACCTCTGCTACAATCCCTTCCCCTTCTACCCATGTAAGGACAGTCTTTATGGTTGACGATGATCATGAAGTGTCTTCTAACCAACAACGGCTAGAAGTGCTGGAAGCCATGCTCATATCCTTGGTCATGTCCGTGGATGAGATCAAAGTCGTCTTGCCAACTCAACCAGCAAGGACGCCCGGACAAACAAGCTTGGGACCCACAGTCAATGCGGACTCCAACACGATCGCCCTTCCTTTGGGCGATGATCCCTTAGGAGCATCCGTTCCCTCAGCTGCAGATGAAGCTAAGGAGGCAAGGAGGGAAGTCTAGGAGCTTCGAGCAATGTTTAATGCCCAAGACTCCTCTCGGGATCTCAGAATACTACAGCCATATCCCGTTGCATGGAAAGATGTGCCTTTTCCACCATGGTACAAGCCGTTCCATATCGATTTGTTTGATGGAAAGATCTCTGCTAGTCGGTACACGACTTACTTTGAAGTCACAACTGACCACCTTGCCGTATAGCGATGCCATCCTTACGCGATTATTCATCGGAGCATTGGAGGGGATCGCGTTCGACTGCTACCGCAACCTTCTTGGCAATTGCATCTATTCTTTTGACAGCTTCAAGCACATGTTCCTGGAAAGATTCTACGAAGTGGGGCATAATGTAACGATGTCATCTCTCATGGACGTCGTTCAGGGAGATAGGGAGCTAACGAGGAACTATATCGAGAGGTTCCGTCAAACAGCAATGAGATTGCCCCAAGGCAATCTCGAGAGCTTCTAGATTGAAATCTTCCAGAAGAAGCTGCTCCCTGAAATTAGCCTTTGTATGGGTGACGATTAGTTCAAGGATTGGACGACCTTCATCATAAGTGCTACCAACGCAGAGGCAAAATTGAAGAAGGCTCGCTAGCTGGGATTACATATCCCAGACGGAGAAGATAAGGGCAGATGTCCTGGTTCCACCTCCAGTAACAACAACAGTGGCGCCACCACTAACCGGGACAATAAAGGAAAACAGGCCATGGTCACTGATGCGACTCCGAAGCCCAAATAAAAATAGACGAAAGCTCCGTGGTCCAAGGTTAATTACTCATTAAAAGATAGTCATGTCAAACCTATCTTCGATATGCTCTTACAAGGGGGTAGGATCCACCTCCCTCCACCAAGGCACGAGCCCCAAGCGGCAGAAATGGAGGACCCAAAATATTGTCACTTCCACAGCTATATCCATCATGCCACTCATGATTGCTTCTAATTGAAGCGGTATATTCAGAGTCTTATCGACTCCAAAGCTCTGTCGATAGACTTTGAAGAGGTTACTGTGGCGGCAAATATGGTGTTAATTTAGTTCGGCAATTTTCCTCCGATAAGCACTCCACACGGGGCCATTCCTGTCCCTCGGGCAACGATGTAGGTTACTAATCTTCCACCCGTCCGGAGCCAGACATATGGATTGGTACCCCTCACCACATCGCGAGGAAAGATCATGTGGGTGCATCCAGACTTGGTGCCCAAAGTTACCTAGGACATGTCATCTCTTACCAGCAAAAAAAGGATAGGAAGTCTTGATCCTACCATACAATTTCAGCCGAGGTTGAGGAAGCTACAGCCATTTGTTGGCCCATTGGTCATGGTCAAACCTGATTTTAATAATTGATCAACTATGTTTCGATATAAATACGAGTCAATTCAGATGTTTAGTAACGATGATTTGGACACTGATCAAAGATGGATATCTATTCCGTTCAAGACCGAAGCTGTTTGTCACTCAGAATGTATTTCCTTCAATGCAATGTAATTTTTTATTTTATTGAGTCTAGGAATACATTGTACACCAAGTCGTACTAGCAAATAGGCTATCCGAAAACATTTTTCAAAACTGACCTATCTTTTTAAAATGACCTATATTTTTGAAAAACATCTTCTTTACAAAATGCTTCTGAAGGACTATTTCAAAAAGCCAAAAAAATTTTTCACAAAATCAACTAACCAAACCCTGACAGAACTCGGCCAGAGTTCGGCCAGATTTCGGCCAAGTTGAACGTTATGTGAACGTTTGATTTTGAACTTGGTCTCCCTTCAGTTGCGGTTTGATACAAAGAGTTCTATCCGATTTTTGCCCAAATTTTCTCAGAGTTCTGCCTTTGGAAAAACTATAAATAGAGAAGGATTTCGATCATTTCAAATCACGAATTCACTTTCAATCTCTTTTCTTCTAAAGCTTATATTTCTTCCAAAGAGTTCTAAAAAGCTTCCATTTTCAAATACCAAGCCAGTTATAATCCTCTAGTCGATTTGCCAGTGCGGTACGGTCTAGAAATTTCAAAGCGATTGTAATCAGTGGCTTGATTGAAGATTGACTCTTCACAATTGAAGTTGATCGAGTTCTTCGTATCAAAGCTCACGTCTGTAGAAGTTACAAGGACTTCGTATGAAAACTTGCAAGATTTTCCAATAGTGGATTCAACTGGAAGCTAGAGTTCTTCCGACTGGACTAGTCCTCACAAGATAGAAACCAGTATAAATCTCGGTGTTTGTGTTTTCCTTCTGATTACACCTTTATTACTGTCATTTATTTTGTGATTATAATTATATCCGTGATCTAACTGCTAACGAGTTTTTTAATTAGTAATATTCCACTGCCTACTCTAATCACCCTCCTCTAGAGTATTCTGCTTTACGATTTCGTTCCTACAATTGGTATCAGAGCGGGTTATACAGGTAAAGCGAGGTAAAATTGTAGTTATCTTCAATTATTATATAGATCACAATATTACACATGGCAACTGTGAAATTTACAAGTGAAGGCGAAGCCACAAACAGACCTCCACTGTTTAACAGCACAAACTACACTTATTGGAAAACACGTATGAGTTTCTTTCTGAAATCTCTTGATTTTGACTTATGGTCTGTAGTTATTGATGGCTATAAAAAGCCCCCTCGTATTAATGTTGATGGAGTTTTAGTTAAAAAATCCCATGACAAATATACAGAGGATAAAAAAAAGGCCAGTCTTGACGCACGTTCTATTAACACTTTATTTCGTGCTTTAGACAAAACTAAATTCAACAGGGTATCTACTTGCACAACATCAAACAAAGTGTGGAAGCTTCTCGAAGTAACCCACGAAGGAACAACACAAGTCAAGGAGTCAAAGATCAGCAGACTTACTCAGGAGTACGAGGCATTCAAAATGAAGCCGAGTGAATCAGTCACTCAGATGTTTACAAGATTCTTGGATATTGTAAATCCTTTGTCTTCACTAGGCAAGGATTACAGTAACCATGAGAAGATTCGCAAACTTCTACGAGCTCTCACAAAGAACTGGATTCCAAAGGTTACAACAATCATTGAAGGGAACGACCTCTCAACAATGTCTCTGGAAACACTCATGGGTAAGCTACTCACTAACGAGTTAGAACTTCAAGACTTTGAAGATGCTACACCAAAAGAGAAGTCAGAGAAGTCGATCGCTCTAATGGCTCAACATAGAAGAACTATCGAAGATGACTCGGATGACGGCGACTCCGACTCTGAAGATCAACCTCTTCTAGTAAAAAAATTCAAGAAGTTCATAAGATTTAACAGGAGAACAATAGACAACAACAACAACAACAACGAGAAAGATCCTATTTGCTACGGATGCAAGAAGAAAGGACACATGAAGAAAGATTGTCCAACAGCATCATCATCAAAGAAATACAGCAAATATGAGAAAGGCTACATGAAGAAATCTACATCAAGAAAGTACACCAATACAAGCATATGGTATGAAAGTGAAGCCAGCGACTCAGAAGACGAACAATCAGATGACTCTACAAATGTATGCTTGATGGCTTACGATCAGGTAATCACTAATCCTCTATTTGATCCTTATGATGATTTCACCTTTGAGCAACTAGGAAAGGCTTTCAGTGACCTGTTAAATGATTACAGGAAACTGCGTAGTAAATATGAAACCTTTAAGAAGGTACTCAAAGAGTACAAAGGTGAAATAGGAAGACTTACCGACCAACTAGATCATGTTAGAAATAATGACTCTTCAAATGAGTTTGGTGAGCTTTCATCTATTAAGTTGTTGTTACACGAGACTGTTAAGCTATCTGAAGAAAAAGACCAAACTATCATTCAATTAAAGGAAGACCTATATAAGAAAAGAAAGAGTCTCCAGTGTGCACAAGTCAGAATTGAAACACATACATCTGACTATACTAGATTATATGACACTTCCAAAATGTTGGAAATTAGTTTAGGAAAATGGCCTGAAGTTGCTGCTTCCTATTCTAACACATGTTAATTACCGAATCATCGGAACACGTCTAACACTGTCAGACCAAACCATACCAAAACCATGACCAAGAAGACTAATAGACATGCAATATCATGAACCGCACCCTAGAGTAAGGGCACGAGACGTGGGTACGTCCAGCCTACATCGCAGTGTCGGCGGTAGAACGCTGTCCTAGGTCACAACATCTAACAATATAATGCTAAACAGTTTATACTCCCCGAATGGAGGTGACATAGCAGAATGTAAACTCAATCACATCTAAGGTAGAGCATAATGGAAGATAGATAAAACATGAAATCCACAAAGAGATACATCAGATAGAAGTCTAAGTGTCTAAGATACACAACCCAGAAACACCTCAAAATCTCAAATACAGTAATCCATAAATACAACTCAAGACAACTGAAAATAAGCTATAAGTAAAACCCTAGCTATCTATACAACCTCTACTTTGTCTCCTCTAGGCTAGCAGGCAACCTCCAGGCAATCTGTAAAATTTATCAACAGGTCCAATCAGGACAGGAGCGAGCATAATACAACTCAACAGTTCATAGCAGGTTAGAAAATATAATCATGCAGTAAAGTAAGATACATGTACTGAAGGAAATACAGTATGTAAATAGAGAGAGAGAGAACTGTAATAGAAATATCTACTATACAATAGAGAACTAACAGTGGCTAGTGAGTCAAAGTACAATATAGACATGTAAATGGCATAGGTTGATTCTGATGAGACACTACGGAATAATTCTGATGAGATACTACTTGGATTTTATTCACATGTCCACTTCTACTCTCCCGTACCCCCAATCAATACACAAGGATCCAGCCAGGTTATGTTATGATTCATGCAACGGCCCCCGAAGGGTGGAACATGATAGTCCCATAAATGGGGATTATAGGAAGCCCAATAAATTGGAGGATTCAGGAAAGACTCTGTGATCATGAGAGTACATGTCACAAGTGATTCAATGAACCAATGAAGCATAGTGATACGCCATGTAAGTGAAACGCACAGAACATGAAGTATCTGATACTCCCTGAACGGATAACCTCTCAAGAAGGGATCCATATAGTACTAATCCGTGTGACCAACGTGGCAGTATCAAGTAAAGTAATTTAAAGCAGGAAAATAATTCTAAACATGATATAAAATAATCAGAGAATGTACTCGCCTGATGTCTGAATGTCCAAAGTAAATATACTGTCGGAGGAGAGCTGTCTGGCTCCTATTCAGAACAGCACAAGCCACAACAAGTCTAAAATGGTAACATGAAGTTCTACTATGCATTCTACATGATTCTAGGTCAATCTAGACCAAAGTCAACTCTTGTTCAACCGTGGTCAACCAAGAAGTCAAACCTAGGTCACTATGGTCAAACTAGGTCTAACAAGTTTAAAATAGTCTGTTCTAGGCCTAATCAAGACTAAACAAGTCTAACTAGACTCTCACTAGGCAACAGACACATCATAGGCCATATACCTATGTAGAGTCATAACCATTTAGGCCATGAGCTAATACAACATAGCCTATAGGCCAACACCATATATATATATATATATATATATATATATATATATATATATATATATATATATATATATATATATATATATTTTATATATATATATATATATATATATATATATATATATATATATATATATATATCAATATATTCACATATATGAGTATATATATATATCTACCTATGCAATAGGATATGCCTAGTACTCTAGCTATCACACATATAGAATCCCCTACCATCCCACATTCATATTAGATTAGACATTGGTATTTACTCGTAGACATACATACACACATATATATATGAATATGTATACATAGAGAGGGGGAAAACTATGAGATGTGTGTGTGTTTCATGAACAAAAATGTGTGGGTGAGAGTAGGCAATAAGTGACAGGAAAAATATGTGTTAGAGGGTGTGTTAGAGGATATGTGAACTTGTGTATGCGAGTGTGGATAAACATTTGTGTGTGTGTGAGTGTCAATAGAATATAGAGTGTGTGTTAGAGGGTGTAAACCTGTGTAATAATCTAGGAATTAGGAAGCATATGCCAGTGCCCAATGAAACAGTGTAGGGTTAAACAGGAACATGTGTATGTGAACATGATTGATAAGGAACCCAAGTCCCTGTGTGTGTGCATATGCCACAGGGTTGTGTGTTAGCAGGAAACTGGAAATCAGATTTGGTATCAAGACAGTGAGCTCTCAGGTCTATAGACTGTGTGTGTGTGTGTCTGTGATCCTGAAAATAGTGAAGAATGCATAAAATTGTGTGTATCAAAGGAACATGTGTGTGTAGAAAATATATGAGCTGTATGTGTGTGTCACCAGTGTGTTATCAGTCAACATGTGCACAGGCAAGCAATGTGTGTCAACACTACTAAGAGAGTAACTTGTGTATGTGTCTCAGGAACGCAAGACAGGGAATGTACAGTGAAGGAAATCAGCAACAGTTAAATGGAAGGTACCCAATTCAGTTTGAAAATGGGAAAGGAAATCAGTTCCCAGGTTTAATCAAACAGGGAATACATTGACAGGAAATAAGAGGACCTGTGTGTGACAGTGTCTCAGTATTTCTAACATCTCACAGGTTCAAATCCTATCATTCAGTCATCAACAAATTCCCACATTCAAAAACCCATTCAACAATTCTTCCCATAAATGATTCCCTACATCCTAAACATGTTATTTGTTGTACAGCAAATTAAACACAACTAAAACACATGATATGAATCATTAACATAAAAAGGGAATGAAGAACAGTGATATTTTAAACTAATACAATTGTGTATCAGTCGAATACTCTCTTCTCTTGAAAATCACATCCTCCTTCATCAATCTTAACATATAATGCACCCTAACATGTTATCAATTGTTCAGACATTTAAAACATATCTAAAACACATGATATAAATCATTAAAATAAAAAGGAATGAAGAACAGTGCACAGTCACTGATACTGAGTATCAGTCGACTGAAATTCCCCAATCCATATTTGATTTTCCAATTCAATTTAGCAATTCATGAAGAACATTAGGTTGGTAATTAACAAGTATTACGTACACGTGTCACACACTCAAAATTGTGTCCACAAATATGACACAATGTGTCCAAACATCTCACGAACCCAACAGTGTTCTGTGCACGCACAGAAGAGAACCCGTGCACACACAAATACGTGTCCGATACGACAGGAGGACTCATGCAACTTGGAGAGCCTCGTGTCAGTGTTCGCCCCAACGTGTGTGTCAAAAATTTCGTGTCCAAGTGGCATGTCCAGAGAGTAATTACCTCCGAGTAGCAGGGGACGCAGCACACTGCGCGCAGCACGTGTGCACAAGTGCGACACGACACCAAACCATCACGAGACACGCTCAGTCACCTAGAAACCCGTAAGCGACACCAAGCACGAATTACTATTCAAACACAAATCGAAATCTCGATCGAAATGCCCTTCATGGCATTTCGTCGAATACCTACGCTGTTCACTGATACGTGTCTGATACGGACACATACAGGACACGAAATTGAGCAAACCCTATTCCTATAGCACAAGGACACCTAGGGCTTGGTATTCATGTAAGGAAACCCTAATTATAATGGTGGAATAGAAATATACCTATGTGTGTTCTTCAACACAAAAGCTTCTTCAAAGGGGATCTCCAAAAGTTACCCAACTTCTCCAAATTGATTCAATCTTGTGATTTGACTCCACAAATAGCAGGAGAACATTGATTAGAACACTATAGAAGAAATCCCAATGAAAATAGAGCTCTAATGATTAATCTATGGAGAAAAGAAGTGTAGGCTCACCTTGTTCTTAGGGAAAAATGATAGAATAATGGAAAGAGGCACTAATTTCTAAAGAGATATTATATAGGCAGGGATGTCTTGGCTGGCCACTTTAGCTAGGGTTAGGGTTTTTAGGTTGCATCTAATGGCTAGCAATAAATCAAGGCTAATGAGTGGCCTAAAATCTAGGGCTCTTTCCTAGTTAAGTTGTAACCCACCCACTAAGCTAAACATGACTCAAACCATTTAACCAATACTAACTAATTCTCAAAGTGGCTAATTAGGCTAGCTATGGCTAATCTAGGTTAGGTCCAATCTAGGTTAGGCTAATCTAAACCACATGAAAATTAATTAAATAATATTTAAATCACACCATTCATATAAATCATTTTAAATTCCTAATAAAGTATATTAAATTCAAATAATTCAAAAATGACAAAAATACCCTTAAACTAAAAATGATAAATGAAATACCCTAATCACATGGCTAGGCTCTAGGGTAGACAGTCTCTACGGTTTCACTAGCAAAACACCAAAATTACAAGTCCTGATTTTAAATAGTTTTAATATGATTAAAAATCATAATATGAAATAAATATCAATAAATAATAATTATAATTACAAAAATTTTAAAATTATCCTAATCTGGAAAACTGGGTGTTATAATCCTATCCACCTTACAAAAATTTCGTCCTCGAAATTAAGATGGTCGGACCCCCTACTTGGTCAACATAGTCAAGGGTCAATCACTAGTCAATTTCTCAACATCCTAGTACTTGGTCACCAGCTTGTCAACTTTTTAGGACTTTACCTATGTTAGCTACCTAAGTGTTGGCAACTAGAATTTGGCAAAAAGAGAACTCTATAATAGGCTAGCTCTTAACTTCCCAATCCTATCAAGTCATCCATAACTAAGTACCTACAAGCTGAGCACAACAATCCCAAATACCACATATATATATGCTCAAAAACAACAACCCATCACATATATCCTAAGTATATCATCTATATATATATGTCTAATCAACCAAGGGTTAAGGTAGACTAAACTTATAAGGGACTGAAACAATTGCTTAGAACTAGGCTAACGATGAATGGTCTGAATCATCAGGGTAGGGAAAAGGGTATGATGCTAAGGAGATTAAAATTATAAGCTAAAGGACAGGATATTGGTCCGCTAGTAAAGTCAAAGTGAAGGAAAACCTACACATGGAAAATGAACTAATGCTCAGGTAGAGGCTTAGAAGACTGAACCAACAATGAAAGAATGGGTTTGGACATGTATCTGGACAGATGGGCTAACCAGGTATCATCTGTTTCTAAGAATGAAAGGGGACAAAATAATGATCAAGGGAGAACTCTCATTAACAACCCACATTATATCCCAATGTATATAACTGTCCAAGTGAACTGAAAAAAGTTTAAACTCCACTATAGGGCAGGTACTGCAGGTTATAATAAAGGGTATTACAAGGCTATCAATAAGTAAAATGCTAAGAGATACAGTATGTCACCCTGTACAGAAGTAAGGATGAGTGCAGACCTCTAAAATGCATGATACTAACTCTCTAGATATGCAGAATATGATAAGGGGTTGATGGTTATATTGGTGAGTCAATAATTGGGTCTGAACTATGGTCCAGCAAAACCTATGATGCAATATAGTGGTAATAAATTTTGAGTGCAGTAAACAACTTGTACAAGTCTGAACCAAGGGGACAGGGTATCTAGTGAAGATTATGTACACTGCCTATAAAGGTTGATCAACCATGACTGAACTCCACACAAGAGAAATTAACTAAAGTAGAAAACTGAGCCAATATAGGCTAAATAACTTGTGAATAATCCTAGACAACAATGACCTATAGGTACCAACCAACCTATATCCCATATGCCAATATCTCCTGCAACCGATCTATATAAATAGACCACTCGGTCTTAGGTAAAACTACAACTATACTCGAGGGCAGACTCTGGTCATGGATGCCTCATTGAAAAATGGTAAGAAGAAATAATAATAATCATAAAGGCTGTAAAGCATACAAGCATCCTATACATAACTGGTTGATATTATAATTAACATGGGAATCACCTACACTGGGTTACTATTCTAATACCAATGCTAACTATCATCCCCAGGGTACAGGCACTCTACAAGTCGTCATATCATTATACTATGAAGAACCACATATGAATAAGCTCAACAAAACTAAATATCCCTATTCCTAAGTTATTTGTAACAACAGAATGGATGACGTTTAAAACCTTCTTAAGATACAATCTGTTAATCATATGCGTCTGTCCAAAATCATGTTGTCCAGAGTCTTCATCATGCTAGTGAGCAAGGCTACGATAATCACAGAGTCCTTGACTAAGGTACGTACCTCTAGGTTCATGGCATTTAAAATTTTTGTATTGCCGCATGCGACGGCAAAAACCTTAAATTTCTACACCTGAGAAATACGTCCAAAATCTGACTATATATCCTCACTAAGCCAACTAACACGACTATCAAAGATTTTAGATCCCATGATTTAGGTGACCTAGCCCATATGATTTTTCTCAGAAAAAAACAAACATAACACAGGAACAACAGAACAAATTGATCAGTCAACAAGGAACAGATGGAATCGAATTTCAAAATAGTCATAAGAGACAATTACGGGAATGGAATAGAGAAGAACAGAACTTACAGTAAGATCGCCAATGGTCTGTGCATCCTCGACTGTCCTAACGATAGCTCATCCCTGCTGGTTTTCCCTGGTCTGCTGCTGATGCTGCATGAACCGCTGCTGCTGAGAGAAATCGAAAAGGACAGAAAAAGGTCTCTGTACAGACGGAGGTGCACCTCCAGTGTAGCAGAAACGCCAACCTGAGTCGGCATAACAGAAGCTGCGGTCTCGAGGCCCTGATGAACAGGACGAGAGGTGGCCAGCCTCTCGATAGTATTCCCCGAACCGAAACGATGAGATCGTGTCTCCATAACCATCATGAAAACAGATCAAAATAAAAAACAATTTCTGAGAATGAAGCAAAAATTTAAAGGAGGACAGTTTATATTCAAGGGAAAACAACAAGCAGCAAATTTAGATAAAAGGGATCTGATAAGGAGTTTTTCCTAATGTGATTGAGTACCTTCAAAATATCCTAATTCTACTACAGGCTGTAGTGATATTCTAGTTCGAATACCACTACATAAACTAGACCTGTATAGGCCACCACTAAAAATGTGTCACGACCCGACCCTAGAGTAAGGGCACGAGACGTGGGTACGTCCAGCCTACACCGCAGTGTCGGCGGTAGAATGCTGTCCTAGGTCACAACATCTAACAATATAATGCTAAACAGTTTATACTCCCCGAATGGGGGTGACATAGCAGAATGTAAACTTAATCACATCTAAGGTAGAGCATAATGGAAAATAGATAAAACATGAAATCCACAAAGAGATACATCAGATAGAAGTCTAAGTGTCTAAGATACACAACCCAAAAATACCTCAAAATCTCAAATACAGTAATCAATAAATACAACTCAAGACAACTGAAAATAAGCTATAAGCAAAACTCTAGCTATCTATACAACCTCTACTGTGTCTCGTCTAGGCTAGCAGGCAACCTCCAAGCTATCTGTAAAATTTATCAACAGGTCCAGTCAGGACAGGAGCGAGCACAATACATCTCAACAGTTCATAGCAGGTTAGAAAATATAATCATATAGTAAAGTAAGATACAGGTACTTAAGAAAATACAGTATGTAAACAGAGAGAGAGAACTGTAATAGAAATATCTACTATACAATAGAGAACTAACAGTGGCTAGTGAGTCAGAGTACAATATAGACATGTAAATAGCATAGGATGATTCTGATGAGACACTACGGAATAATTCTGATGAGATACTACTTGGATATTATTCACATGTCCATTTCTACTCCTCCGTACCCCCAATCAATACACAAGGACCCAGCCAGGTTATGTTATGATTCATGCAACGGCCCTCGAAGGGTGGTACATGATAGTCCCATAAATAGGAATTCTAGGAAGCCCAATAAATGAAAGGATTCAAGGAAGACTCTGTGATCATGAGAGTACATGTCACAAGTGATTCAATGAACCAATGAAGCATAGTGATACGTCATGTAAGTAAAACGCATAGAACATGAAGTATCTGATGCTCCCTGAAGGCATAACATCTCAAAAAGTGATCCATATAGTACTAATCTGTGTAACCAACGTAAAAGTATCAAGTAAAATAATTTAATACAGAAAAATAATTCTAAACAGGATATGAAATGATTAGAGAATATACTCGCCTGATGTCTGAATGTCCAAAGTAAATATACTGTCCGAGAAGAGTGTCAGGCTCCTATTCAGAACAGCACAAGTCATAACAAGTCTAAAATGATAACATGAAGTTCTACTATGCATTCTACATGATTCTAAGTCAATCTAGACCAAAGTCAACTCTTGGTCAACCCTGGTCAACCAAGAAGTCAAACCTAGGTCACTATGGTCAAACTAGGTCTAACAAGTCTAAAATAGTCTGTTTTAGGCCTAATCAAAACTAAACAAGTCTAACTAAACTCTCACCAGGCAACAGACACATCATAAGCCATATACCTATGTAGAGTCATAACCATGTAGGCCATGAGCTAATACAACATAGCCTATAGGCCAACACCATATATATATATATATATATATATATATATATATATATATATATATATATATATATATATATATATATATATTATATGAGTATATATATATATCTACCTATACAATAGGATATACCTAGTACTCTAGCTATCACGCATATAGAATCCCCTACCATCCCACATTCACATTATATTAGACATTGGTATTTACTCATAGACATACATACACACATATATATGAATATGTATACATAGAGAGGGGGAAAACTATGAGATGTGTGTGTGTTTCATGAACAAAAGTGTGTGGGTGAGAGTAGGCAATAAGTGACAGAAAAAATATGTTTTAGAGTGTGTGTTAGAGGATATATGAACTTGTGTATGTGAGTGTGGATAAACATTTGTGTGTGTGTGTGTGAGTGTCAATAGAATATAGAGTGTGTGTTAGAGGGTGTAAACCTGTGAAATAATCTGGGAATTAGGAAGCATATGCCAGTGCCCAATGAAACAGTGTAGGGTTAAACAGGAACCTGTGTATGTGAACATGATTGATAAGGAACCCAAGTCCCTGTGTGTGTGCATATGCCACAGGGTTGTGTGTTAGCAAGAAACTGGAAATCAGATTTGGAATCAAGATAATGAGCTCTCAGGTCTATAGACAATGTGTGTGTGTCTGTGATCCTGAAAATATTGAAGAATGCATGAAATTGTGTGTATCACTGGAACATGTGTATGTACAGAAAATATGTGAGCTGTACGTGTGTGTCACCAGTGTGTTATCAGTCAACATGTGCACAGGCAAGCAATGTGTGTCAACAGTACTAAGAGAGGAACCTGTGTGTGTGTCTCAGGAACCCAAGACAGGGAATGTACAGTGAAGGAAATCAGCAACAATTAAATGGAAGGAACCCAATTCAGTTTGAAAATGAGAAAGGAAATCAGTTCCCAGGTTTAATCAAACAGGGAATACATTGACAGGTAATAAGAGGACCTGTGTGTGACTGTGTCTCAGTATTTCTAACATCCCACAGGTTCAAATCCCATCATTCAGTCATCAACAAATTTCCACATTCAAAAACCCATTCAACAATTTTTCTCGAAAATGATTCCCTACATCCTAAGTATGTTATTTGTTGTACAGCAAATTAAACATAACTAAAACATATTATATGAATCATTAACATTAAAAGGGAATGAAGAACAATGATATTTTACACTGATACAATAGTGTATCAGTCGAATACTCTCTTTTCTTGAAAATCACATCCTCCTTCATCAATCTTAACATAAAATACACCCTAACATGTTATCAATTGTTCAGACATTTAAAACATAGCTAAAACACATGATATAAATCCTTAAAATTAAAGGGAATAAAGAACAGTGCACAGTCGCTGATACTTAGTATCAGTCGACTGAAATTCTCCAATCCATATTTGATTTCCCAATTCAATTTAACAATTCATGAAGAACATTAGGTTGATAATTAACAAGTATTATGTATACGTGTCACACACTCAAAATTGTATCCACAAACGTGACACAATGTGTCCAAACATCACACGAACCCAACAGTGTTCTGTGCACGCACAGAAGAGAACCCGTACACGCACAAATACGTGTCCGATACGACACGAGGACTCGTGCTACTTGGAGATCCTTATGTCAGTATCCGCCTCAATGTGTGTGTTAAAAATCTTGTGTCCAAGTGGCTTGTCCAGAGAGTAATTGCCTCCGAGTAGCAGGGGACGCAGCACGCTACGCGCGCGCACGTGTGCACGAGTGCGACGCGACACCAAACCATCACGAGACACGCTCAGTCACCTAGAAACCCGTAAGCGACACCAAGACACGAATTTCTATTCAAACACAAATCGAAATCTCGATCGAAATGCCCTTTGTGGCATTTCGTCGAACACCTACGCTGTTCACTGATACGTGTCCGATACGGACACGTACAGGACACAAAATCGAGCAAACCCTATTCCTACAGCACAAGGACACCTAGGGCTTGGTATTCATGCAAGGAAACCCTAATTTTAATGGTGGAATAGAAATATACCTATGTGTGTTCTTCAACACAAAAGCTTCTTCAAAGGGGATCTCCAAAAGTTACCCAACTTCTCCAAATTGATTCAATCATGTGATTTGACTCCACAAATAGCAGGAGAACATTGATTAGAACACTATGGAAGAAATCCCAATGAAAATAGAGCTCTAGTGATTCATTTATGGAGAAAAGAAGTGTAGGCTCACCTTGTTCTTAGGGAAAAATGATAGAATAATGAAAAGAGGCACTAATTTCTAAAGAGATATTATATAGGCAAGGGGGGTCTTGGATGGCCACTTTAGCTAGGGTTAGGGTTTTTAGGTTCATCTAAGGGCTAGCAATAAATCAAGGCTAATGAGTGGCCTAAAATCTAGGGCTCTTCCCTAGTTAAGTTGTAACCCGTTCACTAAGCTAAACATGACTGAAACTATTTAATCAATACTAACTAATTCTCAAAGTGTCTAACTAGGCTAGCTATGGCTAATCTAGGTTAGGTCCAATCTAGGTTAGGCTAATCTAAACCACCTGGAGATTAATTAAATAATATTTAAATCACACCATTCAAATAAATTATTTTAAATTCCTAATAAAATATATTAAATTCAAATAATTCAAAAATGACAAAAATACCCTCAAACTAAAAATGATAAATAAAATACCCTAATCACATGGCTAGGCTCTATAGTAGACAGTCTCTACGATTTTACTAGCAAAACACCAAAATCACAAGTCATGATTTAAAATAGTTTTAATATGATTAAAAATCACCAAAAATTATAATATGAAATAAATATTAATAAATAATAATTATAATTACCAAAATTTCAAAATTACCCTAATCTGGAAAACTGGGTGTTACATGCATTCTTTTATACTAGAAAACCAAAACCTACCAATCATGCACCTCATACAACTTTCGACACTCAACATGCTCAATGTCATTATTGTGGCCTCATTGGTCATATATCTTCTGCATGTAGAATCAAAAAGTTAGTAGATTTAAATGTTTATGCATGGATACCAAAAACTAACCAGTCAGGACCCTGCAAGAAATGGGTACCAAGAGTTTCATCTGCAAATTATTTTGTAGGTGGGACGCCCTTCACATGCTAGGAGCAAATGGATCCTCGACAGCGGTTGCTCACGGCACATAACCGGTGATGCTTTATTATTCGCAACACTGTCGAAGAATAATAAAGAAGGATATATCTCTTTGGTAATAATTTAAGAGGGTACATAATCGGTATCGGTGACATTGGTAAGGCTCCCTATCCTGTGATTAAAAATGTCTGTCTAGTTATCGAGTTAAAATATAATCTGCTCAGCATAAGCCATTTAGCTGATCATGGTTATGGCATTAACTTCGTCAAAGACAAATGTAGTATAGTTGATAGTTCAACTGGTAGTACTATCTTTGAAGGTATTAGGGAAGACAACATATATATTTTCTATTTGTTGGAAGATGCTAACAAAGCAGGTAGATGTTTGATGGCCAAAAGCATTGAGAGTCAACTATGGCATATGAGACTCTGTCATGCAAACATGGATACAATTTCTAGAATATCTATAAAGAAGTTGGTATGCGGCTTATCGGATATATCTTTCAAAAATGATACGGTATGTAGTGAATGTGAAAAAAATAAAGCTACCAAATCTGTATTTAAATCCAAGAACGCTGTAAGTACCACTAGACCTCTACAACTGTTGTATATGGACTTATTTGGACCAAGTAGAATTGCTAGCCGAGGTGGTAAGTTATATGCATTTGTCATTGTAGATGATTTCTCTAGATATACATGGGTTTATTTTCTTGCACGCAAGAACGATGCATTATTAGAATTTGTCACCTTTTGCAAGAAAGTACAGAATGGAAAAGGGTTCATGATTACTCGCATTCGTAGTGATCATGGCGACGAATTTGAGAATACGTAATTCAAGCAATTTTGTGACACACACGGTTATTTGCATGAATTTTCTTGCCCTAGGACTCCATAATAAAATGGAGTTGTGGAACGTAAGATCTATCTGAAATGGCTAGAGTAATGTTAAACCAGTTTAGTCTACCCAGATACTTTTGGGCTGAAACTGTCAATAGAGTGTGCTATATTCTCAATAGGGTTCTAATTTAACCTATATCGAAGAAGACTCCCTATGAACTATGGTTTGATAGAACACCCAATGTTTTATATTTCAAGATTTTTGGTTGTAAATGCTTTATTCTTAAAAATAAAGATAATCTGAGTAAATTTGATGAAAAGGCCGATGAAGGTATATTTTTAGGTTATGCAGCAAAAAGCAAAGGATAAAGAGTCTTAAACAAAAGAACCATGATCATTGAAGAATCAATCAATATCAAGTTTGATGAGTTAAATCAACACTCAGACGGTGACGACAATAAAGACGTGATCATACCAAGTACAGCTACTGCAAAACCTTCACACCAAGCACCAGCTGAGTCTTCAAGCAAAAAAGCAAGAACCAACAATCCTGAGGCTACACCAAAGGAGATGAGATTCTTGGTTGATCATCCAAAGAACTTGGTAATTGGTGAGATTACCAAGGGTGTAAGTACTCGTTCCTCTAATAAAGATATAGCTTCTTGTGTTGCTTTTGTTTCGCAGTTTGAACCCAAAAATATTTTAGAGGCATATAGTGATAATTTTTGGTTAGATGTTATGCAAGAGAAATTGAACCAATTCGAACGAAATCAAGTTTGGGAACTTGTTCCCAAGCCCATTGATCATCTGGTCATTGGCACCCGATGGGTATTCCGAAACAAACTGGACGAGAATGGTTTAGTGACTCACAATAAGGCTCGACTTATAGCTCCAGGATACAATCAAGAAGAAGGTATCGACTACGATGAGACTTATGCCCCAGTTACGAGATTAGAATCCATTCGCATGTTATGTGCATTTGCATATTTTCATAATTTCAAGTTATTTCAAATGGATGTCAAAAGCGCATTTTTGAATGATTTTATAAAAGAAAAAGTTTATGTAGCTCAACCTCCTGGTTTTACTAATTTCAAATATCCTGATTATGTTTTCAAGTTGAAGAAAGCCTTATACGGTATAAAACAAGCCCCTCGAGCTTGCTACGATCGTCTAAGCTCTTTTCTACTTGATAAAGGTTTTTCAAAGTGAAAGGTTGATACTACATTATTTATAAAATCTTTGAATAACAACATTCTTTTAATTCAAGTCTACGTAGATGATATTATTTTTGGATCTACTGATAAATCTCTTTGTTAAGAATTTTCAAAGTGTATACAAAATGAGTTTGAGATGAGCATGATGGGAGAACTGCAATTCTTTTTCGGACTGCAAATCAAACAAACCAACAATGGAACGTTCATAAATCAAGCAAAGTACACAAAAGTTCTATTAAAAAGTTCGACCTGGAAGCAGTCAAGCCACTTAGCACTCTAATGGCGAATTCAACCAAGCTTGATACTGATGAACAAGGCAAACCCGTCGACATACCTAAGTATTGATGTATGATCGGTAAATTACTGTATTTAACTGCTAGTCGACCAGACATTATGTTTAGTGTTTGCTTGTGTGCACATTTTCAAGCCAATCCTAAGGAATCACATATGTGCGCAGTTAACCGTATCTTTCGATACCTTAAAGACACTTCTTTTGTCGGCTTATGGTATTCCAAAACCACGTCATTTGAACTAATCGGTTATTCTGATGCTGATTTTGTCGGATGCAAAGTAGATAGAAAAAGCACTAGCGGCACATGTCATTTCCTAGGAAAAGATCTAGTCTCTTGGTTTAGCAAAAAGCAAAATTCTGTCACATTATCAAAAACCGAGGCTGATTATATCGCCGCAGGATGTTGTTGTGCACAAATTTTATGGATTTAGCAAACTTTAGAGGACCATGGATTGTATTTTTCACACATACCCATTTTTTGTGACAACACTGGTTTTATTAATTTGACTAAGAATCCAGTATGTCACTCTCGTAATAAACATATCGAGATTCTACATCACTTTTTAGAGATCATCAACAAAATGGAGATATAGACCTTGTATACATAGATACACAGAATCAATTAGCTGACATGCTCACAAAACCTTTAGCGGAAGATCGTTTCAATTATTTACGTCGAGAATTAGGAATTTTAGATGTCAATAATATTAAATAATTTTGTTTTATTAATTAATTTATTCAATACTTATTAACTATTTTTGAGACAAGCCTAAAAAGAGTCTGTCTGTCACCACGAGTACGGTCGAAGCGAAGCGATATTTAAGAGTTCCCCGGTGAACCTCCTTTAGCTGGGACAATACTCCTACAGCTAATCTGAGACACATGCTGAGTAAAGAATATTAATTTATAAAATAATATTAATAGGATTATTTGAAATTTAAAATTACTAAACTCTGAATTAAATATTTTAAACGAATTGATGAAAAAGATGTGGCCCCACATATTTTTTTTATATAGACAGGCAACCCTTGGCAAATTCGGCCGAAGTTCGGTCTGAATTCGGCCAGAGTTCGGCTAGATATATTTATGTACCAGTCAGAACCCGAGGCCCCCTCTTCTTTATTCTTCCAAACCTCATCAAAACAGCAGCAGCCGTGCCCCGAAATCCCTAGCTTTTCTCCACCTTTCTTCTTCCAATCCATGTGGAGATCTTTGTCCAAAATTTGGATTCATGCGGAGAATTTCGTTATCTATAGCATACCTGATTCTCGAAAGGTATAATTCCTTCTCTCCTCCACTTTTAAATTATTAGGGTTTCTAGTTTTTGGGATAGAATGCCTAAGAGATTCAATCCTTTCAAGAGGAAGAAGGCCAATGCCAGTGAAGAGGCATCGCCTTCTAATCTGCATACGGATTCCTTTTTTTTAGGTCCAATCAGATGATGGTGCATCGAATGAGTTTTATTTTAAAACTCCCGACCAGGCATTACTTTGGTATGCTGACTTTATTATGCGTACTATATGTACCGGATCTCCGATCAAATGGACTATTTTTTTACCATCATCCTTACTTTGAGGCATTAGGGTTACATCACTTTGTTACTTTACCATTCCCTGTCGCTACTAATGCCATTAGACTATTTTACTGTAATTTCGTGTTAGACATTTTTACCGCGAGAACTCGTGTCGGCGGAATAGATATCGAGTTCAATGATGAATCGCTAGCAGAAATCCTTGGTCTTCCAAACGAAGGTGCCCCACTCGATGACATAACTGATTTTGATTTCCCCGAGGGTTCGACTCTCGTTAGTTTCAAGAATGAGCTTTGTGCGCCCACACGTGCTCGTCCTGGAAAGTTCAAGGCAAATAACTTGAACTTGTTTAACTACGAATTACATCGCATCATCTATTCAACTCTACTTCCAAAATCCACTTCGAAAGATGATGTCACTGTACTTGAGCTCTCTGCTTTATATCACATTCTTAAGGAGATTTCTTTTTCTGCCCCTAAGACTATTATTCAGATGATGGGTACATGTCGCGAAAGAGATCGCAACCTCTCTTATGCGATGATCCTTCCATGCATCTTTTAGAGATTCGATATTGACTTATCTACTTGTGCTCTGGACCCTGAGCCCAAGTTCTTCAAACTCTCTCGTCGTAGCAGTGCCACTGTTCCTCCACCAACTATACTTGCTCCTCCTGCACCTACTTCTACAGCACCTGGTCCTTCTCAGTCTTACCCTATGACCTTTGAAGGTATTCACCAGCATCTATCAGATCTGTAGTCATTTTATATTGACACTTCCAGGGAACATGAGTTCCGTGATGTGACTCAGTTCCAGGCTATTGCCAACTCCTTCGTCGATCTGCGATTTGCACAGATGGGTCACTCTGCTAGCTCTCTACCTCGAGACCCTTCTGTTTATGGCTACCGTTTTGATGATGAGGCAGTCCACTCTCTATTCTAGCCAGGGAACGCATACGATTGGTATCGTACTTCTGGTGCCACTCCTCATACTTCTGCAGCTGCTCCTTCTGGACATGCTGGCGCTGCAGCCGATGATGAAGACGATGAGGATGATGATTTCTGAGATGTTACTGTTTGAGACTGTCTATTTTGTCTTATGTTTACTTGGAAATGCTCCAACATTCCCGGATATTATCAGTACACTTTATGTTTGGATATGATTTGTGACTCTTCATAGACATGTTTTTATGCCTCAGCTTGGCATATGTTTTACTTTAGTTTATTATTCAGCTTAGCATTTTATTTCTTTATGCTTAGCATTATCTTTCTTTATGCTTCATATAAATTGCATGTGACAAATACCATGCCTGTGTTGTTTTTATCATATCTGTTTATCTTATTTTTCTATAAATCTTTATACAATGCCTGTGATGAATGTTTTTCTATCTTTTTGTGTTTCTTCACTACTGATTGTTACTTATGAATTTATTGCGGGGGAGCTTTCTCTTGACAAATATTTTGCTAAGTGACAATGGGGGAGAAATAAGATCTAACATCTTCATAGATACAGGTTATGAAATAAAATTTCATTTTTATTTCGGTACACTCTTGAATTGATCAAAACCAAGATGTTATATCGGCAAGGTTTGTCAATTATCAAAATAAGGGAGATTGTTGGCCCATTGGTCATGGTCAAACCTGATTTTAATAATTGATCAAACTTTGTCTCGATATAAATGCGAGTCAATTCAGATGTTTACTAACGACGTTTTGGACACTGATCAAAGCAGGATATCTACTCCGTTCAAGACCGAAGTTGTTTGCCACTCAGAATGTATTTCCTTCAAAGCAATATAATTTTTTATTTTATTGAGTCTAGGAATACATTGTACACCAAGTCGTACTGGCAAATAGGCTATCAGAAAACATTTTTCAAAACTGACCTATATTTTCAAAATGACCTATGTTTTTGAAAAACATCTATTTTTACAAAAAGCTTCTGAATGACTTTTTCAAAAAGCCAAAACTAATTTTTCATAAAATCAACTGACCGAACCCTGACAGAACTCGGCCAGAGTTCGGCCAAGTTGAAGTTATGTGAACGTTTGATTTTGAACTTGGTCTCCCTTCAGTTGCAGTTTGTTACAGAGAGTTCTGTCCGAATTCTGCCCGAATTCTGTCATAGTTCTGCCTTTGGAAAAACTATAAATAGAGAAGGATTTCGATCATTTCAAATCCCCAATTCACTTTCAATATCTTCTCTTCTAATGCTTACATTTCTTCCAAAGAGTTCTAAAAATCTTCCATTTTCAAATTCCAAGCCAGTTACAATCCTCTAGTCGATTTGCTAGTGCGGTTCGGTCTAGAAGTTTCAGAGCGATTGTAATCAGAGGCTAGATTGAAGATTGACTCTTCACAATTGAAGTTGGTCGAGTTCTTCGTATCAAAGCTCGTGTCTGTAGAAGTTTCAAGGACTTCGTATGAAAACTTGCGAGATTTTCCAACAGTGGATTCAACAGGAAGCTAGAGTTCTTCGGACTGGACTAGTTCTCACAAGAGAAAAACCAGTATAAATCTCGGTATTTGCGTTTGCCTTCTGATCACTCTTTTATTATTGTCATTTATTTTGTGATTATAACTATATCTGTTGATCTTACTGCTAACGAGTTTTTTAATTAGCAATATTACGTTGCCTACTCTATTCACCCCCCTTAGAGTATTTTGCTTTACGATTTCATTCCTACACCATTGTTACCTGGTCTGGAGCACAAGTCCATCCCGCACGAGATAATTCAGCCGAAGATCCTCAGCCGACAACATTGCCTCCCTCTGATATTCTAAGGCCATCTCAGCCTCCACTGGCGGATAAGTCCAAGCCAAAGAAAACCCGCTTCGACAGGCCACTCCGTAATGATCTACCTCAGGGACTAGAGAGACCTTGCAACTTTGGCATATTGGCACAATTGGCTAATACGCCAGCAAAATTGTCGTTGTACGAGCTCCTAAGGCTTTTCAAGGATCTTCGTGTCGTATTAAGCGAAGCATTCCAAAATGCTGACGCCTACTTAGCTCAGGTCAAGCCTCCAGAGGAAGACCCGCCAGTAAATCTGCAGGGCAGCGATGGCACAGATTAAATGCCCAACATCATATTTACTCCGAAGGATATGTTGATCAAGTCCAATTTGCATGATCACCGCTTATACTACATTGGATACATAGGCGACATCAAGGTGGATCGGATACATATCGACCCTGGCTCGTCAATAAGTATCATCCCAAAAAGCTTCTTCCAACTTTTTGGCATCCCTATGCACCGGCTAGCAGCGACCAACACTACCATTAGCGGTTTTAACTCGGGAAGGAGTTATTCCCTAGGGAAGATCCGATTGAAATATCAGATTGGTAACCTGGAGACGGAGGTTACCTGCTACATCATAGATGTAGATATGTCCTACAACATCCTCTTGGGGCGTCCGTGGATACATGATTATATGATCGTGCCATCCACCCTTCACCAGTGCTTCAAGTATGTCATTAAGTACGGCGTCGTGAAGACTAAATTCGACGACTTCGATCCCTTCAAAGGGGTTGAGTCTTATTATTCTTCGGGGGCTTGTCTATATGAAGAATCCAAGAGTTACATAACTGACGAACTGGCAGCCATCACAAGGCCAGAGTGTAGTGCCCCGTCCCGCTTAGTCAATCGGAGGAATAAGAACGCCGACGGCGTTCGGACTTAGCCTTGCAACGGCTACTCGAAGACATTGCTCGGTCGAGGCGACCGCTCACTCAGGTGGGGTAGTTTCGGTGAACTTGCCTCATCTTAGCCTTCACATAATAAATCACATGTTTTCAACTTACACAAGTAGGCTTGATAATAAAAAAGATAAATCCATAAAGCTAAAGGGAATAATTCTAACGGGTCGAATTGAGTTAGAATATGTAAAGGTCCAACGGTCGACTTACAGTTGGTGCACGACGTGCTTTGAAATTGACACTCTGTCCTTCATCCCGTGGCTTGGGAGAAGGAAAGTTGGTCTTCGACACAAAACTATGAACTTGCCTAAGTCATAGGCGTCGTCGCATAAATGCTTGATAAAGCATGAACGCTTCAACTGCGCAAGGCTTGGCATAGCCTTTGCTTGTCCCTCAGGTTAAGTTGTAGGCTTGAGTAAGTTAGGCAAAGTTATACCGGTAGACCTAAGTCATCCCAAGTGCTGTCCCGCTCATTCTGCGGTTGTCAAGTTAAGTAGTCCCATGATCTCAAGGTCCGTCGACTTGGGCAGGAGTGTTGCATAGAACACGGTTGGCTTAAGGCATAATACACGGACTTAGTGCTTAAGGCACGAGCTACGGTGGGTTTCATGTCGAGTTTAGGAAAAAAGGGATATCAAATGGGCATTCCTAAGTTGAGTAAAAAAGGATATGGCATCAAGGGAAAAAGGCTCGCGACCGTGGGTCGTCGAGGGATCTCAAGAATAGAAGTCTTGAACATGGTTTTGAAAGAGAGGGTAACATTGAAAGAATGATGACTGTGTGATACGTCAGTTTGTGTCGAGTCTTGCATGGTCATGGACAACTTGTCGACAAGGGCAAAGTTTTTTCAAACGGCAACCCTGGGCCATGGGACCGACTCGGCCTAGGAGGAAAATAGGGTATAGTCGTGCATAATGTTTTAGCACGGGTTAAAGCGGGGGCTTGCAACGGAGCTAGCTACTTGCATTGAAAGGTCCCCGATTTAACCACACTATACGTCTCAGGATAGCTTGTGATGCTAGTGGCCAAGTTCATATAGATGTCGGCAAAATAGCGACCATACGCGTGTATGCCTTTGGATTGAGTCGAGTTGAATGTGTGTACAGTTGGAACACAAAGAATGTTTGGGCCAATGATTTGAAATCAACATAGGCGTCGTGCTTCGACACGAGTTATGGCATCGAGTCTCAAGTGTTGACATGTGAGTTGCAAAAGTTGGGATTGAGTTGTTCAAGTTTAAGTCAGGAATCGCCGCAAGGCAAGTTAGTCAAGTGACAGTAAGTTCACAAGTCTCGATTGGGTCGATGATGATCAAAGTAGCAAAGGCCGCAAGGCGGCGATATGGTTAAGTCTTACTGAGTTGCGAGGCATGGCCTCAGCAAGGGTTTGTAGCATGGTCACACGAAAATGGAGTCTCATCGCGTAGTTGCGTCTCTAATTTTAAGCCATAAGGCAAACACGACTCGATAGGTTAATGTTTTCGGCACAAGAAGGGTCTTAAGGCAAGGTATGAGTTAACGTTCTTGTTGCAAGCACGAGATGGTCTAGAGACACAGTATAGGCTAAGGTGTCGGTCCTAAAATAATCGTAAGGCAAGGGTAGAAAGACAATAAAAATTGGACTATATTGCACAAAGTAAATCAAACGTGTTGGCTTTGTATGGGTAGGCGAAGAGCTCATTCCACCAGTACAGTTGAGTACTGACACCCACATAGTCTTCATGTGTAGGCACAGGTAGAAGCTCGTGGGGCAGAGCTCGCTTGGATGCGTCGAGGCGCGGAGTTCCTTGGCGATTCGATACGTGCGGCCGCATGGAGTCAAGACTTATACGGGACATAATATATGGACGTCGCCTTCCGAAGCATCCACTGGCTCGAGACATGTATTGAGAGATGAGAGGGAGCTGAGTGACTTATAGTATGAGAAGAGTAAGCTTGAGTGATTGTAATCTTGGCCTTGCGCCCCCAATGTAACCGTTGCTTCAATATCAATAAAGAGCTTCTTTTGAATAACTTGTATTTATTCTAATTTCTGCTGCAATTATTCAATATCTCTGCACGGGACTTCTGTGCGACGACCCCGTCGCAGCCGTTGAAATCGGTCGTTATGGAACCCGCCTTGCACGAGCGCAATCTAGGCTCGTGCGGCATCACGCCTTAGCGAGGACGATCGCTCCTATGGTTGCGGGGCGTGACATAATGGTATCAGAGAACGGCTTTACGTCCTTGGACTATCGATTGAATTCTTTAACTCCGTTATTTCTGCAAACTCTTAATTGTGCTTCCGTAAGTTGATATCGTTGGTATGCTCTCTCTCAAATGTCCCACGGGATGTCTATACAATAACTCTATCTATTTTGCAAAACGTAGGAGAACAATTTTTGATAAAACAAAAAAATGGTTTGCGTAAGCACGGTTGGCTAAGTCGGGCTGGGTATATATACCAAGGATTGTGTCGACCTTAGCAAAGTCGAGTGCAAAATTCGTAATATTTTGAGCTAGAATGAGTTGAACTCGATTGAGTAAAATGAGATGACTATCGATAGGGGTGCTACCGAGCGACGATATCGTCGGTGTGATATAGATGAGCGTGCTTAAAAAATGAGGAATGGTTCGAACGGGATTCAAAAAGTTGATTTTGATTCGAATGATGGTTTTGAGGATTTGTCAAATGACTTCATCCTGAGTGGTGTATGCGATAGTCTCAGGGATGTCGATTGATCGATTGAGGATACGGGGTGTCGGTGAGTCAATCAGCAAGCATTGCGTTATACAAAGCCGTAGAGTGAGTATCATTGAATAAAGTTTAGCCTTGAAGTTTGATGTCTTGATTCGAACATATTAGAAACGATGAGCACGGAACGTGCACGGGACTGAGGATTACGCAGGTATAAAATACGAAAATGAGCGAGTAGATGAAATCGAATCGAGAAAAAGTTAGAATGTACGAATGGATGACTTGATCGAGAAAATCGATGTAGATCATATATGAAAAGTTAGCACGAGAGATAGATAGCGTGCGTGAAAAGCAAATTTTGAAGTTACGCAATGACACTAAGGATTCGAATGAATGTTGCTCGATGATTTGAGTTAGCAAGGAATGATGCGAATTGAGAAAATACATTGGTCGATGACTTAAGATAAACGGATGAACGATACATAAAATTTGATTTTGAGGAAATTGATGTTGTGAACGATATGAGGGGTAATGATCGAAATTCAATTTGAATGTCATGGAGATTGTCCAGTCAGACGATAGCATCGTTCGTACGACTCGAAATTTGGTTGCAAAGGAAGATCGTCAGTTTACGTATATCGTCGATGGTATTGAGGCGTATCAAAGATCGCTATGCTATAACTCGGGGTGCTCTAACTCGGCGAATGACGATCGTGCAAGTATAATTGTTCGGTTGGATGCTATACTTAGGATTTTGATTGAGTTGAATGCCGGATAAAAATAAAAGTGTCTTATGCGAGCGCAAATCTAGCCTCGCACATGCGTCACGTCGGATTTGAGGCGATCGTTTTGCGTAAGTGCTGACATGGTGATTCATGTCGCGGGAATGATCGAACTCAAAAAAATTAGGATGCGGCAGCTTTGATTGTCTCGACTTTATGGTTTGATGCGAAGGAAAATTCGAGGATGTTTGGACTTGCGATTGATGATTGAATAAAATTGAGCATTGAGTAGGTCCAATCCGAACATCAAGAATGAGTTAGTCTAGACGCAAAACAAGAGTTATGTCCGGATGAGGATAATTATCCCGCAGGAGCGTACATGGTAATTCATGCCTGCCGTGGATAATCTGACTCGCGTGAGACCAGGGCGCAACATATTGTTAAAATAGACGACCTTATGATCGATTACGTGAATTGGAATAGATGACTTAGGAAATGTGAAATATGAATTATGGTTTAGCGATGAATTGTGTCATAGCGTACTTGAATTGAGAAGGATTGATAGGCGGATTATGTCTAACGTGTTTGAAGGGATAGACTATACAAGATGACTTATTGAATGAGCAATTTTGATACGTCATGAAATTGGTTGAACGTGAGTTATCGTAGGATGGCTTTGCTGAATGACTCCGACCCCGTACGACGAATATTAGAATGTGCGTAGGGAATCGATGCTAGATGTTTAGAAATCGGTGTGATGCGAGCTTGGGTAGAAAATTTCGTACTATCAATTTGGTTTGACCTTAGGATGGGGTCATTGTTGATATTGTTGTTTGGGAAGTATGATTTCAATACTGACGGAAAGACATAGCCTAGCGGTTAGGTAGACGTCCGAGTGCGAAGTGGTAGGATTTGTAGAGGCACCACTCGCGAGGCTCGATTGACATATACGTATATCAGGGACGCCAGAATATGTGCACGATCCGACTCAAGTGGTGACGACGGATTCTCTATCACAAGGCTTGGCTGAAATACATGTATTTTAGGGACGTCTGGAATATGTGTACGATCCAACTAAGTGATACGTTGAATTCAAGTAAGATTTGAGGAACGGGAAAGTGTCGAGGATTTTGAGATTGTAAGCTTTAAAGAAAAGATTGTGGGTAGCACGAGCGTGGCTCGGATTTGAGGGAATGCATAGGAGAAGTGTGCGCGAGAGTCGTTGAACGTTCGAGTGGTAAGTTAAGGAGTAAGTACTCAGTTAGTTTCGAGATCAAACTTTTTCTGAGTGGTGTATGATGTAGTGCCCCGTCCAGCTCAGTCAATCGGAGGAATCGGAACGCCGACGGCGTTCGGACTTAGCCTTGCAACGGCTACTCGAAGACATTGCTCGGTCGAGGCAACCGCTCGCTCAGGTGGGGTAGTTTCGGTGAACTTGCCTCATCTTAGCCTTCACATAATAAATCGTATGTTTTCAACTTGCACAAGTAGGCTTGATAATAAAAGAGACGAATCCACATAGCTAAAGGGAATAATCTCGACGGGTCGAATTGAGTTAGTATATGGAAAGGTCTAACGGTCGGCTTAGAGTTGGTGCACGGCGTGCTTTAAAAATGACACTCGGTCCTTCGTCCCATGGCTTGGGAGAAGGAAAGTTGGTCTTCGACACAAAACTATGAACTTGCCTAAGTCATAGGTGTCGCCGCATAAATGCTTGATAAAGCATGCACGCTTCCACTGCGCAAGGCTTGGCATAGCCTTTGCTCGTCCCTCGGGTTAAGTTGTAGGCTTGAGTAAGTTAGGCAAAGTTATGCCGGTCGACCTAAGTCGTCCCAAGTGCTGTCCCGCTCATTCTGCGGTTGTCAAGTTAAGTAGTCCCACGATCTCAAGGCCCGTCGACTTGAACAGGAGTATTGCATAAAATACGGTTGGCTTAAGGCACAATGCACGAACTTAGTGTTTAAGGCACGAGCTACGGTGGGTTTCAGGTCAAGTTTAGAAAAAAAGGGCTATCAAATGGGCATTCCTAAGTTGAGTAAAAAAGGATATGGCATCAAGAAAAAAAGGCTCGATACCATGGGTCGTCAAGGGATCTCAAGGATAGAAGTCTTGAACATGGTTTTGAAAGAGAGGGTAACATTGAAAGAAGGATGACTGTGTGAGACGTCAGTTTGTGTCGAGTCTTACATGGTCATGGACAACTTGTCGACAAGGGCAAAGTTTCCTCGGGCGGCAACCCTGGGCCATGGGACCGACTCGACCTAGGAGGAAAATAGCGTATAGTCGTGCATAAGGTTTTAGCACGAGTTAAAGCGGGGGCATGCAACGGAGCTAGCTACTTGCGTTGAAAGGTCCCCGATTTAACCATACTATACGTCTCAGGATAGCTTGTGATGCTAGCGGCCAAGTTCATATAGATGTTGGCAAAATAGTGGCCAACTACGTGTATGCCTTTAGATTGAGTCCAGTTTAATGTGTGTACAGTTGGAACACAAAGATTATTTGGGCTTAAGATTTGGCATCAACATAGGCGTCATGCTTCGACACGAGTTATGGCATCGAGTCTCAAGTGTTGACATGTGAGTTGCAAAAGTTGGGTTTGAGTTGTTCGAGTTTAAGTCAGGAATCGTCGCAAGACAAGTTGGTCAAGTGACACTAAGTTCACAAGTCTCGATTGGGTCGGTGATGATCAAAGTAGCAAGGGCCGCAAGGCGGCGATATGGTTAAGTCTTACTGAGTTGCGAGGCATGGCCTCAGCAAGGGTTTGTAGTACGGTCATACGAAAATGGAGTCTCATCGCGTAGTTGCGTCTCTGATTTTAAGCCTTAAGACAAACACGACTCGATAGATTAACATTGTCGGCACGAGAAGGGTCTTGAGGCAAGGTATGAGTTAACATTCTTGTTGCAAGCACGAAATGGTCTAGAGACACATTATAGGCCAACTTGTCGGTCCTAAAATAATCGTAAGGCAAGAGTAGAAAGACAATAAAAAGGGGACTATATTGCACAAAGTAAATCAAACGTGTTGGTTTTGTTTGGGTGGGCGAGGAGCTCATTCTACCAGTACAGTTGAGTACTGACGCCCACAACCCACATAGTCTTCATGTGCAGGCACATATAGAAGCTCATGGCACGGAGCTCGCTTGGATGTATCGAGACAGGGAGTTCCTTGGCGATTCGATGCGTGTGGCCGCATGGAGTCAAGACTTATACGGGATATAATGTATGGACGTCGCCTTCTGAAGTATCCGCTGGCTCGAGACATGTATTGAGAGATGAGAGAGAGCTGAGTGACTTGTAATGTGAGAAGAGTGAGCTTGAGTGATTGCAATCTTGGCCTTGCACCCCCAATGTAACTGTTGCTTCAATATCAACAAAAGAGTGTTTTACAATAACTTGTGTTCTGTTCTAAATTTCTGCTGCATGTTCAATGTCTCTGCATAGGACTTCTGTGCGACGACCCCATCGCAGCCGCTAAAATCGGCCGTTATGGAACCCGCCTTGCACGAGCGCAATCTAGGCTCGTGGGGCATCACGCCTTAGCGAGGACGATCGCTCCTACGGGAGCGGGGCGTGACACAGAGGAACCCTTGAGAATTTATCTCCAGGCCCGTAAGCCGGACAAGCCGTACCCCTTGTCACAATTTTGCATAAAGAGGTGCCCGATTCTCTCGTCCAAGCTGCGCAGTCAAAATAAATGGTCATCCGACTCCCAAAACCAAGAGCAAAAACCCGTCATAGGGCCGATGGTGATCCGATTGCCAATATCTAGTCAAAAGCATTCGAAAGACACGAAGTCTTCTGTCGAGCCGATGGTCATCTGTTTTTCCAAGACGAGCCGGCAACCAAGTGTCGATCCGACACCCTCAGGTAAGCCAATACCACAAGCTGAACCCTTGGTGGTTAAGTTGCCCAATACAGCGTACCAATCTCTGGTTAGACAGGGGATAGCAGAAGAAGATGCAGAACTTGCAAAGTATCTGATTGCAAGGGTGGATAGTCCCTCTGCTGATGATGTGACAACCGTCCATACCGCAAGCCGACTTGCTCCCATTGAAGACGTCTACTTCCTGGTCTCAGGCATCTTTGGTCGAAAAGAAGGATCTCAACCCTTCATGCCTCAAGAGTTGATCTTGAACCCGATACTGGGAGACTACCGCTCTACCTGTATAGTCCTCAGGCTAAGTACTTCATGCAAAAATAGGGGTACGACAAGGAGGCTACCCCAGGTCTGAATTACGGCAGCGGTCGGCGATCGCCTCTGCAGCTGTGAACTCCGACATTATTATGGAAAATTTCTGAAGAAATACTATGTCTAAAGACATGCTGGTACTCCCTCAAAACCATCACATCTCCCTGAGTGGCAAGTCATGTACGATGATACCTCTGAACTCCCACTCTATTGCTTTACCTCACATGAGTCTGCCCAGTTCATCATTATCCCTGAGCAAACTTTCTGGTCCTGATCATCATGTTTCACACCCATATTACCTCTGATACCGATAATATTACGACTTAACACCTGTACCCCAACCCGGGATAAAAGATACGGTGTTAAGACCACAAAACCTATCACCTCTGTTGGGTTTTGTTTCAAATCTATTACCCGTACCACCAGTATGCAGAAGGGCAGTAGGTCCACAAAAGTTATCCTAATCTATTACCCGCACTACCAGTATGCAGAAGGGTAATAGGTCCATAAAAGTTATTCTAGTCTATTACTCACACCATCGGTGTACCAATAAGTAGTAGATCCACAAAATATCATTCAAATCTATTACTCATACTACCAGTGCACAAAAACGGTAATATGTCCATTCTCCAAGGGGAAAAATAATCACGTCCATATTACCTCTGAGTTGTTTTCCCGTCCATCACAAACAAACCACCCAATACATATACCTACCACGTTGATAGCACCTTTGAGTTGTTCTGTGCATCTTCATTAGGCCCACTCCTACCACGTCCTCATTATGTCTAAGTAGGAAGGCTCTACTTTAGACCCATATTTACCACGTCCTCATTACCTCTGAGTAAATATTTTGGTTTTCTCTTCACTTATTATCCGTACTCGCACCGCCAGTACACAAAAAGGATAATAGGTCCACAAATGTCCTTTGTTGACCAAAAATGCTGTATTAGGTCCTCTAGTACATGTACCCCATTTTCACAATCATATGCTTCTGGAACCCAGTTGTTCCGTGGCATTCATTACCCATTATGTAGAACTTTCACGTCCATATTACCTCTGAGTTGTTCTATGTATCCTCATTAGGCCCACTCCTACCACGTCCTCATTACCTCAGAGTAGGAAGGCTCTACTTTAGACCCATATTTACCACGTCCTCATTACCTCTGAGGAAATATGTTGGTTTTCTTGCCACTTATTATCCGTACTCTCACCGCCAGTACACAAAAAGGATAATAGGTCCACAAATGTCCTTCGTTGACCACAAATGCTATATTAGGTCCTCTAGTACATGCACCCTTTTTTCACAATCATATGCTTCTGGAACCCAGTTGTTCCAGGGCATTCATTACCCGTTACGTAGAACTTCTACGTCCATATTACCTATGAGTTGTTCTATGTATCCTCATCTGAGGCCCACTCCTACTACGTCTTCTTTACCTCTGAGTAGGAAGGCTCTACTTTAGACCCTTATTTACCACATCCTCATTACCTCTGAGTAAATATGTTGGTACTCGCACCGTAGTACACAAAAAGGATAATAGGTCCATAAATGTCCTCTGTTGACCACAAATGTTGTATTAGGTCCTCTAGTACATGCATCCCTTTTTCACAATCATCTGCTTCTGGAACCCAGTTGTTCCGTGGCATTCATTACCCGTTACGTAGAACTTTCACGTCCATATTACCTCTGAGTTGTTCTATATATCCTCATCTGAGTCCACTCACACCACATCCTCATTACCATCAACCCCATATTTACCATGTTCTCACCACCTCTGAGTAAATATGATGGTTCCCTCTCTTAACTTAATATCCATACCTAAAACCAAGGTACGCCAAGGATCATATGTCCATATAAAATCCCCACCAGAAGTACCCAAACCTATCATGTCCATGCTACCTCTGATAGGATTGCCACACCAAAACAACTCAACTTTTTATGCTTTTTATTTAAAGTATTCCAAATTTGCAATTTGAAAACTTTGAAGGGGGACTTGTAGAAGCATGAAAAATATTGCTTTTAGTCCCACATCGGAAAGGAGAAGAAGAAAGGGCTCACTCTATTCTATAAATAGAGCCCCTTGCCTCCTTTGAAAAGGGCACCAACTTTTCTTCCCTCCTTCCAACTTGGACTCTTCCTACTACGCACCTTCGGGTGCTAAGTCGAATAAGTCTAGGGCAGTATGGGCTCAACAAGCTCAGTCAACTGTGCAAGTTGTTGACCGTCAACGGACACCGTTAACTGATATAAGGGCTCCTGATAAAAAGTTATACTGAACCACCCGTATCCAATCCCACATGCGGACCGGACAGGGTAGGTCTCAGAAGTCCTCATATAACGATCGATCGTAGTGCTTTACTACCCTCAGATCAGGGAGCAAATATAATGGTTCCAAAAGTCTTCCTACAACGATCGGAAGCAAGTGCTTTTACTAGCCTCATATCAGGAAGCAAATATGATACCTACGCACCCGGGCGCTCGGGATACCTGGGCCCACAAAACAGATGCAAAGGTAGATCAATCTGCTCACGACTTGCGAGAGGTTGTCATTCACAAATGCAAGAAGAGAGAAGCAACCTTGGTGTACGATGAGCCCTTTCCATAATATTACTGCACCCAAGCCATCATCAACTGCCGCTGCCACAAGACAGTGGCTCCACTATCAAGGCAGTCTGTGTTCTAGCGACTACGACCTACTGCTCCTTTCCAACATCATCTCAGAAACATGATGCCAATTGAAGACGTTGTAATGGCCTGCTCTCAACTAGATGCATTACTCAGATGTCTCAGTTAGGCGCATTGTCTCAGTCAAGCGCATCACAATCTTATGAAGGAGTCCACTGTCAAATCTTCTTTGAACAAGGAAATCAGTCAAGATGGAGACAAAACCAAACTCTCTCAAATTGTGACATTCGGCACAACACCTTCTCCTAGGGCCCCCATACCCATCCAGCCAGAAGATATCCTTCATACGGCTTAGTAATGAAACACTACTCATGCGGCTTAGTCATGAGATGGCCTCATGCGGCTCGATCTGAAGGCATTTCTCATGCGGCTCGGTCATGAGACATTCCTCATGCGGCTCGGCCATGAGACGTCCTTCATGCGGCTCGGTCAGAAGACATTCCTCATGCGGCTCGATTAAGAGACATTCCTCATGCGGCTCGGTCACGAGATATTCTTCATGCGGCTCGATCAGAAGGCATTCCTCGTACGGCTCGGTCATGGAACATTCCTCATACAGCTCGGTCATAAGACATTCCTCATGCGGCTCGGTCATGAGACATCCTTCATGCGGCTCGGTCATGCGGCTCTGTTATGAGATGTCCTTCATGCATCTCGGTCATGAGATATTCCCTCATACGGCTCGATCATGAGACATTCTTTTATGCGGCTCAACCATGAGACATTCCCCATACGGCTCGGCCATGAGACATCCTTCATACGGCTCTCCATAGATGATTAGTTGATGCACGTGACAAGTTGACCAGGTCTCAACTGCTCAACGATAAATTACAACAAATCCTAACAAATCCCCAACTATAAGTCACAGACCGAGTCTCGAGGCATGATTACGGCCATGTGGCCTGGGGATTTGCCACGTGGTCATCTATACGGCTCAAAATATCCTTCATCCCAAAATCACTATAAATAGCAGGGTACCACACCCCTGCAAGATGGTTGGCAATCCTAGGCTGGCAACCTTCAAGAAGGCAATTTCTTCAAGATCTAAAGACTGCGTCAGATAGTCCACGAAGTAAGGCAGAGTTGATAGTACTTTCCCGAGCCTCTACCGTCACCCCCTAGAATCAAAACTAAACAATTGTACTTAGATTTTTTTCTAAGATTTCTTTCTAGGTTTTCCTTTGTACAAGCGAGTTTGCAATCAATTTCAGTTTTCTATAATACCAGTCTTTGATTTTTTTATGGCAAACACTAAGCATGTCCTAACCATGTGACTAATGACAAGTTACACTCTATATAATACAACTATTGAATTAATTAATTCAATAAAACACTGATTCTTAACATGGTCTAGTAATTACGTAATACATATGCACGTATACAAATACCAGATACCGCATACATGATCAAATGCAAAAATAAAATACGTATACCCGGAACGGGGAGTGACATCTTTACTCTTCTTATAAAAAATCATCCTAAAGAAATTAGGGCAAGCAAGATACTAACTACACATGTTATCTTATCAATTAATCATGCTAGCAATCATCCATACTATAGGGTGCTAGTCTAGCACGGATATTGAATTACGAAGGCATGAGAAGAAACACACCTTCCGAGTCGAATAAGTGCAGATATCGAGATTTGATCTCATCCTCGTGCTCCCATGTCGACTCTTTCAGTAGGTGATGGCCCCAAGCAACACGGACAAGCTTAAGAGTCCGGTTCTTGAGCACCTTCTCTCTCCGATCCAAAATGGATACTGGCTATTCCTCGTAAGTTAAGTCAGTACCAATAACAAGCACAGAATGATCGAGGATGTGGCTCGAATCTGGGACATATATACCTATACAACTGATACACATGAAATACCTCATGTGCATCATATAACGAAGGCAGAAGGGTGAGACGATAAGCAACATTGTCTACCCACGCGAGAATATCAAAAGGACCAACGTAACGTGGACTAAGCTTTCCCTTGGATCCAAATCTAATGATTCCTCCAGTAGACAATATTCGCAGGAAAACCTGGTCACCGACGCTAAATTCTAGGGGCTTTTGATGCTCTGTCCAATGGTGATGCCTATCCTGCGTAACTCAAAGCCGCTCTCTAATCAGCTTGACTATCTCCATTGTTTGCGTGATCATCTCTGGCCCTAACAACTTCTGCTGACCCATATCATCCCATGCTAGAGGAGATCTGCACTTGCTTCAATATAATACTTCAAATGTGGCCATCTCAATGCTCGTCTGATAACTATTATTGTAAGAGAATTCTACCAAATAAAGATAATCTTCCTAAGATCTGCCAAAATCTAAGGGACAAGCTCATAATATGTCTTCCAAGGTCTGAACGGTTATCTCTAACTGCTCATGTGTCTACAGATGGTAAGCTATACTGAACCTCAATCTGGTGTCCACGCTCTGGTACAAGCTCTACCAAAAATGAAAAGTGAATCGGGTGTTCTAATCTGATACAATGCTCACTAGAACACCATGTTGCCTCACTATCTACTTCACATACATGTATGCCACCTGCTCAGTAGACTATCCCACTCTAAAAGAAAGAAAATGTACCACCTTAGTGAGCCGATCCACTATCACCTAGACTATATTTTTACCAGTCGGGGATCTAGGTAGACCAATCATAAAATCTATCGTAATGTGCTTATATTTCCATTCAGGAACAGGAAGCAGCTACAATAACCCTGCTGGCCTCTGCTGCTCTGCCTTCACTTGCTGACATACCAAACAACGGGAAACAAACCTCGCTATCACCCTCTTCATGTCATTCTACCAAAAGTGTTGCTTTATGTCTTAACACATCTTCATTCCTCCGGGATGTGTGGAATAGGGAAAGCTATGAGCCTCCATCATAACATCTTGTCTTAGGTCCCCACTCGATACACAGAGATGATTTCCAAATCTAAGCGTTCCATCCTCATGAATTACCAACTCCTTCCTGAGACCAGACTCACATTCCGATCGAAGCTTTTGGATCTGTAAGTCTTCTGTCTGAGCTACTATGATCCTCTCTACTAAAGTAGACTGAATCTGTAAACTTGCCATGACTCCAATATCTTGAGGTAGACTCACTTTAAGTCCTATTTTTTTAAGAACTTCTAAAACATGCCTCTGTGATGTTAGGACGAATGTACTACCCCGTCTACTTAAGGCATCTGCCACCATGTTCACCTTGCCTGGATGATACGAGAGGTCTACATAAAAATCTTTCAGAAACTTTAACCATCTTTTCTGTCTCATGTTCAGGTCCTTCTGGGTGAGTACATACTTCAAGATCTTATGATTAGTGTAAATCTCTACTCGATCTCCATAGAAATAGTGTCTCCACAACAAGCGCAAACACAACTGTATCTAATTCCAAATCATAGGTCGGGTAGTTTTCTCGTGATCTCGAAGTAATCGAGATCATATGCTATCACTTTTCCATGTTACATCAATACACACCCGAGTTCCTTCCCGGATGCATCATAATATACTATAAATCCTCCCGATCCTAATGGGTGTGTCAGAATCGTCGTTGAAATCAATCTCTTCTTCACCTCTTCCAATGATGCCTGACATTCTGTTGACCAAACAAACTCTACTTCTTTACGCGTCAAACATGTCCAGGCTGCTGAAATCTTGGCAAAGTCCACTACAAATCTTCTGTTGGGTCTGTCAATGGTAGCTTATCGTTCGGATGTTAGCATTACCACATCCGAACCAATAGCTATCTGATACATCATACAACCATCCGATATCCGATCGAATGGGAGTATTAGCTCCCATATCCGTTACCGATAATTTTAGCGGATATCGGGTAATATCCGAACCAATAAACCACACAATTCCAAAAAAATGAATTATGAAGTAAAAAATTAACCAAACATAAACAGGAAAAAAAATTAGATAAAAAAAATCAAACAGAGAGGAAGAATACAGAGAGAGAAAACCGGAGAAGAAAAACATACCTAGAATGAAGATCCAAACGACATGTGCCTATTTGCTTCACAGTCTTCCTTAAGTTTGGGGGGAGAGAGAGGGAGTCTGTTTTAGTTCTAGGGTATGCTTGGATTGAGGGGAAAAAAATAAGCATAGTTAAGTGGGGCTAAATGAGGGAGAGTTAAGTAAAGGAAAGTAGAGTCAATACATAGAACCTTTTTTGGATTGGAAGGAGAGCTAAGTAGTGGTGTTTAATAACTCTTGCTTGGATTAGACGTTTTGGGTGAGGGAAAGATTAATAAAAATATGATAGTTACCAAAATAACCTTATTACATATGTCATAAAATTAAATTTGATTAAAATTTTAATTATATTTTGTCAAAGTATTTTCACAAAATGAGGAAGGTATGTGTTGACCCAAACTGGACCACTGTCAACCTGATTTAGAGGATTAACAAAATGATAACTGATATGATCCAATACGACACACCAAATTCAAGACAAGACATCATCAACGATCCAGTAAAACGTATCAAGTTCAAAACAGACGTCATCAACAAAGGTGTTATATTACAAATATATTTGTTCTCAGTCTGTAATTTTTTAATTTATTGAGTCTAGAAAAATGTACGTTGAGTCTCACTGAGTCATCTCAATCAATAGACACACTTCTCTAAGTTCCACCATACAAAACGAAACAATCCATGAACCAAACCGAACCACTCTAGTCCATTTAGAACTTCTGGTCTGAGGAAGACAGAGTTCGGGCCAAACTCTGCCTAAGGCAGAACTCGGGCCGAACTCTGACCCCTAAAAATTAACAACCTGATTTTTAGGAACACCCTGCTACGAGCTGTCCAATGTTCGATTTTTTGAATAATTGGGACAGAATTCTGGTCGAACTCTGCCTCCCCTGACTAGTATAAATAGGGCTTAATTTCTCTCATTTCAAATCATCACTCACTCTCAATCTTCTAAGCCTTATACACTCTAAGTCTTACTCTTCCAATCTACTAGCCATAAACTTTCTAAGCCCCAAGGTGCTCAGTGCGATTCAGTTAGAAGTTCTGTGCAAGAGTTGAAAAGAAGTCACTTGAAAAATTCTAAGTTTCGCCTCTGCGAAGTTTTAAGAAGTTGGCGTGCTCTTCTGAGTAAAGGCACGTGTGTACCCTATTTCATAAATAGTGCATTTCAATCCAGAGCTATAGTTCTCAGGCCTGGACTAGTCCTCTACGAGGAAAACAAGGTTATATCACTATGTTTGCGTGTGCTCTTCTAAACTCTTATATTTTTCGCATTATTAGTCTCTGATTATATGGTTGCTTCTGGACTTAGCATAGAGTTAATTTTTAATTGTTCATTATTGACACAAACTCTATTCACCCCCTCTAGAGTTGGCTATATGTTACTTCAATTGGTATCAGAGCTTCGGTCTCTTGATAAAGGATTAACATCCTAAGAGCTGATTCATGGCAACCACATAACCCATTTCCACCAACTATGGTGAAGAACAATCAACTAATAGGCCACCCCTATTTGATGGAACCAACTACACCTATTAGAAGACACGAATGAGTTTCTATTTGAAATCTTTCGACATTGACTTATGGACCATAGTCACAGATGGTTATAAGAAGCCTGCTAGAATTTTTGTTAAGGGAATCTCATAGAGAAACCCCACAACAAATTCACTGATCAAGAAAAGAATCAAGCTAGTCTAGATGCTAGGGCTATTAATGCTCTCTACTGTGACTATAGATATGACTAAATTTAACAAGGTATCTACATGTTCCACTTCCCATAATGTATAGAAGCTTTTAGAAGTGACTCATAAAGAAACCACTCAAGTCAAGGAATCAAAAATCAGTCGACTAACACAGGAGTATGAAGCATTCAAGATGAAGCCCAATAAGATGATCAAACAAATGATCACTAGATGACATAGTCAACCCTCTATCTTCCCTCGGTAAGGACTATTCTAACCATGAGAAGATACGTAAGGTGCTAAGGGGACTAACGAAGAACTGGAACCCCAAAGCCACGGCAATCATCGAAGGCAATGATCTCACCACTATGTCTCTGGAAACTCTGGTGGGCAAACTAATGATGCATAAGCTCGACCTCAAGGACTTCTAAGAATCTGCTCCAAAGGAAAAATAAATCGCTCCAAGTGCTCATCACCGAAAGACTACTCCAGATGAAACAGACGATGATGAATCTGATGGTGATGATCAAGCGCTCATGCTTCGCAACTTCAAGAAGTTTTTACCTTTCAATCAAAGAAAGAAAGAACAACACAAAAACGACGATGAAGAGCCTATCTGTTTTAGCTGAAAGAAGATGGGCATGACTAGTAAGGCTACCCTACAGCAAAAAAAGGGAGCCGATATGAAAGATCATACAAGAAGCTATCATCTCGAAAGTTTGCCAACACAAGCATCTGGAACGAAAGCGAAGCCAGTGACTCAGAAGAAGAAGAAGAGGACACTCCCCAAGATACTACAAATATCTGCCTAATGGCAACGTCCGACAAGGTAATAAATGATCCACTTAATGACTTTACTTTTTATGAACTTGGAGATGCTTTTAGTGATCTACTTGAAGATCACAAGAAGTTACTTAGCAAATACAAACATGCAAAGGATGAGATCAAGACTCATGAAGTTGAGATTCATAGACTATCATGCTTGCTTGATAATGTTAGAGATACATCTCCCACTGATAACAATGAACGTACTCAACAAAGACATGATCTTATCGTACTCAACAAAGAGGTCACAGAAGAGAAAAAGAAGTATAATGTTGTAGCTGTAAGAATTAGTACCTTGACTGCTAAATATGATAAAATATATACTACCTTTAAAAGATTAGAGATCAGGCTGGAGAAACAGGTTATTCAACCTCAAACAAAGTCTCACAGTCACAGCACTCACGTGAGACACAAGACTACTCAACACAAGAATACACGACATAGGAAAAACATACATATACATGCTGCACACAAACACGCGTTTATGTATACATACTCATACAACACGTCAATCATCCATACGTAGACATCATTATCTTTCTGCTCCTATCACAAACATGCATGCTACATGTCACTACTGTGGTAAGTATGGACACACTTCACCACAATATAGATTCAAAAGATTAGTTGATTTAAACTTATATGCATGGGTACCGAAGACTTACCTTTCAGGACCCTGAAGAATTTGGATACCAAAGGTCACATCTACTCATGGTGTAGGTGGACCTTCCTTCAGCTTCTAGAAGCAAATAGATTCTTGATAGTAGGTGCTCGCGACATATGACTGAAAATGAAAATCATTTCGCAACACTATCGATGAAAAGGGAAGGATATGTATCCTTCGGCAATAATCTAAAAGGTTAGATAGTAGGTAACAGTACTATTGGTAATCCTCCCTTTCCTATCATTAAAGAGGTATGTTTAGTAAGAGAGTTAAAGCATGACTTTCTCAACATTAGTCATCTTGCTGACAATGGATATGATATTAACTTTGGAAAAACTAAATGCTCTCTATATGATAGATCAACTGGAGACATCTTTTTTGAAAGGATAAGGGAAGATAACATCTATATATTCTTTCTTTCGAAAGATACTAACAATGCAGGAAGATGCCTCTATGCCCACAAGAATAAAAGATTATTATGGTATATGCGTCTTGGACATGAAAACATCGATACCATATCAAGAATGTCAACCAAGAAGCTAGTAAGAGGACTACCAGATATCACTTTCAAACAGGATACGGTATGTGCCGAATGTGAGAAAAATAAGGCGACTAAATCCTCTTTGAAATCCATCAACTCTGTACGGACTACTAGACCCTTGCAACTTCTTCTTATGGATTTTTTCGGTCCTAGTAAAGTTGCCAGTCTTGGTGAAAAACTCTACGCCTTTGTGATCGTTGATAATTTTACTCGCTTTAATTGGGTTTTCTTTCTTTCAAACAAAAGTGATACTATTTTTGTTTTCGAAACTTTTGCTAAAAAGGTTCAAAATAAAAAAGGTTTCATGATTACTCAAATTCGAAGTGATCATGGTGGTGAATTTGAAAACTCTGTTTTCAAAAAGTTTTGTGATTCAAATGGTTTTAATAATAAATTTTCGTGTCGTACAACTCTCCAACAAAATAGTGTTGTGGAGCGAAAGAATAGAACTCTTGGCGATATGGCCAGAGTCATGTTAAATCAATTTTCACTTTCAAAATATTTTTGGACAAAAGTTGTAACTACAGCATGCTATGTCTTGAATAGGGTTTTGATTCGACCGATTTCGAAGGAAACTCCCTATGAACTTTGGTTTGCTAGAACCCCAACTATTTCTTATTTTAGAGTGCTCGGTTGTCGTTGCTTTATCCTGAATACCAAAGACAACTTGCAAGTTTGATACCAAACATGATGAAGGTATTTTTCTTGGTTATGCTGCCAAGAGTAAACGATACAGAGTGTTCAGCAAACGCTCAATGATTGTTGAAAAATCTGCTAATGTTACTTTTGATAAGAATAATAGTTCAGCAGCTGTTCTTGATGACGACAATGATGTTCATATCAAATGAATAACTCCTACCCCTGAGAATATAACATCTAGAACCATTTCTCTGGATAGCTTACTAAAGAAGTTCCGCTTCACACCAGAACATCCAGAAAAATTATAATAGGTGATGTATCAAAAGGAGTAAGTAATCGTTCATCTATTAAAAATGTTTTAGAAGCTTTTTCTGATGAATTTTTGATATGTGTAATGCAAGAGGAACTCAATCAATTTGAAATAAATCAGGTTTGGCAACTTGTTCCTAAACCTGCTGATCATTCGATCATTGGTACTCGATGGATTTTTTATAACAAAGTTAATGAAGATGGTTCAGTCACACGTAACAAAGTACATCTTGTAGCTCAAGGATACAACCAAGAGGAAGGTCGATTATCGACTATGATGAGACGTATGCTCCTGTTGTATGACTTGAATCAATCCGTATACTTTGTGCCTTTGAAAATTTTCAAAAATTTTCAAATGGATGTTAAAAGTGCTTTTCTAAATAGTTTTATTAAAGAAGAAGTTTTCGTAAAGCAACCACCTAGTTTTGAAAACTATAAGTTTTATGATCATGTTTTCAAGCTTAAGAATGCTCTTCATAGCCTCAAACAAGCCCCTCGAGCTTAGTATGAACGCCTAAGCACTTTCTTACTTGAGAAGGACTTTTCAAAAGGAAAGATTAACACAACACTCTTTATAAAATTAATTGATGACAAAATTCTATTAGTGCAAATTAATGTAGATGATATCATCATTGGGTCTACTAATAAGATATTATGCCAAAAATTTGCCAAGTGATGCAGAATGAGTTCGAGATGAGCATGATGGGGGAGCTTAACTACTTCTTGCAAGTCAAACAAAACTCACAAGGAATTTTCATCAATCAATCAAAGTATACAAAGGATATGCTGAAAAAATTCGATTTTGACAACATAAAACCAATCACTACTCCGATGGCTACATCAACAAAATTAGAACCTGATGAAAGCGGAAAATCAGTCGACCAACATAAGTATCGAGGTATGATCGGTAGTTTACTCTATTTAACTGCTAGTCGCCCTGATATAATGTTTAGTTTTTCCTATGTGCTAATTATCAAGCTAACCCTAAGGAATCACACATGAGTGCAGTTAAGCGTATCGTTCGATACCATAGAGGCACTGTTACAATAGGCTTGTGTTATCCCAAAACCACATCCTTTGACCTAATTGATAATTTGGATGCTGATTTTGCTGGATGCAAAGTCGACCGTAAGAGTACCAGCGGCATGTGTCATTTATTAGGCAAAGCTTTAGTCTCTTAGTTTAGCAAGAAATAAAACTCTGTCGTACTATCCATAACAGAAGTAGAATACATAGCTGCATGACGTTGTTTTGTTCAGATTTTGTGTATGAAGCAAACCCTAGCAGACTTTAATTTATCTTTTGAGCATATTCCTATGTTCTGTGATACTACTAGTGCTATTAACTTGACTAAGAACCCTATATGTCACTCACGCACTAAGTATATAGAAATACGACACCACTTTCTAAGAGATCATCAATTGCAAGGCACTATTAATCTAGAATTTATTGACACTGATCATCAGCTAGCAGAATTTTTTACTAAACCACTTGGCGAAGAGCGTTTCAACTTTCTACGTCGAGAATTGGGAATCTTGGATGAAAATTCCATACAATAAATCTTGCTTACACAAATAGTAGTTAAATCAAAATCCGTATATGTTGCATTATTTTGGGTATAAGTCGAAAGGGTCCTTTTGTCAACCAAGCGTAAAAGCCTAAGTGGCACGGTGCCAAGTGTCTTCGGACTACCGCCAGCTGGGAACCGACCCCTAAACTAACCTGAGATGATTCACATATACTAAATAATGATTCACAAGTCTGTTGCATGTTCTACTAATTTTATGGCTAATAAAATCTACTATTTTCCAATTTTAGACTATCTTGCACCATAATGGCTGTGGTCTACTAATTGATGATGCTGCTGATGCATCTTAGTTATGATTTTGTTTTCACTACCAAAATACACTCAATTAGCGACGGATATTTAGCGACGGAAATCTTCCGTCGGTGTTAGCGACGGCTTCGTGGCCGCTCTGCGACTGAGTACCGACAACACGCCTTTGCCATTTTTTATTTTAATTTTAGGAGGAGGAAAGGTCGCACGTCCGTCGCTAGATTGTTGGTGTTATAGCGACGGATCCCCAGTCGTCGCTACGTAGTCGATTATTTGGCAGGAATTGTGTGGAGAATTGGCGGGACATATCTTCGACTACGTAGCGACGGATATTCAGTCGGATAATCAATAATAGCGACTACGTGGCGACGGATTATGAGCAGTCGCTATTCCGTCGATAAATTTATGTTCCAGACTTGAATGAAAAGGCGGGGGAAACTTTTAGCATTCCTCCCAAATTCAATCTTTCTTCTCTCTCTCTCTCTCTCTCTCTCTCTCTCTCTCTCTCTCTCTCTCTCGTGGCTTCGGTGAACGGCGTCGGCGTCCTCTCCTCTCTCTCTCCCGAAGTTAATCCTCTCTCTCTCTGTCTCTCTCTCGATCTCTCTCTATCTCTCTCTCTGTGTCGCGATGTCGACTTAGGGATAGCGGGGGCGGCGGGCTTGCGGACATTTGGGCTTGGGGCGGGGCGTCGGGGGCTGGGCGGCTGGCTTGGGACGGGGGTGTCGGGGGCTGGGCGGCAGGCTTGGGGCGGGGGCGTCGGGGGCTGGGCGACGGGCTTGGGGCGGGGGCATCGGGTGCTGGGCGACGGGCTTGGGGCGGGGGCGTCGGGGGCTGGGCGGCGGGCTTGGGGCGGGGGCGTCGGGGGCTGGGCGGCGGGATTGGGGCGGCGGGCTTTGGTCGGTGTAACACCCAGTTTTCTGAAATTGGGGTATTTTTGAAAATTTTATTATTTTTATTATTTATTAATGGTATTTTAGTAATAATATGATTTTTGGTGATTTTAGTTAATTTAAAACTATTTTCTAAGTTATGGCTTGTGATTTGGTTAACTACTAATATAACCCTAGTGTAAACCCTAGAGATTTCATAACCTAGAGACTACCATGACCATGTAATCCTAACCAAGTGATTAGGATACCATTTTAGCACTTTTTAGTCAAAAGGGTATTTTGGTAATTTATTAGAATTTATTTGGAATTATTTGGATTTATGTGATTTATTATTATTTAATTAGTTGATTAGTGTCATGTTAGCTCCTAACCTAGTTTAGCCTAATCTAGAGGTTAGCCACTAACCTAGGAGACTAAGTAGAGGATGTTAGCTTTATGTGTAAATACCTTAGGTTGGAAATATCTAAGATATTACTTCTTAGATATTTTAGAAACCTAGAAATATCTATTCCCTTAGTCAAAGACTTAGGGGCTAAGTTTGCAAGGTGGTAGGAGCCCTAAATATCTACTCTATCCCTCCCCATGGCAGCCAACTATACCCCCCTCTATATAATCACACCCCCTCATCAAAAGCCTCCTTTCCTTTACACCTAAAATCAAGTTTTTCCTACAACTTCACACCCTCACCATTCAATCAATTTAGCTCCAAATTGAGCCAAATTTCTTGCATTGGAACCCCCTACTATTGAGGATACTAAGGGAGGCTAGCTAGCAAGGTTGATCATCATATTGGCATCACCAAGTGAAGAGGACACCTCCCCCCAAAATCTTATTTTTATTGAGTTTTCACTCAATAGGTAAACAATCACAAAACCTATTAAGATTGTGTTTTCTCTCCATGGTTGCATGCATATAGGTATACCCTAGCTGTGGGTCCAGTTTGGTAGGACATGGATTGGGTTTGGTGTCCGTATCGGATACGTATCTGTGGGTTTAATTAAGTGTTTGGTGAAATGTCACTATGGTTTGAAAGTTGTTATTTTCCAAAACAAATTACACATTTGGGTAGCCCTTAGCATGCTGATCTCGAAACACTAGGACTGAGCACGAATTTGAGTCATGTCCGTGTCCAAAACGGACACGAATACTCTGTACACACACATGCACTGTGTCCTGTTGCTCGAGCCCCATTTCTCACTGTATACGACACTTCGACACACCAATTTTGGTGGACACGAAGGGGCCATGACTGACATGTCAGCCCCTAAGTGCCATGTCATCTCGTGTCGTATCGGACACATAATCACACGCGTACTGGTTTAGTTTACACTGCACACAGTGTTAAAACACGCACTGACACGACCTTCGTGTCGTGTCTAGACACGACGTGGACACAAAGTGTCAGGACTAAACCATAGCCCTAGACCTAGGCTACACCCTGACACGAGCACGACACGTATTGATGCGTGTGTCGTGTCCACGAGGCTCTGTCCTCGCTGCACGAGACCACGCCACGCGCGCGTTCAGTCCCATGCTGTTCGGGGCTCACGTAGGATACGACACGACACGTGGAGGGGTGACACTTGGTGGACACGAGGGGGCAATGTCTGCGAACATGCCCCCCAAGTTTCGTGGCTTATAGTGTTGTGTCGAACACGAATTCGTGTGTGCATTGATTTTACACTGACAGTGCACACAAGATATTTGGGCTCTGATACGGGCTCGGACACGACACTGTATGACACTTGGACACGTATCAGGCTGTGGGACACATAGCCCTATCCTAGGCGAACCTAGGGACACGACCACAAGACACAGGGACACGTGTACCGTGTCCTAGACCTAAGTGAACCTATGCACGACGCTGTGTCACTACACAGTGTCTGAATTTACCCGATTTGGGTTTTTGACCACTGGACATGCCGTGTCGTATCGTGGTGGACTCCCATGGACACACACGACACGTACACGTGTGGGGACACGATTACCAACCACTGTATTCGTGCATTAGTTGGTTTTTGGCTTGATTTGGGTTTACCTAATGTTAAGTAATGAACAGTGTATTCCTGGTATTTTTCTAGTATTTAAAATGAATTTCAAAATGATTTATATATATATATATATATGTATATTTGTGTGTATATATACTGTATATATAAGTATATATATATATATGAGTGTGTGGGTATATGTGTATGTGTATGTGAGTGTATATATATGTGTATATATGTAGGTATATAGATATGTGTGTGTATATATGTAATGTGTGTGTGTGTTGTGTGCCCCTTTCTCAGAAATCTGAGAACACACCCCCCTCTCACTGTTACACACACACACACACCACTACCCTCACAGCCCTCTAACCCACACACACCCCACACTCACACTCTCATCTCTCTCTATTATTCTCTCTCTATATATAAGTCTATATGCAATATTATATATATTTTTTTATGCAATATTGTATATATAAGTCTATATGCAATATTATATATATATAATTATATATATATATATATATATATATATATATATATATATATATATATATATATATATATATATATATATATATATATATATATGTATATATAAAATATATATATATATGTATATATATATATATTAAAAAAAAAAAAATATATATATATATATATATATATTATATATATATATATACATATATATATATATATATATTATATTTTTTTTTTATATTTTATATTTTATATATATATTATATTTTATATATATATATATTTTATATATATATATATATATATATATATATATATATATATATATATTTTATATATATATATATATATATATATATATTTTATATATATATATATATATATATATATATATATATATATATATATATATATATATATATATATATAAAATATATATATATATATATATATATATATATATATATATATATATATATATGTGATATGGCCTTGGTATTATATATATGTATTATATGGGTTATATAGTTGGGTATATATTGGTACATGTATAATAGGTTCATATATATATATTTTTTTTTTTCTGGTATTATATATATAATAGGTTCATATATATATATATATATATATATATATATATATATATATATATATATATATATATATATATATATATATATATATATAATTATATATATATATATATATATATATATATATATATATATATATATATATATATATATATATATATATATATGTATATTGATAGGTATATATATATAGTAGATTGGCCTATGGTATACATAGTGTATGCCTATAATGTATAGATATAGACACCTATATATAGTGCCTTAGATACTCTAGCCTATGGTTAATTAGTAGCAAGTTAGGATTGACCAATAGGTCTAGTAGACCTAGTTTAACTAGCAAGTTGACCCTTGTTGACCATTGTTGACCAAAGTCAACCATGGGTCAACCATGACCTAATTGACCTAGAGATGGCTTGGATGAACACAGAAGGACTAGTTAACTAGAGTTTGACTAAACCCTAACTAATTGATTTAAGTTTGACCACATGGGTTATATGGATAGCCCTATGTAATTTAAGATAAGTTTGGGGTTAAGTAAAAAACTTAGGAGTTGTGTCATGATTTGTGTTAGCCTTAGAGATTGACTAGAATTGACCATTAGTCAAGATTGACCTAATTACCTTGTTGACTAGTCTATGTTTGACCAAAACCTTAGTTAGTCTAAGTTTGACCTAGACTTGACTTAGATTGATCATGTTGACTAGTATTTGACTAGTCTGACCATTGTTGACCAAAATCCTAGATAACTTGACTAGTTAGGCTAGAATGTTGACCAAGAGTTGACTTTAACCTAGACTAGACCAGTTTGACCTTGTTTGACCTTATTTGTCTTAATTTGATTTCCTATGATCTAGTATGACTTCCTGTGACCTAGTTTGACTATTAGAGTTGACTTTTAACCAGATTGACCTAGAATCATGTAGTGTGTAATGTATACTTTATTTTTACCATTGTGGATACATTGTGACTTGTATTGCTCTGATTAGGAGCCATACATCTCTCCTCAGGCAGTATATCCTCTTCAGACATTCAGTTATCAGGCGAGTACATTCTCTGACCGTTTCATACTTGCCAGGATTTATATTCTTGCTCTAGATTACTTTACTTGATGCTGACACGATTGTTATCACGGATTGGTACTATATGGATCTTTTTATGAGATTTTATCCCTCTCGGAAGCATCAGATACTTTTGTCACGTGTGCTTCACTTACATCATGTATCTCATGCTTCTATTATCATGAATCTTCATGTATCAGCTAGTGACTCATGTACTCTCATGATCACCGAGCTTTCATGAATCTTCATGAATCACTCATGTATCACCCATTTATGGGCTTATCACGAATCTTAACATAACCTGAATGGATCCTTGTGTATTGATTGGGGAAACGGGGAAGTAGAAGTGGACATGTGAATAATTTTAAAGTAGTATAATCATGTGCAAACTCAGTAGTATAATCATGTATAAATTCTAGCTATTCACATGCCTATCTTATACTCTACATCACTAGCCACTTACAGTTCTCTATATACAGTAGATATTTTCTTTACAGCTATCTCTTTTACTACATGTATCTTCCTTCAGCAGTTCCTGTATTTTACTCTATTGCATGCTTTATATTTCCTATCATACTATGCACTGCGTGAGATGTATTGTGCTTGTTCCTGTCCTGACTGGACCTGTTGAAAATATTACAGAGGATGAGGATGAGGCCCTGGTGTCTTCCTATTATGGAGCAGGACTAGATGATACTTATGTTGTGGACCCTCAGCAGGATCCACCTGCAGCTGAGGATGTTGCCCCAGTAGTCTAGGCTAGTTTAGCTAGTTAGTCTTTTTCATATTATCATTTTGTCTCACATTCTGAGTTGTATTTTGAGATGTTGAGATGTATAGACCCTTAGACTTATTTTGTATATTGGGTTGATATTCTGGATGTTATGTTATCATAGACACTTAGACCTATTTCATCTATTGTACTGTTCTCTTTGAGTTACTGTCTATCTATCTTTCATTCTTCTACCCTAGATGTGATTGAGATTGTATTCTGTTATGTCATCTCCATTCGGAGAGTATATACTGTACATGTACCTTTATATTGTTAGATGATTGACCTAGGACAGTGTTCTACCGCCGACACCGCGGCGTAGGCTGGACGTACCCACTTCTCGTGCCCTTACTCAAGGGTGTGGGTCGTGACAGTCGGGGGCGGCGGGGGGCTTTGCTTATCAAATTCATCTGAGTTTATATATTGGCTAAGTAATGTGTTATCCATATTGGATGTTATCCATTAGTTTGGTGGTGTTTGTATTAATAAATGTGAATATGGAGTTTGAGTTCATGGTGTATATGTTCACTGTATCAAGGACAGTGCGAGTTCTTCATCTGCATAAGTCAGTTGTGTACTTCTATATAGATGTATATATCTATACATCTAACTGTGATATACATATATATGTGTATGTGTGCTTTAGAGAGTGAGGAATGAAAGACAGGCCTACCATGCCTATTAGCATGCAGGACGGCTTGGGGTATAATGTTTGATTGTAGACATGGTAGGAATTATAGGTAATTACTGCTAGTGTGACTAGACTAAGGTAGTGCTTGCTAGATAATAAGGACACTCTAGTATCCTAACCAAGTTAATTTTAGACTAGATATTTAGGATATAGCTTCCATATCCTAGAAGTGGACTCTTGTAATTTAAAAATAGATAGATTGACTCAGTTTGGTATCGGTATCGTACTATCGGTATCGGTATCGCACTATCGGTCAAGGTTCACAATATCGGTATCGGAATCGGTTTCGGACTATTCCTATGAGTATTGGTATCGACGATATCGGTAGTATCGACGGTATCGTATCGGAGTATCGGACCTTGGTATCAGAAAACAAATAATTATTAATAAATTATTTACATTTAAAAACATATATTTTATACATTTAGGCATAATTTTAAGTATTTCAGCATTATTTCTTAGTAGTTTTGAAATTATATGAAATAGTAGTCACCCTTACCGATTGGTTTTGCCGAATTGACCGGAACAAAGACCCCAATGTCGGTATCAATCAATATTTGGTATCGGTATCGGTATCGCACTATCGGTATCGAACTATCGGTATCAGTATCGATGTCGAACTATCGGTATCGAACTATCGGTATCAGTATCGGTATCGCACTATCGGTATCGGTATCGGTATCACACTATCGGTATCGAACTATCGATATCGAACTATCGGTATCGGTATCTGTATCGCACTATCAGTATCGGTATCGGTATCACACTATCGGTATCGAACTATTAGTAACAACTGTATTTAGATTTTTTTCTTTTCGAGCTAGAATACTAGCGGATCCACCAGTTACATGATTATATACTAATTCTGTTTAGTTTGTCTTACTATACAGATTTTTACATGTAATCTGTGATGGATTGTTATTTCGTTGATCGTACATGGATGTACAAATGACAACACGAGAGCAGAATATGTGTGAGTGACGATTTTCAGGCAGGCGTGGAAGTGTTTCTTAAGTATGCCATGAGCAAAGCTCAGTTTATGGACCGTAACAAAATCAAGTGTCCATGTCGTAATTGTCACAATAGACGTTACGAAGAAGTGGTGAGTGTAAGAGATCATTTGACCCGTAAGGGTTTCGTACGTGATTACGGCCTGTGGTCATCGCAAGGTGAACTATATGCCGAAAGACAGGTTGCGAATGCTGCTACTTATGCTTTTGATGATAATGCTGCAGCAGATTTTGTCGTCGATGACGATGAATGCTCCGTTGATTATGGAGACGTGCAGAACCTTGTACGAGATATAGGGTACGACGTGGCAGGGCCTAATTTTGATCCGGAGGATCCTAATCCCGAGGCGAAGGAGTTCTATGATATGTTTCAGGATGCTGAAACTTCTTTATATCCTGGTTGTGATCCACATTCCGTACTGTCAGTGACGATGCGGTTGTTGAACATAAAGTCCGATTTTAACTTGCCACAAACTTGCTATGATCGGATTACACAACTAATGAAGGAGGTGTTACCGAAGGAATCAAAAGAGCTTCTAAAAAACTTCTACAAATCGAAGATGATGGTCCGACAACTGGGACTGGGGTACGACAAGATAGATTGTTGTCGCAACGGATGTATGTTGTACTACAAGGAGAACGAGGATGTAGAAAGTTGTCGCTTCTGTAATACGGATCGTTACAAGAAAGTCAGGGAAAAATGAAAGTCAACTAGAAAATGACGTCCTTACAAGTATATGCATTACTTGTCGATCACGAAGCGCTTGTAGAGGATGTATATGTCTCAGAATACAGCAGAACACATGACGTGGCACAACGAAGAACGCACAAAGGACGATGGAGAATTATCACATCCTTCGGATGGAGAGACGTGGAAATATTTTGATTTTTGCCATCCAGATTTTGCTGCGGAGCCCAGAAATATACGTATAGGGTTATGTTCTGATGGATTCGCCCCTTTCGGGTAGTCGGGATCTCAATACTCCTGCTGGCCGGTCATTCTGACCCCTTACAATCTGCTACCATGGATGTGTATGAAGACTCCTTATATGTTCTTGACAGCTATCATACCGGGTCCCAAAAATCCGACGAAGAATATCGATATATATTTACAGCCGTTGGTAGATGAGCTAAAACAGCTGTGGGAGATCGGCGTCACGATGTATGATATTTCCAGGAAACAAAACTTTCAGATGAGAGCTTCACTGATGTGGACAATCAATGATTTTTTCGTATACGGTATGCTGTCGGGATGGAGTACTCACGGCACCCTGTCTTATCCGATATGCATACAAAATAGTAAGGCGTTCTGCCTTAAGCATGGAGGAAAAAATTCTTTGTTTGATTGTCATCGTCAATTTTTGCCCGCGAGTCATCCTTGGAGAAAGAACAAGGACGCATTCAGAGGTGAAAAACAATAATTTTCTCATCCGCCTGCCAGATTGTCGGGATACGATATTTGGGAAGATGTAAAGGATTTGCCCACTTTAATGGAAGATCCATCGAACAATCGTGTCGATGGGTTCGGACAAACCCATAACTGGACCAAATGGAGTATCTTCTGGGACTTGCCTTATTGGAAAGATAATCTTATAAGGCATAATCTTGATGTTATGCATATCAAAAAGAATGTGTTCGATAATATCTTCAATACCGTCATGGACATTAAAGGAAAGACGAAGTACAATCCAAAAGCAAGACAAGACATTGCCAAGATATACAAGCATCCTTATCTGAACTTGATACAAAGGGGAGCTGCTGGACAATTAAGTAAGCCGATAGCACAATACACATTAAGCAAGGAAGAAAGATTAATAATCTACAAGTGGGTATCTACTTTAAGATTTCCCGACGGCTATGTGTCGAATTTGTCTAGATGCGTTAACCTCAATGAACGCAAGCTAACGGGAATGAAGAGTCATGACTGCCACGTGTTTATGGAAAGATTACTGCCCAATGCTTTGAAAGAGTTGTTGCCTTCTGCTGTATGGGTTCCGTTGGCCGAACTATCAATATTTTTTAGGTATATTTTTTCAACTAAGTTGACTGTGCAACACATGGTTGAACTTGAGGAGAAGATTATCTTAACAATTTACAAGTTGGAGAAAATATTTTCTCCTGGCTTCTTCGACAGCATGGAGCATCTACCGATTCATCTAGCATACGAAGCCCGTGTCGGTGCATCTATTCATTATCGATGGATGTACCCATTTGAAAGGTACATAAATATCGATATAATTTAAGCTGAATTTCAGTGGGTTTTAAAATTCTTTCTTAATTCTCAAGATAATTTGTCTCTCTAGATACCTATACCATCTAAAGAAGAAAGTTGGCAACAAAGCTCATATAGAGGCTTCGATATGCGAAGCATATCTTATCGAAGAGGTGTCAAACTTCTGCTCTATTTATTTCGATACTCATGTTAAAACAAATCGAAATAGACCTCAAAGGAATGACGAGGACGTTGAGGATGGAGGAAGATTCAATGTAAGGGGCAAGCCTGTTGGGGCTAGTAAAAGACGGTGGTTGACAGACGACGAGTATGATGTCGCTCACCGATATGTCTTGTTAAACTGTGACATACAAGAAGTGAGAGATTTGGAGAGGTAAGTCAGTACACTTGCACTCGTTATAATCTCGAATTTGATGAAGTAAGTGACTACACTTATATATTCTTATTTTCTCTAATAGTGTATTTAGAGATGAAGTCAAAATGAGGAGACCCAATATTAACGATGAGGGACTTCAAAGAGAGGTTGATTGTACATTTCCGTCATGGTTTCGCAAATACGTAAGTAACTGTGACTATAATTGAGATTATTAATATATAATCTAAAATATTTAAATTTAAATATTTGTTTACAGGTTTTATTGCCTGAAACAACACTCACTCATGAGAGTGTTCGTTATCTGGCACTAGGACCGAAGAAACAAATAAAGACTTGGCCAGGCTATGTCGTTAATGGCTTCAGGTTTAAGTCAACTCAGAATGCTATAAATGTCGAATTTATCAATGACGGCATCAATACCAAGGATTCTGGTGTTTGCATAAGAGGCACCGTCTATGACGACGAGCCGAACTTTGACTATTATGGAGTACTTCGGGATATTGTAGATTTACAATATACTTGCCCATATGATATGTATATTGTGATGTTCAAGTGTGAGTGGTTCGATACGACACCAAATATCGGTTGGAGAATCGATAAACAATTTAGATTCGTCGATATAAATCATCGCAGGAGGTATAGAGTGTCCGATACATTTGCGATAGCAAATAAGGATGTTCATGACTACTATACAAGCTACCCAAGGCGTCGTAGAGATCGATTTGATTGGTGGACAGTATGCAAGATTAAATCTAGAAATACATTCAACGTTGGAGACCCAGCATACCAAGAGGACCAGATCGAAAAGTCCCAATACTTGGGACAACACTCAGATACAATGGATATTGAAGATATTGTTGAAGAAAATAGAGGGGAGAAAGAGGTTGATACACAAGACTTAGCTGTCAACCAGGGGAGAAAGAGGCGTCTTGTTCCAAATTTTGTGGCAGAAGAAGAAGAAGAAGAAGAAGAAGAAGACGACGACGACGAAGAAGAAGAAGAAGAAGAAGAAGAAGAAGAAGAATTTGATGGGGATGAGGATACAGATGAAATCGACGATGAAGATAAGGATGAGGATGAGGATGAGGAGGATGATGATGAAGACGAGGCCAAGGATGAGAACGAAGACGATGATTAGGTTAAATATTATTGTATATTAAAAATACTTCCAATTACGTGAATTAAGTTTGACCTCATAAAAGCAATTACGTGAATTCATGTTTTTTTCATTCGATTATTTACTTATTGCAGATGGCACTCCTCGTCTTTTTCGTCGCGGCGGCACTCGTCTCCCTACTGGTGGTATGTATATTTTAGTTTAGTTTTTTATATCCATTTACACTTTTATATTGTTAATTATGTTTGTGTGTTCTATTTACAGGTCATGATGGCTGGCCGTGGTCGTGGTGCTGGTCGTGGTGGTGGTGGTGGTGGTGCGAGTCGTGGTCGTGGTCGTACTGGTGCTGGTGGTCATGGTCGCATTCAAAGTTCTCGGGATGTTACCCCATCGAGCGAGCCCGACCCGGAGAGTACCCCGGGCACAGACGTATCCCGCCCTCGATCGACCACTTTATCGAGGCATGAGTCCGGATCTGCTTGCGGATCCGTTCTGCTATCAGAACCACCAGCAGCGGATCCACCAGGGGATTCCCCAGTTTCTGTACAGTAGGCCCCGGAGTACCCCCATATTCGGTTCTATCTGGTTACTGTACATACGCGGACCCGCGGATCCTCCGACGGTACCAGAAAGGCCGAGAGGCGAGTTTCGACGAGAGCTATCGCCCGCGGGAACCTCGTAAGTAAATTTAAGTTAATTTATTAAATTTCTTTCATTTATTCAATTAAGTAATCCAGTCGTTTCTTCTTTGTAGGTTTTTTCGTTTAATGTTGGCAGGGCCCTTGGAGAAATTATTAGGGCTAACTTCCACGGTCCCTACCTCAACTTTTTGTCGGTGCCCCCAAACGTGCAGTACGTCTGGCTCGACGAGTTGAGAGTATATGTCTATATCTTTTGGTTAATTATTAGTTACTCTTTAATCAACCAATTTTTAAATTACGTGATAATTGATTTTCTGTGTTAGACAACGTACTGGTGGCCCCCCCATCACGAGGAGGGGATCCGCAAGACCTACATAAGCGCTTGCTCGAAAAAGAAACGAGATATGATTCATGACCTAAAAAAGGGGCATACGAGGCCAAATTGTATCCGGCAGGAGTATTATGAGGACCTCTCAGGCATGATGGATACCCCTGCGTACAAGAAGAAATTGGAGAAGGCGAAGGTGAACCGATCTGCCGTGGGTCTTCATATGTGGGGATCAAAGTCCCACGCAACGACACTTGCAGATCTGGTGAGCAACCGTAAATTTATTTCACTATCGAATTAGGTATTATTAATTAAAGGAGTTAATTCGTTACTACGGAAATTTCGTATGCAGGCCCAACGGGTGGTGAAGGAGGGAAGGGTGCCAGAATCGGTCACCATGCACGACGTGTTCCAGCATACGCAAAAAGACAGAAGGATGGGAGCTTCATCGACGAGAGGGCCAAGGAGACTGATGTAAGTACTTATGTTTATGAGATTAACGTTAGAATTAAAAGTATTCGGACTATAACTTAGGTAAACTTAGGATTCACACTTAACCTAGTGAAACATAGGATTTAGATTACAACTTAGGTAAATCTTATAATATAAACACATTCATTTGATAGGCTGCGTATCGTGAGACCCTTAGTCGGGCTGAGTTAACCGACACCGAGGATGTCGGTGAAACGACGTCCTTCCGGACGCCCTCTTCTTTGGCCGCTCGGAACGACTTGTTCGTAGATACCGTCGGCAGCTTTAAGAAAGGGTTCTTGTACGGAGTCGGCTCCCTAGGGCCATTGCATATGACGACGTAGAGATTTCCACCAACACCGCCTCCTTCCGTGGCCCGGACAGACGATGATGTTAGGTCGCAGCTTACGCAGCTGCACGAGGCGGTGTCGTCCTTGCAGGAGCAATTTGCCACGTACTTTCCGCCTGCGTCTGCTACTGCCGGTCCGTCTACTGCTGCCGGTACGTCTGCTGATGGTGTTCGTCCGTCTTCTACTGGTCCGTCGACTGCAGGTGTCGGTCCGTCTTCCGTGGGCCATCTTTCTTTCAACCCTGATGCCCTTGTGGTACCGCTTACGACTGTGACGTTACTCCTGGATCTCATGTCCGCAGAGCAACTACGCCGACTTCCGAACAATGTCTATGACGGCTAGCCTTCGTACCTTGTGGAGGAGTATATTCGTCGGTCACATATGGGATTACCACCACCGGACAATCGACCTCCTCCTCCTTAAAATATTGTATTAAGAAAATTTGGATTATTTGTGAGAGTTTTGAACTAATTGTGCTATAATCGGCTTATAGCACCGGATATTATGTTACTCTTTAGGATAATTGATATTTATTTTCTATTAATTTGGTTTGGTTTGTGATTCTTGGATAATTGGTGTGCATTAAATTCGTACGTGCATATTTGGTCTATGTGATTCTTGGCTAATTGGTGTGCATTATATATTTGGTCTCTGTGATTGTTGGATAATTGGTGTGCATTATATATTCATTTGGTTTATGCATATATTTGTGAACAGGGAAAGTGCTGTAATTTTTTTCCAAAAAACTCAGTTAGCGACGGACTAGTGACCGTTTAGCAACGAAAAATCCCAGTTGTCGACGGTTTGTTGACAGATTAGCCATCACTATCTGGAGTTTTTAAAGTGTTTCCAGATAGCGATGGATGCTCGACGGATTATCCGTCGACAAGGTTCTGGTGGTATAAACTTCGACGGAATAGCGACGGCCTATCCGTCGCCAGGGCGACTGATAATCAGCCGCTAAGCAGTCGCTCGCTCTAACGATTGCTTTGCAACGGACTATCCGTCGACATGGTTCTGGAAATGCATGACATTTCCAGAACCATGGCGACGGATAATCAGTCAGTAATCCGTCGCTGTGGCGATGTTGTAGCGACGGATTAGCGACTACTCTTCCGTCGCTATGGTACTGGAAATACCATGCATTTCCAGAACCTGATCGACGGATAGTCCGTCAGCACGCCGTCGCTAATCCGTCGTTCGTTACCGACGAATACCGACGGATGAACGACAGAATGATATGCTCAGATACGCTATTAAGACGGGTTACCGATGAAATTTTACATCGCTATTGTCTACACAGTTCAGTACTTAATAGTTGAAATAGACGACAGTCCGTCGGAAATGCGTCGCTAATGCTTCGTATTGTGACGTCGACAATCCGTCGCTATTCCGTCGTTTGACGACAACTTAGCGACGGACCGTTATTAGTGACGAGCTGATTGTCGACGGATTTTTTTGGCCAAAATTCGTCGGTCATCGGTCGCTATTCGTAATTACTGTCGGATCGGCGATGGATAGGGCCGTCGCTAAAACGATAAATTTTGGTAGTGTTTGTAGTTTCATTTTATGCACTCTAGTTACATTTCTGCTGTGTTTCTTATTTTATTTGATATGTATGATTGCGAGTTTCTCATGATGGATTATCAAAAACTGCAAGTGTTCTCTATTAAAGTTTGGTTATGGTTATGTTGTGTGCTTGCTCTTTTCACTTTGTCTATCCTTTATCTCCTTATGGGAGAGCTATGCAATATTTCGCTAAGTCACAAAGGGGGAGAATAATAGATATTTGATGTGATAATGCATACGATGTGACATGTATTGTGGTGTGCTTGGATAAAAACTTTGTATCAGGACGAAAATGGAAATATCTATTTGCAGGGGAGCCACTTCATACGTACAAATTATTTTATCTCCTACAACATATGTCCAAGTATGAATATTGAGACATACAAATAATATTTTGTCAATTATCAAAATAGTGGAGATTGTTGACCCAAACTGTATCACAATCAACCTGCTTTAGAGAATTAACAAAATGATAATTGGTACGATCCAATACGACACATCAAGTTCAAGACATGACATCATTTATGATCCAATACAACGTATCAAGTTCAAGACAAACATCGTCAACAATGTTGTTACATTGCAAATGTATTTATTCTCAGTCTGTAATTTTTTAACTTATTGAGTCTAGAAAAATGTACGTTGAGTCGCACTGAGTCATGTCAATCCCTAGACATACTTTTCCAAGCTCTACCATACAAAATGAAATAATCCTTGAACCAAACAAACTAATCTAGCCCATTTAGAACTTCTGGTCTGAGGAAGACAGAGTTCGGGCCGAACTCTTCCTAAGGCAGAACTCGGGCCGAACTTTGCCCCCTAAAAATTAGCAACCTAATTTTTAGGAACACCTTGCTGCGAGCTGTCCAACGTTCGAATTTTTGAATATTTGGGACAGAATTCTGGCCGAACTCTGCCTCCCCTGACTAGTATAAATAGGGCTTGATTTCTCTCATTTCAAATCATCTCCCACTCACAATCTTCTAAGCCTTATACATTCTAAGTCTTAGTTATCCAATCTACTAGCCACAAAACTTCCTAAGCCCCAAGGTGCTCAGTGCGATTCAGCTAGAAGTTCTGGGTATGAGTTGAAAAGAAGTCACTTGAAAAATTCCATGTTTCATCTCTGTGAAGTTTCAAAAAGTTGGCATGCTCTTCTGAGTAAAGATATGTGTGTACCCTATTTCATAAATAGTAGATTTCAATCCTGAGCTAGAGTTCTCAGGCCTGGACTAGTCCTCCACGAGGAAAACCAGGTTATATTGCTGTGTTTGTGTGTGCTCTTCTAAACTCTTATATTTTTGTATTATTACTCTTTGATTATATATGTCACAACACGCACCCAGTGTAGGGGTACGAGAAGTGGGTACGTCCAGCCTATGCCGTAGTGTTGGCGGTAGAACGCTGTCCTAGGTCACATACATCTAACAATTATAATGTACCTTTACAATATATACTCTACGAACGGAGGACAATGTAGAAATGTACAACTCAATCACAGCTAATGTAGAAATACGATAAGATAGATAGATATGAAAGTCGCCAAATGAAATACAACGGGAGAAGAAGTCTAAGTGTCTAAGATAACATCTCCACAACATCCAGAGTAACAATATCCTAAATAAGTACAAAATGTATCCAAAATAAGACAAGATAATAAGTAAGATAACTAGTCTAGCTAATTAGCCTAGACTACTGGGTAGTGTCCTCTGCAAGGACTGGGTCCTCTTAGGAGTCCAGCTCGTAGGTGTCATATAGGACTGCTCTGTAGTACGTAGGACATAACTTCTCAATGTCATCTGTAATATTTCAACAGGTCTAGTCAGGACAGGAACGAGTACAATACATCTCACGCAGTTCATAATATGACAAAAAATGTAAGCATGCAATAGAGTAAGATACATGAAACGCTGAATAATATATACGAAGTAAAATAGATGACTGTAAGGAAATATCTACTATAAGTAAAGAACTAACTGTGGCTATTGATGTAGAGTACAAGATAGACATGTAAACAGCTTCAATTTGCACATGATTAAACTAAGAGTTTGCACATGATTACACTACTTTGAAATTGTTCGCAAGACCATTTATACTCCCCCGTACCCCAATCAATACACAAGGATCCAGACAAGTTATGTTATTGTACATGATTTCACAAGGGGGCTCATAAATGGGTGCACATAAAGTAGACATGAGGGGATCTGTGAACACGAGAGTACATGATTCACAAGAGTGCACATGAATGGTAAAGCACATAAATATATGATGTACATGAAAAGTAAATGACATGACGTATCTCGATGCTCCCGAGGGGGATAACATCTCATGAAGGGACCATATAGTACCAATCTGTGTAAACAACGTGACAGCATCAAGTAAAGTAATCTAGAGCATAAATATAAATCCTATCAAATATAAAACGGTCAGAGAATGTACTCGCTTGATATCCTGAGTATCCGATGACTATAGATGTCCAGACAGAGTAGATGAGTCCTATTTAGAGAAACACAGGTCATAACATGTCCAGAATGGTAATATTGAACTTTATAATACATTCTATATGAATTCTAGGTTATTCTAGACTAAAGTCAACTCTTGGTGAACTCTAGTCAACTTCACTCGTCAAACTAGGTCAACCAAGCAATACTAGGTTCAAGCCTAGTCCAACAAGTCTCACTAAGCCTAAGCAAGCCTAGGATAGCACTCAAACACAATCAAAAGGACAAAACAAGTTATCACACACACAAATACAAACTATGTATATTTATACCTATACAATATATTTATACCTATACAATATATATTGGCATTCATGTAGGCTACTGCCTAATACATAAGCAAGGCATAAACATGGTATATATATAAATAGGGGTGACTATATGTGTCAAACATTGTAGTGGATAGTGATATGGTGTGTGTGTGTGGACTGCAAGTTAGAGAGTGTGTGTGTACAATGAGTAATAGTGTATCAGTGAGTGATACGTGTCACGACCCGCACCCTAGAGTAAGGGCACGAGACGTGGATACGTCCAGCCTACGCCGCTGTGTCGGCGGTAGAACGTTGTCCTAGGTCAAACATCTAACAATATAAAGGTACCTGTACAGTATATACACTCCGAATGGAGGTGACATAACAAATACAGTCTCAATCACATCTAAGGTAGAGCACGACAAAAGATAGATAGATAAGAACATAATAAATCTACAGAGAAAATAATCCAGATAAAGTCTAAGTGTCTAAGATAAATACATAACCAGAAACATCAGAAAAAATAAACTCCCAGTATATACAATAATGTATCAATGAGAAGACAAGGTAAGAGTCTAAGCTAGCAGTCTAAACCACTGGTGGTAGATCCTCTACTGCAAGTGGGTCCAAGTCACAAGTGTCGTCTAAAGCTGCACCATAATATGTAGTCACCAAAGCCTCATCATTCGCTGTAAAATTTTCAATAGGTCCAGTCAGGACAGGAGCGAGTACAGTATATCTCAACAAAATCATAACAGATTAGGAAATATAAACATGCTAGAGAGTAAGATACAGGAAGCTGAAGAATAACATGATGTAAAAAGAGAGAGACTATAAGTAAATAGCTACAGTATATAGAGAACTATCAGTGACTAGTGATTCAAAGCACAAGATGGTTATGTAAATGGCACGATGTTGCACACGAGTAATCTAAAGAGGTTGCACACGAGTAATCTACTGGATTGAATACATAACCACTTCTACTCCCCCGCCCCAATCAATACACAAGGATCTAGCCAAGTTATGTTATTGCATACGAAGTATAGACGTACACGAAGATCATGTGAACACATGAATATATACGATTTCACACGATTTGTACATGACTGTCACGAATAGAAGGAGTACACTATGCTCACGATAAAGTACACGAATATGAAATACCCGATGTATCTGCTAAGGGGATAACATCGCATGACAAGATCCATATAGTACTAATCCGTGTTTCTAACGTGTCAACATCATGTAAAGTAATCTAAAGGAGGAAATATAATCCTAAATTAGATATGAAATGATCAGAGAATGTACTCGCCTGTATCCTGAGTATCTGAAGAGTATCTACTGTCTGAGGAGTGGTGTCTGTCTCCTATAGAACAGTACAAGTCACTATAAGTCTAAAATGATATAACAGACTGCTACAATGCATCTACATGAAGTTTGGGTTCAAACTAGACTAAAGTCAACTCTAGTCAACTAGACTAGTCAAACAAGGTCAACTAGGTCAAGCCTAAGCCAAACAAGTCTCACTAAGCCTAACCAGCCTATTCTAGCAAGCACACGCAATTTCTAGCCTATACAAGCCAACTACACATCTTAACTGGCATTCAAGCCATATACACAGGCTATGAGCCATAGGTATACACCCATAGGCTATGTACCCTGTATATAGGCCATATAGCTATATCATACATAGACCATTACACACCTTTCACACATATACACATTTATTTAATTAAATATAATTAACACACATTCATATAAATATAGACTATATGATAATATCTCATATAGGTGTACATATATATATATATATATATATATATATATATATATACATAGGGTGATAGGGAATAGCATGTGTGTGTGTTTGTGTACATGAGAGGGTGTGTGTGTAGAGTTGAATTTGTGAGAGGGTATGTGTGTTAACAGTGTAACACCCATATTCTGAATACGTATTTTGTCAAGCTTGTATGTATTTCAGACCTGTATTTATTTTCTCGGATTTTGGCATGTACTTGTAATAGGCTTGACTTGCAGATTTTGGTTCTCGTAATTGGGTTTTACCTGGCTTGGTTTATTTTGTGGAGGAGAATTGGTTTGATTTGGTTTGGTTTGGTTTAACATGCATTGGAACACCGGAGCCTATGTTCAACCCTCTTTATTATCCCTACCTAACTCTCTCTCCTCATTACTTCCCTCCATTAATTTCTTCTTCTTCTTCTTCTTCCTCTACACAACACACCATCACCCATAGGCAAGTGCACCTTACAACCACATGAGAACCCTATTTTATTTGTCCATTAGCTAGATTAGGCCATAGAGATGAACATTAGAACTTGACATTTTGTGATTTGGAGTCTCCTTCGTTCTAGATCTAAGTTTTCTCTATTTTTGGATTTACATGGTTTTGATCTATTTTGGTTGAATTTTTGTGGGTTTTGATGCTTCCATGTGGAAGAGAATTCAATTTTACTCAAGTAGGACCTTTGAAAATCTAGATTTGGTTTTGATTTGACCAAGATATGAAGAATGGAATTTTTGTTGTTCTTGAGCTTTCTCTCGGCCTGGAGAAGAAGACTGCAGCATGCGCTCTTTAGCGCAGTGCTGGACTGCGCACCCCCTCTCGGCTTGCGCTCTTTAGCGTAGCGCCGACCGCGCTGCTTGCCCCTTGGCGAACTGCGCTCATCCCCGTGCGCCAACCCTTCCTGCGCACTTTACCCTGCGCAGTTCACTCCTGCGCAGTCTGCTAATGCACAATCTACCCCTGTGCAGTTCACTCCTGTACAGTCTGCTCATGCGCAATCTAACCCTGCACACTTCACTCCTGCGCAATCTGACCCATGCTTTATCCCTCCTGCGCACTTCACTCATGCGTAATCTGACTCCTGCGCACTTGACCCATACGCCATCTGCCCCTGCGCCCTGTGCCCCTGCGCACTTGGCACCCAGCGCAGCTGACACCCTGCGTAATCCAACCCCTGACCCCTTGTGCAAACCATTGGTTCTTGGAGTTTTGGTTTTATTTCTTTAAGCTTGGCTCTTCTATAGCCCTGTATATTGATATTTTATTAGATACTTTACGCCCATTTTATATCCTTACGCCTTTTTTCATGAACTTGATTTTACTTAATATGTTTGGAATGACTATTGTACATGGTATGGTATGACAAGGAACTAGCATAACACGACAGTGACCCGTACTGGTGCACTCCTGATATGACCAACCTGACATGATAGTGGCCCGTCGTGGCGCACTCCTGACAAGTACCTGACATGATTTATCTTGATGCTGTTGCGACGGCTAACTTGACTCGTACAATCAACTTGACACCGTGGGTGTTCCTGCTTGCTTGCTTGTGCAATCCACTTGTCTTGTCTTGCATCATGTCTAGGACGTGACTCCCTGGTTCCCACGGTCAGGGATTCATACTGAATATGGATTAGGCTAATGACTAGATCAAACTATAGTTCATGGAGAATTTCCAGTCACAGGCAATCTCGTTATCTGGGCGCTCTTAATTGGACTTGTAGCTTGCCGACGAGTAGAGCACATTTCCAGTACACTGTCATGTGTTGCACCCTCTAAGTCACCTAAGGGTATATCGTCTTCGGGGTGATGTACCCAACCATACTCGCAACCCGCAGAAGGATAACTGGATGGTCTGCAGGGCTTGGGACTGGGAAATTCTCATTGCATCTTGTTAGTAATTAAGGCTTATGATAACCCTAGTTAGTTAAGTAGTAAGCTGTAGTAATTGCTTGGCCGCATTATGAATGGATGGAGTCCAGCCTTGTCTAAGTCTTGTCTAGCCCCTATACCTAGAACTCTTGTACATGCTTGTTTTACTTATCTCTAACAATAAATGGGTAGAGACAGAGTGCTGTTCAGGCGAATGGTTACAACCTCGGTCCTTGTTTGGTTTACGGGTTGTAACCTGGCTCCCAGAATGGTTCCACGTCCCTAGTCGTTTATTGTCCTAACGTGCTCTTGATTACTTGTACTTTTCTTTTATTTTCTTATGTTCTGATATGCTGGCTTTTATTCTTATTTCGTGGCCTCCTTTGTGGCACTTGCTCTTTCTGGGGTTTGACCCAGCTGGTTTGTTGTGGCCAGATTTTGGAGCAGCACCCGAGGATCTACCGAACCTCCAAGCCGATTGTGGCGACTAGAAGGAACCCAGGCTATGAGTGGGTTTTCTATTTTGTTTCGCTCACTCTATTGTAAAGTTATTCTTTTTAGGCGTTTAGCCGACGAGCACCTGTTAGCTCAATGCACCTTTACTTACTATTTGCCTACGGGCTGTAAACATGATTAACAAATCCTAGGGTTGATCATGTATGACTTAACTCTTGTTAGTCCTAGCATTTTGTACGACTAGCTTCATGATCAGCTGATATGTAATATTTGGGACACCTTTTATTGTATATTTGGTGGTCAAACATCTTGGGATTATATTACTTGCTTGTGATTGAGACAATAGGCTTGACCATAAGAGACCGTTGGCTTATAGTAAACCCTCATATCTAGACAGCCGTGACCGTATAGTTGAGATGTATTCTATTTCAATATACATAGCTGGCTATGTACGCCCCCGCTCTCCAGTATTCTGGTTCTGGGGCGTGATAAACAGGAATTGAAGAGTGTCAATAGAAAAATAGGAAAAACAGTGCAAGGGAATCATGGCAATGGCAGTGGCTAGCTAGGGTGTAATATGATGTGTAATAGGTTAGGAGATGTGTCTCATGTGTGTTTGTGTAAAACCTGAAAATAGTGAGTGTGTGTGTGTATGGAGACAGTGTCACATGAGGGTGAGGGTGTGTAACAGTATAGAATTAGCTAGTAAGTGAGTGAAATAAATGGGGGTGAGTACCTTGAAGCATACGGCGATTTACAATTAATCGCCAATCAGATCCGGGGTTCATACGAAGTTCGCCATGAAGATATGATCCCTTATCACCAAATAGCGATCGACATCATCTCGTCCTTGGAAGGATTCTTCCTAAAACATGTTCCCAGACTACAGAATATTAAAGCCGATGCCCTAGCAGGCCTGGCCGCATGCCTAGCGGTACCAAATCAGGCTCATTATCTGGTTGACATAATAGGCCGTGAATTGGTCTGTCCCAAGAATAATGTTCAATGTGTTGAGAGTTACTCCGCTCTGATAGTCGATGAAGCACCAGACTGGAGACAACTATTCATCGACTTCGTAGTCTACGACATCCTGCCCGAGAATCCAAAGGAAGCCACTTATATCAGAAGACGTTCCCTCAGATTCTTCTATAATACGGAGACGAAAATGCTGTATCGATGATCATACGATGGATTACTGCTTCGATGTCTGTCAAATACAGAAGCCAAAGAAGCCGTGTATGAAGCTCATGATGGCATCTGTGGGGCCCATCAACCTTGTCCAAAACTACTATATCGCCTTTCCCGAATGGGCTACTACTGGCCTACGATGGTTGGCGATACGATTGACTATGCAAGAAAGTACAAAGCCTGTCAAGTCCACGCGGATTTTATCCACCAGCCATCCAAATTTCTACATCCGACGGTGGTATCCTGGCCATTCGAAGCATGGGGAATGGACATCATCGGTCCGATTACTCCGCCTTCATCCCGAGGACATTGCTTCATACTCGCATTCACAGATTACTTCTCCAAATGGGTGGAGGCTATTCCGCTGGCAGAAGTGAAGACGTCAAACGTGATCAGCTTCCGCAAGCATCACGTCGTCTATCGGTTTGGACTGCCCCGAAGGATCATCCACGACAACGGTCCATAGTTCGTAAGCCACGCCTTCTACCGGTTCCGTGACAAACACCGGATACAGAATGTTACTTCAACGTCGTACAATCCGACAGCGAATGGGCTGGCAGAAGTAGGGCTGTGCACAAACCGACCAAACCGATGAAATCGACCCGAACCAAACCAGACCGCTCGGTTTTTAACCGAACCGAAGGACTATTTGATTTGGTTCGGTTGAAAAATGAAGGAAACCGACTGGTTCGGTTCGGCCAGCGGTTTATCCAAATAAAAACCTGACTAAAACCGAACCGAACCAAGCCTACACATGTCAGGTTTATTTTAGGGTTTAACTTAAGCATTGGGTCATTACTCATTAGGTGACTTAGGTCAATACTCGATACTCGATAGAGAACGAAGAGGCGGCAGCTTCTCATTTCTCTCCCTCTCTTCATTTTTTCTCCAAGTCGAGCAACTCCTCCTCCTCCAAAATTTCATCCTCCGACCGGATCGGCCCTCCGTAGTCCTTCTCTTCCTCCAATCTCCTTCGAATCGAGACTCCAAGTCGCCCAATCTCTATCCAGTCGACTACAAACTCGATCCCTAACTGGTAATTTTTTTCCTAACCCTAACCCTAGTAATTTTTTTCCAAATTTTCTGCACAAGTCACAGTTTGGGTTAGTGTTTATTTTCCCTAGTAATTTTCCCAATTTTTTTCCCTAGTAATTTTCTTCCCAACCAGGTTAGGGTTAGGGTTTGTTTTCCTAACCCTAACCCTAGTAATTTTTTTCCTAATTTTTTGCACAAACTAATATGATACAGGGACATGGACAGGTTTATTTCTGCACAAGTCAAAGTTTTTGTCACTGTGTCTGTGCTGAAAGCCTGAACCTGCTGGTCATGGCTTCTTCATCATCATCTTCCTCTGTAAGATAAATTAAATTATGTTACTTTTCATTTTTGTCTATTATATTTTCCTCTTTGTGTATGAGTTGAAATTTGAAACATTTTTATTTTTGTTGCACAGCTAGTTTCGTCTCCTGTTTGCAATGCAACTGCAAGTACAAGTGAAACTAATCTAATATCAAGTTCAAGTCCAATGGACGAGTCTCCAGCTATTGCATATGATGAAGGTGAGGTTCCTCCAAGCTCAAATAATAATAATCCAGCTTCATTTAATAGTCTTGGTAAGAGGAAACCCACAAGGCCCCCTGCAGCAGCTTGGGCACACTTTACCAGAGTTGGCCTCCGAGCAAGGTGCAACTACTGTGGTAAAGATTATGCTAGTGACCCAAAAAAAAATGGTACTTCCAATTTGAATACTCATATCAGTCTTCAATGTAAAAAGTTCCCTGGTCGAGAGTCGAAACAAAAATCCTTATCTTTTCAACCCAAGAAAAGTGGGGAAGATGGAAGCAATCACAAACTCATTGCCACCTCCTATGATCCGGAGTATCTTCGAGAGTCAGTAGCCAAGTATGTTATCAAAGAGGAGTTGCCATTTCGGCATGTAGAGAGTGAGGGGTTTAGAGACTTGTGTAGAGACTTTGAACAAAGATTTAGTGTTCCATCTCGTACTACTATTACATGAGATGTTTAACATATGTATAAGATGGAGCGTGAAAGGTTGAAGGATATTTTGGTTAGTGATCATCAGAAAGTTTGTCTTACCACAGACACATGGACATCTATTCAAAATATGAATTACATGTGTCTCACAGCGCATTATATAGATAGTGACTGGAGTTATCAAAAAAGAATCATAAACTTTTGTCAAGTTCTCGACCATAAAGGTGAAACCCTTGGCAAGTCAATTGAAGCATGTCTATTGGAGTGGGGGATTGAAAAGGTATTGACTGTGACAGTTGACAATGCAAGTGCTAATGATACAGCTATTTCATTCTTGTCAAAGATAGTGAACAATTGGAAAGGTTCAATTATGGGTAGTCAATTTATCCACATGAGATGTTGTGCATATATACTGAATCTCGTTGTCACAGATGGTTTAAAAGATTATCATGAGTCAATCAATAAAATTCGTGATGTGGTGAGATATTGGAGAGGTTCCCCAGCAAGGTTGCTAAAATTCAAGGCATGTGTAGACAAACAAAGGATAACTTCAAGGGCTCTTTTATGTCATGACGTTCCAACCAGGTAACAAGAATTTTGTTTACTGATACTCCAGTTTAATTGATACATTGGTTTACTTTAATTATGCTTAGTTTCTTTGCAAATGCAATGTGTTAGATATTAGAAGCTTGATATATTGGTTTACTTCAATTACTTCAATTCCTTCAAATGCAGAAAGCTTGATATTAGAAGCTTGATATATTGGACCATTGGTTTACTTCAATTTCAAGCTTAGTTGCTTTGCAAATGCAGAAAGTTTGATACATTGGTTTACTTCAATTACTTCAAAGGCTCTTTTATGTGCAGAAGCTTGATATTAGAAGCTTTGCAAATGCAGAAAGTTTGATATTAGAAGCTTGATACATTGGTTTACTTCAATTACTTCAAATGCAGAAAGTTTAGTCGATATTATAAGCTTGATATTGGTTTGAATTTACTTCAATTACTGCAAATACAGAAACTTTACTTCAATTACTAGAAAGTCTGATATTAGAAGCTTGATACATTGGTTTACTTCAATTACTTCAAATGCAGAAAGTTTAGTTGATATTAGAAGCTTGATATTGGTTTGAATTTACTTCAATTACTGCAAATGCAGAAAGTTTACTTCAATTACTAGAAAGTTTGATATTAGAAGCTTGATACATTGGTTTACTTCAATTACTTCAAATGCAGAAAGTTTAGTTGATATTAGAAGCTTGATATTGGTTTGAATTTACTTCAATTACTGCAAATGCAGAAACTTTACTTCAATTACTAGAAAGTTTGATATTAGAAGCTTGATACATTGGTTTACTTCAATTACATCAAATGCAGAAAGTTTAGTTGATATTAGAAGCTTGATATTGGTTTGAATTTACTTCAATTACTGCAAATTAAGTCTACAGAAGCTTGATATTGCTTTGTTGCTTTATTAGTCTACAGAAGCTTGATATTGCTTTGTTAGTCTACAGAAGCTTGATATTGCTTTATTAGTCTACAGAAGCTTCAATTACTGCAAATTAAGTTGATATTAGAAGCTTGATATTGCTTTGTTGCTTTATTAGTCTACAGAAAACTGATACTTCATTTGCCCAAGCTTTGTTGCTTCATTTGTTGCATTTTTTTTTGTAAATTAAGTTCTTCATGACTAGAAAAAACTGATACTATTTTTTTCCATTACAACAAGGTGGAATTCAACTTATTTGATGTTAGACACCGCCGAAAAGTTTCAAAGGGCATTTGAACGCTTAGAAGAGGAGGATGGTCAATTTGTGCATGAATTTTATAGAAGTGGGACGAAATTGACTCCTTCTGTTGATGATTGGAATAATGCCCCTGCTCTCACAAAGTTCTTGAAGGTATTTTATGATGCAACTTTGAGTTTTTCTGGTTCTACATGTGCCACATCCAATGAATTTTTATGGCAATTAGTTGTTATTCATGAACAATTAAAAACTTGGATGTCTAGTAAAGATAAGTTTCTCCAGTCTATGGGTGATAATATGAAAAAAAAGTATGATAAATATTGGGGAAGTTATGAAAAAATGAATCCCTTTCTATTTGTTGCTATACTACTTGATCCACGTCACAAGGAAGACGGTCTTGAATTTTGTTTTGGAGAATTATGTGGTGAAGACATTGGTAGAGAATTGACAAATAAGGTGAAGATTTTTTTGCATGAATTGTATGAAGAATATAAACTGCTTTATCCTGAAACTGGAACTGAAGAACATCCAAATGAGCAAAATTTGGTCAATGAGGTTGATGATGATAATGGTGATGTTAGTAGGACAAAAATTTGTTCTCGCTATCTCAAGAAAAAGAAAAGAAAGGTGGTTGGGGAGTACAAAACAGAAGTAGATCAATATTTGATGGAATCATGTGAAGCAGACAAACCTGGCTTTGATATCTTTGAATATTGGAAGAAAAATTCAGATAAATACATGGTTTTATCTTACATTGCTAAAGATATTTTGGCTATACCTGTTTCTACTGTGGCTTCTGAGTCGGCTTTTAGTACCGACGGTCACGTTCTTGATCCATATCGGAGTAGTTTATCTCCAATGACAGTACAAGCTCTCATTGGCATTCAAAATTGGTTACGCTTAAAAGTGAAAAATGATCGTAGTTTAGTAGACGATCTTGAAGACATTGAAGCAGGTAATAAGAACTTTAATAGCTTCTTTTTGTTGGTTTGTTGATAGTTATTATTCTTGAATCTTGATACCTTTAATGGTTTATTATTTTCTTCTCTTATAGATATTTTAGGTGGTGCTTCAGAGTTCAGAGAACACCTATGAACTTTGAAGTTTGATGAGAACTGACTGTTGCAATGAAGGCTGTAAGCTGCTGTTGTGTTATTGATTGGTGCAAGTCTGCAAGATGTACTAATGTTGCTGGGCTACTGGTGCAAGCTGCTGTTGCTTAGATATTTGTTCAAGTTTGCAAGCTGTTGTGCTTTGGAATCTGGATAAATGGATTGTCAGTAAACTGTTTTTTGAGATGGATTGTCAGTAAACTGTTTTTTGAGCTGTTGTGCTTTGGATATTAGTTGCAAACTATTTTTTTGAGATGTTCATTATTTGCTTGGATTTTGTTTGACAGTACAAGCTGCTGTTGCTTGGATATTTGACAGTACAAGCTCTCATTAGTTGCAAACTGTTTTTTGAGATGTTCAGAATTAGTTTGGTTGCTAGTTGCAAATGAGAACTCACTGGATAGTGGATACTGGATAGTATATTTGGTATTTTGGTGTTGTGTGGCTGTGCTTTGAGTATTGATTCCAGATTTAGATTTAGTACAAGCTCTCATTAGTTGCAAATTATTTTTTGAGATGTCCAGAAATCTGGGATCTGTGGTTGATTCACTCATTCACATGTGTATTGAATCTATTGATTGATTTGATTCCAGATTTTTGTGGCTCTGTGGCTCTGGCATCTGGATAAATGGATTGTTATTTCTATTTTTGTTGCAAGTTTGATTCCAGATTTCTGTTTGCATCTTGCAAGTTTGAATGTGATATGATGAATCGATGATATCCAGTGATCATTTTATCTGTGGGTCCATTTTTTTAATGTGATCAAAATCGAAGAAGTCGAGCCGAGCCAAACCGAACCAAGTCGGTCGGTTTCAAAACCGAACCGACTAGTTGGTTGGTTTGGTTCGACTTTGATTATTGTCAAACAGATTAACTTCGGTTCGACTTCGGTTGTGATCAAATAGGTCGACCACCGACCGATGCACACCCCTAGGCAGAAGCATTCAATAAAACTATAATCAAGCTACTCAAGAATTTTGTGTCTTCCAACAAACGCGACTGGAATTAGAAGCTTGGTGAATGCTTATGGGCGTGCCGCACTACAGTTCGGACGGCCACGGGGAACACACCATTCTCTTTGGTATACGGGAGTGAGGCAGTTCTCCCACTAGAGACTCAAATCTACTCACTCCGCATCACCCTCACCTATCGATTGACAACAGATGATAATCACCATCGCCGACTACAAGAGTTGGAGGCCCTAGATGAGAAGTGCCTGTTAGCTCAACAACGAATCGAGCTGTACCAAGCACGTATCTCGGAGGCTTTCAACAAGGTTAAAATCAGAACTTTCCAATTTGGCGATCTCGTTCTGGCAGTTCGAAGGCCGATGGTTATGACTCACAAAACCGCCGACAAATTCTAGCCAAAGTGGGAAGGCTCGTTTGTCATCGAGGCTGTATTCTCCAATGGTACTTACCGCCATGCAAAACAAAAAGGAGACTTGCTCATGTTGCCCAACAACGGCAAGTTCCTGAAGAAGTATTATGTTTGAAACGACATCATCCAAATTTCCTAGATTGTTGAGTTATGTACCCTTTGATACCGCTGAACTCACATTTCGACTCCAAATTTCTAGAATGATGAGTTATGTACCCTCTGGTACCGCTAAACTTACATTCTGACTCCAAATCTCCCAGATTGTTGAGTTATGTACCCGCAGGTACCGCTGAACGTACACTCTGGTCACTACAGATGAATCTATATCGCATCTTTTATGTAGTAAGTCATGTATGATCATACCTCTGAACTTTCTTCCTAAAAGAGCTCGCTCCTCATGATCCAATACCCGCACTTTCAGTGCATAAAAAGGGTAACAGATCCACAAATTTTCCAAAACAACCAAGTCGATGTTACCTCTGAGTTGTTTTTACTTCCATCAAAAACAAACCGTCCCTCACGTAGAACTTCCACATCCTCATTACCTCTGAGTTATTCTATGTACCCTTTATGAAGCCCACTCATGCCATTGTTTGCCATTGATTATAAAAGAACAGAACAATTTATATGGGAGGACTGGACTTTTACTTCACAACACAAACTCACTCATACAAAGAAAGCCTAAGGACGAAAACCTAGGTACAGCAGTCTAAGTACGATTGTTTAGTTTTGATTCTGGGGGGTGACGGTAGAGGCTCGGGAAAGCGACGGCCGCTCTGTCTTACTCCTTGGACGATTAGACGTAGCCTTGGCTCAGATGAAGAAATGCTCTCTAGATGGGAAGACTCTTATGTGCGCGCCTTTTTGTTTCTCTGTATGTCCAGCCGGGTGGAGATGATCTCTTTTGCAAGGGAATGGCACCTTGCTATATTCTTTTTCTTTATTTCTCTGGATTCGATCCTTCCGCAAGGGAATGGCACCTTGCTATTTATAGGAGTGGGTGTGATTATTAGGGTTTGTAATGATTCCCTCCATGAAAAGTTGACGGCCAATCATCTGGGCCACTAATCTTGATTACATTACATTTGGGCAATTGATTCTTGATTGCGCCAAATCTGTATGGGCAATTAATGTTGATTGCAATGAATCCTCATAATCTATTATGACAAGCTCGAATCTCCCGCCACGTGTCCCATTTACTTAATCACAACAAATCTGATTTGATTTGAGTAATAATGGTGATTGTACTAAATCTGGTTGTCGGGATTTGCGAGCAGCCATAACTCCGAGGGGATAAGACAGCCACGTGTCTCAACTTGTCATGAGGATCGCCACGTGTCTCAACCGTCATGAGCGGGGCGTCTGACAGAGCGGTATGAGTGGGGTCTAAGTGAACCGCATATGGGTGACTCCCAAGTCCTAGCCGCATGAAGGTAACCACCGCATGGGGGCAGCAGCTTCGTGAAGGAGGCGACCGCAAGAAGGTGGCAGCCGCATGAAGTGGGCAACCGCATGAAGGGGGCAGCCGCATGAAGGGTGCGGCCGCATGAAGTGGGCAGCCACATGAAAGAAGCAGCCGCATGAAGGACGCAGCCGTATGAAGTGGGCAGCCACATGAAGTGGACAGCCACATGAAGCGGGCAACCGTATGTAGCGGGCAGCCGCATGAAGCGGGCAGCCGTATGAAAATTGACAGCCATATAGTGATGGCAGCCGTATGAGAATTGACAGCCGCATAGGGATGGCGGCCGCATGAGAATTGACAGCCGCATAGGGATGGCAGCCGCATGGAGCGAGCAGCCGTATAGGGGTGCTTGGGACTTGACGAATCCTGCCAGAAAGATATTTTCTTTTTCCGAGGGGCATGCCATCATCATTCTAGCTTTTATGTCAGATCTATCATTCATTGTGTCAGAGCTGTCATTCATTGCGTCAGAGCTGTCGTCAGAGCAATTAATTGGGAGTAGAAGTGGGTCGCGTGTCTTTGCCCGAGCCGCATGGATCGGTTGGAGAGTCTCGAGCTGCATAAAGTTCTGAGCCGTATGAGACTCCCTCTGTTTGGAGCCGCATAGACTTTTCTTGTCCTTTTCCACGCTTCTACAAGACCCCCTTCAAAGTTTTCAATTTGAAAAATTGAAATACTTTGAATAAGAAGCATAGTATATATAAGCTCTTCTGGCCGCATAAGGTATTCTAGCCGCATGGGCTTCCTAGCCGCATGAGATGTTTTGGCTGCATGGCCCTGCTAGCCTTATGAGATGTTCTGGCCATATAGCCTTGCCAGCCGCATGGGCCGTTTCTGGCCGCATGGCCTGTCTGGCCACATATGCTGTTCTGGCTTCATAGCCTTGCTAGCCGCATGGGCCGTTTCTGGCCGCATGGCCTGTCTGGCCGCATATGCTCTCTGCCATGTCTTCTTACCACGTATGTATCTCATTTATTGCCCTTGACTTGCTTGAGATTTAAAGCCGCCTTTTGGGGCAGGATCCCAAGGGTCAGTTCGGATTTGCCTCGATGACTGAAGTGTCGGTTTTACAGCATGCGGATCGAAGCATCCCCCCCTTTCTTTCTATAAATAAGAGCATCTTTTGGGCAGAGAGACTTCTTTACTTTCTTCTACCTTCTACTCTTCTTGCCCTAGATTTCTGCCTTCGTTTTTCTTCTTCGATCATTATCGACAATGGCCTCCAAGTCTTCCAAGGCTGCGACTGCGGCGAAGGGTAAGGGAGTGGCTTCTTCATCAGCCACGGCGCCTGAAGTTCACCCCGACGTTCACCCCCCCATTGCTGGCAAAGGTTTGGGCGGATCACATATTTTGAAACCATACCAAAGACGGCTCTGTTGCATGCTTTATGCACAAGCCTTTAATGCGTTCCTCGTTTTCATCGAACTGTTCAATTTGTAGGGGCCGTATGTTCGTCTCATGTCCGAGCCGTATGGGAGTTGTCTAGTGGCCGCATAGACGCTTTACGAACTGAACCACATAATGAATCTTCGAACAGAGTCGCATAAGTCCCTATGAAGCGAGCCGCATGAAGCCCTCTCAAACAGGGCCGCATGAGTTCGTCTGGATTGGGCCGCATAAGGCTCTGACCATCTAACTTTGTTTCTTTTTATTTTTGATTCTTGCAGCATCCCTGTCGAAGGCTGAGATCATTGTGAAGCTGCTTCCTCCTCTCAAATAAGAGTCATCGTTTGTTAAGGAGGAGGTGATACCAACAATGGAGGAACAGAAAGGAGAGCTGGCGCCCATTGCTGTAAAAGAGGAGCCCCAGTCTGACGGCGGTAGTACTGGGAGTTCTGACCTTCCTACTCCAGACGAGGATTTTGCTCAAGTAGATACTTTATATGCAAAATGGTTGAGGGATTGGTATATGCGCTCCCGCAACTAGGATTCGTGGGCTCTCATAAATGTCCATCTTTTGTCTTGATATTTCTGTCTGTCTTTAGCTGCAGTCTTTGTTTTGCTTCTTTTGAACATCAATGAAATCTTTTTCTTTTTGGTCTGAATGAAATGATAGAGGACTTTTCCGACTTGCTCATGAGATGTAGTCATTGGAATGTAACCACTTTTGAATGACCGAAATACATTCGCTCTATTCTTTGCTTTGTAATAGTTGCCCCAATGAGAGACTTTTTGTGGACCTATTATCCTTGGCGTACCCTGATTCTGGATACGAATAATAAGTTGGGAGGGAACCCACATACTTACTCAGAGGTAATAAGGACATGGTAAATATGAAGGTTTCTTCAATGGAGCCTTCCCACTCATAGGTGATGAGGACATGGCAGGAGTGGGCTCCATGAACAGAATATAGAACAACTCAGAGGTAATGAGGACATGGAGGTTCTATGTGAGGGGCGGTTTGTTTTTGATGGAAGGAAAACAACTCAGAGGTAGCATCGACGTGGTTGTTTCAGAAAATCTGTGGATCTGTTACCCTTTTTGTGCACTAAAAGTGCGGGTATTGGATCATAAGATGGGAGCTCTTTTCGGGAAGAAAGTTCAGAGGTATAATCATACATGACTTACTACCTAAAAGACGTGATATAGATTCATCTGTAGTGATCAGAGTGTAAATTCAGCGGTACCTGCAGGTACATAACTCGATAATCTGGAGGATTTGGAGTGAGCATGTGAGTTCAGCGGTACGAGCGGGTATATCACTCGTCATTCTGGAAGATTTGTAGTCGGAATGTGAGTTCAGCGATACTAGAGGGGTACGTAACTCATTGCTTCGGAAGATTTATTTTTGAGATGTGAGGTTAGCGGTACCAGGGGGTACGTAACTCATTGTTATGGCAGATTTGTAGGCGAGATGTGAGTTCAGCGGTACCAACGGGTACATAACTCAACACCCTAGCAGATGTCATTTCAGACATAATACTTCTTTAGGAACTTGTCGTTGATGGGCAACATGAGCAAGTCTCCATTTTATTTTGCGAGGCGGTAAGCTCCACTGGAGAATATAGCATCGATGATGAACGGGCCTTCCCACTTTGTCTGAAACTTGCCGGCGATTTTGTGAGTCATAACCATCGGCCTCCGAACCGCCAGAACGAGATCGCCCACTTGGAATGTTCTGATTTTAACCTTCTTGTTGAAGGCTCCGGAGATGCGTGCCTGGTACAGCTTGATTTGTTGTTGAGCTAATAGGCACTTCTCATCCAAGGCCTCCAACTCTTGCAGTTGGCGATGGTGATTATCATCTGTTGTCAACCAATAGGTGAGAGCGACGCAGAACGAGGGTATTTGAGTCTCTAGTGGGAGAACTGCGTCACTCCCATATACCAGAGAGAATGGCGTGTTCCCAGTGGCCGTCCGTACTGTAGTGCGGTATGCCCACAAGCATCCGCCGAGCTTTTTATTACAGTTGCGTTTGTTTGATGATACGAACTTTTTGAGAAGCTTGATGATTGTTTTGTTGAATGCTTCAGCCAGACCATTAGCCGCTGAGTTGTATGGTGTTGAAGTAATATTCTGGATTCGGTGTTTGTCGCAAAATCGATAGAAGGCGTGGCTTGCGAACTGCGGACCATTATCATGGATGATCCTTCGGGGCAGTCCAAAGCGATAAACGACGTGATGCTTGAGGAAGCTGATCACGTTTGAAGTCTTTACTTCTGCAAGCGGAACAGCCTCCGCCCATTTGGAGAAGTAATCTGTGATTGCTAGTATGAAACGATGTCCTCTGGACGAATGTGGAGTGAACGGACCAATGAAGTCCATTCCCCATGCTTCGAAGGGCCAGGATGCCACCGTCGGATGTAGAAACTCGGATGGCTGGTGGATAAAATCTGCATGGACTTGACAGGCTTTGCATTTTTATGCATAGTCTATTGCGTCTGCAACCATTGTGGGCCAGTAGTAACCCATTCGGCGAAGGCGATCTTGTAGTTTCGGTCCAGGCTGATGGGCCCCATAGATGCCATCATGTGCTTCACGCACAGCTTCTTTGGCTTCTATATTCGACAGACATCGAAGCAGTAATCCATCGTATGATCATTGATATAGCATTTTTGTCTCTGTATCGTAGAAAAATCTGAGGGAACGCCTTCTGATAGAAGTGGCTTCCTTCGGATTCTCTGACAGGATGTCGTAGACTACGAAATCGATGAATGGTTGTCTCCAGTCTGGTGCTTCGTCGACTGTCCGTGTGGAGTAACTCTCAACACATTGAACATTATTCCTGAGACAGACCAACTCACGGCCTATGATGTCAACCAGATGATGAGCATGATTCAAAACTGCTAAGGAAGCGACAAGGCCTGCTAAGGCATCGGCTTCAATGTTCTGGAGCCTGGGAACGTGCTCTATGAAGATCCCCTCCAAGGACGAGATGATGTCAACTGCTATTTGGTGATAGGGGATCATATCTTCATGACGAACTTCGTATGAACCTCGGATCTGATTGACGATTAGCTGCGAATCGTGATAAACTTCGTATGAACCTCGTATCTGATTGACGATTAGCTGCGAATCATCGTATGCTTCAAGGTACTCTGCCTCCAGTTCTTTTGCAAGTCGGAGACCAAAGACCAAAGTATTGTACTCGGCCACATTGTTTGAACAGGGCTCCGTAAGGAAATAAACTCGATTGATCACCAACCCGGTGGAAGAAATTAGCACTATTCCGACTCCAGCGACGATGTTGCCCTTGGGTCCAGTTTTAGAAGCGCCGTCGAAGAACATTCGCCATATGGTACCATGGAAGGCCATATTTGAATTAGCGACCTCGTCTGGAATCTCTTCGTCTATTTTGGTTGACTCCGAACATGGATGAGCTGCTAAAAAGTCTGTTAGAGCTTGACCTTTAACAGCCTTTTGCGGAACGAAGATCATGTGGTAGGGGGACAATAATATCGCCCAGGTAGCGAGATGAGAGCTAAGTGCACCTGGTTTAGTCATGAGGACCCTGAGGGGGTTGACTCTTGATATGACGTAGATGGTTTGTCCTGTGACATAGTGTCGCATCTTCTGAATGGCGAAAACCAGAGCAAGGCACTCTTTCTCTACGATCGTGTATCGATGCTCTGTCCCTATCATCATTCGACTGAGGTAATATATAGCTTGCTCATGGACTGTATCGTTGTTTTGTGTTAGCAGATCACCGAGAGAATGTTCCATCGCTCGTACATAGAGCAAGAATGGTCTTCCAGCAATCGGGGCTACCAGGACTGGAGGGTTCGTCAGGTATTCTTTGATGCTGTCGAAGGCACGCTGGCATTCTTCATCCCATACGAATGAAACGCCGTTCTTCATAAGGTGGGTGAATGGTTGACATCGTCCGAAGAGGTTAGAGATAAACCTCCTGATGTAGGCTAGCCTCCCTTGAAGGCCTCGGAGTTCACGAAGATTTCTCGGGGGACCCATCTTATGATTGCCTTCGTCTTCTCTGGGTCTACGTGGATACCATGGGAGGTTATGATGAAACCCAAGAACTTTCCGCTGGATACGCCCAAGAAGGATTTTGTGGGATTCATTTTCAAATTGTGCGCTTGTATTAGGTCGAACACTATCCTCAGATCATGCAGATGATCTTCCTTAGAGCGGCTTTTGACGACAATATCGTCGACATGGCATTCCACTATCTTGCGCAAGTGGTCTCTAAAGATGATGCTCATAGCTCTTTGATAGGTGGCGCCAGTGTTCTTTAAATCGAAAGGCATGACTGTGTAACAGTATGTGCCAATCGGTGTTCGGAATGATGTGTGCTTCTCGTCGTCGGGAGACATCTTGATTTGGTTGTATCTCGAGAAACTATCCATGAATGACATGCGCTCGAAGCCGCAGGTGTTGTCAATCATAATGTCTGTGATAGGGAGAAGGAACTCATCTTTAGGACACGCCTCGTTCAGGTTATGAAAGTCGATGCAGATTCGAACCTTTCCACTTTTCTTGAGGACCGGTACTATATTGGCGACCCAGTCAGTATGCTGTTCCTCACGGATGAAGCCACTGGCTATCAGTTTGTTGACCTCAGCTTCAATGGCATTCATGACGTCGGGATGAAATCGTCGCTGCTGTTGTTTGACTAGTCTTGTGTCCGGATGGATGTTGAGTTTGTGAAGTGCAATCTCGAGGTTTAGTCCTGGCATATCTTCGTAGCTCCAGGCGAACACATCGATGTATTCTCTGACGAGTTGCAGTAGTGATTCTCGCTATTCGTTTGTCAGATTCTTGCTGGCAAAGATGGGAATTGGAGAGGACTCATCACCGAGATCGACTTGTACAACCTCATCCTCGGTAGGAGCCTCTCTTTGTTCGAACCACTTCTCCCACTGCGCATCTAGTTGTTGTGCCCATGGCTCTAGCACAAGAAGTTTGGAAATGTCTTCAACTTCTTCGTAGGCGTCGACAAATGCCATATTGATGGACCAGACTTGCCTGAGCATGTCCCCGATGCTGACATCTGAATCGAAAGTGGGTGATCCGGCTGAGTATGAATGCCAGTCGCATTCCTCGTCTGAGCTTTCAGGGGTTGTTGCCGGTGTAACATAACCTAGCCCACATCTGGTTTTGTTGTAGTAGTCTCGTGGTTTCCAGCCAGGACCGACAATTATAAGGTTAATCGCCGTCCAGTGTCGTAGTTCAAGCCTGGTGTAGTTTTCAGATCATACCCTTATTTTTGCATAAGGTACTTGGATCGGGGACTATACAGATAAAGGGGCAATCTTCCGGTGTCGGGTTCGAGATCAACTTCTTCTACCCTGAAGGGTTGTGGATCATTCTTCTGGCCGAAGATGGTTGGATGGTCTTCTCCCTCGACTATGCGGTAAGCGTCTTCCACTAGAGTAAGTGGGTTTGCAGTGTAGACATTTGTCACTTGCATGTATAGGTGAGTGCCTATACCGTGTTCCATAGCATACATTATACAAAGCTTATTAAGCTCGAGGTAGTTCAAAGATAGCCCTTTATTGATGAAGTAAAGTATCTTTTCCAGTGGGATTACATCATCTGCGGATGGTGCATCAGTATAAGCAGCCATATACTTGGCCAGTTCTGACTCTTCTTCAGCTACCCCCTATGTAAATGAGGACTGAGAGGGTGACTTAGGCAGCTTAATCATCAGGGGCTCCATGGGTGGAGCAGAACGTGGAGTCGTTGGTGTACTAGCCACCCCCAGCTTGGTGGTCGGTACTGGATAGGGAGTTAATGGCTGGCTAGCAGTCCCTGGCTTAGCGCTCGGCTGCCGATTCATCCTGGGAAGACGGATCGTCATTGGCTATACAGAGGGATTGAGCTCCTTTTCTTGTTGCTGGCTAGCTTTAGACAGCCTGATTGTCAGTGGCTCTGTCGTTGGTCTTGGCACTTGGCCAGACTTTGGTAGTCAGATTACCATGTGTTCCTTCTGTGCAGAGAGGCTAATTGCATCCTTACGCAGAGTGGCTGTAAGGGGTACAGTTATGCCAGGCTTGCAGGCATGGAGGTGGATCGTCAGAGGTTCTTCTGATCCAGATGCTGCTTCAGTTTGAGCTTGAGTATCTCCTTCGACGAGATGCTTCTTCGACTTCCCATACAAGCATGAGTCTGAGTAGTAGGATTCGACCCCTTTGAAGGGATCGATGTCGACAAATTCTGTTCTCACGAAGCCGTGCTTGTCGACGAACTTGAAGCACTGGTGCAGTCTGGAGGGCACGATCATATAATCGTGTATCCAAGGACACCCCAGGAGAATATTATAGGAAGTGTCCGTATCTATGACATAACAGGTTACTTCTGACTGAAGGTCACCGATTTGGCACTTTAGGTGAATCTTTCCGATCGGGTAGCTCCTGCCCGAATTGAAACCGCTGATGGCGGTGCTTGTTGGCGTCAGGCGATGCATTGGGATGCACAGATGGTGTAGTAAGCTTTTCGGGATGAAGTTTATGGACGGACCGGGATCAATATGCATCCGATCTACCTTGATATCGCCAATGTACCCAGTATAGTACATAGGGCGATCCTGCAGGTTGGTCTTGATGAGCATATCTTGCGGAGTTAAGACAATGTTCGGCATTGACCCTGTGCAAGCGCTATCCTGGAGATCTGCAGGCGAGCTTTCCCCAGTGAGGTTGGACTGAGCTAGATATGCATCGGCATTTTGAAGTTCCTCGTTTAATACGACGCGAACATCCTTGGAGAGTCTTAGGAGTTCGTATAGCGATAGTTTGGCTGGTGTGTTGGCCAATTGCGCCAAGATGTCAAAGTTGTACGACCTCTCCAGTCCATGAGGCGTCTCCCTTCGGAGTGGTTTGTCGAAGCGGGTCTCCTTCGGCCTAGGCTTGTCGGTCGTCGAAGGCTGCAAAGGTCCGGAAGCATCAACGGCTGTCGGCTGATGGTCCTCAGCTGAGTTACCCGGTGGAGGTTGGGTTTGTGTGCCGGAGCGGATAACAACAGCAGTAGCTTCCTCGACCTCTGTCAAGATCGTACGGCATGATTTGATTTTCCTATTCTTCTTCGTGCTGGTGGAGGGAGGTGCAGACTGAGTCACCTCAGGTACCAAGTCCGGATGGACCGACATGATCTTCCCTCGTGATGTGGTAAGGGGCACTAGACCAACAGCTTGGTCTCGGGGAGGTGGAAGGTTAGCGACCTCCATCCTTGCTTGGAGGATAGGTACTACTCCGTCTTGAGTTTTTGTCGGAGGAAAGTTGCCGAATTATACTGACACCATGTTGGCTGCTACGGTCACCTCTTCGAAACCAATGGCCAGGGCTTTAGAATAGATGAGATGCTGCCTTGGTCAAGTCCGTGGACGAGATCAAAGCGGCCCTTCCAACTCTGCAAGAAAGGATGCCTGGCCAAACAAGCTTAGGTCCCGTGGTCAATGTAGACTCGAACTCAGCTGCACCAAACCCGAGTGATAATCCTCCTAAAATATCGACTCCCACCACTGCAGACGAGGCTAGGAAGGCAAGATGAGAGGTCCAGGAGCTCCGGGCCATGTTCCACGCCCGAGAAACCTGCCAGGACCTCAGGATACGATAACCGTATCCTGCTGCATGGAGAGATGTTCCCTTCCCACCAAGATATAAACCATTCAACATCAATCCGTATGATGGGAAGACATCTGCAAGCAGGTACATCACCTACTTCGAAGTTACAACCGACCATCTGCCTCACGACGATGCCATCCTTATGCGGTTGTTCATTGGAGCGTTGGAAGGGGTCGCTTTCGACTGGTACCGCAACTTGTCGGACAAATGCATCCATTCCTTCGCCGGCTTCAAATGTTTGTTCCTGGAGAGGTTCTACGAATTAGGACAAGATATGACAATGTCCACCCTCATAGACGTTGTTCAAGGAGAAAAGGAGCTGACAAGGAACTATTTCGAGCGGTTTCGCCAAACTGCGATGAAGTTGCCTTCCGGTAACCCTGATTCATCCTTAATTGAAATTTGCCAAAAGAGGATGCTTCCCACAATCAGTCTCTGGATGGGCGAGAGTCAATTTAAGGATTGGAAGACTTTCATTATCAGTACCACTAGTGCAGAAGATAATTTGAAGAAAGCTCGCCAACTGGGATTGCACATCTCGGAAGGAGAGGACAAGGGTAAACGCCCTAACACCAACAACAACAATGGTGGTAATTCTTCCAACAACTGAGACAATAAGGGCAAGCAGGCTATGGTGGCCGACACAGCTCCGAAGCCCGAACCGAAGCCGACAGAAAATCAGTGGCCTCGGATGACCTACTCCTTCGAGGACGGACATGTCAAGCCCATCTTGGACATGCTCATACAAAGATGTCGAATTCAGCTCCCTCCCCCAAGGCGTGAACATCATCCTGCAGAGATGGAGAGCCCCAAGTACTGCCACTACCAACGCTATGTCCACCATGCTACACAGGATTGGTACCAACTGATGCGATACAACTAGCATCTCATCGATTCTAAGGTCCTGGCCATTGATTTCGAAGAGGTGACCGTGGCAGCCAACATGGTGTCAGTACAATTCGGCAGCTTTCCTCCGACAAAGACTCAATATGGAGTAGTACCCATCCCCAGAGCAAAAATGGAGGTCACTAACCTTCCAACTCCCCGAGACCAGGCTGCTGGTCTAGTATCCCTTATCACATGACGAGGGAAGGTCATGTACGTCCATCCAAACTTGGTACCTGAAATGACTCAGTCTGCACCACCCTCCACTAGCAAGAAGAAGAACGGGAAAGTCAAATCATGCTGTACAGTCTTGACAGAGGTCGAGGAAGCTACGGCTGTTGTTATCCGATCCGGTGTTCAAACTCAACCTCCACCGGGTAACTCGGCTGAAGATCATCAGCCAGCGGCTGCTGATGCTCCAGGACCTTCTCAGCCTTCGACGACAGACAAGCCTAGGCCGAAGGAGACTCGCTTTGACAAACGCTCCAAAGAGAGGCGCCTCATAGGCTGGAGAGGCCCTACAACTTTGATATCTTGGCACAATTGGCCAACACACCGGCCAAGTTTCATTATACGAGCTCCTTAAACTCTCCAAAGATGTTCGCGTCGCGCTGAACGAGGCACTCCAGAATGCCGACGCATATCTGGCTCAATCCAATCTCACTGGGGAGAGCTCGCCTGCAGATCTCCAGGATAGCGCTTGCACAGGTGCAATGCCCAACATTGTCTTTACGCCTCAGGATATGCTTATCAAGACCAACCTGCATAATCGCCCTCTGTATTATACTGGATATATTGGCGACATCTAGGTGGATCGGATGCATATTGATCCCGGTTCTTCATAAGAATCATCCCGAAGAGCCTGCTGCACCATCTATGCATCCCAATACATCGCCTGACGCCGACAAGCACTGCCATTAGCGGTTTCAATTCAGGCAGAAGCTATCCGATCGAGAAGATTCGTCTAAAATTCTAAATCGGCAGTCTTGAATCAGAAGTGAACTGTTATGTCATACATGCGGATACGTCTTACAATATTCACCTAGGGCATCCTTAGATACACGATTACATGATCGTGCCTTCTATACTGTACCAGTACTTCAAGTACATCGACAAGCACGGCTTCGTGAGGACAAAATTTGCTGACATTGATCCCTTTAAAGGGGTCGAATCCTACTACTCTGACTCATGCTTCTATGAGAAGTCGAAAAGGTACCTTGTCGAAGGAGATACTCAAGCTCAAACTGAAGCGGCAATTGGATCGGAAGAACCTCTGAAAATCTACCTTCTAGCACACAAACCTGGCAGAACTGCACCACTTACAGCCACTCTACGTAAGGATGCAATCAGCCTCTCTGCACAAGAGGGACAGATGATAATCCGACTGCCAAGGTCCGACCAAGCACCAAGACCCACAACAGAGCTACTGACAATTAGGCTGCCTAGAGCCAGCCAGCAACAAACAGAGGAGCTCAATCCCTCTGTCAAGCCGATGATGATTCGCCTTTCCAGAATGAATCGACAGCCAAACGCTAAGCCAGGGACTGCTAGCCAGTCGACAACTCCTCGCACAGCACCGAGCACCAATTTAGGGATCGCTAGTACGCCAACGACTCCACGTTCTGCTCCACCAATGGAGCCCCTGACGAGTAAGCTGCCCAAGTCATACTCCCAGTCTTCATTGACACAGGGGTAGCCGAAGAAGAGTCAGAGCTGGCCAAGTATGTGGCTGCTCACACTGATATTTCATCCACAGATGATATAATTCCACTGGAAAAGATACCTTACTTCATCAATAAAGGGCTATCTTTGAACTACCTCGAGCTTAATAAGCTTTGTACAATGTATGCCATGGAACACGGTATAGGCACCAACCTACACACACAGGTGACAAATGTCTACACCGCAAACCAACTTACTCCAGTGGAAAACGCTTACCACATAGTCGGGGGAGAGGACCATCCAATCATCTTCGGCCGGAAGAATGATCCACAACCCTTCTGGATATAAGAAGTTGATCTCGAACCCGACACCAGGAGACTGCCCCTTTATCTATATAGTTCCTGATCCAAGTACCTCATGCAAAAACATGGGTACGATCTGGAAACTACGTCAGGTTTGAACTACGGCACTGGACGGCGATTACCCTTACAATTGTCGGTCCCGGCTGGAAGACTACGGGATTACTACAACAAGACCAGATGTGGGCTAGGTTATGTTACACCTACAACGACCCCTGAGAGCTCAGATGAGGAGTATGAATGGCACTCTCATTCATCTGGGTCACCCACTTCTGATTCAGACGTCAGCATTGGGGACATGCTCAGGCAGGTCTGGTCCGTCAATATGGCATTTGCCGATGCCTACGAAGAAGATGAAGACATTCTTGAACTTCTTAAGTTAGAGCCATCGGCACAACAGCTAGATGCATAATAAGAGAAGCGGTTCGAAGAAAGAGAGCCTCCCACCGAAGATGAGGTTGTGCAAGTTGATCTCGGTGATGAGTCTTCTCCAAAGCCCATCTTCATCAGCAAGAATCTGACAGACGAAGAACGGGAATCGCTACTGTAACTCGTCAGAGAATAGATCAACGTGTTCGCCTGGAGCAACGAAGACATGCCAGGACTGAATCCCGAGGTTGCACTTCACAAACTCAACATCCGCCCGGATACAAAACCGATCAAGCAACAACAATGACGATTCCACCCCGACATCATGAATGCCATTGAAGCTGAGGTCAACAAACTGATAGCTAGCGGCTTCATCCGTGAGGAACAACATCCAGACTGGATAGCCAATATAGTACCAGTCCTCAAAAAGAATGGGAAGATCCGAATCTGTATCGACTTCCGGAACCTGAATGAGGCATGTCCTAAGGATGAGTTCTCCTCCCTATCACAGACATCATGATTGACAACACCTGCGGCTTCGAGCGTATGTCATTCACGGATGGTTTCTCGAGATACAACCAAATTAAGATATTCCCTGATGACAAAAAGCATTCATCATTTCGAACTCCAATTGGCACATACTGCTACACAGTCATGCCTTTCGGTTTAAAGAATGCTGGCACCACCTATCAAAGAGCTATGAGCATCATCTTTAGAGACCACTTGCACAAGATAGTGGAATGCTACGTCGACGACATCGCCGTCAAGAGCCGCTCTAAGGAAGATCATCTGCATGATCTGAGGACAACGTTCGACCTGATACGAGCGCACAACTTGAAGATGAATCCCACAAAATCCTTTTGGGCATATCCAGTAGGAAATTCTTGGGTTTCATCATTACGTCCCAAGGTATCCACATAGAACCCGAAAAAACAAAGGCAATTATGGAGATGGGTCCCCCGAGAAATCTCCGTGAACTCCGAGACCTTCAAGGAAGGCTAGCTTACCTCAGAAGGTTCATCTCTAACCTCTCTGGGCGATGTCAACCATTCACCCACCTCATGAAGAAGGGTATTTCATTCATATGGGATTAGGAATGCCAGTGCGCCTTCGACAGTATCAAAGAATATCTGTCGAACCCTCCAGTCCTGGTAGCTCCGATTACTGGAATGCCATTCCTGCTCTATGTACGAGCGATAGAACATTCTCTCGGTGCTCTGCTGGCACAAAATAATGATGCAGGCCATGAGCAGGCTATATACTACCTCAGTCGAAAGATGATGGGGCCAGAGTACAGATACACTGCCGTAGAAAAGGAATGCCTTATTCTAATGTTCGCCATTCAGAAGATGCCATTCTAGTGTTCGTAATTCAGAAGAAGTGACACTACGTCACGGGACAAACGATACATGTGATATCACGAGTCAACCCTCTCAGGGTCCTTATGATCAAACCAGGGGCACTCAGCTCTCGCCTTGCTATCTGGGCGATATTATTGTCTTCATATCACATGATCTTCGTCCCACAGAAGGCTGTTAAAGGTCAAGCTCTAGCAGACTTTTTAGCAGCCCATCTAGGATCGGAGACAACCAGAATATACGAAGAGATACCAGACGAGGTTGCCAATTCAAATGCGGTCTCCCATGATGCCATCTGGCGAATGTTCTTCGACGGTGCTTCGAGAACTGGGCCCAAGGGCAACATCGTCGCTGGAGTCAGAGTAGTGCTGATTTCTTCCTCCGGGCTGATGATCATTCGGGCTTACTCCCTCATGGAGCCCTGCTCAAACAATGAGGCCGAGTACAATACTTTGGTTATTGGCCTCCGACTTGCAAATGAGCTGGGGGTAGAGTATCTGGAAGCATACGACGATTCGCAGTTAATCGTCAATCAGATCCGGAGTTCATACGAGGTTCGCCATGAAGATATGATCACTTATCACCAAATAGCGATCGACATCATCTCGTCTTTGGAAGGATTCTTCATAGAACATATTCCCAGACTCCAGAATATTGAGGCCAATGTCCTAGCAGGCCTGGCCACTTCCGTATCAGTGCCGAATTATGCTCATCATCTGGTTGACATAATAGGCCATAAATTGGTGTGCCCCAAGAATAATGTTCAATGTGTTGAGAGTTACTTCGCTCTGATAGTCGATAAAGAACCAGACTGGAGACAACTATTCTTCAACTTCGTAGTCTACGACATCCTGCCAGAGAATTCGAAGGAAGCCACTTCTATCAGAAGACGTTCCCTCAGATTCTTTTATGATATAGAGACGAAAATGTTGTATCGGCGATCATACGATGGATTACTGCTTCGGTGTCTGTCAAATACAGAAGCCAAAGAAGCTGAACACGAAGTCATGACGGCGTCTGCGGTACCCATCAGCCTGGCCCAAAATTCCAAGACCGCCTTCGCCGAATGGGCTATTACTGGCCCACGATGGCTGCAGATGCAATAGACTATGCAAGAAAGTGCAAAGCTTGCCAATTCCATACAGATTTCATCTATCAACTATCCGAGTTCTTACATCCAACGGTGGCATCCTGGTCCTTCAAAGCATGGGGAATGGACATCATTGGTCCGATCACTCCGTCTTCGTCCCGAGGACATCGCTTCATACTCGCAATCACAGATTACTTCTCCAAATAGGTGGAGGCTATTCCGCTAGCAGAAGTGAAGACTTCAAACATGATCAGCTTTCTCAAGCATCACGTCATCTATCGCTTTGGACTGCCCGAAGGATCATCCACGACAATGGTCCGCAGTTTGCAAGCCACGCCTTCTATCGGTTCTGCGACAAACACCGAATCCAGAATGTTGCTTCAACGTCGTACAATCCGACAACGAATGAGTTGGCAGAAGCATTCAATAAAACTATAATCAAGCTGCTCAAGAAGTTCATGTCTTCCAACAAATGTGATTGGAATGAGAAGCTTGGCGAATGCTTATGGACGTACCGCACTACAGTACGGAAGGCCACCAAAAATACACCATTCTCTCTGGTATACGGGAGTGAGGCAGTTCTCCTACTGGAGACTCAAATCCCCTCGCTCTGTGTCGCCCTCACCTACCGATTGACGACGGATGATAGTCATCACCGTCGGTTACAAGAGTTTGAGGCTCTAGATGTGAAGCGCCTGTTAGCTCAACAACGAATCGAGCTGTACCGAGCACGTATCTCGGGGGCTTTCAACAAGAAGGTTAATCTCAGAATATTCCAAGTGGGCGATCTCGTTTTGGCAGTTCAGAGGCCGATGGTTATGACTCATAAAACCGTCGGCAAGTTCCAGCCAAAGTGGGAAGGCCCGTTCATCATCGAGGCTGTATTCTCAAATGGAGCTTACCGCCTCGTAAAACAAAATAGAGACTTGCTCATGTTGCCCATCAAAGACAAGTTCCTGATGAAGTATTATGTCTGAAACGACATCCTCCAAATCCCCGATAATTGAGTTATGTACCCTCTGGTGCCGCTGAACTTACATTCTAACTCCAAATTTTCTAGACTATTATGTACCCTCTGGTACTACTGAACTTACACTCTGACTCCAGATCTCCTAGATTGTCGAGTTATGTACCCGCAGGTACCGTTGTACTTACACTCTGGTCATTCCAGTTGAATCTATATCGCATCTTCTAGGTAGTAAGTCATGTATGATCATACCTCTGAACTTTCTTTCCAAAAGAGCTCCCTCCTCATGATCCACTACCCGCACTTCCAGTGCATAAAAAGGATAACAGATCCACAAATTTCTCGAAACAACCACGTCGATGTTACCTCTGAGTTGTTTTCACTTCCCTCAAAAACAAACCACCCTTCACGTAGAAATTCCACGTCCTCACTACCTCTGAGTTGTTTTATGTACCCTTCATGGAGCCCACTCCTGCCACGCCCTCATTACCTCTGAGTAGGAATGCTCCATTGAATAAACCTTCATATTTATCACGTCCTCATTACCTCTGAGTAAGTATGTTGGTTTTTCTTTTGACTTATTATCCGTACCCAAGACCGGAGTACGCCAAGGATAATAGGCTGACAAATGTCCTCTGTTGACCACAAATGTCCTCTGTCGACCACAAATGCTGTACTAAGTTTCCTAGTACATGTGCCTCATTTCTCATCAGGCCCCGGGAGCCCAGCTGCTCCATGGCATTCTTTCTCCCGATACCAGGAACGCCCATGGCCACCTTACTGTAGAATTGTTCTAAGTATCCCCATCAAACATGTTATCCGTACCTAAAACTAAGGTATACCAAGGGTAACAAGTCCACAAACAATCTCCCAGTGGGGCAAATACTACAACACCACAAACGCAATAAGCAATACAAATGAAGGATAAAATAAAATATACTCTTTTATTTGTAAGTCAAAAGTACTACATGTTCTGGGACCACGTCCCTCTCAAGAAAGAAAAAGAACATAAACAAAAGAAGGAAAAGGCCGATTAGGGTTCGGCGATACATAATTCCATGAGACGGTCCCTCAGCAAGATAGTTGACCGCTCAAACCGCTGCTTGGCCCGGCGCTCGGCCTCCTGAGTCAGCCGCCCCGTATCTTCCAGATGCGTATGAGCCCGCCAGCTATCCTCAAGCTTCTCTAGAGCACGCTCCAGGCTAGCAGAAGCTCGGGTGACCTTTTCAGCTTCCTGAACGATTAACTCTTTATCCGCACAGGAAGCTTCGAGCTCAGATTCAAAGAAAGCCAGCTTCCTCTGGATCTCGAGGATCTTCTCCCTTGTGTCAATTACTCCGCGAGAGGCGGTCGCTTTCCGAGCCATGCAATCGACGCTCCTACGGCTCAGCTGGTCATACTAGAGAGATAGGTCGCCGTGGTCCTTCATTATAATCGGCTTAGAGGCATCTCGTACAGCCCTTACCTTCTCCAAGACTGCGGTGAGAAAGTCCCGCTACTAATCTATTGCTGCAGACAGATCAGCTTGCCGCATCACTTGAAACTGGGCCACGAGCTGATCAACCTCTAACAATATGGGATCCATAAGCGCAGCTATCTCCTCCCCACCAGGGAGGGTTTTAAAAATTTTAATTTGGCAACGGGTGCATTGTCGGGCCAAGGCAAAGGGGGTCCCCCTCTCCACAGCAGCTTCGACCCCTCTCTTCAGGTGGCGGTAGAAACTGTCAACCAAATCCTGGGATGCTTCATCCAGAACTTCCGTAGAGGACGGCGTCAAAGGAAGTGTAGTTGGCAGTGTCGAAGGAGACGCACCAGAATTTGCTACCTATGCCACCAAGGAAACAAATTTCGAGCAAAAAAACTCGTGGATAGCAGCTAACTCCTCCTCCGCGACCCGAAGAACCTGGATATTGGCAAGGCAGAAAGGTCGACCCTCGAAGCCGCATGAGCAGAGGAGGACGCAGGGACCATTGCTCCTTTCCCCGGCTATGCCGCCATATGATCTCCCAAACTCGATCCAGCGGGAGGCCCCTCAATATTAGTTGGAAGGGGAGAGGGCACACTCCCTTCTACCAGATCCCCACTAGCAGAGCCTACCCTGACAATGTCCGTTAGTGGCAGTGAAGAGGAAGGGCCTGTATGTCCAGAGCAACCATCAATCAGTCTAACCCGAAGGATGTGATGATAGAGCAAATGAGCCTCCTTACTAGTCAAGATTTGGCTTATCTTACCAGGGTCGTGGAGGCTGAGGTTCGCTCACAGCCGCCGTAGTCCCCTCACCAGCGACCTCCAAGTCGAATTCAGCTGGTTCCTCTGCCCCAGCCGCCCCGGAAGGAGATACGACTGGATCAACGTCACCCTGCTAAAATTCAGCAGTCTCGGGGACGGGTTCAGAAGAGCTTCCGTCGCCCTGGATTGAGACCTCAGTAACGTGAGATCACTCAGCCGCCGTCGAGATAACCCCGGCAGAAATAATTTCGGCACACATGTCACTAATCAAAGTGGTCAGGGCCGGATTGACTTCAGAAACCATGGCCGATTCTCGAGAGTCCGACTCTTCTCACACCTATAGAGAAGAGAAAAATGATTAGATCATAGTTCAGGAAGAGAAAGAGCTAAAGAAAGAGATAGTCGCAATTCAAGTCACCTCCGAAACGGTGTCATCACCTTCGCCTTTCTCCTTAAAGAGCAGCCCACGGCGTCTTACCGCAGCCTACTTAATGGAGAAGGTTATGCCGCCAATAGACTCACACATGCCTCGCTTGTGTGAAAGGACGGGCACAACAGGCGGTTGATCTACAACCACCTTATCTGGCACAACAGGCAGCTGATCTGCCACCACCTCACCTGGCACAACAGGCGGCTGATCCGCCACCACCTCTTCCGTAGGAGGAAGAGAGTTATCGGTAACGTGCTCGTCATCCTCTTCGTCCGTATTGGTCGACTCTGAGTCAGGTACAGGAACCGTGTTCGCCCTCTTCTTTCTCGTCTTAGACCCCTTGGGCTTCTTCGCCAAGCCAGTACCCATAATAAAGCTGGTACTCGGGTCAAAATTAACGGGAGGCTTGCTCGTCGTAACATGGTATAGGGCCGCCTGATACAAAATCTCCCCTGGCACCTCATCCTCAGGAACCGAAAAGCTGGTTCGGGTATGAACAGCGTCATAATAATGCCATGCCCTGATACCATCAAGGACGCTACCTTAAAAACCCAGGCAAGAGCTGGGCCTATCAAAGAATAGTTGGCTATACCGGAACTGACGGAAGAACCTGCTAGGCAAGTAGGGCTCCAGGTAGACATTGTTGTGGTTACGGTATACTAGGTGCGCTGGACGGATATTACGCAACCAAAAGAGCATCTTCTCAGGCAAGAGGTGAGGAGGTCCGGTACCATCAATATGTACGCCACTCACTTCTTCAGTGGTAAAATGAGGAACAGACATAAAAAAGTCGTATCCGTCCACTCTCGCCAGCGCCCTCCGATAGGCTGGCATAGTGCTACACTTCCAGGGCTGATGGTGATATTCGAAAATGAAAGCATCATCAGCCGTAACGTCATCTTCTGCTCCAAGACTCATCAAAGATCGGCATTGCATTAACAGCCACCCCATCAGATAATGGTAGGGCAGCTCTATGTGCTCAAAATCCATCGCCGTGTCACGGGCGATGAACTTGGATAAGAAGGTGCGGAGGCCATGGTGTATGCTGCACACCATGGCCGAAAGAAGGGACAGTCTGACCCCAAAGACCAGTTTTACGGCAGGGAGGATAAAGTGGCGGCTGATCCTCTCCATGGAACCCGCCCCTCCTAAGACCACGCAGTTCCGTAGCCATACCATCAGGAATCCTGCCAACAGTGCCTTCTCTGACAGCCACCGTGTACCATGATAAAAATAACTAAAAGAGTTAGTTTGACTCCCAAATGTGTCACCTGTGGCCCTCGATCTCTTGGCAGTCGACGCCAGTTTTTGTACCTCCTTCTGGGTTTGAGGATCTCGGGAAGAAACCCAGCCTGAGGCACCTAATATAAAAAGGTATGAGACCCAGGACGTGGTGTGAGGAATGCTCCCTTCCGAGCTACCATCCTTCTTGATGGACGCCTGGTGACAAGTACTATGGTGACATAACAATTCTCGGTATATGACAACAAAGCCCGGGAACTGCCGATCCAAATCCTCGAACTCTTCGTTCGTAGGGGTGTACACTTTAAAAACTTCTTCCCCCCAGGGTAGATTAGAAATGACGTACATCTCGTGGAGGGCGAGTCCCAGCTCCCCTCCAGGCGTGAAGAAGGTTCCCGTCCGCCGGTTGTACATCTCCAGGAGAGCCATGAACAACGGCTTATTTATGGGTAGACCATGACAGGTGCCTCGAATGGCGTGGTAAAGGCTTATCTCACGCAGAAGAGTCTCATACTTCTCTAGAATACATGTGGTCAAGTCAGCCCACGCAGGATGGGGTTTATCCAGTTCAGCAGTGCCAATTGGTCGACGGGATAGGACCCCTTCCGAGCAAGCTGGTTCAAGAATGTGTCAGCTTGAGAGAACATGAAATTGGGACCCGATACATTTATGAAGGTACCCAGAGCCAGTCCCATCATGTACCTACTGACCGGTTCCCTTCTCGCATACGTTGACCCCAAATTCCTGATATAATGGATGTTACCCACAATCATCCCCGACTTGCTTGGGGTCAAGGAGTCCACCATCTTTCTATCCAGCGGTAACATGTTGAACCATGACAGAGGAAAATGGTGCTCCATCGGAGGGATATGGATCGCCATCCCGTCAAGAGTAAAGTCCTAACTCTCGAATATATCCAGCACTCGGGGGTTCTTCACAGTCAAGGCATCCCCAAAGAGGAACGCCGGCTTAAGGTATTTTCACTCCAACTGCCCCGAGTTTATCATGGCCCAGAGGAAGTAGAAGGGCTGGTTCCTGATAGCATTTAGCCTCTCTATAGGCTCGTTTGTGGGAAGCTGGTTCGCAACATATTAGACTAGGTGGTCGAATCGCACCCACAGCAGATTTGGTCGAATCCACCAGGGGTTCTCCCGCTGGATTGACTATCAGATTCACTGAAAAAGGACAAAAGAAACAAAGTTAGAAGATGGCCAGGTGAAACTAACTTAGTGTTTCGGGGCTTATGCGGCTCCATATTGGCAGGGCCTTATGTGGCCTATTTCAAAATGAGCTTATGCGGCTCGGTTCAGCACGGCCTCATGCGGCCCAGTTCAAAATGAGCTTATACGGCTTGGTTCAGCACGGCCTCATCCGGCCCAGTTCAGACGAGCTTATGCGGCTCGGCTAGGCACAGCCTCATGCGACTCAGTTCAGATGAGCTTATGCGGTTCTGCTTAGCGGGGCATTATGCGGCCCAGTCCAGATGAGCTTATGCGGTTCTGCTTAGCGGGGCTTATGAGGTTCTGCTTAACGGGGCCTTATGCGGCACAGTTCAAAGGAGGGGCCTATGCGGTCCTGTTCGATGGGCCTTCATGCGGCTCAGCTCAGAGGGACTTATGCGGTTCTGTTCGACGGGTCCTTATGCGGTTCAGTTTGCGAAGTGCTTATGCGGCCACTAGACGACTCTCATGTGGCTCGGACATGGGGTATATCCCCATGCGGCTCGAACAGGGGACGTATATGCGACACATACTGTAATATTCCTATTTTGAAGTACGTATTTGACCGTATTATTGTATTTAGAGGATTTTAATTTTGGGGTATTCTTGAATTTTTATCATTTTCTTGGAGGTAATTTTATCCTCATTATTATTATTATTATTATTTTCTTGTTCCTAATCTATCCTTCCCAAATATCTACCTAACCCCTCTCTCTTTCTCTCTCTCTCTCCCTCACTCTCACCCTCCCCCTACCTAACTCCCCTATCTCCCTCCTCACCATCTCTGGAGAACCGGCCGACTCACCCCCCCTCCCCTTCACTCTCAATTTCTCCCTCTCTCTCCATGGAGCACTCCCCTCCCATCCTCACTCTCCACCATCTCTTCCTTCCCAGGCCTCCTCCATCCGGCGCCACCGCCGCCCCCTTAGCCGGCACCACCACCTGCACCGCCTGCCACCACCACCTAGCTGAAGCTCCTCCACCGCGACCCCTACAACTTCCATCGCCTCTGCCCCTCTCCCGGAGCCGCGATCGCCACCATCTCCAGCGCCGCCACCATCATCATCGTCGCCATCTCCATCCTTCCTCTGCCACGAGCCCCCTGCCGCCGCCGTCAACCCCAGCTCCGAGGCTGGTGAGCCTCTCCCCTGGCCTCCCCTCTCTCTGTCTCCTCCTCCGTCCGGAGCCGCCGCGACATGGTCGAGCCCCGAGCTCCTCCGCCCCTCACTCATTTCTTTTCTCCGGTGGTTAGCTCCTCCGTCACGAGCGTTGTGCCGGCCTCGAGCGGCGGGACGCCCTTGGGCCCCGCGCTACTCGAGCAACGTGCAGCCTCGGGTTTCACGCTGTCCTTGGGTCGTGTGTCTTGGGTTACGTACAGCCTTGAATGGTGCGCTGCCCCGTGCACTGTACTGCCTCGAGCAGCGCAGTCTTGATTCACGTGTTCCCTTGTTCCTCGTGCTTCTCGAGATGTGTGCGCCCCGATTAATGTGCTGCCCCATTTTTTATGCCATCCTAGGCCCACGTGCTGTCTTGGGCAGTGGAACGCTTCGAGCCCCGCGCAGCCTCGGGCACCGTGCCATCTGATTTGTGCACCGCCTCGATTTTTGTGCTCCGGCCTTTGTACCTATCTTGTGACCCGTGCCGTCTCGGTTTGCGTGCACGTATCGATTTACGTGTCGTATTGGTATATATGCCACCTTGGACTTTGTGCCATCTCGGTTTGCGTGTACGTACTAATTTATGTGCATGTCTTGGTTTGCGTATCGATATACGTGAACGTTCCGTTCCTGTTCGTCTCGATATTCATGCTATCTTGATTCTCGTGCACATCTCGGTTTACATGCGTGTCTCGATTTACGTGTATGTTGTCTCCTGTCCATCTCGATTCTCGTGTGCGTCTCGATGTACATGCACGTCTCGGTTTACGTGTCTGTATCGATCTGCGTACCTCAGTTTCTGTGCTCGATCCCTGTACTGCTTGCGGGACCCACATGGTATAGCCTTCTGCCATCTCTTTTGATTATTCTATTATTTTATTATTTGGTGCTGATGATTATTTATTGTGTGTTCTAAGGATCTCGACTGGCGTGCTAGCTTGTATCGCGACTGCCGAAGACTTGCTTACCTAGCCGAGCCCTCTAGGCAAGTATCCCTTGCTCATCGGCGGCTCTTGCCATCTCTCCTGGATTTTATTGTATTTAATTTATTGTAAAATTGTATAATCATGAGTAGTGTAGCTTAGCAGTAGAACTGCCAGGATAACCTAGACTAGCTTGGTCCGATACTGGGATAGACCGTATCGGGCAACTTGGATGGGTCATCCACACCTCCGAGGACACGAGCACGACTCACATGTATGGATTGTCCCCATGTGCCCCGTGTCCGACTCGCGGTCGGGTAACGGCTCTGGCTAACTTTACTTGTGGCGGTGATTGTGCTTGGGTTAGGGATTTGGACATGTGTTATGGTGCGCCCTGCGAGGCGGTTATTTTATTATTATGCATGTTGGCTTGGCGCCCAGTACGCATTGTAGTGCTGCTGGAGGATGATACTTAGTGTTCTTGGCTATCGATTTGTTCCCAGTACGCATCATAGTGCTGCTGGTAGCTGAGACCTAGTGTTCTCAGTCTGCGATTCTACGATTCTGCGGCGGGTTGCGTCGAGTAGATTTTAGCCCCAACTCGCTGGGAGCTCCTGTCCAGAATACAGAGGAGACTCTGCCGGATTCTTCCAAAATTCCCGATTGGGAATTTGGTTCGAAGAACTGGGAAGAACCATTCCTTTGGTTTGCTGGACTGGGCTCGTGCCTGTTCACCTTGGTATAGTATACCTGATCCCATTGCTTGCTAGGTAGACTCCAGACTAGATCAGTCGCCTAGCTCCTGATCTGTCTTGTCCGTCGGATAGTGTAAGGAGAGCGGTTCCACTTGGAAGACGGTCTGCAACCCTGGTCCTTGTTTGGTTTAAGGGTTGTGGATTTGCTCCAGAGCGGTCCATGTAATTGTAATGCCTGTTGTTCGTATTACGTATTTGGAATACGTATACGTATTTTATCTTATAATTGCATATCTCTTTGGTTTGGCTTGGCCTGTTTACTCTCGGTTTGGGTTGGCTTGGTTCGGCCGGCCCAATGCTTGGTTCATCACGGGCCAAGGGTGGAACACCTTAGCCTATGCTTCTCCTTCATTTCTACCACAACCCCCCTACCTGCCACCACCTTTGATATTTATTGCCATTTCTTCTTTCTCTCTCTCCATAATTCTCATTTACTTCTCCTTCCCCCACCATTACTCTTCTCCACCAACCAAGAACACCATAGGCAAGTACAACTTGCTTCCACAAGAGAACTCCTTTTGATGGTTTCATTAGCTTCTCCTCATGATTCTAAACCACATTAGAACTTGTCATTTTCTATTTTGAGGCTTTATTTCTTGTAGATCTAGAGTTTTGCTATTTTTGGATTTTGGTGGTTTTGATCTATTAAACTTCTTTGTTTTCAAGTTTTGATGGTTCCATATTGTAGAGCATTTCATTCTACCCAATTTTGACCTTTGGAAAGTTGGATTCGGACTTATTTTGACCAAGATTTGGACAATTGAAGCTTAGATTCAACTTTAGAGTTCTTGCTGTTCTTGCCATTTGGAGAAGACGGTGAACAGTGAGCTTGCTTTTTTTAGCTTACGCCACTGAGTCGTACGCTGCTGTTTAGCGAGCGTACGCTAGCCTTCGTACGCTGCTATTTAGCGAGCGTACGCTAGCCTTCATACGCTGCTGTTTAGCGAGCGTACGCTAGCCTTCGTACGCTGCTGTTTAGCGAGCGTACGCAAGCTTCCGTACGCTGCTCTTTAGTGAGCGTACGCTCACCTTAATACGCTACCTGTTGGCAGTGTGTCTTGAGCGTACGCTAGCTTTCGTACGCTAGCTTGAGTGTACGCGTGCCTTGGTACGCTAGCTTAAGCGAGCAAGGCGTACGCTGGCTTTGAGCGTACGCTGGCTTTGAGCGTACGCTGGCTTGAGCGTACGCTTGCCTATCTTGTCACCCTGGTTCAACCCGAGAGCTTTGTGACCCCCCCCATACGCTGCCCTTTGGGAGCGTATGCTTACCTGAGCGTATGCTTACCTGAGCGTATGGCCTTTGGCAGACTTGATCTTATATTAGCTTCTCAGTTTGTTTTATTTTCCTTATCCTAGATCTTCTATAGCCCTTTATATTGATATTTTATTAGATATTTTACGTCCATTTTATATCCTTACGCCTTTTGACCTGAACTTGATAATTCTCGAATTTACTTGATATGTTTGGAATTGATAACTGAGCCTGACACGATAGTGACCCGTAGTGGTGCACTACTGACATGAGTAACCTGGCATGACCTGATAGTGGCCCGTCGTTGCGCACTCTTGACTAGTACACTTGACCTGATAACCTGACAGGTTATATCTTGACGGCTACCCGACATGACATGACTTGACAAGAATGAACATCCTGGACACCGTAGGTGATTGTGCTTGTATAAATAAACCAGTCCTGTCTTGCATCATGTCTAGGGAGGGAGCTCCTGAGTACCACGGTCAGGAGTACCTATTGAAATGGACTAAGGTTAATAACTAGATTAACACATTAGTCATGAAGAGATTTCCCAGCTACAGGCAATCCCGTTACCTGGACACGCCTTGGGATCTGTAGCCTGCCGTCGAGTAGGACACATTTCTAGCACACTGTCATGTGTTGCACCCTTCAAGCTACCTAAGGGTACATTCGTTTCCTGGACGATGTACCCACCTGAATTCAACTCTAATCTTTTAACCCGGGTAACCTGGATGGTCTGCAGGGCTTGTGGCTGTGGAATAATCTCACTGCATCTTGTTAGTAATTAGGCTTGTGACAGCCCTAGTTAGTTAATGTATCAAGCCGTGATTCTTGCTTGGCCGTGAAGTGATTGGACGGAGTCTAACCAGTCTAGTCTTATCCTGATCCTGTTCCAGATTGCTGCACGACTTGAATGCCTGTATTTATTTTTACCGATAAATGGTGAGAAACCAAGCTCCGTTCAGACGAAGGGTTACAACCCCGGTCCTTGTTTGGTTTACGGGTTGTAACCTGGCTATCTGAATAGTTCTATGGTTATCTCGTCGTATATCATCCTGATATGTTTCCTTTTATTCCAGTCCTTATTTTATTTATATTCATATTCCTGTGCTGATTGCTGGTTTTAGTTCTTAAGTGAAGCCTCCTTTGTGGCACTTGCTCTTTCTGGGGTCTGACCCAGCTGGTTTTGTGTGGCCAGATTTCGGAGCAACTCCAGAGGATCTACCGACTTCCCAGCCAGATGGAGGCTACTAGACGGAACCCTGGCAACGAGTGGGTTATTTTTGGCTCTCCCGCTCTATTGTAAAAATATTCTTTTGAGGCGTTTAGCCGACGAGCACCTGTTTAGCTCGATTGCACTTACTTACTGTCTGCCTACGGGCTGTAACATGATTAACAGATCCTAGGGTTGATCATGTATGACTAAACTCTTGCTAGTCCTAACATTTTGTAACGACTAGCTTCATGATCAGCTGAATATATAATATTTGGGATGCCTTATTATTGTATATTTAATGATCATACATCTTGTAACATTTACTTACTTGCTTGTGATTGAGACACTAGGCTTGTTCATGACCATAGGAGACTGTTGGCTTGTAGTAAACCCTCATGTATCTAGACAGCCGTGACCGTATAGCGAGGTGGATTCCATTTCATATACGTAGCTGGCTATGTCTGCCCCCGCTCTCCAGTATTCTGGTTCTGGGGCGTGACATGGTTTAAGTGGTGGCCCATGCAGGTCTTGTAAATCAAGATATGTGAGGGTTTACCGAATAGATGTCTCAATCAGTATTCGTCCTTGATCTCTGCTCGTATCTTCTGAATCCCTGGATTCTTGTCCTGATCATATGCTTGTATCGTTGATCTGTCCTGGTCCTTCCTTCCTATGTCGTCTTCTTCAGCGGCATAGTACCTGACCCGGCCGACCAGCAAGGCGGAGCACCTCTCGCGGACCAGCAGCAACCTGGAGATCAAGCCCAGCATTCCGGAGTAGCCTCCAGAGTCGTGCCTTCTGGCGGAGAGCCACCAGTCCAGCCAGTTCAACCTGTAGAACATGATGATGGCACCTTGGTAGGACTCGTCAGGACCTTGATAGCTTCCCAAGACCGGCGTGGAGATGCCTTGCACCAGGCAGTGACGGATGCTTTGACCCGGGGTGGTCATCAGGGTAACAGCACGGCCAACAGCTTCGAGCTCTTGAACCCTCCATTCTTCGACGGTAGTGAAAATGCTATCGCGGCAGATGCATGGCTTCAGGACACAGAGGTGGTTCTAGAAGCAGCCAAGACTCCAGAGAACGAGAAGGTAGCCGTGGTGCGCCTGCAGTTGTTAGACCTTGCCCGCAGCTGGTGGGCAGCGCAGGCCGTTGGGTTAGCTGTACCCATTCCTTGGGCAGTATTCAGAGAGAGATTCCAGACCAAGTATTTCAATGCCGTAGCTCGGTATGATCTGCAGACCAGGTTCACCAATCTGAAGCAAGGAGGCAGGACGGTCGATGGGTATGCGGCCGAGTTTTCGAGACTCAGTCGGTTTGCTCCTACCTTGGTGGCAACCGAGTATGATAGAGCCCAGCAATTCCAGCAGGGACTGCACCTGGAGATCTTGTTAGTAGTTGAGCAGTTTGAGCATCAGACTTTTGATGCAGTCTTGAGAGCAGCCCGGAGGCATGAGTATACCTCCCAGAGGATCGTGGATAGGACCGGAGGTCGGAAGAGATCTCACGGCCATATGAATCAGTCTTCAGCCCCAGCCCCGGCAACCAGGGCTTTGACTATTGGAGCTCCGAGGCGAGCAGCCTCAGTGACGTCGGTTCAGCATTCAACCCCGACGTACCCTCAGCAGCAGCAGCAGCAGAAGCAGAAGCAATCTTCCGCAGTGGGTTGTTCTCATTGTGGGAAGCCAGGCCATGTGGTGGCAGAATGTCGCAGGGCACAGGGATTGTGTCTGGCTTGTGGAGCACCAGACCATAGGGTTGGATCCTGCCCGAACAGGGGTGGTTCATCCTCATCCAACCTTTCTAGCTCTTCGATGAGAGGACCAGCTCCGGTCCATCAGCAGCAGTATCCATTGCCGAGGCCCTTGCCGCCTCAGACCCAAGTATTCCAGCAGCAGAACCCCCAGCAGTATGCACAAGTCCAAGCCCAGAGTCAGAGCAGACAGCGAGGATTTCAGCAGAGGGGACCAGCACCCCGAGGGCACGGTCAGGCTATGGTGATGACCGTGGAGGAAGGATTGGCACCAGGAGAGGTAGTGGCAGGTACTATTCACGTCAACTCCTTTCCAGCTTCAGCTTTATTTGATTCTGGTGCATCGCATTCATTTATGTCTGCACGATTCGCGACACGGGTAGGATTGGAGCCCGAGTCATTATCAGTAAGGCTTAATATACTTACTGGTAACGGACTTGTGGGAGTAGATAGAGTGTTTTCCTCGTGTCGGATCGTAGTTAGCGGTAGAGAATTCCCCACTAGATTGATAGAATTCCCGATGGCCGATTATGATGTGGTCTTAGGGATGGATTGGTTGAGAAACCAGTATGCTAGGATAGACTGCCATATTGGTAGGGTTGTTTTTAGCATTCCAGGAGAGCCAGAGTTTTCTTTCTCTCGAGGCGAGGTTGAGCCTTCTCCTCCGATATTACGGATGGCAGTAGCAGCAGTTCAGTTGCCCAGGGTAGTGGATGAGTTTCCAGATGTTTTCCCAGAAGAACTTCCAGGTATGCCTCCGGAGCGGGAGATCGAGTTTACTATAGACTTGATTTCCGGGACAGTCCCAGTGTCAGAGAGTGTCTACAGGATGGCGCCGTCAGAGTTGGAGATATTGTACAAGATGATTGAAGAACTCAGAACCAAGGGATTCATTCGTGCTAGTGGATCGCCTTGGGGAGCCCCGATGCTTCTTGTGAAAAAAAAAGGATGGTACGTCCAGGTTATGTGTTGATTATCGTACCTTGAACTCAGTAACAATCAAGAACAGATTCCCTCTTCCGAGGATAGATGACTTGTTTGATCAACTCAAGGGGGCATCAGTATTCTCGAAGATTGACTTGCGCTCAGGATATTACCAGATCAGAGTCAGAGAGCAGGACATCCCAAAGACGGCTTTTAGATCAAGATATGGGCATTGGGAGTTCCTTGTTATGCCTTTTGGAGCAACTAATACGCCGGCAGTATTCATGGACCTCATGAATCGCATCTTCATGCCTTACTTGGATCAGTTTGTGATCGTATTCTTAGATGACATTCTGGTCTACAGCAAGAGTGAGGCAGAGCATGAGCAGCATCTTCGTGTAGCACCAGTTATATGCCAAGTTCAGTAAATGCAAGTTCTGGCTCGATCGCATTTCGTACTTGGGTCATATCATCACCAGAGGAGGAGTAGAAGTGGATCCCCAGAAGATTGTGGCTATTGAGTCATGGCCAGTACCCAGCACCGTTGCAGAAGTTTGCAGTTTCCTTGGATTAGCTGGCTATTACCGACGGTTTGTTTCGGATTTTGCTCGAACTTCAGCGCCATTGACCCAGTTGACTCGCAAGGATGCACAGTTTGCTTGGACAGCAGAGTGTCAGAGTTCTTTTGAGCAGTTGAAGCGAGGCCTGATAACAGCTCATATTCTCACGCTTCCAGATGGAACCGGAGGATTCTCAGTGTATTGTGATGCTTCAGGCAGAGGTTTAGGATGTGTTCTGATGCAGCATGGGAAGGTGATAGCTTATGCATCATGACAACTTCGTGATCATGAGAGGAATTACCCAACCCATGACTTGGAGCTGGTAGCAGTGGTGTTTGCACTTAAGTTGTGGAGGCACTACTTGTATGGAGACAGGGTAGAGATTTTCACCGACCACAAGAGCCTGAAATATGTTTTCACCCAGAAGGATCTTAACATGCGTCAGAGGAGGTGGCTGGGGCTTCTTGTGGATTATGATGTCAACCTGCAGTATTATCCTGGGAAGGCCAATGTCGTAGCATATGTATTGAGCATGAGAGCCGGAGCTTATTTCCTAACAGCGCAGCCAGAATTTTTAGCAGATCTTCAGAAGATGGGTATTGAAGTTGTTCTCCCTTCCAGTGTGGTGTTGATGGCCAGCATGCAAGTTCAGTCCACTATAGTCGAGAGGATCCGGATGGCGCAGTCAACAGATTCCAAGCTTCAGTGACTCAGAGCAGAGTGTGAGGCAGGACGAAGACCAGAGTTGTGTATTCATGAGGATGGTACACTTAGGCATGGTAAGCGTCTTTGTATAACCAGTGGAGATATCAAACAGAAGATCATGTCAGAGGCGCACAGTTCTCAGTATTCCATCTATTCTGGCAGTACGAAGATGTACCGTGATATCCGGCAGCATTTCTGGTGGAATGGCATGAAGCGGGAGATAGCCCGGTTTGTCTCTCGGTGTTTGGTTTGCCAACAAGTTAAAGCCGAACATCAGAGACCGGCTGGACTTCTTCAGCCCTTACCGATTCCAGAATGGAAGTGGGAGCATGTGACCATGGATTTCGTGACTGGATTACCTAGGTCCCCAGCTGGTAGAGATGCTATCTGGGTTATAGTTGATCGGCTCACGAAAGTGGCTCACTTTCTTCCATTCAGAGTTGGTCAGTCGACGGCTCAGTTAGCAGAGATGTACCTCAGGCAGATTGTCAGATTACACGGTATGCCAGTCAGTATTACCTCGGACCGAGATTCAAGATTTACGTCACACTTTTGGCGTAGCCTGCAGGAGAGTTTGGGGACTCGCCTCCAGTTCAGTTCAGCATATCACCCGCAGACAGATGGCCAGTCAAAGCGCACGATCCAGACTCTTGAAGACATGTTGCGGTCTTGCACACTTGACTTCGGTGGCTCATGGGAAGATCATTTACACCTGGTGGAATTCTCGTACAATAATAGTTTCCAAGCCAGTATCCAGATGGCACCGTTCGAGGTACTGTATGGCAGGAAGTGCAGATCCCCGCTAGCCTGGGATGATGTTGGAGAGAGGCAGATGCTTGGTCCAGAAATGATTGCTCAGACCGTTGAAGTAATCAGGCGAGTCAGAGATCACCTTCGAGTTGCCCAAGATCGCCAGCGTCATTGGACGGATTCTCATCGACGTCCTCTCGAGTTCTCGGTCGGCGATCATGTATTCCTGAGGATTTTGCCTAACCGTGGCGTCATTCGTTTCGGCGTACGGGGCAAGCTTAGTCCTAGGTATATAGGACCGTTCGACATTCTGGAACGAGTGGGAGATGTATCCTATCGTGTCGCTCTTCCACCGTCGCTAAGCGAGGTACATGACGTGTTCTATGTGTCCCAATTACGACGGTATATCCCAGACCCGAGCCACATCCTGGATCATTCGAAATTGGTTGTTGGTACCAACCTTTCGTATGAGGAGAGGCCCGTGTCTATATTGGACCGGAGAGAGAAGATCCTCAAGAACAAGACTATCAAGTTAGTCCGAGTTGCTTGGGGTCATCACTCTTTGGGGGAGTCAACGTGGGAGCGTGAGGATGATATCCGATCGCGATATCCCGACTTGTTTGACTCGTGAGGTATAATGTCCTTCTTATGTCTCATGCCATCAATTCCTTGCTTGCATGATTGATTGATTGCCTAGTATAATTGCCTGTAAATAGTGTAGCTTATTCTTGTCCCTCTAGCCTTTTAATTAAATTCCGAGGACGGAATTCTTTTATGGTGGGTAGAGTTGTAATGCCTGTTGTTCGTATTACGTATTTGGAATACGTATACGTATTTTATCTTGTAATTGCATATCTTCTTGGTTTAGCTTGGCCTGTTTACTCTCGGTTTGGGTTGGCTTGGTTCGGCCGGCCCAATGCTTGGTTCATCATGGGCCAAGGGTGGAATACCTTAGCCTATGCTTCTCCTTCATTTTCACCACAACCCCCCCTACCTACCACCACCTTTGATATTTATTGCCATTTCTTCTTTCTCTCTCTCCATAATTCTCATTTACTTCTCCTTCCCCCACCATTACTCTTCTCCACCAACCAAGAACACCATAGGCAAGTGCAACTTGCTTCCACAAGAGAACTCCTTTTGATGGTTTCATTAGCTTCTCATCATAATTCTAAACCACATTAGAACTTGTCATTTTCCATTTTGAGGCTTTATTTCTTGTAGATCTAGAGTTTTACTATTTTCGGATTTTGGTGGTTTTGATCTATTAAACTTTTTTGTTTTTAAGTTTTGATGGTTCCATGTTGTAGAGCATTTCATTCTACCCAATTTTGACCTTTGGAAAGTTGGATTCGGACTTGTTTTGACCAAGATTTGGACAATTGAAGCTTAGATTCAACTTTAGAGTTCTTGCTGTTCTTGCCATTTGGAGAAGACGGTGAACAGTGAGCTAGCTTTTTTTAGCTTACGCTACTGAGTCGTACGCTGCTGTTTAGCGAGCGTACGCTAGCCTTCGTACGCTGCTGTTTAGCGAGCGTACGCTAGCCTTCGTACGCTGCTGTTTAGCGAGCGTATGCTAGCCTTCGTACGCTGCTGTTTAGCGAGCGTACGCTAGCCTTCGTACGCTGCTGTTTAGCGAGCGTACGCTAGCTTCCGTACGCTGCTCTTTAGTGAGCGTACGCTCACCTTAATACGCTGCCTGTTGGCAGTGTGTCTTGAGCATACGCTAGCTTTCGTACGCTAGCTTGAGCATACGCGTGCCTTGGTACGCTAGCTTAAGCGAGCAAGGCGTACGCTGGCTTTGAGCGTACGCTGGCTTTGAGCGTACGCTGGCTTGAGCGTACGCTTGCCTATCTTGTCACCCTGGTTCAACCCGAGAGCTTTGTGACCCCCCCATACGCTGCCCTTTGGGAGCGTATGCTTACCTGAGCGTATGGCCTTTGGCAGACTTGATCTTATATTAGCTTCTCAGTTTGTTTTATTTTCCTTATCCTGGATCTTCTATAGCCCTTTATATTGATATTTTATTAGATATTTTACGTCCATTTTATATCCTTACGCCTTTTGACCTGAACTTGATAATTCTCGAATTTACTTGATATGTTTGGAATTGATAACTGAGCCTGACACGATAGTGACCCGTAGTGGTGCACTCCTGACATGAGTAACCTGGCATGACCTGATAGTGGCCCGTCGTGGCGCACACTTGACTAGTACACTTGACCTGATAACCTGATAGGTTATATCTTGACAGCTACCCGACATGACATGACTTGACAAGAATGAACATCCTGGACACCGTGGGTGATTGTGCTTGTATAAATAAACCAGTCATGTCTTGCATCATGTCTAGGGAGGGAGCTCCTGAGTACCACGGTCAGGAGTACCTATTGAAATGGACTAAGGTTAATAACTAGATTAACACATTAGTCATGAAGAGATTTCCTAGCTACAGGCAATCCCGTTACCTGGACACGCCTTGGGATCTGTAGCCTGCCGTCGAGTAGGGCACATTTCCAGCATACTGTCATGTGTTGCACCCTTCAAGCTACCTAAGGGTACATTCGTTTACTGGACGATGTACCCACCTGAATTCAACTCTAATCTTTTAACCCGGGTAACCTGGATGGTCTGCAGGGCTTGTGGCTGTGGAATAATCTCACTGCATCTTGTTAGTAATTAGGCTTGTGATAACCCTAGTTAGTTAATGTATCAAGCCGTAATTCTTGCTTGGCCGTGAAGTGATTGGACGGAGTCTAACCAGTCTAGTCTTACCCTGATCCTGTTCCAGATTGTTGTACGACTTGAATGCCTGTATTTATTTTTACCGATAAATGGTGAGAAACCAAGCTCCGTTCAGACGAAGGGTTACAACCCCGATCCTTGTTTGGTTTACGGGTTATAACCTGGCTATCTGAATAGTTCTATGGTTATCTCGTCGTATATCATCCTGATATGTTTCCTTTTATTCCAGTCCTTATTTTATTTATATTCATATTCCTGTGCTGATTGCTGGTTTTAGTTCTTAAGTGAAGCCTCCTTTGTGGCACTTGCTCTTTCTGGGGTCTGACCCAGCTGGTTTTGTGTGGCCAGATTTCGGAGCAACTCCAGAGGATCTACCGACTTTCCAGCCAGATGGTGGCCACTAGACGGAACCCTGGCAACGAGTGGGTTATTTTTGGCTCTCCCGCTCTATTGTAAAAATATTCTTTTGAGACGTTTAGCCGACGAGCACCTGTTTAGCTCGATTGCACTTACTTACTGTCTGCCTACGGGCTGTAACATGATTAACAGATCCTAGGGTTGATCATGTATGACTAAACTCTTGCTAGTCCTAACATTTTGTAACGACTAGCTTCATGATCAGCTGAATATGTAATATTTGGGACGCCTTATTATTGTATATTTAATGATCATACATCTTGTAACATTTACTTACTTGCTTGTGATTGAGACACTAGGCTTGTTCATGACCATAGGAGACTGTTGGCTTGTAGTAAACCCTCATGTATCTAGACAGCCGTGACCGTATAGCGAGGTGGATTCCATTTCATATACGTAGCTGGCTATGTCTGCCCCCGCTCTCCATTATTCTGGTTCTGGGGCGTGACAGTAATCCTTGCACTTCCGGCGATATTTATTACCGGACTCTTGTCCCCTGACCCTTCATCCTAGGGGTTGTCCTAGTCTAGTCAGATAGAGCTGGCAGTTGTCCTATGTATTGGGAGTTGTGACTTGTGGATATGATTGAGGATTGAGTATTATGGAGAGTACGATCTTGGGATATTGACTTGGTGGATCTATGTAGATTCTTGGGTTTTGGTGATTTCGAATATTTTGTACAACGAGGAGAATATCGAGGGTATTATTATATAATTTTTACTCGACTTCCCAAACGCCCAAAACCTGGTACCTTTGTGTATTCTGGTAGTTGGGGAACCTGGTTTGATTGCTGAATCTTGGTAGTTGAGGGGCTTGTTTTCTAGTGGCTGGTGATCATTGACTTGGAGGATTCTTGTGAGCCAGAGGGCCTAGCGTTGCTTATAGTGATTAGCTTGGTATTTGGTTATTGACCTTCCTGACATGATATTGATTTCCATCGTATATAGGAGACTCCTGAGAGTTTGATAAGGTGGATGGATCGACTTGATGATTTGAGTTGTAGGTTCCTATGTGTACTTGACAGACTATTATAGTGGAGATTATGATCTTGTAACCGACTTGATATCCATGTCACGATTTGGACATGTGACTTTTTGTGACTGATAGGTTTGACCTTGTTCCTGGTATTACACGATGACCTGGACCTGTCTTGATTCTTGATTAGTGGCCCGTAGAGGTGCACTCCTGACTAGCATTCTGGACTTGACAGTAAACCTGGCATGTATACTCTTCATTCTTGATAGTGGCCCGTGGTGGCGCACTCCTGACTAGTACTCTCGACATGACATGTTTACTCTTGATTGCTGTTGCGACAGCTAGTCCTGACTTGCTCAGCATGACCCCGTCTTGACACCGTAGTTGATTTCTTTTGATTGTGCTTGTATAAGCCACCAGTCCAGTCTTGTCTTGCATCATGTCTAGGACATGGATCCCTGAGTACCACGGTCAGGGATCCATAATGAAACTGACTAGGCTAATAACTAGATTAATCATGTAGTTCATGGGGACTTCCCAGTGACCTGTTGCGTGTCTGACCCCGGCCCTATGTATCTATATATATATATACTAGGGATTTGTTGCTATCCGTCGAGATGAGCGCATTTCCAGCCCTCCGTCGAGTGTGGCACTTCTTTAGGGCACATGTATCTTACTACAATGTGTGTAACGCCCCAGTCCCAAAATACGTAGGACTAGAACGCAATCATGCCAGCTGTATACATACGAAGTATATGGACCCTCGTATATATACGTAAGCTGTAAATGCAGTAACCAAGGTACTAAATCTCATCCAAAAAGATAAATATGATATAAAAGTAACTTTGAATTTGTCATGTACACCATAGTTGGGCGGAGACAAAGTCCACTACCAACCAAATTAAATATGGAAAAAAATATACAAGAAAAGAATTTAGCAAGCGAGAGCAATGGCGAGTCCAAGAGAAATCACCACAAAGGAAGGAATGGCCTTAGCTAGAGCACCTGCAAGAAATCACGAAACACACACCTGGCGAGATAACCAGGTCCTCAGAGGGACGTAACAAGATACATCAACATGCCATATAACTGAATATATATACTATGTCATAACTCACAAGTAAAGTAAATGGTCACACTCGTAACAAGTTCCAATACCTCATCATCGAAACAGTGGACTACCCCTACAACCAAACAAGGACAAGGGGTAGTACACTATACCGCGATGCGATATTGTCCCAAGCTACTAATGAAACGGGGTGATATGACATTGACGAGGGTTACCTAACCATCTAATGTGTTTATGCAGTAAGAACAAACCTTCAACGCATGAGCCCTGGCTGTAAATAGGATCGGCATAGTTCCCATATAGGGCACCAGGGGCCTACGTCCATAACGCTCGGGAAGCGTCAGAGGGCACCATGTGCAAGGGGCTACGTCCATAATGCTCTGGATAACGTCAGAGGGCACCTGGAGCCTACGTCTCCGGCGGAGCGCACAGGTAATGAGGGAAGTGCATAGAAGCCCATACGTCAGGTAATGTTCTCCCCACCCAATGTACCTGTCATGTCGCATCCACGACCATGTACCTCTACTAACTGCTAAGTCTCTTAACACGCCTCTACTAGCAGTTAGCCCTAACGCATGCGCATGGGGGATCAGCCCACACGCAAGAACCTCTACATGATACTCACCTCACACATCCTCGTGTACAACTGTGTCAAGGTATATGCAATATACCACAACGGTAGTCCCTTAACTCTAGGTCAACATGCAATCAAAGGATACTAACAAAGTAAATTATTAATCACTGAACAGACAGTAAATTAGGAACTGTAAGAATCAGAAATAAAGAACAGTGATATATAAAATAAATGCAGACTGAATATAAACAGTTTAATGGCAAGGTATCTTGCCTGCGGTACGAGAAAGGCAAATCCAAGAGTAGCAAGTGTCAGCACCCAAAACTCACAAATCACAGATGACTCCAGTCGCTGAAACAAACATCAAAAATGATCTCGGTGAAGAAGATATACCTAGGAAACGCTTGTCCAAAAGTCAAATTCTGGAACAGGGGCAAAATCGTAATTTCGGGGCAAAATGATGTCCGCCGTTGGACCCGCTTTGCACCGAAATGTGCGCCAGAACCTACGGTCTCTAAAGTCGTCAAACTATATGTCTACGAATTTATTTTGATGAGACGAACCCAACGGTATGTCCAATTTTGGATTCCGGTGGGCCGTGCACAAAATTGTCCGTTGAGTGGGATTGTGGGCCCGCCAAAATAGCGTCCCTAGCAACGGTCTCAGATTCAGACTAAACTTGGCATACAGGAGTAGAAAAATATTTTGAGTCCAATGGCGCAAGTTTCGTCGCGATTGGATGAGTGTGCACAAAATAGTTGGGAAATTTCGAAACGTCCGATACGCAAAAATTCGACGGATACGGACCAAATTCGTTGCGCACACGCAACCAATTTGAATCCCGTCACTTCTCGCACGTCCACAAATTCGATACGGACTTTTCGGTATTCTCGGTTTGCGACGGGGTCGCCCGGTTTGTCGGGACGTACCTCGTACGGGGTTTTTAGTGTTTTTGAAAACTGATTTTTCGAGATATTTAATTTAATTAAAAACTAAAATTTATTGCTGAAATAAATAAACTATTTGAAGGGATGAAAGAGGGTCATGTGGGCTATCTACACGAATTTACGGATCTACAATCGGATTAGAATTGAAGGAGAAATCGATTGAGAGAGTGGGATACCTTAAAGTGAGAATCTGTTGTTGTTGTTTCCGTTGCCATTGGCGCGGGGTGCTGCTGTGCTCGCGGACAGCACGCCGATGAGAGGGTAAGAGGAAGGAGGAGAGGAAGGAGGTGGAAGAAAATTTGGAGGAGAAAGAAATTTAGGGTTTTGATTTTATTCTAAAACATATGTATACATACGTATACATTATGTATACATATGTAAAGGAACAAAAGGATCGGCCATGTTGCTGTGGCTTGCTAATATATTGGCGCCACCAAGCTTGCGGATTGCTGCTGCTTGGGAACTTAAGTGGGCGGCCAACCATTGGGTTATTATTAATATATTTCTTTTTTTTTTCTTTATCTAAACTTAACTAAACTTTAATATCTATATATATCTATATAAATATATATATGTATATATCCATAAATACACAAAAAAATCTATTTAAATTCAAATACCATTTAAAAGTCAACTATTCAATTATTTAATATATTTAAGCATATCTACATATATATATAAATTCAATCCTTAATAAATCAACTCAAAATAAAAATAGTATTTAAATAGAAAAACATGGTTATTAAATCTCCACAAATTTTAAATAAAAGTTTAATATTATCTACTATATATATAATGCGTCTAAAATATATTTTTACATATATACGCAAATTTAAATTGCCATAAAAGGCAACAATAGTAATATCACATAATATCCATTAATATCAACAATAATAAAATGTCTATTTAATTTTCACAAAATAATTTTAAGTCTAATAAAATAATAAAAATAATAAAAAAATAGGGGTTTTACATCCTACCCAACTTACAAGAATTTCGTCCTCGAAATTTAGGATTAATAGGGTAGATCGGGTTGAGGGATAGGAAGAGTTCGTTAATACCAAAAATGTAATTAAATTTGGTGGAGGCGATACAACGGCGTTCAACACCACCATACAGTAGAAAATTGTGGAGTCGATATATGCAAAAATATATCATGATTATGGAATTGAATAAGGATCGCTAGTGAAGGTAACAAACTTTTGAATATCCAATTTAGAAGAACAGTAAGGAAGTGAGTGGACCAAGGAAAATAAATTAGACGTTTGGGAGATGTGGTTCCTAGAGAGAAACTGGAGACTACTCGCCTCGATTGAGAGTTTGATTTAAATGAATGATTAGAATCATTCTCGAGTGCTCAAGAACATTTGGAAAGGCACGATAACAATTCTAGGGTTGAGAAATGAGGAGTAGTTGAAGGCGAGGATATAGCCACATGGGTCTGTCGGTGGCTATCTAAATTCGTGTGGAAGATAACTGATAGAAAAAAAAACTAAAGGTGATCTCTTGTGTCTATCTATCAAGTACAGTATCCTGTCTTTACAAAGACAAAACAGTAAGGAGTTCAAAGAAGATGCTATCGAGTACGAAATACGAGGTTCACAGGCGACATAAATAATTCAAAAGAGAGTTGTCAATGCTGTCGCGGATGAGACTCTAAGGCAGGTTTAACTATGTCTCCATCCGCAAAGAATAAGATATAATAAGCAAACCAAAGTGCAATAGGTTGATCAGACTATCATGCACCGGTTCTGATTAGACAATATGTTAGTGGGTGCACCCAATAAAATATGTCATGATCAAGCTTGAAAAAGATAAGTTTGCAAAACCAAGGAATATTTAGCAGCATCAGGTTGTTGAAATATAAGTAAGGGAGGTACTGACGAAGGAATTTAAAATAGTCCAAGGTCTTTTAAAATCAAGGCTCGCCCGAAGTTTGGGCCTATAAAGTCGTCCCAGTGTTTCTTCATCTATGGCTGGGTAGACTTGATAAGGTAGGGTCCTCTGAATTTATAGTCTAAGTGAACTTACCAATGTGGTTCATGAGGAAAAAGGTTTGCTAGGTGGTGAGGTATTCTACCCAACTTACAAGAGTTAAACTAGTAGTCTGATGGGACAACGGGTCAAGCAATAAAGATAAAGCACAAGGTTAGCATTTAAGGAATTAAGTAGAACAAAATCACATATCGAGTCGAAAGAATTGAGTCGAGGTTGAATCCCTATCAGTGGTCAAAAATATATCGGTATCATGGTAAAGATTATAGTTTGGCCATTTCGACCATAAGGTCATATCAAAAAAATAGAGTACAAAGATGTGGGTTTTGGTGGGACATGATATGTCTACAGGAAGGTGGTCTTGTCTAGGTCTTACATATGAAATTTGTTGGATGGAAAAGTCTAATGTTGTGCTCCAAATATCCAAGTCACGGTAAGGGACGCCAAAAGATCTAAAATAGGAAGTGGGAGTGCACGAGGTGATAATTAATGCACAAAACTAAAGAAGATCAAGTTAAAGCATGAAATAAAATTAATTAAAGAATCCAATAAATAATTTAAGAACACAATTTCGGAGAGAAGATAGTCTCCTAGATGAATACAGTTAAGGAACCATTAAATCATTATTCAAATGCAAGTGGGTTAGAAGGTCGCAATTAAAAGATCTAGAATTGAAGGATGGTCGAGTAAGTTGAGGTAGAAATATAGTCACATAGCTGGATAGATGACTAACAACCCTTGTGTATATACTACTATCATGGTCATGAGTGACATGGCAATTATTGTGGAATACTAAGAAGGATTATCTTGGGGCCTACCATTAAAATTTTACTCAAGTATCCTCCAAAAGTTTCAAAAATATACCACCAAAATTTTATATTCACTCCAATCCGTTCAAATTTATCATAAAAGAAAATTAAATCACTTTCATAAATCTCAAAGCAAAAATTTATCACGTTACTACTAACCTTTTCCAAAATTTACGTTTAAATTCAACTATTTAACTCAAGAGTTCATAATTTATGAATCCCTAAAAATTTTACAATCAATCAAAAATTTAACACTTTAAAATTTTCAAATGACTCATCATAAAACTCTTAGCATATTAAAAGCAATCTCAAAAATTAAGCTCAGTGCTCTCATAAATTTTAACTTCTATTCATGCTAAGTTATTCCAACAAAATCATAACCTTTAAATGGTAACTTCCTTTAATCAATCAAAATAACTTTCTATCACATCCTTCGAAATTATAAAAAAAATTAATATTAGCAATCCCTCATTAAACTAAATTTTCAAATAATCTTATCAGTCAAAATCTTTTTTTTTCCAAAAAAATCTAAATAGATCTGTAAATCTTCAATCATAGGACACAATTTAAAATAAATAAAAATTCTCAAAAATTGTTTTCATAACTTTCAAATATTTAAACCAAAATTTGCCATCATTACTTCCACTTAAAATTTAAAATTTACTAAACACGAAAATCACAAGTTGTACAATTCAAATTTAAATAATTCCTATGGCCATTTTTTTTTAAACTAAAATCATTCTCAATTCAAATTTATAACTGTTCAAAGGCGTATAACTATAATATAATAATCATAAACATCAAAAATTGAAAATCAAATAAATTTTATATTTGTTCAAAGATGTATATCTATCACCCAAAACTCATGAATATCATAATTCGAAAAGCAAATCAATTTTATACAGGTGCAAGGATGTATAACTATAATCCAATAAATCATAAATATCATATCTTGAAAATCAATCAATTTCTTAAACCAAGTATGAAATTCTATAAATCCTCTTGGTGTTTACTATTTAGAAATCTCAAGGTTAAAACTTTCCGTGAAAATATTCTACTTTACAAATGATTAATCATTAAATCACACAAAAAAACTTTTTAACTAAATTAGAGTCTTGGTTGTATTCCAATTGCCAATATAACCATTCTAGCCATGTGTTTGACCTATGAGCATATACTAGTGTAGTCATCTTCCTAGTTGACACTAAGCACAAAAATAAGAATCGACGGTAGAAAGGAATCAAGCAAGATGCAATTCAAGGAGGTCAATCGAGAGTTCGAAATGTGAAGCCAACGGAAGGGGTCAAGCTGTATGGATGAGATTCTTAGATTCTAATCCTATGTTGCAGGTTCACATCGGTATAGTAACGTAACCGAAGTGACAAACTTGACCTGCATGGGCCACCACAGAAACATGTAACGCCCCAGTCCCAAAATACGTAGGACTAGAACGCAATCATGCCAGCTGTATACATACGAATTATATGGACCCTCGTATATATACATAAACTGTAAATGCAGTAACCAAGGTACTAAATCTCATCCAAAAAGATAAATATGATATAAAAGTAACTTTGAATTTGTCATGTACACCATAGTTGGGCGGAGACAAAGTCCACTACCAACCAAATTAAATATGGAAAAAAATATACAAGGAAAGAATTTAGCAAGCGAGAGCAATGGCGAGTCCAAGAGCAATCACCACAAAGGAAGGAATGGCCTTAGCTAGAGCACCTGCAAGAAATCATGAAACACATACCTGGCGAGATAACCAGGTCCTCAGAGGGACGTAACAAGATACATCAACATGCCATATAACTGAATATATATACTATGTCATAACTCACAAGTAAAGTAAATGGTCACACTCGTAACAAGTTCCAATACCTCATCATCGAAACAGTGGACTACCCCTACAACCAAACAAGGACAAGGGGTAGTACACTATACCGCGATACGATATTGTCCCAAGCTACTAATGGAACGGGGTGATATGACATTGACGAGGGTTACCTAACCATCTAATGTGTTTATGCAGTAAGAACAAACCTTCAACGCATGAGCCCCGGCTGTAAATAGGATCGGCATAGTTCCCATATAGGGCACTAGGGGCCTACGTCCATAACGTTCGGGAAGCGTCAGAGGGCACCATGTGCAAGGGGCTATGTCCATAACGCTCTAGATAACGTCAGAGGGCACCTGGAGCCTGCGTCTCCGACGGAGCGCACAGGTAATGAAAGAAGTGCATAGAAGCCTATACGTCAGGTAATGTTCTCCCCACCCAATGTACCTGTCATGTCGCATCCACGACCATGTACCTCTACTAACTGCTAAGTCTCCTAACACGCCTCTACTAGCAGTTAGCCCTAACGCATGCGCATGGGGGATCAGCCCACACGCAAGAACCTCTACATGATACTCATCTCACACATCCTCGTGGTACAACTGTGTCAAGATATATGCAATATACCACAACGGTAGTCCCTTAACTCTAGGTCAACATGCAATCGAAGGATACTAACAAAGTAAATTATTAATCACTGAACAGGCAGTAAATCAGGAACTGTAAGAACCGGAAATAAAGAACAGTGATATATAAAATAAATGCAGACTGAATATAAACAGTTTAATGGCAAGGTATCTTGCCTGCGGTGCGAGAAAGGCAAATCCAAGAGTAGCAAGTGTCAGCACCCAAAACTCACAAATCACAGATGACTCCAGTCACTGAAACAAACATCAAAAATGATCTCGGTGAAGAATATATACCTAGGAAACGCCTGTCCAAAAGTCAAATTCTGGAACAGGGGCAAAATCGTAATTTCGGGTCAAAACGATGTCCGCCGTTGGACCCGCTTTGCACCGAAATGCGCGCCAGAACCTACGGTCTCTAAAGTCGTCAAACTATATGTCTACAAATTTGTTTTGATAAGACGAACCCAACGGTATGTCCAATTTTGGATTCCGGTGGGCCGTGCACAAAATTGCCAGTTGAGTGGGATTATGGGCCCGCCAAAATAGCGTCCCTACCAACGGTCTCAGATTCGGACTAAACATGGCATACAGAACCAGAAAAATATTTCGAGTCCAATGGCGCAAGTTTCGTCGCGATTGGATGAGTGTGCACAAAATAGGTGGGAAATTTCGAAAAGCCCGATACGCAAAAATTCGACGGATACGGACCAAATTCGTTGCGCACACGCAACCAATTTGAATTCCGTCACTTCTCGCACGTCCATAAATTCGATACGGACTTTTTGGTATTCTCAATTTGCGACGGGGTCGCCCGGTTTGTCGGGACGTACCTCGTACGGGGTTTTTAATGTTTTTGAAAACTGATTTTTCGAGATATTTAATTTAATTAAAAACTGAAATTTATTGCTGAAATAAATAAAACTATTTGAAGGGATGAAAGAGGGTCACGTGGGCTATCTACACGAATTTACTGATCTACAATCGGATAAGAATTGAAGGAGAAATCGATTGAGAGAGTGGGATACCTTAAAGTGGGAATCTGTTGTTGTTGTTGTTGTTGTTTCCGTTGCCATTGGCGCGGGGTGCTGCTGTGCTCGCGGACAGCATGCCGAGGAGAGGGTAAGAGGAAGGAGGAGAGGAAGGAGGTGGAAGAAAATTTAGAGGAGAAAGAAATTTAGGGTTTTGATTTTATTCTAAAACATATGTATACATACGTATACATTATGTATACATATGCAAAGGAAAAAAAGGATCGGCCATGTTGCTGTGGCTTGCTAATATATTGGCGCCACCAAGCTTGCGGATTGCTGCTGCTTGGGAACTTAAGTGGGCGGCCAACCATTGGGTTATTATTAATATATTTCTTCTTTTTTTTCTTTTCTTTATCTAAACTTAACTAAACTTTAATATCTATATATATCTATATAAATATATATATGTATATATCCATAAATACACAAAAAAAATCTATTTAAATTCAAATACCATTTAAAAGTCAACTATTCAATTATTTAATATATTTGAGCATATCTACATATATATATATAAATTCAATCCTTAATAGATCAACTCAAAATAAAAATAGTATTTAAATAGAAAAACATGGTTATTAAATCTCCACAAATTTTAAATAAAAGTTTAATATTATCTACTATATATAATGCATCTAAAATATATTTTTACATATATACGCAAATTTAAATTGCCATAAAAGGCAACAATAGTAATATCACATAATATCCATTAATATCAACAATAATAAAATGTCTATTTAATTTTCACAAAATAATAAAATAAAAAAAATAGGGGTTTTACAATGTGCCTGCTATATCTATCTTTTTCTTTTGCTGGGGCCATTCGGGTAGTAGCAAGCAGGAGCTGGACTTTGAAGTCTCATTGCATCTTGTTAGTAATTAGGCCTGTGATAACCCTAGTTAGCTAATAATAGCAAGCCGTAGGCATTGTGTGGCCGCTTGTCCTTCTGTGTTGTTTGGCTTGTTGCTTGCTAGCCAGCTGATATTGATTTCCAGCTGGCAGTGCAGGTGTTAGTGGATGCTAGGAAGATTGTGATTGTGTTAGCTTCACTATACTTGTGGATTGTTATCGTGCGTTGGTACCGCACGATCCCTTACCTTTATTTACTGTTTTTAGATGTTATCCTTGTCATATTTTATCCTGCTGGTTTTCTTCGCCCGTCCTTGAGCCTTCTTTTCTGGTACTTGCTACGGTTGGCCTGACCAACCCTGGATTGTTCCCAGATTGCCTGAGACCGACCATGTCGATCTTCCAGTCTCGACTTGGAGGATGTGCTTCAGTTCCCGACCAGGCTAGGAACCGTGGGAAGGTATACTTGTCTACATTATTATCCTGTACTGTAGATTCCAGATTTTCATATGAGTATTTCCTGTTTTTCATATGATTATCTCTCTTGATATTGTTTCATTGTGTTTTACCGGTGGATATGAGATCGGATTTAGGCCATAGATTGATTGCATGCTAGAATACCCAACCAGACTGGACAGCCGTCATCACCGTATAGCGTACTCGTACCTTATACGGTGTAGCTGGCCGTGTACGTCCCCGTATTCCGGAACTGGGGCATGACACATACAATTTTGAATAGTTTAATAAAGACGAAGAAGGCCCGTGCATAAAATATGCGACATAGCCATGATGGTTAAGTTCTGAGTTCATACAATTCCTTCCAAAATCCTTACCATCAATAGCGGGATGAACGTCGGGATGAACATCAGGCACCGCAGTCGACGTAGAAGCCACTCCCTTACCCTTCATCGCAGCCTTGGAAGTCTTGGGGGCCATCGATGATCGAAGAAGAAGAAGAAGAAGACAGCAGTTAGGGCAAGAAAAGCTTGAATTGGGGAAGAAAGTAAAGAGTTCCTCTCTAAAAATTACCCTTATTTATAGGCAGACAGAGGAGGGGCACGTGGACCGATGAACGCTTCAGATTATGTGCAGCAGATAAAACCGACTCTTGGAATGTCATCCCCTCTCATGCAAGAGATTTATCAAGGCAAAAATCCAAAATATTTAATAAACAGACTCTTGGGATTCCCTCCAAAAGACAGCTCCAAATCAAAACAAATCAAGAGCAATTAATGGGATGCCTACGTGGCAGAAAGAACAGTATGCGGCCAGAGCAGCCCATGCGGCCAGAGCGGTCTACGCGGCAAGAGAACTCTATACGGCCAGAGCAGTCTATGCGGGTAGGAAGTTCATACGGCCAGAGCAATATATGCGGCTATAAAGTCTATATGGCCAGAGCAGTCTATGCGGTTAGGAAGTTCATGCGGCCAGAACATCTTATGCGGCCAAAAGGGCTTATGTGGACATAGCCATGCTTCTTATTCAAAGTATTTCCATTTTATAAATTGAAAACTTTGAAGGGGGTCTTGTAGAAGCATGGAAAAGAGCAAGGAAAGTCCATGCGGCTCAAAACAGAGGGAGTCTCATGCGGTTCAAAGAATCTCTTAAAGTTTCATGCGGCTCAAGAGTCCTTTAGAGCTGCATGCGGCTCAAAAGTCCTTCAGAGCCTCATGCGGCTCAGAAATCGCCAATAGTTCCATGAGGCTCGGGTAAAAGCTACGTGGCTCGATGCGGTTCACCTCTACAGCTGGCCATCAAGCAGCGGCCTCATTTATTGCTCTGATATAACACGACAGCTCTGACATAAAGGTGAATTGACAGCTCCGACATAAAGCTGCAATGATGACCCTGACATAATGGTGCGCTCCTAGGAAAACGAAGCAAATCTTTATAGCTGGCACGATCCACCAATTCGGAAGCTCCCTATGCGGCTACCATCCTTCCTGCGGCAGCCACTCCCATGCGGTTGCTACACCCATGTGGCTCTGAGACGTGGACACCCTTATGCGGTTCGGCTGGGGGCTACCCCATGCGGCTACTACTCCTATGCGGCTCAGATCGTGGGGGCCACCCTTATGCGACTCCGATTTTGGGAAGCCACACCCATGCGGCTCTGACACGTGGCCACCCTTATGCGGTTCGGCTGGGGGCTACTCCCATGCGGCTCGAATCATGGGGGCCACTATCATGCGGCTCGGATTAAAGGACTTCCATGCGGTTCAAATAAGGCCACCCTTATGCGTCTCTGACACGAGGCCACACTCATGCGTCCCAACTATGATAGTCCTCCATGCGGCTCGCAGCAGTGGGGACACGTGGCAGGAGTTGATCAAATCCCAACGATCCCGATTTATGGCATTCGACATAACAGGCAGTTGGGACATGTGGCAGGAGATTGAGCAAGATTTATTCACTCGAATTTGCTGATATCAACAAATCATCACGATACAGATTTGTTGCAATCAACATTAATTACCCATACAGATTTGGTGTAATCAATATTAACTGCCTAGATTTGTTACAATCAATATTGACGGCCCAGATTAATTTCCAATAAATAAGATCAAGGCAAATCCTAAACAATCCCTAACCGCCTACTTTTCAAGGAGCAATCATTGCAAACCCTACTTATCACATTCCACTTCTATAAATAGTAGGGTGCCATTCCCTTACAAAGAGGAGAAGAGGAGTGCAGAGAGGCAGAGCTACAGAGGAGAGACACAGAGGTACGCACAAAGAGAGCGACGGCACACAGAAGAATCTTCCCACGCATCCTGAGAGCATTTCTTCATCAGAGCCAAGGCTACGTCCGATCGTCCAAGGAGTAAGGCAGAGTTGATAGCACTCTCCCTGTAAAAGCATGAAAAAGAAGAGAAATATGATCCATGCGGCCAAGGGGCCACATGCGGCTCAAGAGCCCCATGCGGCTCAAACATAAAGTGGACTCCATGCGGCCAACAGAGGGAAGCCACGTGTCCTTTTTAGAACGGCTGTAACCAGCGTCATTCAAACGCAATTAATGCCCTGACGGCTGACAATTAATACTCTGACGGCAGACAGCTGACAGCTGACAGTCCTGACAAAAAATAGTCATGATGACTGACACAAGAGCAACATCTTCCTAGGGAACTGAAGAAAATCTTCACAACTTCGAGGCGAGTTTATGCGGCCAGTCTAGACGAGTTCATGCGGCCTGTGCAGAGAAACCTATGCGGTTCGATCATGAAGGTCCCCATGCGGCTCGGTCGTGAAAGAAATCCATGCGGCTCGGCCATTAAGACTCTCATACAGCTCGGCCATGAAGACCCCCATACGGCTCGGTCATGAACATATTCATGCAGCTCAGTTATGATGACCTTTATGCGGCTCGAGTATAGAGACTATTCATGCGGCTCGGTCATGAAACCTTTCATGCGGCTCGGTCATGACGACCTTCATGCGGCCCAAATATGAACGCTCCTCAGGCGGCTCAACAATGATGATAGAACACGTGTCCCAAAGATAATCAAATTTTGGGTCAGATCCCAATGATTTGGGACACGTGGCAAGAGAATGAATTAAATTGATTCATTCAGATTTGCGGATATCAGCAAATTATCATGATGGGGATTTATTGCAATCAACATTAATGACTGACATGATTTGGCATAATCCTCATTAATGGCCCAGATCCTTTACGCTCAAGATTAAGGGTCGAGATTGATCATTTACCAGGCCGCCGCCACTTTGAGAATGGGCAATCAATTTAAACCCTAATGAAGCTCCTACTATTATAAATAGCATGGTGCCATTCCCTTGTAAAATATACTGAAAGGGAGAGATACGCACATACAGAGAGAGACTCCCCCCAATAATCAGAGAGAAGAATCCACCGAAATCAATCCAGAGAGAGAGAAGCCCGAAGAGCAATACGAGGAGAGCAAGAAGAGCATTTCTTCACCAACGCCAACCATCTCGTCACAGGAGCCAAGGCTGCATACCGATCGTCCAAGGAGTAAGGCAGGGCTGTCGTCACCTTCCCGAGCCTCTATCGTCACCCTCCAGAATCAAAAATAAATAATTGTACTTAGATTGCTGTACCTAGGTTTTCGTCCCTAGGCTTTCTTTGTACAAGCGAGCTTGTAACGTGAAGTAAAAGTCCAGTCCTCCCACGAAACTGTTCTGCTCTTTTATATTTCATGGCAAACACGATAGCGACTCTGCTGGAGACAAACTTCTCCATGGCTGAGGAGTTGGTGACACAATCAGATGCAGCCAAGCTTGGCTTCACGCAACAAAAGATGGTCGTCCGGTTCGACCAACAGGCGTTCGAAGAAATGCTCTCCGACAAGAGCGCTGGCCCGCTCCAAAAGTAAGCCCGCACAAAGAAGGCCCGCAAGGAGTGGAGACCCCGATCCTTCGTTCCTACTGAAGCTCTTGCAGAGATACCCTCTGTTGCTCAAGACGGTGGAGAAGACTCTTCCGCGGCCCCATTTCATATCATAGATAACTCTGCTGTCCCCAAGTCCGGCAGAAGAAAACATTATGATACTGGACTTGCAGGGGCAAAGGGCAACTCTATGCGATCCGAGCCGCATAAGGGTTCTAGCCGCATGGAGAAAGCCTATGTGGTTACATCCTCCAGCCTCAGGAAGAAAACTCACGCGGCCACATCTGTCAGCCGTATAGCTTATGCGGCTACAGTTGCCAACCGCATGGATGAAATTTATATGGCTACTGAAGTCAATCGCTTGCAGAAAACCCATGCGACCACAGTTGCCAACCGCATGCGGCCAGCCTGCACGGTCGTGACTTCTAGTCGCACAAGAATAACTCATCCGTCAACTAAAGACAGCCGCATGCAGACAGCCTGCACGGTTCCATGCTTCTCTCGATCGGTCTTCGACCGTCTCTCATGCGGTCCTGACCCTGATGGTTCTCTGGATGATAAGCCAGACTCTGTGGTATCCAACTTGGACTCTTCCTATTACGCACCCGTGAATGCTAAAAGGAAGAAGTCTAGAGCAGCGCGGGCTCACCAAGCCCAGTCAGCTGCCCCAACCTCTGACTATCAGAGCGTTCCGCTGATTGTCACGCGGGCCTCTAATAGAAAGTTGTATATGGCTACTCGTACCATGCCTCCTGCGGCCAACGGGCGGGATAGCCATCAAGCATCTCCCAATAACGAATAAAGACAAGCAGACGGGAGGCCTACATACTCGCGTGCTTGGAATTCCCGAGCCAGCAAAGCAAGGGACTTGCGTGAGGCTATCCTCCACAGACGCAAGAAAAGAGAAGATGCATCGAGGTGCAAAGAGTCCTCCCACGGACGTCACTGCACACAAGTCATCGTCAACTGCTGCTGCAATAGCACGACGATGCAAGAAGACCGGCAGTCTGTCTTTCGAAGGCTGCAACAGCCATCATCAGAAGACGAGGCACTACCCGTCGTCTCCTGTAACTCTGCTCGGAAAGTCCCCGCTGGTGGAAGGAGGAAGAAAACGAATGTTCCCTGCCCGAAGATCTCAACCACTGCGACTAAAAGACTGTCGTCTAAGCGGGTGCCACCACCGGAGTTTTCCAAGGTACTCGCTCTAAGACGAAATCTTCTACAGTGGGAGACTCGTCGTCCATAACGCAGGCGGTTGCTGGGGCTGGGGGTAGCACCCCTCCGAGCCTCCACAGCAATCCGATGTTCCAAAAAGACGAGCCAGGGAAGAGGACTCTTCCATCGGATTCAGCAAACCTCAACGTCCCCGACGACATCCACAACTCCCAAGACGAGGCGAACCCGGAGGCTGGGGGTACTGTTCCTTCCGAGTCTAAATCAGAAGGGGACATACCCACACACCCCGACGACTTCTCACTACAGGAGTACGATTCGGAGGGCGCTTCCTCCACCGCTCCGTCTATCTCTCCCCATGTGAAGACGGTATTCATGACAGACAGCAACCAAGGTGGTTCCAGTGATCGCCAGCGCATCGACAGTCTCGAAGTCATATTGCTTGCTTTGGTCAAGTCTGTAGACGAGATTAAAGTGGCCCTTCCTACTCTGCAAGGAGGTACGTCTGGCCAAACAAGCGCGGGTCCCGCAGTCAATACGGACTCGAATTCGGCGGCACCAAACCCGGGCAACAATCCGTCCGAAACAACGGCCACCACCACCGTGGACGAAGCACGCGAAGCAAGAAGAGAGGTCCAGGAGCTCCGAGCCATGTTCCACGCTCGAGAAAACTCTTAAGACCTCAGAATACGGCAACCGTACCCTGCTGTATGGAGGGATGTTCCATTCCCACCAAGATATAAGCCGTTCAATATCAATCCTTACGATGGCAAGACCTCGGCAAGTCGGTACATCACCTACTTCAAAGTCACCACAGACCATCTGCCCCATGACATTGCCATTCTCACACGATTATTTATCGGGGCATTGGAAGGAGTCGCCTTCGACTGGTATCGCAACCTGCCGGACAACTGCATCCACTCCATCGCTGGCTTCAAGTGCATGTTCTTGGAGAGATTCTACGAAGTAGTGCAGGACATCACCATTTTCACCCTCATGGACGTCGTCCAAGGGAAAAAAGAGCTAACAAGAAACTACATCGAGCGGTTCTGCCAAACCGCCATGAAGCTGCCCTCTGGAAATCCAGATTCCTCCTTGATCAAGATTAGCCAAAAGAGACTCCTCCCAACAATCAGTCTCTAGATGGGCAAAAGTCAATTCAAGGATTGGAAGACGTTCATCATCAGTGCCACAAGCGTCGAAGAACGACTGAAGAAGGCTCGCTAACTGGGATTGCACATCTCAGACGGAGAGAACAAGGGCAAGCGTCCTAACACCAATAATGACAATGGGGGTAGTCCTTCCAACAATCGGGATGGCAGGGGCAAGTAGGCTATGGTGGCCGACACGGCACAGAAACCTGAGCTAAAGCCAGCAGACAAGCAATGGCCGCAAATCACTTACTCCTTCGAAGACGGTCACGTCAAGCCCATCTTGGACATGCTCATACAAGGGGACAGAATTCAGCTTCCTCCACCAAGACGGAAACTGCGGCCGACAGAGATGGAGAATCCAAAGTACTGCCATTATCATCGCTATGTCTATCATGCTACACACGATTGCTACCAGCTGAAACGGTATATCCAAAATTTTATCGATTCGAACGCTTTGGCCAACGATTTCGAAGAGGTAACCGTGGCAGCCAATATGGTGTCCGTACAATTCGACAGCTTCCCTCCGACGGAAACTCAAGACGGGGTGGTCCCCATCCCTCTGGCGACAATAGAGATTACCAATCTTCCACATCCCCGAGATCAGGCTGCTGGTCTAGTACCCCTCATCACATCACGATGGGAGGTCATGTGGATCCATCCAGACTTGGTGTCAGAAGTGACTCGGCCCACACCATCTTCCACCTACAAGAAGAAAAATGAAAAAGTCAGGACCTACCACACAATCTCGACAGACATCGAGGAAGCTACAGCCGTCGTCACGCGATCTGGAGTGCAATCCCAACCTGTGGTTGACAATCCAGCTGAAAATCATCAACCCACTACAACTGATGCTCCGAGACCGGCTCAGCCTTCGACGACCGACAAGCCTAGGCCGAAGGAGACTCGCTTCGACAAATCCCTCCGAAAAGAGGCAGCCCAAGGGCTAGAGAAGCCCTACAACTTTGACATCTTAGCACAATTGGCTAACACACCGGCCAAGTTGTCACTGTACGAACTCCTAAGGCTCTCCAAAGACGTTCGTATCGCATTGAGCAAAGCACTCCAAAATGTCGATGCCTATCTGGCTCAATCTAACCTTACTGGGAAGACTCACCTGTGGATCTCCAGGACAGTGCCTGCACTGGTGCAATACCGAACATCGTCTTCACCCGCAAGATATGCTCATCAAAACTAATTTGCACGATCGTCCACTATACTATACTGGATACATCGGCGACGTAAAGGTGGATCGGATGCATATTGATCCTGGCTCTTCCATAAGCATCATTCCGAAGGGTCTGCTACATTATCTCCGCATCCCAATATATTGCCTGACACCTACAAGAACCGCCATCAGCGGTTTCAATTCGGGCAGGAGCTACCCTATTGGAAAGATTCGTCTGAAGTATCAAATTGGCGACCTCCAATTTGAAGTCACCTGCTACGTCATAGATGCAGATACTTCTTACAACATCCTCTTGGAGCGCCCATGGATACACGATTATAGATCGTGCCTTCCACGCTGCACCAGTGCTTCAAATATGTCGACAAATACGGCTTCGTGAAGAAGGAATTTGCTGATATTGATCCCTTCAAAGGGGTCGAATCTTACTACTCAGACTCCGGCCTGTACGAAAAGTCGAAGAAGCATCTTGGTGAAGGAGATGTACAAGCTAGTACCGAGACAGCCACAGGATCAGAAGAGCCTCTGACGATCCACCTCCAAGCTCGCAAACCTGGCAAGTCTGCACCCCTTACCGCCACTCTGCGTAAGGACCCAATCAGCCTCTCGGCACAAGAAGAGCAGATGATAATCCGGCTACCGAGGTCTGGCCTAGTGCCAAGATCTACAGCGAAGCCACTAACAATTAGACTGCCAAGAGTCGATCAGCCCCAAACGGAGAAGCTCAATCCCTCCGACAAACCGCTGACGATATGCCTTCCCAAGAAGGATCGTCACCCTGATTCGAGGACTGACACTACTAGCTAACCAGTCACTCCTCGCCCCATATCGAGTACCAAACTGGGGGTCGCTAGTCTGCCGACAACTCCACGCTCAGCTCCATCAACTGAACCGCTGACAATCAAGCTTTCCAGGACGTCCTCTTAGTCTTCATTCATATAGGGGGTAGCCGAAGAGGAACCGGAGTTAGCCAAGTATATGGCCACCCACACTGATGTTCCCTCCGCAGATGATATAATCCCCTTAGAAAAGATACCTTATTTCGTCAATAAAAGGCTATCTTTGAACTACCTCGAGCTTAATAAGCTTTGTACAATGTACGCTATGGAATACGGTATAGGCACTCACCTACACACACAGGTGACAAATGTCCACACCACAATCCAGCTCACTCCAGCAGAAGACGCTTACCGAATAATCGAGGGAGGGGACCATCGAATCATCTTCGGCCGAAAGGACGATCCGTATCCCTTCACCATAGAAGAAGTCGACCTTGGATCGGATACCGGGAGACTACCTCTGTATCTTTATAGCCCCCAATCTAAATATCTCATGCAGAAACAGGGATATGATCTGGAAACAACACCGGGTTTGAACTACGGTACTGGACGACGATTACCGTTGAAGCCCCCCATCCCGGCTGGCAAACCACGGGACTACTATAGCAAGACTCGATGTGGATTAGGATATGTAACACCCACAACGACCCTTGAAAGTTTAGATGAAGAATGCGACTAGCATTCACATTCGACCGGGTTACCAACTTCTGACTCGGATACCAGCATCGGAGACGTGTTCAACAAGTCCTGTCAGTCAACATGGCATTCACCGACGCCTATGAAGAAGATGAGGATATCTCCGAACTTCTTGAGCTAGAACCATGGGCACAACAGCTAGACGAACAATAGGAGAAGTGTTTCGAACAAAGAGAACCTCCCACCGAAGACGAGGTCATACAAGTTAATCTTGGTGATGAAGCCTCCTCGAAACCAATCTTCATTAGCCAGAGTCTGACAGATGAAGAGCGAGAATCGCTGCTCCAACTCATCAAAGAGTATATCAATGTGTTTGCCTGGAGCTATGAAGATATGCCAGGATTGGACCCCGAGATCGCACTCTACAAACTCAATATTCGTCCGTATGCAAAACCTGTCAAGCAACAGCAACGACGGTTTCGCCCCGATGTCATGAATGCTATTGAAGCCGAAGTCAACAAATTGATAGCCAGCGGCTTCATTCGCGAAGAGCAGCATCCAGACTGGGTAGACAACATCGTACCAGTTCTCAAGATGAACGGGAAGATCCGAATATGCATCGACTTCCGGAATCTGAATGAGGCATGCCCTAAAGATGAATTCCCTCTCCCTACTACGGATATTATGATCGATAATACCTGCGGTTTCGAACGTATGTCCTTTATGCATGGCTTCTTAGGATACAACCAGATCAAGATATTTCCTGACGACGAGAAGCACACATCATTCCGAACACCAATTGGTACATATTGCTACATCGTTATGCCTTTTGGCTTAAGGAATGCTGGTGCCACTTACCAGAGAGCTATGAGCGTCATCTTTAGAGACCACTTGCGTAAGACAGTGGAATACTACGTCGACGACATCGCCGTCAAAAGCCGTTCAAAGGAAGATCATCTGCAAAATCTCAGGACAGTGTTCGACCTAATACGAGCCCACAATTTAAAAATGAACCCTACAAAATCATTTTTGGGTGTCTCCGGCGGGAAATTCCTGGCCTTCGTCATCACTTCTCAAGGCATTCACATCGACCCCGAGAAAATAAAGGCAATCATGGAGATGGGTCTTCCGAAAAATCTCCGCGAACTCCGAGGCCTCCAAGGCAGGTTAGCTTACATCAGGAGATTCATCTCTAATCTCTTCGGTCGATGTCAACCATTCACCCATCTCATGAAGAAGGGAGTCTCTTTTGTATGGGATGAGGAATGCCAGCGCGCTTTCGATAGCATCAAAGAATATTTGTCGAATCCTCCAGTCCTGGTAGCTCCTGTTGTTGGAAAGCCATTCCTGCTCTATGTACGAGCTATGGAACATTCTCTTGGTGCCCAACTGGCACAGAACAATGATACGAGCCACGAACAAGCTATATACTACCTCAGTCGAAAAATGATTGGGCCAGAATACCGGTACACGGCCGTAGAGAAAGAATGCCTTGCTCTCGTGTTCGCCATCCAGAACATGCGACACTACGTCACGGGACAAACCATCCACGTGATATCGCGGATCAACCCCCTCAGGGTCCTCATGACCAAACCTGGGGCACTCAGCTCTCGCCTTGCTACCTGGGCGATATTACTATCACCATACCACATCATCTTCGTCCCGCAAAAGGATGTTAAAGGCCAGGCGCTGGCAGACTTTCTAGCAGCCTATCTAGGTTCGGAGACGACTAGGGTATATGAAGAGATATCGGACGAGGTCCCCAGTTCAAATGCAGTTTCCTATGATGCCATCTGGCGAATGTTCTTCGACGGCGCTTCGAGAACTGGACCTAAAGGCAACATCGTCTCTGGAGTTGGAGTGGTGCTAATTTCTCCCTCCGGCTTAGTGATCAACCGAGCCTACTCACTCACAGAGCCCTATTCAAATAATGTGGCCGAGTACAATGCCTTGGTCATTGGCCTCCGACTTACAAAAGAGCTGGGGGTAGAATATCTTGAAGCATACGGCGACTCGCAGTTAATCGTCAAGCAGATTCGGGGGTCGTACGAGGTCCGCCACGAAGACATGATCCAGTATCATCGAATAGCAATCGACATCATCTCGTCTCTGGGAGGATTCTTCATAGAACATGTTCCCAGACTCCAGAACATCGAGGCCGATGCCCTAGCTGGTTTGGCTGCTTCCCTAGCTGTGCCAAATTATGCTCGTCATCAGGTCGACATAATTGGCCGTGAACTGGTCTGTCCTAAGGATAACGTTCAATACATGGAAAGCTACTCTGCCCTTTCAATCGACGAAGCGCCAGACTGGAGGCTGCCGTTCATCGACTTCGTATTATACGACATCCTGCCAGAGAATCCGAAGGAAGCTACTTCTATCAGAAGACGTTCTCTCAGATTTTTCTATGATACGGAGACGAAAATGCTGTATCGCCGATCCTATGATGGTTTACTGCTTCGGTGTCTATCAAATACAGAAGCCAAGGAAGTCATGTACGAGGCCCATGATGGTGTCTGCGGAGCCCATCAGCCTGGCCCAAAACTGCAAGATCGCCTTCGCGGAATGGGCTATTACTGGCCCACGATGGTTGCAGATGCGATAGATTATGCACGAAAGTGCAAAGCCTGCCAAATCCACGACGACTTCATCCACCAGCCATCTGAATTCCTACATCCGACTGTGGCCTCCTGGCCATTTGAAGCGTGGGGTATGGACATCGTCGGCCCAACTACCCCGCCTTCATCCAGAGGACACCGATTCATACTCGCGATCACCGATTACTTCTCCAAATAGTCGGAAGCCATCCCATTGGCAGAGGTAAAAACTTCAAACGTGATCATCTTCCTTAAGCATCATGTCATCTACCGCTTTGGATTGCCCCGAAGAATCATTCACGACAATGGGCCACAGTTCGCAAGCTACGTATTCTATCGGTTCTGCGACAAGCACCGAATTCAAAACATTGCTTCGACACCCTACAATCCAGCAGCCAATGGGTTAGCAAAAACATTCAACAAAACCATGATCAAGCTACTCAAAAAATTCGTGTCTTCTAACAAGCGCGACTGGAACGAGAAGCTCGGCGAATGCTTATGGGCGTATCGCACCACAGTCCGAACAGCCACCGAGAATACACCGTTCTCCCTAGTATACGAGAGCGAGGTAGTTCTTCCATTAGAGACTCAGATCCCCTCGCTCCGTATCACCCTCACACATCAGTTGATGATAGACGAAAACCACCATCGTCGACTACAGGAATTAGAGGCCGTAGACGAGAGACGCCTGTTAGCTCAACAGCGAATCGAACTATATCAGGCCAGAATCTCCAGAGCTTTCAATAAGAAGGTCAAGGTCAGAACATTTCAAGTAGGCGATCTTGTTCTTGTGGTTCGGAGGTCGATGGTTATGACGCATAAAACCGCCAGCAAATTCCAACCAAAATGGGAAGTCACGTTCATCATCGAAGCTGTATTCTCCAACGGCGCCTACCGCCTCGCAAAACAAAATGGAGACTTGCTCATGTTGCCCATCAACGGCAAGTTTCTGAAGAAGTATTATGTCTGAAACAAAATCCTCAAGACATCTCAGAGTGTCGAGTCATGTACCTCCCTGTACCACTGAACTTACCTTCTAGTTCCATGCATAGAGTCATGTACCCGCTGGTACCTCTGAACTCATTCCCACATTTTATAATCATTCGAGTCACGTGCCTGCTGGTACCTCTGAACTCATTCCCCATATTTTACAATCATACGAGTCACATACCCGCTGGTACCGCTGAACTCATACTCACCATTCCCAAGATTCCCGAGTCATGTACCCTCTCGTGCTGCTGAACTCATGTCCACAAACATCCCAGATTATCGAGTCATGCGCCCGTTGGTGCCACTGAACTCACACTTTCACAATATCGAGTTATGTACCCGCTGGTGCCTCTTAACTCACATCCCGGTCACTCTTTCAGATAGAAAGTTATGTAAGATCATACCTCTGAACTTCCTTCCTGGAGGAGATCCTCCCCAATGATCCAATACCCGTACTTCCAGTGCACAAAAAAGGGTAAGCGATCCACAAATTTCTAAAACGACCATGTCCTCATTACCTCTGAGTCGTTTCACTTCCGCCAAAAACAAATCACCCCCTACATAGAACTTCCATGTCCTCATTACCTCTGAGTCGTTTTATGTACCCTCTCTTCATTGAGCCCTCTCCTGCCATGTCCTCATTATCTCTGAGTGGGAAGGCTCCGTAGAAGAAACCTTCATACTTGCCATGTCCTCATTACCTCTGAGTAAGTATGTCGGTTCCCTTTTAACCTATTATCTGTACCCACAACCGGAGTACGACAAAGATAATAGGTCCAAAAATGTCCTCTGTTGATCACAAATGTCCTCTGTTGACCACAAATGTCCACTGTTGACCACAAATATCTTCCGTGAAGTCACTCCTCCCATGTCCTCATTACCTCTGAGTAGGAAGATTCCACGATAAAACCCTAATGCTTGTCATGTCCTCATAACCTCTGAGCAAATATGCTGGTTTCCTTTCATCCTATTATTCGCATCCTAAACCAGGGTATGCCAAGGATAATAGGCCCACAAATATCCTCTGCTAAGCTTCTTAGCATAAATCCACCATCTCATCATACCCCAGGAGCCCAGCCGCTCTACGGCATTCTTTTTTCCAATACCGAGAGCACCCATGACCACTTTGCCATGGCTGTTTCGGATATCCTGACCAAACTTGTTATCCGTACCTAAAACTAAGGTACGCCTAGGGTAACAGTGTCACGCCCCAGTACCGAAATACGGAGACGGACTAGGCCAGCTACACCATATGAGGTACGTAACGTCATACGGCGATCGTGGCTGTCGAGAGACTAGGGGGTACATGCTACAATCAAGTCTCCTATGGTCCCATAGAGTTCTACGTCTCAATCAATCAAATCACATCAGCAAATAGATGACCATTAAAGATAAAGCTGTAAGGCATCCCCGATGCTGTATCAAAATGATCATGAGAGACTAGCTTCATAATTTAGCTAACTCGGAGAGTCAGAAGTACAAAATTATACACAGCTGTAGTCTGTTTAATTACAATTATGTACTGACACAAAATATCGAGTAATCCGGCTAACAGGTGCCGGTGGCTAAATGCCGCAAAAGTATAAGCAGGAGTGGTAGAAAAAAAACCCACTCGAGTCCCCGAACTGCCATGCTCCTAGTATGCACCATGGATGTCAGGAAGGAAGATCGTGTCCTCGGGCTCTGCTATGGAATCTGGCCAAACAAAACCAGCGGGGTCAGCCCCGAATAGCAAGTACCGCCAAAGGGGCACAAGAGTTAAGATTAAAAACCCAGTTAATAGAATGATTGATAATAGTAAATACTTATGCTACTATTATAGGGTAGCGCAACATCTTCGAACCCATATGACACCCTTACAACCAAACAAGGACAAAAGGTGCCGCATGGAGTCGGGACGCGTCGTACTCTATAACTTTCGCATAAGTTAAAGGGTATAAACAATAAAGTCTCATGATCGTGACATCGGTCGATAGCCTATCGCAGCACAATAACCAACCCAACAATCAAACAAGAACATGGGTTGGATCATGTACCATGATAGACCATGTTCCTCAGTCATTCACAGAAGTAGCACTTCACAACCAGAATAAGTCTTCCGTTCATAACTTCGGTCCACAGCCTATCATAGTACGATAACCAACCCAACAATCAAACAAGAACATGGGTTGGATCACGTACCATGACAGTCTGCTTCCCTCAGTTACTCACGGAAGGTAATAGGGTACAAGCAATTCATTTTCACGGCCAATCAAGTCTACGAGTTTCTAGTGGGACGAGGTTATCCTCGCATCATGTTATGTAGAAATCCTCAGATCGTATCTTTCCAGCAAGGCTAGCCAACCCAGGGGTTCGCGTAGACAGGTATGATTTGAGCACAGGTCCCTCGTAAGGCTACCTTGCTAAAACATATAATATGTAGCAAGAATTAATCGGATACAGTCATCCACTCGTTGCAGATGACACTGTATCCGTGGAGACCAGCCGGCGCGTCAAGACAGTGTCTCAAGGCGGCTGGTGTAACACGATCTCGGAATTTTGCCCTCCCCATGCATCTAGTATATTTAGTTGCCTAATTTAGCCCTAGGTGAAATCTTGGATTTTCATGCTGTGGCCTGCATGATTATCCTCCTAAGTCGTACTTTAGTACGAGTACCCCAAAGAGGATTTATGTCAATCGGTATGTCAACATGTTCTACCCTCCTTAGTGTAATGCATCATTGCAAGTACGCCACGTGGAGTTACGAGTCATTTGTCGAGCATGAACAAGAACTGGGACATTCAGGTACATATATCAGGTAGGAACACTTTGTTCTCCGGGTCACAATAGTGCTCATATCATGCTCGGGACAAAAGGCGTAAGGATATAAAATGGGCATATAATATATAATATATATATAATAATAATAATAATAATAATGAGGTAACAATATAGGGCACAAAAGTCCATGCGGCTCAGGGGGAGTGAGTCCATGCGACCGGGTCAATACTGGTTCATGCGGCTGGGACTGCACGCTCATGCGGCTAAGGGAGCCCCAAGGCGCATGCGGCTGGAAAGGCGAGTTCATGCGGCTGCGAAGGGGTGTCAGCGTATGCGGCTATGAACAGATGACGTCCGATGCGGCTGAGTTTGGGCGATGCATATGCGGCTGGGTGCAAAGAAACTCATGCGGCTCGAAGGCTAGCCGCATGAAGTCCATGCGACCGGGGCTCATACGGCTCAATTACTTACCGCATGAAGATTCATGCGGTCAAGTACTCAAGTAAGTCTTATGCGGCTAGGAAAGACTTTCCATGCGGCTGAACTCGAACGAGTCTCATGCGGCTGGAAAGGCCATGCGGCCAGAGACTTGCCGCATGAAGACTCATGCGGTCAAGTACTGCTCTTCTTCTCCACCTGTCCGAGAAGAGGAGCCAAGCAACCATGGCTTCCAAGCTACACAAAACCTTCATCCGGAGCCCAAATCGGAACTACCTTAGGTCAAAATGGGGTAGAATAAAATTCTCTACAACATGGAACCATCAAAACTTAAAAATAATGAAGTTTGCTAGATCAAAACCAAGAAAATCCAAAAATGGTTAAAACCTAGATCTACAAAGATTAAAGCTTCAAAATGGAAAACTTCAAGTTCTAAACTAGTATAGAATAAGGAGAAGAACATATTTTGACAAATAATTTGTAAGAAAACATCAACAACATTTATGGATCCATCTCTTGAGCAAGTTGGTACTTGCCTTGGTTGGTGGAGGAAAGTAAATGAGAGGAAAATAAAATGAGAGGAGAGAGAAGGAGATGGGTTATTATATAGAATCTTGGACCCATGGGTTCATGATGAACCAAGGTGAACCAAGAATAGGTTACCCAAATGAGCCAAAACTGTAGGCCCAAATGCAGAAAATAATATTTTGTCAAATATTTTTGGGAATTGCATGAAGAAATACAGCATAATAAACATAGCATAAATACAAGGTAAATACAATTTATTGGTTTACGTATTAAAATACGTATTCCAGGATCGGGGAGTGACATCTCTACCCTTCTTAGAAAAAATTCCGTCCTCGGAATTCCAGCCAAGACAGGATAGTAAAATCAGGGCAAGCAAGGCTCAATCATATAAGTTAACTATCATAGCAGTTATTATCATACATCACAAAGTGCAAAAACAAGTAGGTGCAGATAAGCATGGAATCGTGTCAATAAGGTACAAAAATATACCTTATCAGTCAAACAAATGCGGATACCGAGATCTGATCTCGTCCTCGCGCTCCCAGGTTGACTCTCCCGGAGAGTGATGGTTCCAAGAAACACGGACAAGGCTTATCGTCCGATTCTTGAGTACCTTCTCTCGCCGGTCTAAAATAGATACGGGTTGTTCCTCGTAAGTTAGGTCGGTACCAACGACTAACTCAGAATGATCGAGGACATGATTCGGATCCGAGACATACCCACGTAACTGGGACACATGAAACACATCATGTATGCCAGTTAACGAAGACGGAAGGGCAAGTCGATAAGCCACATCGCCTACCCGAGCAAGAATCTTAAAAGGACCAACGTATCTTGGACTAAGCTTTCCTCGGGTTCCAAATCTGATGATACCCCGAGCAGGCGAAATCCGCAGAAACACTTGGTCGCCAACTCTGAACTCTAGAGGCCTACGATGCTGATCCGCCCAATGACGATGTCGGTCCTGTGCAACTCGAAGGCGCTCTCTGACCAACTTAACTATCTCTACAGTCTGCGTGATCATCTCTGGCCCCAACAGCTTCCGTTCTCCGACATCGTCCCATGCCAAAGGGGACCTGCACTTCCTTCCGTACAATGCTTCGAACGGGGCCATCTGAATGCTAGCCTGATAGCTGTTGTTGTAGGAGAACTCCACTAGATGAAGGTGATCCTCCCAAGATTCGCCAAAATCCAAAGTACATGCCCGTAGCATATCTTCTAACGTCTGAATGGTTCTTTCTGATTGCCCGTCAGTTTGTGGATGATAAGCAGTACTGAATCTTAACTTGGTTCCCAAACTTTGGTGTAGGCTCCGCCAAAAATGGGAAGTAAACCGCGTATCCCGATCTGATACTATACTAACTGGAACACCGTGCTGTCTTACTATCTGCTTCATGTATATTTCTGCTAGCTGCTCAGTAGTCTGCCCAACTCGGAAGGGAAGGAAATGAGCGACATTCGTGAGTCGATCTACTATTACCCAGACTGCATTCTTGCCAGCCGGGGATCTAGGTAAACCGGTCACAAAGTCCATCGTGATGTGCTCCCATTTCCATTCTGGGATAGGAAGCGGCTGGAGCAATCCTGCTGGTCTCTGCTGTTCGGCTTTCACCTGCTGACATACCAGACACTTGGATACAAATCTCGCTATCTCTCTTTTCATGACATTCCACCAGAAGTACTGCCTGATATCTCGATACATCTTCGTTCCTCCTGGATGAATGGAGTAAATAGAACTATGAGCTTCGGACATAACTTCCTGCCGAAGGTCTCCACTCGGTACACAGAGTCTGTTTCCAAACCTGAGCGTACCATCTTCATGAATCACTAACTCCTTCATACGGCCTGATTCACACTCCGACCGCAACTTCTGAATCTGTGGATCTCCTGCTTGTGCTGCCCTTATCCTCTCTACTAAGGTTGACTGAATCTGCTGGTCATTCTTCCTATATCCCTTGGCAAAACTACTTCGATTCCCATACTCTGAAGGTCTTCTAAAATATGCTTCTGCGAGGTCAAGATAAAGGCACTGTTTCTCCTACTCAGTGCATCTGCAACTATATTCGCCTTGCCTGGATGATACTGAAGATCTAAGTCAAAATCCTTCAGTAGTTCTAACCATCTTCTTTGCCTCATGTTCAAATCTCGCTGCGTGAACACGTATTTCAAACTCTTATGATCAGTATAGATCTCTACCCGATCTCCGTATAAATAATGCCTCCACAACTTTAGTGAAAACACCACAGCTACTAACTCCAAATCGTGAGTCGGGTAATTCTTCTCATGGTCTCGAAGCTGCCGAGACGCATATGCTATCACCTTTCTATGCTGCATCAATACACATCCAAGACCCTTCCCAGATGCGTCACAATATACTGTAAAGCCTCCCGCTCCTACCGGAAGCGTCAAGATCGGGGCTGAGATCAACCTCTTCTTCAATTCTTCAAATGATGCCTGACAGCTAGCTGACCAAACAAACTCTACATCCTTGTGCGTCAAACGCGTTAAGGGTGCAGAGATCCTGGCAAAGTTTGCCACGAACCTTTTGTAGTAACCAGCTAATCCTAAGAAACTTCGTACTTCTGTAACTGTTCTCGGGACCGGCCAATGTTCTACGGCCTCAATCTTCTTCGGATCCACTGACACTCCTGCCCCAGAAATTACATGCCCCAGGAACGAAATGTGATCTAACCAGAATTCACACTTGTCGAGCTTCGCATAAAGTTGATGCTCCCTCAATGTCTGCAAGACGGTCCTAAGATGTTTCTCATGCTCCTCTTCACTGCTAGAATAGACAAGAATGTCATCTATGAACACCACCACAAATTTATCCAAGTACGGCAGAAAGATGCGGTTCATTAAATCCATGAATACTGCGGGGGCGTTGGTTAGTCCAAAGGGCATTACTAAAAACTCATAATGCCCATATCTAGATCTGAATGCTGTCTTCGGTATGTCTTGCTCCCGGACTCTTACTTGATAGTATCCTGACCGAAGATCGATCTTGGAAAAGACGCTGGCCTTGCTCAACTGGTCAAACAGGTCATCAATCCTTGGTAGCGGGTACTTATTCTTCACTGTTACTGCATTCAGCTTGCGGTAGTCGATGCACATCCTTGTCGACCCATCCTTCTTGGGAACTAGAATCACTGGCGCGGCCCAGGGCGATTTACTGTCTCGGATGAATCCCTTAGACTTCAACTCTTCTTCATGTTGATACAACTTATCCTGTTCTGACGGCGACATTCTGTAAACTCTGTCTGCAATAGGCCTCGTTCCAGGGTTCAACTCAATGCTAAATTCTACCTCTCTGACTGGCGATATCCCTGGGAGCTCATCAGGAAAGACGTCGAAAAAATCTTCGACCACTCTCGGAATCTGTCCTGGCTCTGACACTGCTGCTGAGATGATGCCTCTGACCTGATTCTTCAAGGTTCGAGTAAAGATGAACTGCGCCATCCCAGGAATGCTGAATATGACCCTACCTCCTCTACAATCAATGGTCGCATGACTGTCTCTCAACCAGTCCATGCCAAGAATGACATCAAAATTCCCCATAGGGAATTCAATCAATGACGCGGGCAATAAATGCCCACACACCTCTACCGGACATGAAAAGCGCACTCTGCTCACTTCTACAAGCCCATTGCCGGTGAGTATATCCATCCTCTCCGGTAATGCCTCAAACTCTAATCCAATCCGTGTAGCATATTGTGCAGAGATAAATGAATGAGTAGCGCCTGAATCAAACAATGCTACAGCGGGAAATGAGGTAACGAGAATCTTACCTGCCACCACGTCACTAGACGCTAGAGCCTCTCCCAAGGTCAATGTGAGAGCCTGGCCCCGCGGAGCCCCTTGTTGCGACCTTCCTCGACCATGCTGTTGCTGCCTCTGAGGGCCTTCTGCTCCCTGTGCCTGGCGGAACATCTGAGCCTGCGTTGGTAGATGCTGGGCTAGGGGCCTTACTGCTAATACTGGCCCTCCACTCGGGGTTGCCACTGGAGCTGGCAACGCTGGAAACTGCTGAGCTGGCCCTCCTGGCCTCTGCATCATAGGACAAGTAGAAATACGATGGTCTGAACTACCACACCTCAAGCATAAGCCATTCGCTGACCGGTACACCTCCCTCGTGTGCCCTGCCTTCCCACAGAATGTACAGCCCTGGGGTACTTCCTGACGCTGTTGCTGGTTCCTCGGCTGCTGATGCCGAACTGGCGCTGTATTAGTTGACACGGCCGTCCTCCGCGGCGCTCCCGCATCATGAATACGTACACCGGGTGCTGGTGCCGATGTTCGCTGCATTGCTCCTCCTCCAACCTGGGAATGAGATCTCTACTGACCTCCTGTCCTCGATGCCAACCTCTGCTGGGTAAGCTCGTGCCTCCGGGCTGCCGTCAAGACAGCGTCAAACGTCTGGTAGTCGTGTCCTTCCACAAGCTGCAATAATTCTAAATGAAGTCCCTGCTGGAACCTCATAGCTTTCTCTAGCTCCGTTGCCACCATTGATGGTGCGAAACGGCACAATCTGCAGAACTCTGCTGCATACCCATCTACGGTCTTGCCTGCTTGCTTGAGATTGATGAACTTCTGCTGGAGCTCATATCGAGCTACTACGCCAAAATATTTGGCCTTGAATCTGTCACTGAAGGTGGTCCAACGAACAGGGCGTCTTATACCAACTTCTTCTGATGCCCACCAGTCGCGGGCAAGATCCTGAAGTACCAGTTTGACCTGGTCAACCTTCTCATCATCTGGAACCTTGGATGCCACAAGAATGGCTTCGATGTCTTGAATCCATGCATCCGCAGTGATGGCATCCTCCGTGCCACCAAAATACCTCGGGTTCAAGCGACGGAACCTTCCTGATGCTCCTAAGTCAACCCCGGCACTCCTCTCAAGAGCTAACTGAATCCCTTGGTTCAGCAATACGTTCTGCTCCTGCTGCCGAGTCTGTTACTGTTGGTTAGTGACAAGAAACCCCCGGATGATCTCCAGGAGTGCTACGGCGTCTGGTACTGCCGTCGCTGCTGGTGCTGCAGGAGTTTCAATAACCTGCGGCTGCACTGCCTCTGGTTCCCTTTCTGCTCGTGCCTGCACTGGAGAAGGTTCTCTTCCCTGTTGCTGCCCAGTCGAGCCATGCTCTTGCTGCTCTTCCTCACGGGCCTCTCCTGCTACTGAGAATGAAGCACCCCTATGGAGAAGAATATAAGATTATCAAGTCCGGACGAGGAAGATTTCGAGGATGCAAGTCAAGTTAGAGATCAAGGCAAGGACAGAGAATTCGAAACAGAATTTCAAGGGGAACAAGTTTTGATTGAGACTCCTAATAATTCGCAATACCCCACAAGTCTGAAAATCAGACCTGCATGGGCCACCACTAAAACCTTGTCACGCCCCAGTACCGAAATACGGAGACGGACTAGGCCAGCTACACCATATGAGGTACGTAACGTCATACGGCGATCGTGGCTGTCGAGAGACTAGGGGGTACATGCTACAATCAAGTCTCCTATGGTCCCACAGAGTTCTACGTCTCAATCAATCAAATCACATCAGCAAATAGATGACCATTAAAGATAAAGCTGTAAGGCGTCCCCGACGCTGTATCAAAATGATCATGAGAGACTAGCTTCATAATTTAGCTATCTCGGAGAGTCAGGAGTACAAAATTATACACAGCTGCAGTCTGTTTAATTACAATTATGTACTGACACAAAATATCGAGTAATCCGGCTAACAGGTGCCGGTGGCTAAATGCCGCAAAAGTATAAGCAGGAATGGTAGAGAAAAAACCCACTCGAGTCCCCGAACTGCCATGCTCCTAGTATGCACCATGGATGTCAGGGAGGAAGATCGTGTCCTCGGGCTCTGCTACGGAATCTGGCCAAACAAAACCAGCGGGGTCAGCCCCGAATAGCAAATACCGCCAAAGGGGCACAAGAGTTAAGATTAAAAACCCAGTTAATAGAATGATTGATAATAGTAAATACTTATGCTACTATTATAGGGTAGCGCAACATCTTCGAACCCATATGACACCCTTACAACCAAACAAGGACAAAAGGTGCCGCATGGAGTCGGGACGCGTCGTACTCTATAACTTTCGCATAAGTTAAAGGGTATAAACAATAAAGTCTCATGATCGTGACATCGGTCGATAGCCTATCGCAGCACAATAACCAACCCAACAATCAAACAAGAACATGGGTTGGATTATGTACCATGATAGACCATGTTCCTCAGTCATTCACAGAAGTAGCACTTCACAACCAGAATAAGTCTTCCGTTCATAACTTCGGTCCACAGCCTATCATAGTACGATAACCAACCCAACAATCAAACAAGAACATGGGTTGGATCACGTACCATGACAGTCCGCTTCCCTCAGTTACTCACGGAAGGTAATAGGGTACAAGCAATTCATTTTCACGGCCAATCAAGTCTACGAGTTTCTAGTGGGACGAGGTTATCCTCGCATCATGTTATGTAGAAATCCTCAGATCGTATCTTTCCAGCAAGGCTAGCCAACCCAGGGGTTCGCGTAGACAGGTATGATTTGAGCACAGGTCCCTCGTAAGGCTACCTTGCTAAAACATATAATATGTAGCAAGAATTAATCGGATACAGTCATCCACTCGTTGCAGATGACACTGTATCCGTGGAGACCAGCCGGTGCGTCAAGACAGTGTCTCAAGGCGGCTGGTGTAACACGATCTCGGAATTTTGCCCTCCCCATGCATCTAGTATATTTAGTTGCCTAATTTAGCCCTAGGTGAAATCTTGGATTTTCATGCTATGGCCTGCATGATTATCCTCCTAAGTCGTACTTTAGTACGAGTACCCCAAAGAGGATTTATGTCAATCGGTATGTCAACATGTTCTACCCTCCTTAGTGTAATGCATCATTGCAAGTACGCCACGTGGAGTTACGAGTCATTTGTCGAGCATGAACAAGAACTGGGACATTCAGGTACATATATCAGGTAGGAACACTTTGTTCTCCGGGTCACAATAGTGCTCATATCATGCTCGGGACAAAAGGCGTAAGGATATAAAATGGGCATATAATATATAATATATATATAATAATAATAATAATAATAATGAGGTAACAATATAGGGCACAAAAGTCCATGCGGCTCAGGGGGAGTGAGTCCATGCGACCGGGTCAATACTGGTTCATGCGGCTGGGACTGCACGCTCATGCGGCTAAGGGAGCCCCAAGGCGCATACGGCTGGAAAGGCGAGTTCATGCGGTTGCGAAGGGGTGTCAGCATATGCGGCTATGAACAGATGACGTCCGATGCGGCTGAGTTTGGGCGATGCATATGCGGCTGGGTGCAAAGAAACTCATACGGCTCGAAGGCTAGCCGCATGAAGTCCATGCGACCGGGGCTCATGCGGCTCAATTACTTGCCGCATGAAGATTCATGCGGTCAAGTACTCAAGTAAGTCTTATGCGGGTAGGAAAGACTTTCCATGCGGCTGAACTCGAACGAGTCTCATGCGGCTGGAAAGGCCATGCGGCCAGAGACTTGCCGCATGAAGACTCATGCGGTCAAGTACTGCTCTTCTTCTCCACCTGTCCGAGAAGAGGAGCCAAGCAACCATGGCTTCCAAGCTACACAAAACCTTCATCCGGAGCCCAAATCGGAACTACCTTAGGTCAAAATGGGGTAGAATAAAATTCTCTACAACATGGAACCATCAAAACTTAAAAATAATAAAGTTTGCTAGATCAAAACCAAGAAAATTCAAAAATGGTTAAAACCTAGATCTACAAAGATTAAAGCTTCAAAATGGAAAACTTCAAGTTCTAAACTAGTATAGAATAAGGAGAAGAACATATTTTGACAAATAATTTGTAAGAAAACATCAACAACATTTATGTATCCATCTCTTGAGCAAGTTGGTACTTGCCTTGGTTGGTGGAGGAAAGTAAATGAGAGGAAAATAAAATGAGAGGAGAGAGAAGGAGATGGGTTATTATATAGAATCTTGGACCCATGGGTTCATGATGAACCAAGGTGAACCAAGAATAGGTTACCCAAATGAGCCAAAACTGTAGGCCCAAATGCAGAAAATAAATTAGGAAATAATATTTTGTCAAATATTTTTGGGAATTGCATGAAGAAATACAGCATAATAAACATAGCATAAATACAAGGTAAATACAATTTATTGGTTTACGTATTAAAATACGTATTCCAGGATCGGGGAGTGACAAACAGGTCCACAAATAATCCCCAGCAGGTCTAATTCCATAAACACCACGAGTACGAGAAAGAGAAGATGAGTTAAAACATGCTCATTTATTCAAAATTCAAAGTGCTACATCATTTGGGATCACATCCCTTACAAAATGAAAAAAAAAGAGTGAAGCAAATGAAAATAGAAAATCGATCACTGCTCCGGGGCACATAGTGCCGTGAGATGGTCCGTCAGCAAGGCAACCGACCGCTCAAACCTCTATTTAGCTCGACGCTCCACCTCTTGGTTCAGCACCGCCGCGTCCTCCAGATGATCATGAGCTTGCCAGTTGTCCTCGAATTTCTTGAAAGCCGCTCCAGGTTAACAGAAGATCGGGAAACCTTCTCGGCCTCCTGAATGATTGACTCCTGTTCCGTATGAGCAGCCTTCAAATCCGACTCTAGGAAGGCCAGTTCCCTCTGAAGTAAGAGAATCCGCTCCTTCGTGTCAGCTATTCCCCGCGAAGCAGTCTCTTCCCGAGCCCTATAAGCTTGACTTCGATGACCCAGCCTGTCATACGAAGCAGAAAGCTCGTCAAGGTCCCCCTTTACAACTGGCCCGGCAGTGTCTCGAGCGAGCTTTATCCTATCCCGAGCGGCAATAAGGAAGCCCCGCTCCCATTCAATCGCAGCAGGCAAGTCAGCCTGCCGTAACACCAGCAATCGGGTCACGAGCTGATCAGTCTCTGCCAACTTGGGCTCCAGGAGCGCAGCCAACCCCACCCCGCCAGGAAGAGTCTTCAAAGTTTCAATCTGACCCCGAGCGTACCGCAGGGACAGAGAAAAAGGGGTCCCCCATTCTATGGCAGCGTCTACGCCCCTCTTTAAATGTCGATAGAAGCTGTCGACCACATCCTGCGACACCTCGTCCAGAGCTTCCGATGAAGCCGGCGTCAACGGGAGTGTAGTTGGCAACACTAAAGAAGACGTGACAGAATCGGCCGCTCCTGCCATGAGGGAAACAAACTTCGTTCGGAAGGACGCCTGAACAGCGGCCGACTCCTCTTCAGCAGCCCGCAGAACTTGAATGCTCGGCAGGGCCGAGAAGTCAATTTCTGAAGTCGTATAAGTAGCAGAGGATGAGGCGGAGACCATCGCTCCCGAAACAAGCTCCATTTCCATCTGCCTGGAGCTGGCGGGAGGCCCCTCTTCATAAGTCGGTGAAGAAGAAGAAACGCTCCTTTTCCCTGGATTACGGCAGGCCGAGCCTTTCCCAAGAACATCCGCTGTGGAAAGTAAAGGGTCAGGACCTGTAGGGCCAAGACAACCATGAATTGATTTGACCTGGAGGATATGTTGATAGAGCAAATAAGCCCCCTCACTAGTCAATATTTGGCTTATCTTACCAGCAAAAGAGTGTGGAGGCTGAGGTTCGCCTACGGCCACCACAACCTCTCCACCAGCGGCCTCCGAGTCGGATATAATAGACTTCTCCTCCCCTGCACCCTCGGGAGGGGATGCAACAAGATCAACATCGCCTTGCTGAAGTTCAGCGATCTCGAAGACAGGTCCGAGGAAACCTTCGTCACCCCAGGCCGAGGCCTCAGCAACCTGGGAGCCCCTAGCCGCCGCTGAGAGAGCCCCCGCAGAAAGGACTGCAGCACACATGTCGCTAATCAAAGCAGCAAAGGCCGGATCAACTCCAAGGGCAGCAGATGGTTCAGGAGAGCCTTGTTCGTCAGACACCTACAAATAGAAAATGGTTAGGTCATATCTCCAAGAAAAAAGAAAGCCACAACAAGGAGATAGCTCCAACATAGTCGTACCTCCGGAGCAGCATCAGCATTTTTACCCCTCTCCGTGATAAGTAGCCTATGAGGTCTGACCGCAACTCTCTTTACGAAAAAGGCTACTCCCCATCAGTAGACTCATGCATGCCTCTCTTACGCGAGGGGCCAGGCACGGCAGGCAGTAGTTCTACTCTCACCACCTCTGGTACAGGCGGTAACTGATCTACCACCTCATCTAATACGACCGACGGTTGATCCGTCATCATCTCATCCGCCATGATGGGCGGTTGATCTGCCGTCGCTCCGCTACCAAAAGAGAGAGAGTCCTCGTCATCCCGCTCGTTGCTTCCCTCAGCTGTGTCAAAGGACTCGAAATCGGGTACGGGAACCCTATTTGCCCCTTTCTTCTTCGCCTTCGGCACCGTAGCCTTCTCCGCCAAATGAGTGCCCACGATGAAGCTAGTCCTCGGGTCAAAATCAATAGGAGGCTGGTTTACCGTAACATGGTATAAGGCCGCCATATGCAAGATTTCTCCCAGCACGTTTGCTGCAGGAACGGAGAAACTAGTTCGAGTACGACAAGTGTCATAGTAGCTCCATGCCCTAACCCCATCAAGGATGCTACCCTCAAATCCCAGGCTGGAACTGGGACGCCCGAGGAATAGTTGACTGTACCCAAATTGACGGGCAAACCTACTGGACAAGTAGGGCTCCATGTACACGGTGTTGCGTTTGCGATAAACTAAATACGCCGAGCGAATGTTGTGCAACCAGAAACGCATCTTCTCAGGTAAGAAATAAGGAGATCCAATGCCATCAACATGGACATTCGTCACTTCATGGTCGGTAAAATAGGGAACAAACACGAAGAAATCATATCCGTCCGCCCTCGCCAGCATCCTCTGACACGTCGGCATGGTACTATATTCCCAAGGCTGATGACGGTGTCTGAAAAGAAAAGCGTCATCGTCCGTAATGCCGTCATCCGTCCCAGGCCTCATCAAAGACCGATAATGCAACAGTCGCCACCCCAGCAGGTAATGATAAGGCAGTTCTATACGTTCAAAGTCCGTCACCATGTCACGAGCGACGACCTTGGACGAGAAGGTGCGGAGACCATGATGAATGCTGCACACCATTAAGGAAAGAAGAGCCAGCCTGACCCCAAAGGCCAGCTTCACGGCGGGAAGAATAAAGTGACGGCCGATCCTTTCGATGGAACCTGCCCCTCCTTAGACCACATAATTGTGCAGCCACACCATTAAAAAGCCTGCCAAGAGTGCCTTCTCTGACAGCCGTCGAGTACCACAATAAAAGTAGCTGAAGGAGTCAATTTGGCTCCCAAACTTGTCACTCTTAGACTTCGACCTCCTAGCGGTCGACACCAAGCCTTCTACTTCCCTAGGAGTTTGACGACCTCGGGAAGTAACTCGGCCAGCAGCACTGAATTTAAAAAGATAGGAGACCCAGGAGTTGGTATGGGGAGTGTCCCCTTCCGAGCTATCATTTTTCTTGATAGTCGTTTGGTGACAGGTACTATGGTGAGATAACAGTTCTTGGTACATAGTGACGAAGCCTGGGAATCGTCGATCTAGATCCTGGAACTCCTCATTCGTCGGAGTGTACGCTTCGAAGGGCTCGTCTCCCTAGGGGAGCTTGGAGACAGCGTACATCTCACGAAGAGCGAGCCCCAACTCCCCTACAGGTGTGAAGAAAGTTCTTGTCCGATGATTATACATCTCCAGAAGGGCCATGAATAACGGCTTATTAATGGGCAATCCGTGGCTGGTACCCCGAATAGCATCATAAAGATTGACTTCTCGTAAAAATTCCCGATAGTTCCGCAGAATCCATGAGGTCAGGTTAGCCCACGGTGGAATGGGGTGTAACCAGCTCGGCAGTACCAACCTGCCAACAGGATAGGATCCTTTGCGAGCAAGCTGGCTCAGGAAGGTATCAGCCTGAGAGAATGAGAAGTTAGGACCGGGTGTGTTGATAAAGGTACCCGGAGGTAACTCCATCACGGATCGACTGGCCGGATCCTTGATCGTGCGTACTGACCCAGTAATTTTGTTGTAACGGATGTTACCAACAAACATCCCCGGTCTGGTTGGAGTGAGGGAGTCTGTCATCTGCCTGTCCAATAAGATCATGTTAAACCACGCAAGAGGGAAATAATGCTTCATAATGGGGATATAAATCGGCATTCCGTCCAGATTAAAGTCCCAACTCTCAGAGATATCCAGCACACGGAAGTTTTTTATGATCAATGCATCCCCAAAAAGGAAGACCGGCCTAAGATACTTCCCATTTGGCTTCCCGGAGCTCATCATGTCGCTAAGGAATTGAAAAGATTGAATCCTGATAACATTCAGTCGCTCTAAGGGCTCATTAACAAGGAGCTGCTCTGACACTTGACGAACTAAATCGTCCCGTCGCACATCCGAAGCAAGTTGATTCGAGCCAACCAAAAGTTTCCCCGCAGGATCTACTGGCAGATTCACTAAAGAGAGACGAAAGAAATAAGATTAGAAGATAGTCAAAACAAAAGGAGCATTTGAAAGATCATTTGAGTCTATGCGGCTCGGGTCGTCACAGCCTCATGCGGCTCAGAACCAGATGAGACCATGCGGTTCAGTTCATCATAGCCTTATGCGGCTCCGAGTCAAACGAGTCCATACAAATCAAGTCAGATGAGCTTATAAAGCTTCTGCGGTTTGGATTCAGATGAGATTATACGGTTCAAAGTCCACACGAACTCATGCGGCCCTGAACAGACAGACTTATGCTGCAACGAGCAGATGAGCTTATGCGGTTCAAAAGTGAACTACGCTCATACGGCCCAAACCGAGAGTATATATACGGTTTAGATCGAGTATGACAAGCCCATGCGGCCTTCTGGGCGAAGTGCTTATGCGGTCATAACGACAAACCTTATACATACGGCTTGTTCATAAGTTATGCAGCAGAGCCATGGCAGTTAGGGTTCTAAAGCAATGCCCTTACCAGCGATGGGCGGATGAACGTCGGGATGAACAGAGGGAACAGCGGCCGGCGGAGGAGTGGCCACGTTCATCGTCGTAGCCGCCGCAAAAGCGACCGCCTTGCCCTTCGCAGCCTTCGACGCAGCAGGCTTCTTGGGAGCCATGGGTGCTTGGGAGAGAAAAAAGTTAGAACAGTAAAAGATCGAAAAGAGAAAGAAGATTTCCTAGAACGAGAGTGTTCCTATTTATAGACAAAGAAGGAACGTCTTGATCCACGTGCAAATTGATAACCGACTCTTCGGTCATCGAGGCAAAATGGCTGAATAATAGCCTGACTCTTGGGATCCTGGCCCAAGAAAGCGGCTCTTAAAAATCTGTAGTAGATCAAGAGCATTAAATACAGGAGATTCACAGAAGATTTGTACTCATAGCAGGAAGACGTGACAAGAAGCTCATGCGGCCAAAATAGCCTATGCGGCTCAGCGAGTTATGCGGTTGGGATAATCATGCGGTTGGTCAAATCCATGCGGCTAGGACGGAATACATCCATACAGCTCTGGCATAATCCTGCTTCTTATTCAAAGTATTTCAATTTTGTAAATTGAAAACTTTGAAGGGGGTCTTATAGAAGCATGAAAAAGAAGTAAAATATGATCCATGCGGCCAAGGGGCCACATGCGGCTCAAGAGCCCCATGCGGTTCAAACACAAAGTGGACTCCATACGGCCAGCAGAGGAAAGCCACGTGTTCTTTTTAGAACGGCTGTAACCAGCATCATTCAAACGCAATTAATGCCCTGATGGCTGACAATTAATGCTCTGACGGTAGACAGCTGACAGCTGACAGCCCTGACAAAAAATAGTCATGATGACTGACACAAGAGCAACATCTTCCTAGGGAACTGAAGAAAATCTTCATAACTTCGAGGTGAGTTTATGCGGCCAGTTTAGACGAGTTCATGCGGCCTGTGCAGAGAAACCTATGCGGTTCGATCATAAAGGTCCCCCATGCGGCTCGGTCGTAAAAAAATCCATACGGTTCGGCCATTAAGACTCTCATACAGCTCGGCCATAAAGACCCCCATGCGGCTCGGTCATGAACATATTCATGTGGCTCGGTCATGATGACCTTCATGCGGTTCGAGTATAGAGACTATTCATACGGCTTGGTCATAAAACCTTTCATGCGGCTCGGTCATGACGACCTTCATGCAGCCCAAATATGAACGCTCCTCAGGCGGCTCAACAATGATGATAGAACACGTGTCCCAATAATAATAAAATTTTGGATCAGATCCCAATGATTTGGGATACGTGGCAAGAGAATGATTAAATTGATTCATTCAGATTTGCGGATATCAGCAAATCATCATGATGGGGATTTATTGCAATCAACATTAATGACTGACATGATTTGGCATAATCCTCATTAATGGCCTAGATCCTTCATGCTCAAGATTAATGGTCCAGATTGATCATTTACCAGGCCGCCGCCACTTTGAGAATGGGCAATCATTGTAAACCCTAATAATGCTCCTACTATTATAAATAGCAGGGTGCCATTTGTTTGCCATGAAATATAAAAGAACAGAACAATTATTGGAGGACCGAACTTTTACTTCACGTTACAAACTCGCTTGTACAAAGAAAACCAAGGGACGAAAACCTAGGTACAGCAGTCTAAGTATAATTGTTTATTTTAGATTCTGGGGGGTGACGATAGAGGCTCGGGAAGGCGACGACAGCCCTGCCTTACTCCTTGGATGATCGGTATGCAGCCTTGGCTCCTTGTGAAAAGATGGTTGGCGTTGATGAAGAAATGCTCCTCTTGCTCCTCTGTTGCTCTTCTGGCTTCTCTCTCTCTCTCTCTGTGTGTATTTTCTCTCTGACTATGGGGGAAAGTCTCTCTGTCTATACGTATTTCTCTCTGATCTCCTCTATTGCAAGGGAATGGCATCCTGCTATTTATAATAGTGGGATGTCATCGTTAGGGTTGCCAATGATTACATCTTGGAGATGGCAACGGCCTGGGGATTGGTCAATCCAGGCCGATCGTTTCTGATTGTGACGAATCCGAGCCATTAGGTGTAGATTACACCAAATCCCAATAGCAATTAATGCTGATTGGAATAAATCTTTCTTATAATGATCTTCTGATATTTGCGAATAAATTAGATCTATTCTTCTGCCACGTGTCCCAGATTATTAGGATTTGACCCAATCTTTAATGGCAGCAAATCTGAGGAATTAATCGATTTAAGACACGTGTCCTAGGAGCTGCTGGGGGAATCTGGACCGCATGACGAGTGAGCCGCATATAAATTTGAGCCGCATATGGTTAAGCCCACGTGTCAGGGCTGCTGGGCAGTGGCCCTCACTTGAGCCCTCGAACTACAGGGGAGTAATCCTTGTGGGCCGCATAGGTACATATTCAACTAAGTCGCATGGACATGATCCTCTTGAACCGCATGAGAAGTTCTCGCTCCAGCCGCATGAGGCTTTCTTGGCCTGAGCTGCATAGGACAGATTCACTCTTAGCCACATGGAGATGATCCTTTTGAGCCGTATGAGGAGTTTTTACTTGAACCGCATGAAGCTTCCTCGGCCTGAGCCGCATAAGACGGATTCATTCTGAACCGCATAAGAAGTTCTTTGCTCGAGCCGCATGAGGCTTCCCTGGTCTGAGCCGCATAGGACGGATTCACTCTGAACCGCATGAGAAGTGCTTTTCTCAAGCCGTATGAGGCTTTCTAGGCCTGAGTCGCATAGGACGGATTCACTCAAAATCGCATGAGAAGTAAGCCGCATACGAACGCCTACGTGGCAAGGCCACGTGGCATTTTTCTCGGGGGATTTGTGTCAGAGATCTCTTTTCTCTTCCCTAGAGATTCGTCATTATGACAGAGTCATAATTACCTGCTTTTGTGTCAGGGCTGCCAACTTTTCAGAGGGGTCAGCCGTCGAAGCAATTAATGCAGCATGGGTCGGAGGGGAGCGCTGTCAGGCCACGTGTCTTCTGAGCCGTATGGAATGCCTCGGGCCGCATAGTTCCTTATGCCGTATGACTTCCTGAGCCGCACGAGTTTTCTGAGCCGCATGGATCTTTCCTGGTCGCATGAGTCATTTTTTTTAGTATCTTCCATGCTTCTACAAGACCCCCTTCAAAGTTTTCAATATGTAAAATTGAAATACTTTGAATAAGAAGCATGGCTGTGTTTTTCTTGCCGTATATGAAACCCTGACCGCATAGAAATCTTGGCCGCATAGGTTGTTCAGCCGCATAGGTGATTCAGCCGCAGGGGATTGTTCAGCCGTATAGCTTCTCGCCACGTCATTATTTGCCACGTATGGCAATCTTTAGTACTTAAATGTTTGTTGATTTTTTTAAAGGCCGCTTTTTGGTGCAGGATCCGAGGAGCTTGGCCTTTATTTTCGGCGGCTTATTTTGATAACCGAAGAGAGTCGGTTTACGTGTATGCACGGGGATCGAAATGCTCCGTCTTTGTTTATAAATACGGGCGACTTTAACCGGAGGGACTTCTTCTCTTTCGTTCACTCTTTTTTCTGTCTTCTCTTTCTGATCTTCTTTGTCTTCTCGTCGAAGCAATGGCTCCTAAGTCTTCTAAAGTTATTTCTGCCACCGCGAAGGGCAAGAGGGTGACGTCCTCGTCAGCCGTCGAGCCTGAAGCGCCCGAAGTACCCTCTGACGTTCATCCTGCCTTTAAGGGTAAGGGTTGCATTTGGATCTTGAGTACCCATGGCTCTGCTGCATATTTATGCACAAGCCTCCTCCCAAGTTGATGGCAGAGCCGCATATGCTGTATGGGCCGCATGACTTTTCCATGCCCGAACCGCATAGACAATGTCCCATGTTCGAACCGAAGAAGAAGGATTTAAACACATAAAGTCTCCTCTGAACGGTGCCACATATGTTTTTAGCAGGCTGAACCGTATAGCGTTTTGCGCTGCATGAGTTCTTCTGTTAGAATTGTGTATATTCGTCTAATCCGCATAAGCTATCGAGCTAGAGTCATATAGAACTCCCATCTGATTTGGGCCGCATAAGACTGTATTGACTCGAACCGCATAAGCTTCCTCGAAACTGTATTTCTTGAGACCCAACTGGACTGGAGCCGCATAAGACATTATTGACCTGAACCGCGTAGGCTTGTGAGAGCTTCTTTATTCAGTAATTTTTTGTTTTAGCCATCTTTTAATCCTGTTTGGAGTTTGAACTTGAGGTTGTCCGAAATGACAGGGGGCTAATTGTTCAGGAGGCTGACAGGGTTACTCGAGCTTCGACTGACCTGGAGACTGCCCTGAAGAAATTAGAAGATGACTGTCAGGCGCTCCTGGGCTTGGACAATGAGGAGCGGTTACTCCAGGAGGCCGAGCGTCGCGCTCGGCAACGGATTGAGCGAAGGACCACCTTAGTGAGAAACCGCCTCCTAGAATTGAGTAATACTGAAATGTAGTCGGCCTTTTCTTTTTCTTTTTTGTTCTTTTTTTTGAAAGGGACGTGGTCCCAAAAATATGTAATACTTTTTTTTCCTTCAAATAAAGAGTACTTTCCATTCTACCCTCCATTTGCATTGCTTGTTATACCTGTAATATTGTGGTGATGTTCTTCCCCGCATAGGGGATACATTTGTGGACCTGTTACCCATGGCATACCTTGGTTTTAGGTACAGATAACAAGTTTTGGTCAGGATACCTGAAGCGGCCATGGCAAGGTAGTCATGGGTGCTCTTGGTATTTAGAAGAGGAGTGCCGTAGAGCAGCTGGGCTCCTGGGGCATGACGAGGTGGTAGATTTGTGCTAAGAAATTTAGCTGAGGATATTTGTGGGCCTATTATCCTTGGCGTACCCTGGTTTATGATACGGATAATTGGATGTAGGAGAACCGACATACTTGCTCAGAGGTAACGAGGACATGGCAAGTAGGCAAGTTATTAGAACGTAGAGTCTTCCTACTCAGAGGTAATGAGTACATGGCAAGAGTGAACTCGACGGAGGGTACTGGTAGTCAACAGAGGACATTTGTGGTCAACAGAGGACATTTGCGGTCAACAGAGGACATTTGTGGTCAACAGAGGACATTTGTGGTCAGCAGAGGACATTTGTGGACCTATTATCCTTGTACTCCGGTTGTGGGTACAGATAATAGGTTGAAAGGAGACCGACATACTTGCTCAGAGGTAATGTGGACATGACGAGCATGAAGGTTTCTTCGACGGAGCCTTCCCACTCAAAGGTAATGTGGACATGGCAGGAGTGGGCTCAATGAAGAGGGGGTACATAGAACGACTCAGAGGTCGGAGAATGTGGAAGTTCTATGCGAGGGGGCGGTTTGTTTTTGATGGAAGTGAAAACGACTCAGAGGTAATGAGGACATGGCCGTTTCGGAGATTTGTGGATCGATTACCCTTTTTGTGCACTGGAAGCGCGGGTAGTGGACCACGAGGGAGGATCTCTTCCAGGAAGAAAGTTCAGAGGTATAATAATACGTGACATACTATCTGAAAGAGTGACCGGAATGTGAGTTCAGAGGCACCAGCGGGTACATAACTCGATAATTTAGAATATTGAGAAAGTGTGAGTTCAGCGGCACCAGCGGGTACATGACTCGATAATCTGAATTCAGCGGTACCAGTGGGTACATGACTCGATAATCTAAAAAATTGGAGGGTGAGTTCAGTGGTACCAGCGGGTACGTGACTCGATGATCTGAAGGGAATATGAAGGTGAGTTCAGCAGTACCAGCGGGTACATGACTCGAATATCTTGGAGAGAATATCGTTTAGACATAATATTTCTTCAGGAACTTGCCGTTGATGGGCAACATGAGCAAGTCTCCGTTTTGCTTTGCGAGGCGGTAAGCACCGTTGGAGAATACTGTCTCAATGATAAATGGGCCTTCCCACTTTGGCTAGAATTTGCCGGCGGTCTTGTGAGTCATGACCATCGGCCTCCGGACTGCCAAGAGGAGATCGTCCACCTGGAATGTTCTGATTTTGACCTTCTTGTTGAAAGCTCCAGAGATACGTGCTTGGTATAGCTCAATTCGTTGTTGAGCCAAGAGGCGCTTTTCGTCTAGTGCCTCTAATTCCTGTAGTCAACGTTGGTGGTTTTTGTTTGTCGTCAATTGATGTGTGAGGGCGACACGTAGTGAGGGGATCTGGGTCTCCAACGGGAGGACTGTCTCACTTCCGTATACCAGGGAGAATGGTGTATTCCCGGTGGCTGTTCGAACTGTGGTGTGATAAGCCCATAAGCATTCGTCGAGCTTCTCGTTCAAGTCACGTTTATTGGAGGAGATAAACTTCTTGAGGAGTTTGATGATTGTTTTGTTGAATGCCTCTGCCAACCCGTTTGTTGCCGGGTTGTATGATGTCGAAGCGACATTCTGAATACGGTGCTTGTCGCAAAACCGATAGAATGCATGGCTTGCAAACTGTGGACCATTATCATGGATGGTCCTTCGGGGCAGTCCAAAGCGGTAGATGATGTGATGCTTAAGGAAGCTGATCACGTTTGAAGTCTTAACTTCTGTGAGTGGGACATATTGCGCCCATTTGGAGAAGTAATCAGTGATTGCAAGTATGAAGCGATGTCCTCGGGAGGAAGGTGGGGTGATTGGACCAATGATATCCATTCCCCATGCTTCGAATGGCCAGGACGCCACTGTCGGATGTAGAAACTCAGATGGTTGGTGAATGAAGTCCGCATGGACTTGGCAGGCTTTGCATTTTCTAGCATAGTCTATCGCATCTGCCACCATTATGGGCCAATAGTAGCCCATTCGGCGAAGGCGGTCTTGCAGTTTTGGGCTGGGCTGGTGGGCCCCGCAAACACCATCATGAGCTTCTCGTACGGCTTCTTTGGCTTCTGTATTTGACAGACACCGAAGCAGTAATCCGTTGTAGGAGCGGCAATACAGCATTTTCGTCTCTGTATCGTAGAAGAATCTGAGAGAACGTCGTCTGATAGAAGTGGCTTCCTTTGGGTTCTCGGGCAGGATATCGTAGACGACGAAGTCGATGAATGGTTGTCTCCAATCTGGGGCATGATCGATCATCTGGGCGAAATCACTCACCACGAATTGTACATTGTTTTTGGGACAGACCAGTTCATGGCCTATCATATCCACTGATTGGCGATCATAATTTGGAACTGCTAGGGAAACGGCAAGACCAGCTAAGGCATCGGCTTCGATAATTCGAAGTCTGGGAACATGTTCGATGAAGAACCCCTTAAACGATGAGATGATGTCAATCGCTATTTGGTGATAAGGGATCATGTCTTCATGGCGGACTTCGTATGAGCCCCAGATCTGATTGACGATTAGCTGGGAATCGCCGTATGCCTCAAGGTATTCTACCCCCAGCTATCTTGTAAGTTGGAGGCCAATGACCAGAGCGTTGTACTCGGCCACATTGTTAGAGCAGGACTCTGTGAGGGAATAAGCGCGGTTAATCACCAATCCGGAAGGAAAGATCAATACTATCCCGACTCCGACGACTATGTTGCCTTTAGGTCCGGTCCTCGAAGCACCGTCGAAGAACATTCGCCATATATTCTCGTGAGAGGTTGCATGTGAGTTGGCAACCTCATCTGGGATCTCTTCATCTATCCTGGAGGACTCCGAGCCTGGGTGGGCTGCTAAGAAGTCTGCCAGGGCTTGACCTTTGATTGCCTTTTGAGGGACAAAGATCATATGATAAGGGGACAGCAATATTGCCCATGTAGCGAGCCGAGAGCTGAGTGCCCATGGTTTAGTCATGAGGACCCTGAGAGGGTTGACTCGTGAGATCACATGTATCGTTTGTCTGGTGACATAGTGCCGCATCTTCTGAATGGCGAACACCAGGACGAGGCATTCCTTCTCCACAGCGGTGTGTCGGTGCTCTGGCCCAATCATCATTCGGCTGAAGTAATATATGGCTTGTTCATGGCCTACGTCATTGTTCTGTGCCAGCAGATCCCCGAGGTAGTGTTCCATTGCTCGTACATAGAGAAGAAATGGTTTTCCAGGAACCGGAGCCACCAAAACTGGAGGATTTGACAAATATTCTTTGATGCTGTCGAAAGCACGCTGGCATTTTTCATCCCATACGAATGAGACTCCTTTCTTCATGAGGTGTGTGAATGGTCGGCATCGCCCGGAGAGGTTGGAAATGAACCTTCTGATGTAAGCTAGCCTCCCTTGGAGGCCTCTGAGTTCGCGAAGATTTCTCGGGGGGCCCATCTCTATGATTGCCTTCGTCTTCTCAGGGTCCACATGGATACCCTTTGCAGTGATGATGAAGCCCAAGAACTTCCCGCTGGATACGCCCAGAAAGGACTTTGTAAGGTTTATTTTCAAATTGTGTGCCCGTATTAGGTCGAATACCGTCCTCAGATCCTGCAGATGGTCTCCTTTGTAGCGGCTTTTAACGGCTATATCGTCAACATAGCACTCCACTGTCTTGCGTAAGTGATCTCTAAAGATGATGCTCATCGCTCTTTGATAGGTGGCACCGGCATTCTTCAAACCGAAAGGCATGACTGTGTAGCAGTACGTGCCAATTGGTGTTCGAAATGATGTATGCTTTTCGTCATCAGGAGACATTTTGATTTGGTTATACCCCGAGAAGCCATCCATGAATGACAAACGTTCGAAGCCGCAGGTATTGTCGATCATGATGTCTGTGATAGGAAGGGGGAATTCATCTTTGGGGCATGTCTCGTTCAGATTGCGAAAGTCGATGCAGATTCGAATCTTTCCATTCTTCTTGAGGACGGGTACTATATTGGCGACCCAATCGCGATGTTGTTCCTCACGAATGAAGCTGCTGGCTATCAGTTTGTTTACTTCGGCTTCGATCGCGTCCATGATGCCTGAACGGAAATGTCGTTGTTGTTGCTTGACTGGTTTTGCATCTGGCCGAATGTTGAGTTTGTGAAAAGCATTGTCGGGATTTAACCCTGGCATGTCTTCATAGCTCCAGGCGAACACATCAATGTATTCTCTAACGAGTTCTAGCAGCGACTCCCGTTCTTCGTCTGTTAGGCTTTTACTGAAAAAAATTGGTTTTCGAGAAGATTCGCTGCCGAGATCCACTTGTATGACCTCATCTTCAGTAGGAGGTTCTCTCTGTTTGAACTACTTTTCCCATTATGCATCCAACTGCTGGGCCCACGATTCTAGCTCGAGGATTTCGGGGATGTCTTCATTTTCTTCGTAAGCGTCGGCGAATGCCATGTTGACTGTCATGACTTGTCTGAACATGTCTCCGATGCTGGTATCCGAGTCAGAAGTTAATGACCCGGTTGAGTGCGACTGCCAATCGCATTCTTCATCTGAACTCTCAGGAGTCGTAGTAGGCGTTACATACCCTAACCTGCATCGAGTTTTGTTATTGTAGTTTCGTGGTTTGCCCGCCGGGACTGGCGGCTTCAAAGGTAATCGTCGCCCAGTACCGTAGTTCAAACCTGGCGTCGTCTCCAGATCATACCCCTGTTTCTTCATGAGATATTTGGATTGTGGGCTATATAGATACAGAGGCATCCTTCCGGCATCTATCCCGAGGTCGGCTTCCTCTATGGTGGAGGGATACGGGTTATTCGTCCGGCCAAAGATGATTGGATGATCTCCTCCCTCGATTATTCGGTAAGCGTCTTCGACTGGAGTAAGCTGGATCGCGGTATACACATTTGTCACTTGTGTGTGTAGGTGGGTGCCTATACCGTATTCCATAGCATACATTGTACATAGCTTATTGAGCTCGGTATAGTTCAAAGATAATCCTTTATTGATGAAGTAAGGTATCTTTTCTAGGGGGATTACATCATCAGCGGAGGGAACATCAGTGTGGGCAGCCACATACTTGGCTAACTCCGGTTCCTCTTCGGCTACCCTCTGTGTAAATAAAGACTGAGAGGGCGACCTGGGAAGCTTGATTGTCAGTGGTTCAGTTGATGGAGTTGAGCGTGGAGTTGTTGGCAGACTAGCGACCCCCAGTTTGGCACTCGAGGTGGAGCGGGGAGTGGCCGGTTCGCTAGAAGTGTCAGACCTTGCGTTGGGGTGACGACCCTTCTTGGGAAGGCGTATCGTCAGTGGCCTATCGGAGGGATTGAGCTTCTCCATTTGGGGTTGACCAACTCTCGGTAGTCTGATTGTTAGTGGCCCCGTTGTGGGTCTCGGCACTTGGCCGGATCTTGGCAGCCGGATTATCATCTGTTCCTCCTGCACCGAGAGGCTGATCGCGTCCTTCCACAGAGTGGCAGTAAGGGATGCGGACCTGCCTGGTTTACGAGCTTGGAGGCGGATCGTCAGGGGTCCTTCTGATCCCGTGGCTGTCTCGGTATGAGCTTGTACGTCTCCTTCATCAAGGTGCCTCTTTGACTTTTCATATAGGCAGGAGTCTGAGTAGTAGGATTCGACCCCTTTGAAGGGATCGATATCAGCAAATTCTGTCTTTACGAAGCCGTGTTTGTCGACATATTTGAAGTACTGGTGTAGCGTGGAAGGCACGATCATATAATCGTGTATCCATGGGCACCCTAAGAGGATGTTGCAAGAAGTGTCTGCATCTATGACGTAGCAGGTGACTTCGGATTGGAGATCGCCAATCTGACACTTCAGATGAATCTTCCCAATAGGGTAGCTCCTGCCCGAATTGAAACCGCTGATGGCGGTGCTTGTAGGTGTCAGGCGATGTATTGGGATGCGGAGATGATGTAGCAGACCCTTCGGGATGATGCTTATGGAAGAGCCAGGATCAATGTGCACCCGATCCACCTTCACGTCGCCGATGTATCCTGTGTAGTATAGCGGGCGATCATGTAGGTTGGTTTTGATGAGCATGTCCTACGGAGTGAAGATGATATTGGGCATTGCTCCCGTGCAGGCGCTGTCTTGGAGATCCACGGGTGAGTCCTCCCCGGTGAGGTTGGATTGAGCCAGATATGCATCGGCATTTTAGAGTGCTACGCTCAATGCAATACGAATGTCCTTGGAGAGCCTTAGGAGTTCGTACAGTGATAATTTGGCCGGAGTGTTAGCCAATTGTGCTAAGATGTCAAAGTTGTAGGGCCTCTCTAGCCCTTGGGCTGCATCTTTTCGGAGAGATTTGTCGAAGCGAGTCTCCTTCGGCCTAGGCTTGTCGGTCATCGAAGGCTGAAACGGTCCCGGAGCATCAGTTATAGTGGGTTGATGATTTTCGGTTGGGTTGTCAACCAAAGGTTGGGATTGCGCTCCGGACCGTGTGACGATGGCTGTAGCTTCCTCATTGTCTGCCGAGATTGTGTGGCAGGTCCTGACTTTTCCACTTTTCTTCTTGTCGGTGGAAGATGGTGTGGGCCGAGTCACTTCTGACACCAAGTCTGGATGTATCCACATGACCTCCCCTCGTGATGTGGTGAGGGGTACTAGACCGACAGCCTGATCTCGGGGAGGTGGAAGATTGGTAATCTCTATTGTCGCCAGAGGGACGGGGATCACCCCGTCTTGAGTCTCCGTTGGAGGAAAGCTGCCGAATTGTACGGACACCATATTGGCCACCACGGTTACCTCTTCGAAATCAATGGCCAGAACGTTCGAATCGATGAGGTTCTGGATGTATCGCTTCAGCTGGTAGCAATCGTGTGTAGCATGATGAACATAGTGATAATAATGGCAGTATTTTGGATTCTCCATCTCTGCCGGCCGCGGTTTCCATCTTGGTGGAGGAAGCTGGATTCTGTCCCCTTGTATGAGTATGTCCAAGATGGGCTTGACGTGATTATCTTCGAAGGAGTAATCGATTTGCGGCCATTGCTTGTCTGCGGGCTTCGGCTCAGGTTTTTGTGTTGTATCGGCCACCATAGCCTGTTTTCCCTTGCTGTCCCAATTGTTGGAAGGGTTACCCCCATTATCGTTGTTGGAACGCTCGCCCTTGCTTTCTCCTTCCGAGATGTACAATCCCAGTTGGCGAGCCTTCTTCAGTCGTTCTTTGGCGCTTGTGGCGCTGATTATGAAGGCCTTCCAATCTTTGAATTGACTTTCGCCCATCCAGAGACTGATTGTTGGAAGTAGTCTCTTTTGGCACATCTCAATCAAAGAGGAATCTGGATTTCCGGAGGGCAGCTTCATGGCGGTTTGGCGGAACCGCTCAATGTAGTTCCTTGTTAACTCCTTCTCCTCTTGGACGACGTCCATGAGGGTGGACATGGTGACGTCCTGCCCTACTTCGTAGAACCTCTCCAAGAACAGGCGCTTAAAGCCGACGAAGGAGTGGATGCAGTTGTCCGGCAGGTTGCGATACCAGTCGAAGGCGACTCCTTCCAATGCCCCAATAAATAATCGAGTGAGGATAGCGTCATCATGGGGCAGATGGTCGGTGGTGACCTCGAAGTAAGTGATGTACCGACTTGCTGAGGTCTTGCCATCATATGGGTTGATATTGAACGGCTTATATTTTGGTGGGAATGGAACATCCCTCCATTCAGCAGGGTATGGTTGTCGTATTCTGAGATCTTGAGCGTTTTCTCGGGCATGGAACATGGCTTGGAGCTCCTGAACCTCTCTTCTTACTTCTCGGGCCTCATCCGTCGTGGTAGGGGCTGTTATTTCGGGAGGATTGTTGCCCGGGTTTGGTGTCGCCAAATTCGAGTCCGCATTGACTGCGGGACCCGTGCTTGTTTGGCCAGGCGTCCCTCCTTGCAGAGTTGGAAGGGCTGCTTTAATCTCGTCTACAGACTTGACCAAAGCAAGTAATATGGCTTCGAGACTGTCAATGCGCTAGCGATCACTGGAACCACCTTGATTGCTGTCCGTCATGAACACCGTCCTTACATGAGGAGTGATGGAAGGAACGGTGGAGGATGTGCCCTCGGAGTCATACCCATGTACCGAGAAGTCATCGGGATATGTAGAAATATTGTCTTCTGGTTCGGACTCGGAGGGAATAGTACCCCCAGCTTCAGAATTTACTTCGTCTTGAGAGTCATGGATGTCCTCGGGGACATCAGTGCCGGGCTCGGCTCCTTGAAACATCGGATTGTTGCGGATGTTCGGAGGAGTGCTACCTCCAACCCCCAGCGATATGGATGATGAATTTCCCATTGCAGCAGATTTTGTCTTTGAACGGGTGTGTTGGAATACTCCGATGGAAGATAACCGTTTAGCCGACAGTTTCTTAGCTATAGTGGTTGATATCTTGGGACTGGAGATGTTTGTCTTTTTCCCCCTCCTTTCGGCGGGGACCTTCTGAGCAGAATTGCAGGAGACTATCGGAGATGCCTCATCTTCTGAGCTCGGATACTGTAGTCTTTGGAAGACGGATGGCCGATCTTCCGTCACTGCTGCGTTGTTGCAACAGCAGTTGATGATGATTTGGGTGCAGCGATGTCTAAGCGAGGACTCTTTGCATGCCGCTACTCCTCCTCTTTCCTTGCGTTTATGGAGGATCGCCTACTGCAAGTCAGAGGAACCACTCTGTCCGTTTGCCGTCGGGGGCTGGACTCGAGCGGTTGTATACAACTTCCCATCCGAGGCCCGTGTGATAGTCAACGGGATACCCCGATAGTCAGAGGTTGGGACAGCTGACTGGGCCTGATAAGCCCGCGCTGCCCTAGACTTCCTCCTTTTAGCACTTGTGGGTGCGTAATAGGAGGAGTCTAAGTTGGATACCACAGAATCTAGCTTATCATCCAGAGAACCATCAGGGTCAGGACCACATGAGAGACGGTCGAAGACTGATCGAGAGAAGCGTGGAACGGACGCTATGCGGCTAGAGTTGGGTACCGTGCAGGCTGTCTGCATGCGGTTGTCTTCTACTGTTGGATGAGTTATTTTTGAGCGGTTAGGAGTCATGACCGTACAGGCTGGCCGCATACGGTTGGCAATTGTGGCCGCATGGGTTTTCTGCAAGCGATTGACTTTCCTGGCCGCATGGGTTTCATCCATGTGATTGGCAGCTGTAGTCGCATAAGTTATGCGGCTGATAGTTGTGGCCGCATAAGTTTTCTTCATGCGGCTGGCTGATGTAGCCGCATGAGTTTTCTTCCTGCGGCTAACATCCTTATGCGGCTCTGATCGCATAGAGTTCCTCTTTGCCCCTGCAAGTCCAGCATCATAGTGTTTTCTTCTGTCGGACTTGGGGACAGCAGAGTTGTCTATGGTCTGAAGTGGGGCCGCAGAAGAGTCCTTCTCACCGTCTTGAGCAACAGAGGATGTCTCGTCGAGGGCTTGGGCAGGAGCAAATAATTCTGGCCTCCACTCTCTGTGAGCCTTTGTCGTGCGGGTGCGCTTCTGGACCGGGCCAACGCTTCCCTCGGAGAGCATCTCTTCAAACGCCTGTTGGTCGAAGTGGACGACCATCTTTTGTTGCGTAGAGCCAAGCTTGGCTGCATCTGATTGCGTCACCAACTCCTCAGCCGTGGAGAAGTTCGTCCCCAGCAGAGTCGCCATCGTGTTTGCCATGAAATATAAAAGAACAAAATAATTATCGGAGGACCGGACTTTTACTTCACGTTACAAACTCGCTTGTACAAAGAAAGCCTAGGGACAAAAACCTAGGTACAGAAGTCTAAGTACAATTGTTTATTTTAGATTCTGGGGGATGACGATAGAGGCTCGGGAAGGCGACGACAGCCCTGCCTTACTCCTTGGACGATCAGTATGCAGCCTTGGCTCCTTGTGAAAAGATGGTTGGCGTTGATGAAGAAATGCTCCTCTTGCTCCTCTGTTGCTCTTCTGGCTTCTCTCTCTCTCTGTGTGTATTTTCTCTCTGACTATGGGGGAAAGTCTCTCTGTCTATACGTATTTCTCTCTGATCTTCTCTATTGCAAGGGAATGGCACCCTGCTATTTATAATAGTGGGATGTCATCGTTAGGGTTGCCAATGATTACATCTTGGAGATGGCGGTGGCCTAGGGATTGGTCAATCCAGGCCGTTCGTTTCTGATTGTGACGAATCCGAGCCATTAGGTGTAGATTACACCAAATCCCATTAGCAATTAATACTGATTGGAATAAATCTTCCTTATAATGATCTTCTGATATTTGTGAATAAATTAGATCTATTCTTCTGCCACGTGTCCCAGATTATTGGGATTTGACCCAATCTTTAATGGCAGCAAATCTGAGGAATTAATCGGTTTAGGACACGTGTCCTAGGAGCTGCTGGGGGAATTTGGACCGCATGACGAGTGAGCCGCATATAAATTTGAGCCGCATATGGTTAAGCCCACGTGTCAGGGCTGCTGGGTAGTGGCCCTCACTTGAGCCCTCGAACCACAGGGGAGTAATCCTTGTGGGCCGCATAGGTACATATTCACCTGAGCCGCATGGACATGATCCACTTGAACCGCATGAGAAGTCCTCGCTCGAGCCGCATGAGGCTTTCTTGCCCTGAGCCGCATATGACAGATTCACTCTGAGCAGCATGAGGAGTTTTTACTTGAACCGCATGAGGCTTCCTCGGCCTGAGCCGCATAAGACGGATTCATTCTGAACCGCATAAGAAGTTCTTTACTCGAGCCGCATGAGGCTTCCCTGGTCTGAGCCGCATAGGACGGATTCACTCTAAACCGCATGAGAAGTGCTTTGCTCAAGCCGCATGAGGCTTTCTAGGCCTGAGACGCATAGGACGGATTCACTCAGAACCGCATGAGAAGTAAGCCGCATACGAACGCCTACGTGACAAGGCCACGTGGCATTTTTCTCGGGAGATTTGTGTCAGAGATCTCTTTTCTCTTCCCTAGAGATTGTTATTATGACAGAGTCATAATTACCTGCTTTTGTGTCAGGGCTGTCAACTTTTCAGAGGGGTCAGCCGTCGAAGCAATTAATACAACATGGGTCGGAGGGGAGTGCTGTCAGGCCACGTGTCTTCTGAGCCGCATGGAATGCCTCGGGCCGCATAGCTCCTTATGCCGCATGACTCCCTGAGCCGCATGAGTTTTCTGAGCAGCATGGATCTTTCCTGGCCGCATGAGTCATTTTCTTTAGTATCTTCCATGCTTCTACATCATTCTCTTGCAAAATATACTGAAAGGGAGAGATACGCACATACAGAGAGAGACTCCCCCCAATAATCAGAGAGAAGAATCCACAGAGATCAATCCAGAGAGAGAGAAGCCCGAAGAGCAATACGAGGAGAGCAAGAAGAACATTTCTTCACTAACGCCAACCATCTCGTCACAGAAGCCAAGGCTGCATATCGATCGTCCAAGGAGTAAGGCAGGGCTGCCGTCGCCTTCCCGAGCCTCTATCGTCACCCCCAGAATCAAAAATAAACAATTTTACTTAGATTAATGTACCTAGGTTTTTGTCCCTAGGTTTTCTTTGTACAAGCGAGTTTGTAACGTGAAGTAAAAGTTCAGTCCTTCCATAAAACTGTTCTGCTCTTTTATATTTCATGGCAAACACTCCCGAGCCTCTACCGTCACCCCCAGAAAAACTAAACAATTGTACTTAGATTATTGTACCTAGGTTTTCATCCCTAGGCTTTCTTTGTACGAGCGAGTTTGTGTTGTGAAGTAAAAGTCTAGTCCTCCTATAAAACTGTTCTGTTCGTTTATAATCAATGGCAAACAGTCTTCGCTTCGCTCGCCAAAATCATTCCTTTTCTCATATATTTTTCCTTTACTTGTTGGTAGTGGATTTGTCTCCGCCCAACATATTGTATCAAGATAATTCATTATCATTATAGGATATCTTTTATTCATTTATTTTGTGTGGATGAGATTAGTCATGGTTCTACTGCATTTTACAGCTTACGTATATTTATTATACGGCTGGCATGTCTACGTTCCTAGTCCTACATATTTTGGGACTGGGGCATTACAAGTGGTCATATAGAGATATTATATAGGCTGAAATTAGGTCATACTTGGGCTGTGGTGGCCGGCCATGTAGGGAATTAGGGTTAGGATTTCATATGAATGGGCCTCGGGCCAAGATTTAGCTTGCTAGCTCAACCCCTTAGCCATAAGTCCAAATACAAAATTCTTCCAATCCTCTCATGAACCCTAGCCACACACAGGTCAACTAAGATCAACATAAGTTATATTAGGGTCCCATACCATGCTAACTAAGTCACCAAAGTCAAAGTCAAACTCTAGGCTAGTCTCTAAAGTCACAACTAGCAAAAGTCAAAAATTACAACACCAATGCATAAATAATAAAATAATTCACAAAATGCAAAATGACCAAAATACCCTCAAACTAAAATGTGGTAGTGATAAATCTACCCTCCTTAAAAGAATTTTGTCCTCAAAATTGAAAGGCAAAACTGAGCTGATGAGAAGGATAGACAATCATAACTGAAGGTCCAAAAAGATATGTGTATCGCTCGCGCATCTCATCCTCCCGATCCTAGGTAGACTCTCTTGGAGAATGATGCCTCCATGCGACGCAAACCAAGGGTATCACCTAGTTTATCAGAACCTTCCCTCGTTGATCCAGAATGTCCACACTCTGCTCTGGATAGCTAAGAGTAGGTCCCACCTTAATCTCTGAGTGATCGAGTATATGGATAGGATATATCATATAACGTCTCAGTTGCGACACGTGGACTATGTTATCGACTCCCACTAGTGCAGGTGGCAAGTCCTGCTTGTAAGCCATGTCATCGACTCTTCCGCTGATTACGAAAGGTTCGATGAAGCGCGGGCTAAGCTTTCCATCTCCATCAAAATGTATCGTACCACATGTCAGAGATATCCTCAAGAAAACCTGATCTCCAACCTAATCACAAACAAGGTCTCAATTACTAATATATTCAAACATTATCAAACAAAATCACAAATAAAACAACTTCTAATTCTAATCCTATCCCTAAACTGTACCTCAAACTCCAAAGGTCTGCAGTGGCTATCGGCCCAGTACCGATGTTTGTCCTACGCCATGCGAATCTGCTCTCTAATGAGCTTCACCTTCTCGGCTGCATCTACAACCATCTTAGGTCCCAATAAAGCTCGCTCTCTAACGTCATCCCAAGCAAGGGTGTACGACATCTGCGCCCGTATAGTGCCTCGAATGGTAACATCTCAATGCTGGCCTGAAAACTGTTGTTGTATACAAACTCCACTAAGTGCAGGTGATCCTCCCAGGATCCTCCAAAATCTGAAACACAAGTCCGCAGCATGTTTTCGTGTGTCTGAATAGTCCTCTCTGACTGTCCGTTCGTCTGAGGGTGGTATGCAGTACTAAACTTGAGCTGAGTACCCAAACTAGTCTGCAGACTCTGCCAGAAATGTGAAGTAAAGCGATTATCCCGATCCGAAACAATACTCACCGGAATACCGTAAATCCTGACAATCTGCCACATATACATCTCTGCTAGCCTTTCAGTAGACGTATCCACTTTTAATGGAAAAAAGTGGGCCAATTTGGTTAACCTGTCTACGATGACCCAAATCGCATATTTCCCTCCTGGTGTACGCGATAATCCAAAAACAAAGTCCATCATGATATGCTCCAACTTCCACTCTAGAATGGGCAATGGCTGCAACAAACCTTCTAGCCTCTACCTCTCTGCATTGACCTACTGACATACCAAACATCTGGCTACGAAGTGAGCTACATCCCGCTATATCCCATACCACCAAACGTGCTCCCTCAGATCCCTATATCTCTTGTTGGCACCTGGATATATAGAGTACTGAGATCAGTTGGCCTCCTGCATGACATGCTCCTGGAGCTCTCCACTGGGCACACACAGTTTGGAACCGTACCTCAATGCGCCATACTCTGAAGAGTAAACTCATAACCCACCAATCCTACTCGAACCAGCTCTCGAATACACCACAGAACAACGTCCTCGAACTATGTCGACTTGATCCTCTCCATCAAGTTCGACTAAATTTTAAGGCACCACATCTGCATCTGAACTCCTGGCACAACCACCTCGATCCCCAGGCTCTCCAAATCTGCTAGCAAGTGACGATCCATCATCAAACATATGGATGTCGGATACCTACTCTAGGCATCGGGAACCACGTTGGCCTTTCCTGGGTGATACTACAGTAAAATCTCGAAGTCCTTCATCAACTCCAACCACCTACGCTGCCTCATGTTGAGTTCCTTCTGTGTAAACACGTACTTCAAGCTCTTATGATCTGTAAAGATCTCCATCCGCTCTCCGTATAAATAGTATTTCTACAACTTCAAAGCAAATATAACTGCTACTAACTCCAAGTCGTGGGTAGGGTAGTTCTTTTCATGGGGACGTAACTGCCTGGAAGCATAGGCAATCACCTTTCCATGCTGTTGTAAGACACAACCCAAACCCTTCCCTGAGGTGTCACTGTAGATAGTGAACCATCTTGATAATGATGGCAATGCCATAATCGGAGCGGTCGTCAGCCGCTTCTTTAACTCATTAAAAGTGACATGACACTCCTATGACCAAATTAACTCTGCGTTCTTTCGGGTCAGCCTAGTCAATGGCTCTACAACCGGGAAGAAATCCTGCACGAACCTCCTATAGTAGCTTGCCAATCCCAAGAAGCTCCTGATCTCTGCTACTGAACTTGGTGGTGTCCAAGCCTCAACTGTCGTGATCTTCTTTGGGTCAACTGAGATCCCATCTCCAGTCACCACATGACCTAAGAAGTCAACTTTGTCCAAAAAGAACTCACACTCTGAGATCTTGGCATAAAGCTCCTCCCTCCTAAGAGTCTCCAGAACCACTCTCAAGTGGTCATCGTGCTCCTCCTCAGTCTTTGAGTACACTAGGATATCATCGATGAATACCACCACAAAATTGGCCAAGTACTGGTGGAACACCTTGTTCATCAAGTTTATGAATACCGTCGGGGAATTAGTCAACCCAAACGACATCACCATGAACTCAAACTGGCCATACCACGTCCTGAATGCGGTCTTCCGAATATCCTCCTTCTTCACCTTCATCTGATGGTAACCTGACCTCAGATCAATCTTACAAAATACCCTCGCCCCACTCAACAGATCGAAAAGATCGTCGATCCTCAACAACGGGTATTTGTTTTTTATCGTGACGTTGTTGAGTGCCCTGTAGTCGATACACATCCTGACCGATCCATCCTTATTCGGTACAAAGAGTATCGGTACACCCCATGGTGAAGAACTCGATCGGATGAAGCCCTTGTCCTGTAGCTCATCCACCTGCTTTTTTAACTCTACCAGCTCGCTGTTGTTCACCCTATAGACGTACTGAGATATCGGCTCTGCGTCGGGCACTAAGTCTATAGAGAACTCCACGTCTCTGTCCAGTAGTAGTCCTGGCAAATCCTCCGGAAAGAGGTCCATGAACTCCGTTATCAAAGGATGTGGCAATACCTGCTCCTCAACTGATACCCTACAGAAAACTCCGCTGCTCTGCTCCGCCAGCCGTCGGGTGAACTCGAACTCTGGCTCTCCGGGTGCTATGAAAAGAACTCTACCCCTGCGGCAATCTATGCTGGCATGGTACCTACTCAACCAATCGATACCGAGTACGATATCGTAGTTCGGCAATAGCATCACGAGCAGACTCACATCTAACGCTCGGCCTCCCAAATCAACTCTCTGACCCTTGTAAATATCACTAACGAGGATAATACCACCCTAGATCGTGATCTTTCAAGTCCTAGGCAACGATTCAGATATAAGATGGTGTCTAATAGCAAAAGATACAAACAAGAAGATGTGGGAAGCCTTTGAATCGAATAATGCAAAAGTTGGAATGGAGTTGAGAAGGATAGAACCTGCGATCAACTCTCCGATACCTCTGCGTCCTCAGTTGCCATGGCGAAAGCTCGCCCAGGTTGACCTCCCATGGCCTGCTGCTGATGCTGAGCAAACCTCTGCTGCTGAGTCTGCAAGGGTCCCTTCGACTACACTGTTGGAGCCCTAGCTTCCGCTTCCTGAGCTACTCGTCCTGAAGACATTGAATACTGATTCAGCTGGTGCCCCGCCGAACCACAAAGTAGGTACTTCTCGAGCCTCTTTATGCAGTCATTCCACACATGCCATGGCTTCTTGCAGAAGCCACAACTAACAGGTTAGTTCCTGAGTGCCTGTGGCTGAAACCTCGGTTGATGCTGCTGTACCTACTTGAAAGGTGCACGGCCCTGCCCCTAGAACTGCTGTGGCTGGAACTGCCTCTGCTGCTGCTGGTGCTGCTGTTGAAAGAGAGGCCTCTTGACCGGTCCTCTGCTGCTACTGGCTTAATGAGCGTCTCGTCCCCTCTTGAGCCTCAGCTCAAGATCATCCTCTGCTACTAGGGCACCTACCAGAATCTCCTCAAAAGTGGTACACCGGTCACTCTTGGTCAAGGAATTGACCTCCTTGACTAACCCCTTCCGGAATCTCCGGGCCTTCGCCATCTCACTGAGTCCCTCAAAAAATTTGCCCAAATAACAGAACTCCCCAGCGTACTCCTCGACAGTCTGACCCCCTGAATTAATCTCTCAAACTGCGTCTCCAGGACGCCAAGAGCTGTGTCAGGGAAAAACTTCTCCTTGAACAGCTTCTTGAAGGCTGCCCAAGTTTGTCCCTCTGTATCGACCCTCGGGTCCGTCTGGTACCATGTGCGGGCCAGGTCCTGCATCTGACTACCTGCCACCTCAATCTGCAGTCGTGCTAGAATCTCCGTCAGCCGAAAGATCTTCTTGATGTGCTCTATCCAGTCATCCGCATACAGAATCTCCTCAGTGCCGCAGAAGTCCCACGGACGCATCTTCTGGAAGTTCTGGATACCTGGCATCCTAGGCTGATACGACTGCATCTGGGCTACCTGAGGCTGCACAATAACTCTCTCCACCGTCGTTAGGGCAAGCTGATGGACATTCTCTATGCCCTGCTGAAAATGAGCGGACTACTGTCGTTGGGCCTCCACCATCCTCTAAAAGAAGTCGAACAACTGTACTGCTTCAACTGATCCGGAAGGTAGCTGCTGTCGATAGAAATCAGGAATGATGGAGGAAGGTCTCTGTACAGGCGGAGGTGCACCTCCAAATGCAGCAGAAATGCCAACCTGAGCTGGAACAACAGAAGCTGCAGTCTCGAGGCCCTGCTGAACAGGACGAGAGGTGGTCGACCTCTCGATAGTATCCCCCGGACCGGAGTGATGAGATCGTGTCTCCATAACCATCCTGAAGATAGATCAAAACAAGAAGTAATTACTGAAAATGAAGTTAAAAAAATCAAAGGAGGACAGTTTATTTATTCAAAAGAAAGCATTTAATCAACAAGAATTTAGATGGCAAGTATTGGATCGGAGTTTTTCTAATGTGATTGAATACCTCAAAACTAAATCATATATCCTACTGCACGCCGTAGTGATACTCTAGTTTGAATACCACTACAAATCTAGAACTGCATGGGCCACCACTAAAGACGTATCATGACCCGCAACCAGTGTAGGGGTACGAGAAGTGGGTACGTCCAGCCTACGCCACAGCGTCGCCGGTAGAACGCTGTCCTAGGTCACATACCTCTAGCAATTATAAGGTACCTGTACAATATATACTCTCCGAACAGAGGATAATGTAGAAATGTACAACTCAATCGCAGCTAAGGTAGAACTACGATAAGATAGATAGATATGAAAGTCGCCAAATGAAATACAACAGGAGAAGAAGTCTAAGTGTCTAAGATAACATCTCCACAACATCCAGAATAACAATATCCCAAATAAGTACATAATGTATCCAAAATAAGACAAAATAATAAGTAAGATAACTACTATAGCTAACTAGCCGAGAATACTGGGGTAGTATCCTCTGCAAGGACTGGGTCCTCCTGGGAGTCCAGCTTGCAGGTGTCATCTAAGCCTGCTCCGTAGTACGTAGGATAGAACCTCTCAATATCATCTGTAATATTTTAATAGGTCCAATCAGGACAGGAACCAGCATAATACATCTCACGCAGTTCATAATATGACAGAAAATGTAAGCATGCTATAGAGTAAGATATATGAAACGCTGAAGAATATATATGAAGTAAAAGAGATGACTGTTAGGAAATATCTACTATAAGTAAAGAACTAACAGTGGCTTGTGATGTAGAGTACAAGATAGACATATGAACGGCTTGAATTTGCACATGATTATACTAAGACTTTGCACATGATTACAATACTTTGGAATTGTTCACATGACCATTTATACTCTCTCGTACCCCAATCAATATACAAGGATCCAGACAAGTTATGTCGTTATACATGATTTCACATGGGGGCCCATAAATGGGTGCACATAAAGTATACATGAGGGGCTTTGTGTACATGAGAGTACATGATTCACAAGAGTGCACATAAAGGGTGAAAGCACACGAATACATGATGTACGTGAAAAGCACATGACATGACGTATCCCGATGCTTTCGCGGGGAATAATATCTCATGAAGGGATCCATATAGTACCAATCCGTGTTAACAACGTGTCAACATCAAGTAAAGTAATCTAGAGCATAAATATAAATCATATCAAGTATGAAATGGTCAGAGAATGTACTCGCCTGATATCCTGAGTATCCGATGAGTATAGATGTCCAAATAGATAGATGAGTCCTATTTAGAGCAACACAGGTCACAACATGTCCAGAATGGTAATATTGAACTTTATAATGCATTCTATATGAATTCTAGGTCATTCTAGACGAAAGTCAAATCTTGGTCAACTCTAGTCAACTTCACTAGTCAAACAAGGTCAACCAAGCTATACTAGGTCCAAGCCTATTCCAACAAGTCTCACTAAGCCTAACCAAGCCTAGGCTTGCACTCAAACACAATCAAAAGGACAAAACAAGTTATATCACACATAAATACAAACTATGTATATTTCTACCTATACAATATATATATATATATATAAGCATTAATATAGGCTAGTGCCTAATACACAAGCAAGGCAGAAACAAGGTATATATATATAAATAGGGGTGAGTGTGTGTGTCAAACATTGTAGTGGATAGTGATATGGTGTGTGTTTGTGGACTGTAAGTTAGAGAGTGTGTGTGTACAATAAGTAATAGTATATCAGTGAGTGATATGTGTGTGTGTGTGTACAGTTGTATGGTGTGTGTGTACAGGTTATGAATGATAGAGAGTGATATGTGTGTGTGTACAGGTAAATGGGTAATAGGGAGTGATATGTGTGTGTGTTTGTACAGGTAAATGAGTGATAGGGAGTGATATGTGTGTGTGTGTGTGTGTGTACAGGTAAATGAGTGATATGGAGTGATATGTGTGTGTTTGCATCTCAGTTCTCAGGTTCGTATATTCCCAAGTTCAGCAAAGTGTAGGCGTGCGTGTATACAATTAAGAGGTTCAATTTAGTGTTATCCAAGTGTGATGGTGTCTGTATAAGGGGTGCCCAGGTTTCTTGAGAACAGCAAGTACCATGTGTGTATAATGTCATGTACACTAGTGAATAGTGTGTACAGAACATGGTAGGGAGAGTTTGATGTCTGGGTTTTTGTCCACTGCAGTGAAGTGGTTAAATCTCAGGAAAACTACCATATAAAATCTCAATAAAAAGTACCATATAACCCTCATTTCAGTTCTTCACACATATATATAAACCTTCTTTTCAGAAATACAAAGCCTAGTATTAGTTAAACCCATATATCATCACCCACACAACCAATTCGAACTCCACATTGAACCCCAACACAAAATCAAATAACCCAGAGGTGATATCACATATATATAACATATAAATTTACATTTGAAATCAATAAAACACATTCGAATTCCCAGGAAATGGGTTACTGTAAGCGTATAACAGTAACAATGGGGAAAACCCAAATCTAACACGAAATTAAGAAAAAATTGCAATTTAATGGTTGGTAAGCACTCGTGCATATATCAGTGTGTCCCACGAGTCGTATGGTGTCTATATAACAGGACACGACGTGTCTAGACACTCACGAACACTCGCCAACACACGGCCACTGCACAGGCTCGTACGGCAAGTCCACGAGCTCATGGATACGACATGACTCATGTGGAGTCACATTTTGTGTCCACGTGTAGTCCACACGTAGGGCTACACACTCGACATGACACTTCGTGTCCATGTCGTGTCTACGCTCTATACGACATGCATATCAGAGCCTAGACACGACTACTACACAGTGTACATAAAATTGGTTCACTCACGAATACGATGCCGATACGACACGACTCGTCACACCACTTGGGGGCTGACATGTCAGTCACTGCCCCAAGGCACCCACCAAGTGTCACATGTCCAAGTGACACAGACACGGAGAACTTACTGTCGGGTAGCAGGACACTGGTCGCATGGTCTGTGCGACGTGTCCAACCCCTTATTCGACACGACACAAAGTCGATGATCGACTCAATCATGCACGAAATCCAAGAGCACATGTAGCTCTACAAATTTGTTCAAAAGATTTCAAAAATAATAATAAAATCTCCATTAAGGTATTTCATCAAACACCTATAAACCCACACTGATACGTGTTCGATACAGATACCAAATCAACACGAATTTTCACAAACTCATCCTACGGCTAGGGGACACCTAGATGGATGCATCTATGAAAAGAAATCACTATTTACGGGTGATTTGAAGGGATTACCTATAGAGAGCCAATCTCTGAGGAAAAAGCTCCAAATTGTGAAGTCTCCTTCCTTAAGCAATGTCCCAATGAGCTCCCCTCCTTGCAATCTAGCCTCCTCAACCTCTACTATAGATTTAGAATCAAATGCAAAGGATTGGGATCAATTTGGTGGAGGAATGATGAAAGGGGGAAGAAATTAGGGTTTTCTAAAGGAAGATTTCTAAAAGAGGCAAGTGGTCATGTAGAGATATTATATAGGCTGAAATTAAGTCATAATTGGGCTGTGGTGGCCGGCCATGTAGGGGATTAGGGTTAGGGTTTCATATGAATGAGTTCGGGCCAAGATCTAGCTAGCTCAACCCCTTAGCCATAAGTCCAAATACAAAATTCTTCCAATCCTCTCATGAACCCTAGCCACACTCAAGTCAACTAAGACCAACTTAAGTTATATTAGGGTCCCACACCATGCTAACTAAGTCACCAAAGTCAAACTCTAGGCTAGTCTCTAAAGTCACAACTAACAAAAGTCAAAAATCACAACATCAATGCAATAAATAATAAAATAATTCATAAAATCCAAAATGACCAAAATACCCTAAAACTAAGTAGTGACAATATAGTTGCTTCTGGACTTAGCATGGAGTTAACTTTTAATTGGTGATTATTGACAAAAACTCTATTCATCCCCCTCTAGTGTTGCCTACACGTTACTTCAGTATGGAGCAATATGTTGAAAATAAGAAAAAATGGAGAAAAAAATATGATATTTTATACAACAAATAAGGCACATTTATGACCTTTTAAACAAAACCACTCAATCCCCCTCTTCAACCCTCCGATTTGGGATTAAAAACATGGACAAAAGATAGGAAAACAAACCCTCACTTAACCCTCTATAACCCTCCCTCGTAAACCTCTACCCTCAAACCAAACATGGTTTTATTTCCTCCTCACTTAACTTTCATTCACTTAACTCTCTTAACCCTCAATACAATGAGACACTTAGAGTCTCATTTAGTTCCATGGTGATTCTATCAAATGTAATATACAATGTTCATATTTATAATAAAATATATTATACATATTTAAATATTCTATTATCGGGTCGGATGTTATCGGATCGAATATGCCACTTCCCGTATCCGTATCCGATATCCGATAAATATCTGGTAAGACATCCATATCCGTAACCATATTCGAAAATTTAGATATTATCGGTTCGAATGCGGATCGAATGCTAATTTTTGGTCTACCATTGACATGCCTATCTTCTGTAGTATCCGGTCAATTCCAGGAAACTATGCACATCTGCTACTATCCTTGGAACAGGCCAATCCTCTACGGCCTCAACCTTTTTCGGATCCACTGATACTCCTGCTCTGAAAATGATGTATCCTAGGAATGAAATACAATCCAACCAAAACTCATATTTACTAAGCTTGGTATAAAGCTGATGCTCCCTCTAAGTCTGTAAAACTGCCCGAAGGTGCTTCTCATGTTCTACTTCACAACTGGAATAGATGAGGATGTCGTTCGATGAATACCACCATAATTTTGTCCAAATAGGGCATGAAGATACGATTCATCAAATCCATAAATACTACTAGGGCATTGGTTAATCCAAATGACATTACTAAAAACTCATAATGCCCATATCGCGATCTAAATATTGTCTTGGGTATGTGTGTAACGCCCCAGAACCAGAATATTGGAGAGCAGAGGCATACATAGCCAGCTACGTATAACGAAATGGAATCCACCTCACTATACGGTCACGACTGTCTAGATATATGAGGGTTAGCTACAATCCATCAGTCTCATATGGTCAATATCAAGCAAGTAAAGTTACAAGATGTAAGATCACCAAATATACAATAGTAAGACATCCCAAACATTACATATTCAGTTGATCATGAAGCTAGTCGTTACAAAATGTGAGGACTAGCAAGAGTTTTAATCATACATGATCAATCCTAGGATCTGTCAATCATGTTACAACCCGTAGGCAGACAGTAATAAGGTATGCAATACGAGCTAACAGGTGCTCGTCGGCTAAGCGCCTCAAAATAAAATTTTTATAATAGAGTGGAAGAGCAAAAATAAACCCACTCGTTGCCCTGGTTACGCCTGGTGGTTACCATCGGACTGGAAGGTCGGTAGATCCTCTGAAGCTGCTCCGAAATCTAGCCATACAAAACCAGCTGGTCAGATCCCAGAAAGAGCAAGTGCCACAAAGGAAGCTTCACTTAAGAACTAAAACCCGCACATCAAAAATAAATATTAAAGCAGTTACAAAAGAGCTTGATAATAAAAGAGTAACAACAGTCATAATAGAGTACGAGGGAACCACTCAAGTAGCCAGGTCACAACCCTTAAACCAAACAAGGATCGAGGTTGTAACCCTTCACCTGAATAGAACTCCGTCTCCAAATCTTGTTGGTAAGGTAAAACCTTACAAGCATGACATGGGGTACAATAATACAATAAACGAAGAGAGGACTCAGAACTGCTCCGGGAGCCAGGTTACAACCCTTAAACCAAACAAGGACCGGGGTTGTAACCCTTCGCCTGAGTAGAACTTAGCCCCTGATCTTTATTGTTAAAAGTGACAATCATGCGATCATGCCTGCAATAATCGAGCACTGAAACTACACCATATAATTGGTCCCGGCCAATCAGTGACTACGGCTTTCTACATTAGCTAACTAGGGTTATCATAACATGCAGTAAGATGTCCCTCCAGCCACAAGCCCTGCAGATAATCCAGGTTATCCAGGCGACTTGGGTTCATTAAGCAGTGCCTCAATCTTTTTTATATATCAGTGAATCTAGACTTGTGCCCTACTCGTCGGCAGGCTGCAAGTCACACAATGGTGGCCGGGATAACGAGATCGCCTGTAGCTAGGAAAATCTCTTGTGACTACTGAATTATTCTAGTTATTAGCCCATTTTTACAGTAGGTACCCCTGACCTTGGTACTCAGGGATCCCTGTCCTAGACATGATGTAAATATTACCGGTTTAATTGTACAAACACAATCATCCACGGTGTCCAGGCCATTCAATCTTGTCATGACATACTAGCTGTCGCTGTCAGAAGTGTGCCACATCGGGCCACTATCACGTCATGTCAAAGGTGCACCACAACGGGTCACCATCGTGTCAAGAAATAATTAATTTGGCACAAGCATACATTCAGTAATTAAATATTAGAAGGGACAAGGGATGTGGAGGACTCATGCAGCTCGGGAAAATTTGCATACGGCCAGCAGTCACTTGGCCATATGCGGCTGAGCAAAAATATACATGCGGCTAAAGCTAAATATATAAGCATGCATGCTTGCATGCAAATATATTTAATACATTAATGTAATGCATTAAATAATACATTAATATATTAAATATATTATATTAATATAATGTATTGTATTAATATATTAATATATATTAATATACCTTATATCAATATACATTATATAAATATATAAATATATTTTAAATGTATGCTTGCATGCATTAGTATAATGCATTAATATGCATGCGGCTGACTTCGTTCCCATATGCGGCTCACTATTGGCATTTGTATGCGGCCAGCAATTTGCTCATGCTAACTATGCATGCATATGCGGCTGACAGATTGTGGCCGTGAATATTAGCAATGCAATAAAGTTGTATGGCCAACTTTAATGCATGCATGCAACTATTATTTGCGTGAGGCCATGCGGCCATAACCTATAAATGGCATGCGGCTCACTAACTAATGGAATAATTCATGCGGCTCATCATTTTTTTTGCTCCCACATGCGGCCAGGTAGAATATTTAATGCATTAAAGACAAAGGCTAATGCCATAAATACAAAATGCGGCCACTTAGGAATAGCCATATGCGGCTCACTATGCTTAATGCATTAAATACAAAGCTAATGTTATGCGGCCAAGTTGCTAGCAAAATGCTAAATACGGCCAAGTTGCCAGCAAAATGCTAACACATGCATTTTTTTATGCAGCTAACAAATGCATTTAATAATGCATCTAACCAATGCATTAGTATGCATACAAGAACACCATCTAACAAATGCATTTAATAATACATCTAACCAATGCATTAAATGCATGCAAGAACACCATCTAACAAATGCATTAATTACTGTACGTTAATTAGCATGCACTATTAAGTAATTTAGCATGTAAGCAATTTGCCAGGCCATGCGGCTCACATTGATTAAATGCATTAAATACAACATGCATGCTTACATGCGGCTCACTTTGACATATAAGCATACATTAATATAATGCATTAAATATTGCATGCTGCTGACTTTGGAGTTGTTTTGTTATGCGGCTTACTAAAGAATTCCCATGCGGCCAGCTTATAAATTCTCATGCGGCCAGCTAGCTTGGCAATGCAAGCAAAATGCTAATGCATTAAACACCCAAGTGTTTGGCCATGCGGCCAAGCTAAAAATGCTCATGCGGCTCAGCAAAATCCCGTAGATCAAATTTGGACAAAATAAAATTCCTTGCAACATGGAACCATCAAATGACAAGATTATGCAGGTTTGATAGATCAAAACTCCTGGAAACCGAAAATACCACAAGGCTAGATTTACAAGAATTTAACCATAGAAATGAAAAATGCTAAGTACTAAAGTGGGTTAGAAACACATGAGAAAGACAATAGAACAATAAAAATGGACTCCCTCCATGAAGCAAGATGCATTTGCCTAAAGCTCTCCCTCTCTCTCTCTCTCTGGTAGGTGAAGGCTTAAAGAAGGAAAAAAAAGATTAATGAAGAAAGAGAAAGGGGAGTGGGCTAATAAATAGGGATTGTGGTGGTAGGTAAGGGTTCTTCTTTTGGTTCATGATGAACCAAGGCAACCCAAGCCTAGCTGAACCAACCCAAAATAAACCAAGTCATGAAATTATAAGATAAGCCAAGCAAGGAATCATGCAATACGAGATAAAATACGTACACGTATACGAGATACGTAATACGAACAACAGGCATTACAATGTGCTCCTCTTGGACCCTCACTTGATAATACCATAATTGAAGATCAATCTTAGAGAAGACGTTAGCCTTACTCAAATAATCAAACAAGTCATCAATCCTCGGTAGTAGGTACTTGTTCTTCACTGTCAATGCATTCATTGTCGGTAATCAACGCACATTCGTGTCGATCCATCCTTTTTAGGAACTAAAATCATCGATGCTCCCCAGGGCTATTCACTATCCCAGATAAACTTCTTTGCCTTCAGTTCCTCTACTTGCTGACACAACTTGTCCAACTTTGACTGCGATATTTTGTAAATTTTGTTAGCTATAGGCTTCGGCCCTGGAATCAACTCGATACAGAACTCTACTTCTCTCAGTGGCGGTATTTCCGAAAGCTCATCAGGAAATACATCAAGAAACTCTTTGACTATAACCTCCGTTAACCGAATTCTGGATTTCTTTTCAAAAAAATTTAAAATCACTATTTTAACCAATTTTCTTAAAACTTGGAAAATCGTGAATTTTTTTAATACGATAAATGAATTCTCGAACATAACGTGCTATAGGCACTATGTTCAGAAATTTGGAGCACTGGTTTTATGAAACTATTTTGTAAAATTTTATGCTAAATAATTTCCTGACATTTTTCTTAATTTTTATGAGTTACAAATATTTACGTTCATACAATGAAAGATCGTCAAATATGAATTTGTAAATAAAAATATTTTTATTTTTATTATTTTAATAGTTACGGTAATTCGTAAGTTATAATATTTTTCCTCGTATTGGGTTTAGACCATTTCGGTCCTAGTTCTAGACTACCGAGTTCGGACTCGGATTGTTGGCTAGGACTTCGAATTTAGTTGGTAATTGGTAATTAGTAGCTAAATTGTAATTAGCTACTATTTATTAACTAAATAAATTATTGGCTAATAATTTGATAAACTAATGCTTAGTAGTTAGCGTTTAGTATTAGCGGTTAGTATTTTATTATTTTTTGTTACTATCTATTACAGTTACAACCTTACCATTAAGATTTCTACCCTATCCAATAAATATAGGGACTCCCCAAATTTCACAACCTAGCAATTCTTTCTAAAATTTCTCACTCGACTTCCCAATCGCCACTACACCAACTCCACCTCCATTATTCTCCCCGACTCTCCCCAACTGCCCTCTGCCTCTACTTAGCTCGGCCATCCCCGACACTCTCGTGACCACCACCACCACCTCCTGGCCATTCTCCTCAGTTCTCGACTTCCACCACCGTAGCCAAACCTGTAACCACCACTTTTCTAGAATAGGGGTAATTTGGTAATTGTGTGATTTTTGAACTTTTGATTATTTTATAATATTTTAATTGGTGCTTTTGTGTTAGTAGTTTGGTTTAACCTTAACTAACCATGATTAAAGACTAACCATGTCATTAGAGGCATAGTTATCATTTTAGATTAGAATTTAAGTTCTATTCTAAATTAGAAAACTTTTTAAGTCATTTTTAGGGTTTTGAGTTATTGTTTTTTGGGCTTTTGCTAAAAAGGCTTTAAAAATAACATAAGTTGTAGTTGGGCATTATGACTAAACCCTAACCCTAAATCCCAGCATGTGGTCGTCCAATACAACCCCCCATTTTTATATAAACACATCATGTAGCTACCAAGCCACTTTTGCAAAACCCTAATTTTAACCTTCTTCAAAGTAGCCTCCATTGTCCAATTCTCATCAAAATCAGACCAAACGAATTGCGTTGTGATCCTTGGGAGGAGAAGAACTTGCTTTAGGCTAGCTAGCGAGAATTGGAGACATTTGACCATAGGATTTTGGGTGTCGAGGCGTTTTGGAGACTTTTGCATTGAGATTCCAACTCTCAATATGTAAATGCTTCTAAACTAATTTAAATTTTGATTTTTCTTCATAGAATCATGCATCTAGGTTCCATAAACCCGTAGACCAAGTTTTGTAGGATTTCGTGTCCGTTTGATATATGTATCGGAGGCGTGTCGATGTATTATAATATGTGTTCGATGAAATGCCTCAAAGAATTAAAAGTTGCTGTTTTTCAAAACTAATTTAATATATTTGTAGCCTTATATGAGAGGATACTCAATTACAACTAGGAAATTTCCATGGATTTGAATATACTGACACTCGTTCAAATCTAATTAATCTATTTCATATCTGTCCTCTTTGATGATATCATCCTTGCTTCATTATTGACATATTGTTTGGTCTGCCTTCATGTTCTTCTTTTCTATCTTGTTATGTGATTTTCATTAGTACCTGTCAGAATATTTTGTGCTACACTAGATAGTGTAGTGACCCTGTTCGAGACTGAGAAATTACGACTAGTAGGACCAAGATTTGCATATTAATAGATAGAATTTTCTTGACCTTCATTGTTAGGGGTTTAACCTAGAAGGAGTACGACCATCTTAAATTTCGAGGACAAAATTTTTCTAAGGAAGGTAGATTTTAACCACCACTTTTCTAGAATAGAGATATTTTGGTAATTGTGTGTTTTTTAAATTTTTGATTATTTTATAATATTTTAATTGGTGCTATTGTGTTAGTAGTTTGGTTTAACTTTAGCTAACCATGATTAGAGACTAACCATGTCATTAGAGGCATAGTTATCATTTTAGATCAGAATTTAAGTTCTATTCTAAATTAGGAAACTTTTGAAGTCATTTTTAGGGTTTTGAGTTATTTGCTTTTTGGGCTTTTGCTAAAAAGGCTTTAAAAATAACTTAATTTGTAGTTGGGCCTTATGACTAAACCCTAACCCTAAATCCCAGCATGTGGTCAGCCAATACAGAGCTTCTTTATATAAACACATCATGTAGCCACCAAGCCACTTTTGGAAAACCCTAATTTCTACCTTCTTCAAAGTAGCCTCCATTCTCCAATTCTCATACAAATTAGACCAAACGAATTGCGTTGCGATCCTTCGGAGGAGGATAACTTGCTGGAGGCTAGCTAGCAAGAATTATAGGCGTTTGACCGTAGGATTTTGGTTGTCGATACATTTTGGAGACTTTTGCATTGAGATTCCAACTCTCAATAGGTAAATGCTTCTAAATTCATTAGAAAACTAGAGAGTGACTCTCAAACCCGAGCAACAAACGCATATTTGTGAGACAAGTACTAAAAATAAGACAGGCGTTAAGATTCCATCAAAATATTCTTGATATCATCGGCGTACTGAATATTTACATAAATAAAAACACGGGTAAAGAATCAGGCGTTAGATTCCATCAAATTATTCTTGATGTCATCGACAGACAGAAAGCATTTTTTGGCATCTTCATTTCGCTAACATTCTAAATTTGTACAGGAAGCAAAAAATGAAAAATATTACATTTTCAAGTCTAACAGTCTTTCCAACCATAATTCTCAATGTCCAATAGTCTTTCCCAACCATATTATATTTTCAAATATTATATTCTAAAATAAAAAATATATCAAAAGATTACTGAAATTGATATAAAATCAAAGTAATCTTCTTCTTCTTTTCCTTCTTCTTCATCTTCTTCTTATTTTTCTTTCTTTCTTCTTCTTCAAAGTCTCCTTCACATATTAGAGTATAAATGTGTATATTAGATAACGGAATTGTAACGCCCCAGTCCCAAAATATGTAGGACTAGGTATATAGACATGCCAGCTGTATACATACGAAGTATACTCCAATATATGGAATCCTCGTATGAATACATAAGTTGTAAAATGTAGTAAACCAAGAGTAATCTAATCTCATCCACAAAATATAAGAATAAAAGATGTCATATAATGATAATGAATTGTTATTGATACATATAGTTGGGCGGAGATAAATCTACAACCAACTATGAAAAGAAATACAAGATATACAAAAGAATAATTTTTAGCTAGCGAAGATGATCTAAGCGCAATCATCCACGAAGAAATAGAGATGGTCACGACTAGATCTAGAGCACCTGCGAAAGACAATACACACCTGGAGAGATAACTAGGTCCTCAGAGGGACATAACAAGACACATAACATCATGCCATATAAACTGAATAAATATTGCTCAATAAATAAGTCAATTGAATTATAACATAGTCCAACACTCACCTATTGAACTAGCGTACCATCCCCCCAACCAAACAAGGACATGAGATGGTAAACTAATTCACGGTGACGTATCTTTCCATGCTATGAATCCAATATGGTATTCGGACCCCAAGAAGGTTCAATACCTTCTCATCAAAGTAGTAAGTCATACCTACAACCAAACAAGGACAAGATGAGACGAACTAATTCGCGACAAGTTATTGTTCCAAGCCACGGTCAGATACAAGTACCCAAACCAAGAGTACTCATACCTAACGGATAAGGACACCTAACCAAATCTAAGTGAATGCAGTTTTAAAAATAGTTCATGGTCGTATGACTACGGGTCAAGTCAAGAAAATACCAATGCAGTACCACAGTAGCGAGTCACAACACCATATACTATTCCTCAGTATCGAGCGAGTCTATGGCATATAGTCTACCTATCGTTCCTCAATAGCGAGCGAGTCTACGATAGATAGGGTGGTAGTCAACTTCCAATCATGTTCTTCCCGTCCAACACCAACTCATAACTGCTAAGTCTTCTAGCATGTAATTCTATTAGCAGTTATTTCCTAACGCACGGCTTATACGTACTGGTAGCCAGCCAATCACGTATGTCCGAGTCATATATGTGACTCACAACAACGTGGTATAAATGTGTCAAGGCCTATGAATGCAACACACAAGGTGGTCCCTTAAATCTAGGTTTAATGTGTGAGAAAAATAATACATAGCAGGAAATATAAATAAACAGAACGTTCTAACAGGTTATGCCATGTATCACAGTTTATTTTGTATAAAAAAATAAATAATACATGAAATATGAGCTAAAATAAATAAACAGAAAATGGCAAGGTATCTTGTCTGAGGGTGGTAGGAGATGTAGCAAAATCCAACAGTCAGAATCGTCAACACGAAAGTCAAAATCCACAAGGAGCTCCGGATGCTGAAACAAACATCATGAACGAGTTTGGAATAAAAGATATGCCTAGGAAATGCCAGTCCAAAAGTTAAATTCTGAAACAGGGACAAAATCATAATTTCGGGTCAAAACGATGTCCGCTATTGGACCCGTTTTGCACCAAAATGCGTGCCAGTACCTATGGTCTCAAAAGTCGTCAAACTACATGTCTATAAATTTATTTTTCCGAGACGAACTCAACGGTATGTCCAATTTTGGATTTCGAGGAGCCGTACACAAAATCGTCCGTTGAGTAGGATTATGGGCCCGCCAAAATGGCGTCCCAGTCAACGGTCTCAGAATCGGACCAAACTTGGCATATAGGACCGGAAAAATATTTTGAGTCCAATGGCACAAGTTTTGTCACGATTTGATGAGTGTGCACAAAGTAATTGGAAAATATCGAAAAGGCTCGATACGGAAAAATTTGACGGATACGGATCAAATTCGTCGCGTACACGCAACCAACTTGAATTCCGTCAAAGCCCGCGCGTCCGCAAAGTCGATACGGACCCTTTGGTACTCTCGGTTTGCGACGGGATCGCCCGGTTTGTCGGGACGTACCTCGTACCGGGGTTTTTTAAGTTTTTGAAATCTAATTTTTCGTGATTTTTAATCTAATTAAACCTGGATAAAAAGATTTGAAGGGATTGCTACAGGGTCATATGGGCTTTCTACAGGAATTTACGGAACTAAAAATGGACAAGAATTGGAAGAGAAATCAATTGGAGAAGTCGGGTACCTCGATATTAAAAACTGCCGTTGTTGTGGGTGTTTGTTGCTGTTACCATGGCGACCGTGAGGCGTAACTGCTATCCCTCGGGCAAGGCTGGGCATGCACACTGAGGAAAGGGGGAGGAGGAAGGAAGGAGGAAAGAGGAGGAAGGAGATAAGGGTTTTTCTTTTGAGAGACAAATCCATATATATATATGTGTGTGTGTGTGTATATATATATATATATATATATGTGTGTGTGTGTGTGTATATAGACATATATATATATATATATATATATATATATATATATATATATATATATATATATATATATATATATATATATATAAAGGGGATGGGGTCGGCCATTAAAATTTGTTGCTGCTACTTTGCTGCTTTGTGGTGGGCGCACAAAGTAGCTACTGCTACTTGTTTTGCTTGCATGTGGTCGGCTCCCACATGGTGGGGCCGACCACTTAGGTGTTTTTGTTTTTTTTTCAAATCTTTTCTTCTTTATCAAATCCTTTCAATATATATATATATATATATATATATATATATATACACACACCATAATCTATTAAGATCAAATAACAATTTAAATATTATCTATCCAAATCTTTAATATATTTAAATATATCTACATATATATAAATTCAACTCACAATAAATCAACTTAAAATAATAATAATATCTTAATAGAATAAACATGTTTAATAAATCTCCACAAAATACTTTAATAATAATAAATTAATAAAAATGTCCCAATGGGTACACTTATACCGCACACCCTTACCCGGGTCCACAAAATATATTATTTTATAAAATATTATTTAAATAATAAAATACCAATAATTGCACAAATAATTAAATAATTTGAAATTGTACATGAAATTCTAAAATAATTTAGAAATTATATTTACGTACATAAAATATGTCCACATGGCCACCTTGGTCCCATCACATGCCTACCTGGGCTTAAATTTGGTCAGGGCCCAGTTCGGACTGGTTTGGTCCAATCGGATCATCTAAAATATTAATATAAAAATATTTAATTAAAATAATTTAAATGAGATAATTTGCAACTTGGTTTGGTTTTTCTAGTTTGGACATCACTATGGCTAGGCTTTCCCTGGCATGGTTAATATACTAGTCAAAGCACACTGCTACATCTTCCGTGCCAAAGTTCTTGGTCGTCTAGTGCTCCAAAAACTCAAATATGGCTAAGGTCAATTCTAAAAAAATTATAAATTACATAAATTTATTTTTTAAGTCTAATAAAATAATAAAAATAATAAGTAAAAATAGGGGTTTTACATCCTACCCAACTTACAAGAATTTCGTCCTCGAAATTTAGGAACAATAGGGTAGATAGGGTCGAGGGGTAGAAGGAGTAGTTTAATGTGAGGATATAGCCACATGACTAAAGTGATACCTTGGGTCCATTTCTCAAGTACAGTGCATTGTCTCTCTAAAATAAGTAAAAGACAAGAACAATAAAGGGTTTAAGACGATGCTATTGAGTACCATATGTGGTTCATAGACGACAAAAATATTTCAAAAGAGAATTGCCAAGGCTGTCGTGGATGAGACTCTAAGGCAAGTTTAATTATGTCTCCATCCACGTAGAATAATATACGAAGGCGAACCAAAGTGAAATAGGTTGATCAGACCATCATGTACTGGTTCTGATTAGACAATATGTTAGTGGGTGCACCCAATAAAATATGTCATGATCAAGCTTGGTAAAGAAATAAGCTTGCAAAAATGAGGCTAATTAGCATCATAAGACAGTCAAAATACAAGTAAGGGAGAATGATAAAGGAAATTAAATAGTCTAGGATCTTTTAAAAATCTAAGTTCCGTCCGAAGTTTGGTCCTGTGTACTTGGCTTGGTTGACTAGCTAAGTTAGGGTCCTCTGAATTCTATGGTCCAAGTGAACCTATCAATGTGGTCCACAAAAATATTGGTTGGGTCGTGAGGTATTCTACCCAACTTACGAAAGTTAAACTAGTAGTGTGATGGGACAATGGGTTAAGCAATCAAGATAAAGCAAAAATTTAAGCATTTAAGGAATTAAGTAGAACAAAATCATATATTGGGTCGAAAGAATTGAGTCGAGGTTGAATCCCTATCCGTGGTCGAGAAATATATCGGTATCATGGTAAAGATTATAGTTTAGCCATTTTGATCAGAAGATCATATCATGAAAATAGTGTACAAGAAGACGTGCTTTAGTGGGACATAATATATCTACATGAAGGTGGGCTCGTTTAGGTCTTACATATAAAATTTATTGGAAGAAAAAGTCTAGTGCTGTGTTCCAAATATCCAAGTCGCGGTAAGGGACGCCAAAAGATCTAACATAGAAAGTGGGAGTTCAAGATGCGATAATTAATGCCAAAAATAAAATAAAATAAAGAATATCAAGTTAAAGCATGAAATAAGATTAATTTAGGAATCCAATAAAAATAATTTAGGAACACAATTCCAGAGAGAAGATAGTCTCATAGATGAATACAGTTAAGGAACAATTAAATTATTATTCAAATTGCAAATGGGTTAGAAGATCGCAATTGAAAGATCTAGAGTTGAAGGAAGGTCGAGTAAGTCAAGGTGAAAATACAGTCACATAGTTTGGTAGATGACTAACAACATTTGTGTATATACTACTATCATAGTCATGAGTGACATGGCATTTTGTATGGAATACTTCTAACTTATTAGGGCTACCTTGGTGGCCTACCTTTTAAAATTTTACCTCAAATTCCCCTCCAAAAGTTTCTTAATAAAAACTTTCAAAAATAAATCTACCATAATTTGTATTCACTCTAAGCCGTCCAACTAAATCATGACTTAAGATTTAAATCCCTTCCATAATCTCGAAGTAAACCTTTATCACGTTACTACTAACTTTTCCAAAATTAATATTTTCAATCCAACTTTTAAGCTCAAGAGTTCATCAATCATGAATCTATATAAAAACAAACTTTCATAACAAATCATAACTTTAAAACTCTAAAAATTTAATTAACCCTCTAGATAAACTCTTAGCATATTATAAAGAAATCTAAAATTTACAGCTCAATATTTTAACGCACTCACCAACCATAACTTCTACTTCTAAGTCATGCAAACATAATCACAACTTTTTAAACCCAAAATTTAAATAGTTGTAAATCTTCAATCAAAGGACATGATTTCAAATTTGAAATTTTTCCTTAAAAAATCGTTTTCATATCTTCCAAATATTTTAACCAAATTTTAATATTATTACTTCCACTTAAAATTTGAATCCTATTAATATATTAAGTGCAAACTGTACGACTTAATTTAAATAATTCATACTGCCACTTTTACAATCTTAAGATCATTTCCAAACCAACTTTATATCCGCTCAAAGATGTATAACTATAATCCAATAATTCATGACAAACCTCAAAATCAACTCAATTTCTTAAATCAATTGTATATAGGTTCTAACTATTTTCTGCAGTATCCAATAAGATTCTATCAATCCTCCGGTGATTACTACTTAGAAATCTCAAGGTTAAACTTTCTTTGGCCAACTTAGAAACTGCTAACCATTAAATCACACTTTCAGAAAATGCCTTTTATAACTTAGTTAAGGTCTCCGTGTATTCCAATTACCAATGTAATCCTTCTAGCCATATGGTTGAACAATAAGTATATAGCAGTGTAGTCATCTTTCTAACCATGTTTAAGCACAAGAGGATAGGGTGTTGGTAGAAAGAGTTCAAGCAAGATGCAAAAATCAAGGGAGGCAACGAGTATTCGGAATTTGGAAACCAAGAAAGGTGATCAAGTATGTGAATGAGATTCCTAGACTCTAATCCTATATTGCAGGCACACCTCGGTACCATTACGTAACCGAAGTGACAAACTCGACCTGCATGGGCTACCACAAAAACATGTAACGCTCCAGTCCCAAAATATGTAGGACTAGGTACATAGACATGCCAGCTGTATACATACGAAGTATACTCCAATATATAAAAATCTCGTATGAATACATAAGCTGTAAAATACAGTAAACCAAGAGTAATCTAATCTCATCCACGAAATATAAGAATAAAAGATGTCATATAATGATAATGAATTGTCATTGATACATATAGTTTGGCGGAGACAAATCTACTACCAACTATGAAAAGAAATACAAGATATACAAAAGAATAATTTTTGGCTAGCGAAGACGATCTAAGCGCAATCATCCACGAAGAAATAGAGATGGTCACGGCTAGAGCTAGAGCACCTGCGAAAGACAAGAACACACACCTGGAGAGATAACTAGGTCCTCAGAGGGACGTAACAAGACACATAATATCATGCCATATAAACTGAATAAATATTGCTCAATAAATAAGTCAATTTAATTATAACATAGTCCAACACGCACCTATTGAACTAGCGTACCATCCCCCCAACCAAACAAGGACATGAGATGGTAAACTAATTCACAGTGACGTATCTTTCCATGCTATGAATTCAATATGGTATCCGGACACCAATAAGGTTTAATACCTTCTCATCGAAGTAGTAAGTCACACCTACAACCAAACAAGGACAAGATGAGACGAACTAATTCGCGACAAGTTATTGTTCCAAGCCACGGTCAGATACAAGTACCCAAATCAAGAGTACTCATACCTAACGGATAAGGGTGCCTAACCAAATCTAAGTGAATGCAGTTTTAAGAACAGTTCATGGTCGCATGACTAACGGGTCAAGTCAAGAAAATACCAATGCAGTACCTCAGTAGCGAGTCACAACACAATATACTATTCCTCAGTATCGAGCGAGTCTATAGCATATAGTCTACCTATCGTTCCTCAGTAGCGAGTGAGTCTACGATAGATAGGGTGGTAGTCAACTTCCAATCATGTTCTTCCCGTCCAATGCCAACTCATAATTGCTAAGTCTTCTAGCATGTAATTCTATTAGCAGTTATTTCTTAACGCACGGCTTATACGTACTGGTGGCCAGCCAATCACGTATGTCCGAGTCCTATATGTGACTCACAACAACGTGGTATAAATGTGTTAAGGCCAATGAATGCAACACACAAGGTGGTCCCTTAAATCTAGGTTTAATGTGTGAGAAAAATAATACATAGCAGGAAATATAAATAAACAGTAAGTTCTAACAGGTTATGCCATGTATCACAGTTTATTTTGTATAAAGAAAATAAATAATGCATGAAATATGAGCTAAAATAAATAAACAGCAAATGGCAAGGTGTCTTGCCTGAGGGTGGTGCGAGATGTAGCAAAATCCAACAATCAAAATCGTCAACACGAAAGTCAAAATCAACAAGGAGCTCCGGATGCTGAAACAAACATCACGAACGAGTTTGGAATAAAAGATATTCCTAGGAAACGCCTGTCCAAAAGTTTAATTCTGGAATAGGGGCAAAATCATAATTTTGGGTCAAAACAATGTCCGTCATTGGACCCGTTTTGCACCGAAAAGCGTGCCAGTACATATGGTCTCTAAAGTCGTCAAACTATATGTCTGTAAATATGTTTTCTCGAGATGAACTCAATGGTATGTCCAATTTTGTATTCCGAGGAGCCGTGCACAAAATCGTCCATTGAGTGAGATTGTGGGCCTGCCAAAATGACGTCCCAGTCAACGGTCTCAGAATTGGACCAAACTTGGCATATAGGACCAAAAAAATATTTTGAGTCCAATGGCGCAAGTTTCGTCGCGATTTGATGAGTGTGCACAAAGTAATTGGAAAATATCAAAAAGGCCCGATACGAAAATATTTGACGGATACGGATCAAATTCGTTGCGTTCACGCAACCAACTTGAAATCCGTCAAAGCCCGCACGTCCGCAAAGTCGACACGGACCCTTCGGTACTCTCGGTTTGTGACGGGGTCGCCCGGTTTGTCGGGACGTACCTCGTACCGAGATTTTTTAAGTTTTTGAAAACTAATTTTTCGTGATTTTTAATCTAATTAAACCTGGAATTTATTGCAGAATAAATAAAAATGTTTGAAGGGAATGCTAGATGGTCATGTGGGCTTTCTACAGGAATTTACGGATCTAAAAATGGACATGAATTAGAAGAGAAATTAATTGGAGAAGTCGGGTACCTCGATATTAAAAACTGTCGTTGTTGTGGGTGTTTGTTGTTGTTGCCATGGCGACCGTGAGGCGGAACTGCTGTCCCTCTGGCGAGGCTGGGCACACACGCCGAGGAAAGGGGGAGGAGGAAGGAAGGAGGAAAGAGGAGGAAGGAGATTAGGATTTTTCTTTGAGAGACAAATTCATATATATATATATATATATATATATATATATATATATATATATATATATATATATATATATATATATATATATATAAAGGGGATGGGCTTGGCCATTAAAATTTGTTGCTGCTACTTTGCTACTTTTTGGTGGGCGCACAAAGTAGCTACTGCTATTTGTTTTGCTTGCATGTGGTCGGCTCCCACATGGTGTGGCCGACCACTAAGGTGTTTTTTTTTCAAATCTTTTCTTCTTTATCAAATCCTTTCAAATCTTTTAAATATATATATATATATATATATACACCATAATCTATTAAGATCAAATAACAATTTAAATATTATCTATCCAAATATTTAATATATTTACACATATCTACATATATATAAATTCAACTCACAATAAATCAACTTAAAATAATAATAATATCTTAATAGAATAAACATGTTTAATAAATCTCCACAAAATACTTTGTTAATAATAAATTAATAAAAATGTCCCAACGGGTGCACTTATACCGCACACCCTTACCCGGGTCCAAAAATATGTTATTTTATAAAATATTATTTAAATAATAAAATATCAATAATTGCACAAATAATTAAATAATTTGAAATTGTACATGAAATTCTAAAATAATTTAGAAATTATTTTTACGTACATAAAATATGTCCACATGGCCACCTTGGTCCCATCACATGCCTACCTAGGCTTAAATTTGGTCAGGACCCAGTTCGGACTGGTTTGGTCTAACCGGATCATCTAAAATATCAATATAAAATATTTAATTATAATAATTTAAATGATATAATTCGCAACTTGGTCTGGTTTTCCTAGTTTGGATATCACTATGGCTAGGCTTCCCCTGGCATGGTTAATATACTGGTCAAAGCACACTGCTACATCTTCCGTGCCAAAGTTCTTGGTCGTCTAGTGCTCCAAAAACTCAAATATGGCTAAGGTCATTTCTAAAAAAATCATAAATTGCATAAATTTATTTTTAAGTCTAATAAAAATAATAATTAAAAATAGAGGTTTTACAGGAATCATCAAGAGTAGTAGAATAAGAGAAAAAAAAGGTAAAGTGGCACCAGTTGGGTCTAGCCCCATTCACCTCTTCACGAGGAAATGAATTCTTAATCTTTGTCAGCCAATTCCACCTCTAGCTGGTTAATTTTCTCCAGAATCAATTTCTAGTTGTCGAATATAGTCTTCATCTTTTTGAAGACATTTTCAAAGTTTGTAGCAACAAAATTGTGTAGATTATCAACCATGTCCATGTTTGGGATTCCATACGTTGATGGTTTTCCATATGTTGATAGTTTGCTTGCTGTTGCTACTCGTTTTCCAAACATTCGAGTACAAGTTAATTTTCACATGGGGCCTTTGTTTTTAATATGAACATTCCCTGCTAAGCTTGGGATATAATGTTTACTAGCCATTGAGCATACAAATCCCCAAAAGGGATGGCTGTCCATGCAGTTGGTTTTTCCACGAGATGCATCATTCTACTGTACATTTAAGAACCTATATCCATCATTTTTTCTTCTCCTTAAAATAATTTTTTTACTCTCTCGGGATGGATGGAAAACTCAAGTCCAGTAGGGTTGAGTGTTTGAGATATTTAGACATGCAACAACTTATACAAAGTTTTTAATTGATCTTTGTATACATTTTGTGGGGTCTTGGCACCAACTGATATACCTGTAATCTCATGAATTACATCCTTCATAGAAACATTATTAATATCTTTCATATCAAAATCAGGAACTGTATTAAATCCATAAAATTTATTGATGACATCAGTATTTACCCTTATCAGTTTCCCTCTCAGAAACAACAGTTGTTGATCCTCTTCTTTTTCTTCAAATCAAGCTATAAGATTTGAGTAAAATTCTCTTACTATTGTTTGGAGGATTTTTCCAAGACAGGATTTGTTCAGTTTTTCCAACTGATAGAATTTTAATATATCCAGGAAACCATCATCTTCGACATCAGCCATCTTAATTGATCTTTCAGGCATAACAACCTTATTTTTGAAATGTTTATTATAAGTCTTCTTAGATTTAGAGTCTATAAAAAATTTACCTCCTCTCAATCTTTCAACTTATTTGATGGCTCCGCCTCTTCATATCCCTCTTTTGATGAGGATTCAGAATCCTCAGAGTACGCCGACGACTCTATATCCATTTCCACCTTGCCTTCACTATAGTACACCTTCGATCTTTATAAATTAAGTCTTCGGACTCTGTATCGAAGATAGATTTTTTGGCCTTTGTCGTTCCATGTAAGTTTTTAGCCGTTTTTGTAGGTGGTTCGACTACCTCTGGCTCATAATCATCTGATGCCTTTTCCGCTAACGCTTCTGCCGATTCCGTCGCTGTCGGGGGCTCTGCCACCTCCGCCGCTGTCGCTTTTGCCATTGTCGCCACTCCCATTACAGCCTCTATCCGGGGGGGCTCCTCTGCCCTAACGGCCTGTATCATGGCTGTCACTGCCCTTTTGGCCTCTTCCCTTGCGGCCATTATCGCTTTCCTTTATGGATTCCTCCTTTTTGGAAATGTCGTCCTTTCATCGGCGACATTTTGATAATTTTAAGCAGTCATTTGGGGGGGGATTTGGAGAGGGTTTGAGAAAAGAAGAGGGAAAGGTACGGTACTAAAAAAACCTAACAATCGATTGCTGGAATCTATAAGAACATCCACAATGGAAGTAGTTTTAAGTGCTATGGGTATGTATATACATGAGATTGTGTGTTGATAGCTTGTATAGCATTATGATGGTGTGTGAATGCTAGTTTGACTATATTCTTGCTCTAGATTACTTTACTTGATGCTGTCACGATGGAAACACGGATTAGTACTATTTGGATCTTTTTATACGATGTTGTCCCCTCGGGAGCATTGGATACATCATGTCATGTGCGTTTCACTTTCATCATATATTCCTGTGCTTTCACCATTCATGTGCACTCTTGTGATTCATGTACTCTCATGTTCACGGAGCCCCCACGTTTATATTCATGTGCACCCATTTATGGGCTCCCATGTTAAATCATGTACAGTAACATAACTTGAACGGATCCTTGTGTATTGATTGGGGATGGGAGAGTAGAAATAGTCATGTGAATATTTCCAAAGTAGTGTAGCCATGTACAACCTCTCATATTTATTATAAAACCGTTCACATGTCTATCTTGTACTCTAAATCACTAGTTCACTGTAGCTCTTTACTTATAGTAGATATTTCCATTACAGTCTTCTCTTTATTTTATGTCATTTCTTTCAGCGATTCATGTATTTTACTCTATTGCATGCTTTATATTCATGTCATGATATGAGATGTACTGTGCTCGCTCCTGTCTTGACTGGACCTGTTGAAAATATTACAGAGGACGAGGATGAGGCATGTTGCACCACTTACTACGGGACAGAACTAGAGGACACATGTGACTTGGACTTCTAGCAGGATCCTTTACCTACTGACGACACTCCCATAGTTTAGTTATTTTCTTTCAGTTGTATCTCATCTGGATATTTGTACTAGAGATTGTGGATTTGTGGATTTCTGGATCTTATTATATGTTTATCTTAGACACTTTGGATTATCTATTTTATCATATTTCATCTGTGGATTCCGTTGATATTCTTATCTATCTTATCGTACATTTTCTTTAGCTGTGATTGAGTTTGTACTTTATATTATTCCTCCGTTCGGAGAGTATAACTGTGCAATGTACCTTATAGTTGTTAGATGTATGTGACCTTGGACAGCGTTCTACCGCCGACACTATGGCGTAGGTTGGACGTACCCACTTCTCATACCCTTATACTGGGTGCGGGTCGTGACATAGCAAGTATTAGCTACATCATATATATATACCTAGGTAAATTGGTGCAAGGCTACGTACTAAAATACTTTAGAGAATACATTGAATTTTAGAAAATTTTAGGATTTATTTATTTTTTTAAATGAAGTATTCCTTGAATATTTTAAATAGCTTGTAATTAGTTTAAGATTTTTACTAATAGCAAAGGTAGTAAGTAAATGATATATAAGGTGAAGAATTATTTACTAGATGGTCTAGAAGCCATTTTTGATTTTTAAGGAATTATAGAAATTTAATGGTGATTATTGGAAATCTTATATATGTATATATATTTAATTAAGATCTTCCAAATATTTTATTAAGTATTTATTTAAGTATATATATAAAAAGGAAAAAAAAAACAAAAAAAACACAAACAATAAAAAACTTGTGAGAATGCAAAATCTCGCGAGTCACTAAAATCAGATTCTCCTACAAGGAGAACCCCAACCCACGGGAAATAGGCAAAACTGGAATCTGACTGAACCAAATTTATTAAAAAATTTCAAATCTTATATGAGCTACTCCAGGACCTATCCAAGTCACCAACGAATTATGTAGAAATCCTGTACAAAATCTTCTTTGAATTTGTTCTCTGGTCGGTTTAAACTTGATATATACATGAGTAATTTTTTTTGATAAAAACTCGATCCCTGAACGCAAGAGAGCCTCGACAATTCATCCCGAGACACTTGCGCGTGTCCTCGAAGTCCCGACGACCCTAGTGTTCCCTGACCACACCTGCGACCCCGCGCCACCTTGGCCGTCTGCACGATGCTGCGCGCCGGTGTGGACTGTCAGACGATGGCGAAATAGGACCGCAGCAGCGGCAAATGACAGCAACAGCAATAGCAACGTATAGTTTTGGCCCAACTTTGCGGCGATATTTCGTCGTGTACAATCATTCTTTTTCCGATCCGATTTCTCAGGTGCGTCCTTAACCTAACCATCTACGACTCTATTCAAATAGTTCGTAAGATCTGCCAACGTTCGCCCGAAAAATCAATACGAAGTCAGCAAAAAACTACTGTCATAATTGACAGAAGTTAAATTTAGGTACCCGTGTTTGGTCCGATTCTTGCAAAAACTATTAGTAACTTGCAAAAACTCCCTAAACAGTAAAATTGACCAACCTACTAGTAACTTGCAAAAACTCCCTAAATAGTAAAATTGACCACCTGTAGCTCTTTAATTCCCTTTTTGTAGTTTAATTTTTCATGCGCGGTATGCATATATATTATAATCCAAAATTTTAAAAAAATCTATTTTCAAATAGTAAAATTTATAGAAAAACTTTCCGATACGGCGTGCGCCCCGACAAACTGGGCAAAAGGGTCGCAACCCATAAGCATTGAAATGTGTGTATGGATGTTTTCGACGTGTGGGAACTGACTGAACTTGATTTCTTCGTGCGTGTGCGACAAAATCAAAAGTATTCGTCAAGATACCCCGTATCGGCTACTTCACAAACTAGACCATAACTTTGTGTATGTTGGTCATATCGAGACGAACCTTGTGCCAACCGGACCATATCGATTTTTTGGTCTTGTATGCCAAGTTTGGTCCGATTCTGAGAAGGTCAACCGGAACACTATTTTGGCGGGCCCATGACCCGCTCCAACGGGCAAAATTGTGCACAGTTCATCGAAATCCAACTTTAAAAATACGGTCAGATTCGTCTTCTCAAATTGGACCCGCAGATATGTAGTTTGACGACTTTAGAGACCATAGACATTGGCACACATTTCGGTACAAAATGGGTCCAACGACGGATATCGTTTGGACCCGAAATTACAATTTTACCTCTGTTTCAGAATTTAACTTTTGGACAGGCATTCCTAGATGTATCTTTTACACCAGAAATGTTTTTGATGTTTGTTTCTGCATCCGGAGCCGTTCGTGGATTTTGAGATTTCATGCTGACGTGATTGATTGCTTGGAGTTGCTATTCCCCTACTGCCAGGAAAGATACCTTGCCACCATACTCTATGATTTACCTATTCTTATTTTTAGTTATTTATATTAACCATTACATACCTGTTGTTAGTATTATATCACTATGCGTCCAAGTCACAATTGGGTGCAAGCGACTCTATCGATCGTTTTTATTACTTTTGTTTATTTCTCTTGCATAGACCTAGCCTAGTGACCACCCATTGATGATGAGGTATTGGTATATCTCATACGGCCTTGACACCTATTTTATCACGTGTTGGGAGTCACATGTAGGATACGTACTCGCGTAGTCGGCCGACCACCGATACATATGAGGCGTGCGACGGTTAGGAGTAACTGCTAATAGAATTGCATGCTAGTAGATGCCACGCCCCGCTCCCAGAATACGGCGAGCCGAGTACGTAATAGCATCCCTAGGCTACGCTACATACGAATACTCCAGTATCCATATTCGCGATTGTCGTTCGTAAGGTTCTAGGATAGATTTATTTCAGGTCATAACTTGCAAAAATAAAATAAAATTAATATTATTCAAATGGACATTTCTGAAACTATAAATTTTAGATGGATTATTCTACCCAATACTACTAATAACCTAATATAATTATATATTTATATACCTGAATAGATGATGAGAAGATCTGTTTTCAATATAATTGACTCCAATCATCACATCTCCTTCTTGTTCTCCTGCTTCTCTCCAATGTACAATAGTAGCTCCTTGGTCTGCAAATCTAGTGAACAATACTAGGTCGTCAAACGACATGCAAGCCCTCAGTCAAGGACGAGAAAAATAATAATTAAATTGAGAATCTCTGAGATGATCGGATTCTCAAAATTCCAAAGTAAAGAAATTAAGAAATTAATTTAGAGGGATTATAACGTTAACTTAAAATATGACTGTGACTATATTCTATTCTAGTGAATTCCTCGGTGTTCATTCTACGATCAAATTTTAGTAATTCATAATTAGCGACTACCATCACAATCACAACAACCTAAATTCACTACCACAATCATAGTCAAGTTTTCCTATATGATGATGCAGTTTAGAGAACACATTTGGATCACGACCTCTCTATTTTCTCGACAATAATCTTATTTACCCGGGACCAGGTGGTGTCTAGATTGGATACGGTACCTTAGATCCGACCTCCCATATCTTGTGGGAAACTTGTATGCATTAAATTTTTAAATTCCGGTTTTATTCTCGAAATTTACTGGACTGTTCTCTGTTGGTGAGCTAGGCCACACCCTCCAACATCGCAAGGCCTTACAGATGCGGGACTACTAATCAGCATTTTTTATTGTTATTATATTACAGGAATTTTGATAGATGTGATCCAGTTGTTCTCTCCCACCCCATGATGCAACTACAAATACATACAATAGTCTATTGACTCATAGGCCCAATATCCGGTTCTAGCTTGATTACCATCTCGTATGTCAAAGACAATACACCATATGGTAATATCTTGTTGTCAAGAGATTATCCAACTCATTACCATCTCGTGTCGGAACAACACGCCATATGGTAATAATCGTTGGCAAGGAATTGTTCAAGTTATTTTATCATCTTCTGTGTCAAAGACAATACGCCATATCGTAATATCTTGTGACTAGGAAGCTGGATATAAACATGGATCATTCGATAGGGTTTTCCAAAACCTGGAATTCTCTAACTTGGCTAACTCCCGAAATTACTAAAAATTTCTGCAGTGTCTCCTTCGTATTTACTGATCCGGAAAAATTCATAAGAGACATAATATGAAATAATAAAATCCTGGGTTTGCCGACCCCTTCGGTGGAGCAACCCTCAAAACCAGTACCACACAATATATATCTCGGGTACGCCAACCCTTCGGTGGAGCAACCCTCAACACCGGTAACCACGCAATGTATATAAAATCTCGGGTACGCCGACCCCTTCGGTGGAGCAACTCTCAACACCGGAACGCACACCTAGTTGAATATATAATATCAACTTATAGAAGAAATAAATCTAGCTTCTTACCTTGGACAATTTATCTTATTACTAACAATCCATGATTTGCAATATTCACTACAAATCTAACTTAACGCTAGTCATCTAAGAATTTACAATATTCACTGCAAAATCCAACTAAATAAGAATGTTAAGAGTGCCGTAATTTATAACTAAATGAACAATCAAGAACTAACACAAACAACTAAATATGTGCATAGATATTTCAAACATAAATTTAGTCCAGTAACATATTCATAAGGTATTGATCATCCTATAATTTAGAATGAAATTCCCTTAAATATAAATTGATTTTGATCTCTATGATAATTGTTAGAGGAATAACATAATTGAATTTTGGTTGTCCGAGCACCTTTGGAAACCTAGATTACTAGTGGTAAGTAATTCAAGAGTAGAGTTACATAACTTAGACATTAACTATGGAATCAAACTACCAGGAGTGTGCCGAACTTTCACTAAATTGGGTTCAATTTCCTAAGAATACAAATTTGTACCAATAATACTTGCAATACTAGAATGATCATATACGTATTGAAGCACTTAAGTTTACTAAACCCAAATTGCTACAACCAATATTTCTAATGTAGCTATATACTAAAATTAGCATAAACCGTTCTAAAGTTGTTTATTTCTAAAAGGATTGAAACCTAAGCGGATTTATATTCTTGGAAGTATATTTATGCACAATTAAGTCGAATCGAATCAAATCAAACCGAACCAATTGGTTTTATACCAAACAGATGGTTCGTTGGGTTTGGTTCGGCTGTAAATTTTTTATCGATCGGTTCGGTTCAGTTCGATTTGGTTCGGTTCACGATTTGGTTATGACAAAAATTATTTAAAATCGAACCAAACCCTATATGGGTGTTAAATAATTAGGGTTGGGCTACTAATTTACTTGGGTATTAGACCAGTTTGGTTCATTCAACAATAGACATCACACTTTGAAAAGGCCTCTTTCTCTCAAAGAGAAGCGGCGGCTCCAATTTTACTATTACAAACTACTGTGCAACACTGCAAAGTACAAGCTGAAGCTGAAGCTGTTGTTTGTTGGATGCACATTTTCATGTTCCATCACTGTTGTGTTGCTGTTGGTTGAATGCATATAATTTTTTTCTATCATTTATTGACACTTATTCCATTTTTTTCTATGTTGACTGAAGTTTCACACAAGAAATTAAGCATCAGTACCCAAAAAATTAATGATAGTCTATTTTTTTTATCAAAACCAACCAAGTCGAACCGATCTAAACCGAACCAAGTCGGCCGGTTTCAAAACTGAACCGACCAGTTGGTTGGTTTGGTTCGATTTTGCTTATCTTCAAACTAATTAACTTCGGTTCGACTTCGGTTGTGACCAAATAGGTTGACCACCGACCGATGCACAACCCTAATTGGAAGTCTGATACGGCCTATAACCTCTTTCAAAATTCCGATCCAAATCTACTTAAGTTTCCATAATGCATAATTCTTACCTAGAGGCTTATATTTGGGCTTTTGGCAATAATTTTAAATTCTAATTCATTTATGGACAACGGTAGATATATATCACAAAAATAAAATAAAAATAGTACGTTTAAGTGTTCAATTCCTGGACCAAGTTAGCTAGATTATAGAGTATATATAATATGGTTTCACAAGTCAAATCCTACATAATTTAATATCAATACGCTTTCGATCCTGTTTGGACGCAACTTGTATCATTTGTATTCCTAACAATTAGGATATAATCCATATCATTATTCAACTATGATATTGTATTGATGTCCTCATGTGTAGGGTGTCCGTATCTTGTCCTAACATCGTGTTGGTATATCCAAAATACCACCAATATGCATGTCCGGTCCATAATTCCATAATTAACCATGTCAATGTGTCCAAATCATATTCGGTTTGCGAGTTCATGCTATAATTCCTAGTAAATAGTGTCTGTGTGTCCGTATTGCTTCCAATAAGCCTATCTGTGTCCCAAATTTATGAAACACCTATAATTTATCCTGGATTTCAAACTTTATAAAGGAAATGAACCTAAATAAAGCAAAAAAATAAACAAAAATAAATCAAATTGAAAATAAATGGAGGAGGGCTAGCCTTAAAAAATTAGGGATTTGGAAACTAAGACTTGGGACTTGCTCTTTTTTTTTCTTCTTATTCTTCATCATCTTCTTCCTTTTTCTCTTTTTTAGGAAAGAGGGGGTTAGGTTTAGGTTTTGATGGATGGAGATGGAGAGGGAGATGATGATGGTGGTGGAGGTGACCGACGGCCAGGAGGGGCCGGTCAGCCGGCTGGCCGACGACAGCAGTCGTCGGGTGGCGTCGGTGGAAGCCGTCGCGAGCTTCGCCGGTGGTGGAGGAAGAGATCGGATGAGAGAGAGTGAACCGAGAGAGTGAGAGAGATGAAGAGGGGAGGAGTCGGTTAAGGGAAGGAGAGAATGTGTGAGGAGTAATAATAAATCTCTCTCTCTCTCTCCTCCTTAATATCATTATGACTTCTAAAGAATAAAATGACTATTGTGCCCCTCTTTACCATGCATGATGGCACCTATAATCTCTCTTCAAAAGAAAATGACACCTAGATTGCTAGGTGTCATAGCAATTGAGTATTTGCATGATTTGTTTAAGGGGCTAAATGAAAATGATAAACAATTTGATTTGTAAGGGGATGCTATTGATTACAAATTATTTAATTCATGAATATATCTAAATAAATTCTTATTTATTTATTTATTTATTTAAAAAACTTATCTATATACAACTATTAAGAATAATTAATAATACTAGTTATTACACTCTATCCACTTTACAAAAATTTCGTCCTCGAAATTTAAATTTTAAAGATAAGATTTTCAAAAATGATCATAGAGGAAAACAAATATTCTACCCACCTTACGGAAGTGAAGTAGTAATTTATTAAATTATTAAACAAAATATCTTGAAATATAGTTATCAAAAGCTTCACAAAAATAAGAACAATCCGAAAATAATAGAAATCATCAAGATTCTTGAAATTCCATGAAACCAAATAGAATTGGCCAGATACCATATTGTTTCAAATTATAACCATGTATGATCTTTGAATTCAAAATCATATTCCATATTTCTTATTTTCTGATGTGATGTAGAAACCTTGTGCCTCGCCATTGCGCATATGGCTGCAATCAAGATACCACTTCACTATCAGAATTCATGGCCGCACTTTCTTGCTACTATGCCATTGAATGAGTAGGAATTATGATTGTGAAGTAGCTTTATTCTTAGTAATCCAAAATATATTCAAAAAGCAATACTTAATCTTCAAGTTTTCTAGATATCACCAGCGTTACTTTATCATAGTATCAAAACTAATAGATAATATTATAACATAAGATAAACTCATATATCTATATTATCAAAAGCACTATATGTCATTTTAAATGACGTTTTTCAAATTCCAAATCAAGGTAAAATAAAATCAAAATTCGAATATCAAGTTCAAAAATTCATTATGAAAAATTATGTCTTGATCCTAAAAAATTTATTAAATTCTTGAATCATGTTTCAAGAATATGTGCATCGCCAATTTGGATGGCCAGTCCGAATGGCTGCAACAACTTCTCATTTCACGATTCAATTGAAGGATTTTCGAATTTTTGACACAATAAACAAATATTCATTCCCAGGAAATTCAATTTCAGAAAGTCCAATAAAACTATTGTTTCAAAAAAAAGTCCAAAAATCAATCAATGAGTAATGCATATATGGGTATTTAGAGGTAGGACAATTATCAAAATCAATTATACTATTTAAAAGAAATTAGATTGAAAAGAGAGAATGCAATTCTTGGATTATTTTCTTTATCAATGAACATTGGATGAAATAAGAAATTTTGAGAAATTTCAAGAAAGATGGAGATTTGTGAAAATAGATATATGAAATTTGATAAGGAAGGGGACGAGTCAAGATTTAGGAAGGGATAAGATCAAAATACTGAGGAGTCTAACTATACTTTAGAAGCTATATACAATATTATATGTAACATATTTTATGCCTGTATCTTAAGTAAAATACTATTATTACTAACTTACCCAATAGTTCTTCTAAGTTACCCTTATATCTATGCTAATTCCACAAAGACAGTATATCCATTATAAAATATTAGATAATTATTAGCCTATTTGACTAGGAGGTCCATATTCCTTTCTTATCCCAGTTTATATAATATCTAGATAAATGCCAGGTTTACAAAGGGTACAAAGTTCAAGATCCTTAAGGAACTTTCTACAATCCTTCACCAAGGCACCCTATTAAAAATACTTGTCTAATTATCTATTGATTATTTGGCCTAAATTTTCGAGCCGAGTATGTTACAGCATCTCCAGGCTACGCGACATACGAATACTCCAGTACCCACATTCACGATTATCACCCGTAAGGTTCTAGGATAGGTTTATTTCAGGTCATAACTTGTGTGGACACACACAAAAAGAAAAAGAAATGATGTCTTTTCTTTATTGGCACAAGGCACCACAAATCGAGTACGCCTGAGTGATCATGCGCTGAGTATCCCCGAGTACAAAAAAATAATTTTGGGGATTGGGACGATGAAGATCGAGCCACAGTTGCTCCTTTACTCCGTTGACACTCTGATTACAAAAGTAAAAAAAAACCTACGAAAATTGCTAACTCTCGGCTCACTGGCAAGAAGTACAACAATTTGGCTCTTGAAAATGCTCTCCGTTATTTGTTATGAAGAGGGATGAGCCCCTTTTTATAGTCGTTCTTGAGATAGAATGATGTTATGCGCCCACATGAGGAAACACACTAGTTTTCATGTGGGCGCATGGTCTTGCTTTAGGCGCATAGGGTGCAGGCGCATGCAGACTGTGTGATCGTGGGTTGATCATGGTGTTGACGTGGCCGCATGCTTCGGTGCACGACTGCTCATGGAGACTGACGTGGCCGTATGCTTTGGTGCATATTTTTGTCGTAGATTTGACCGAGTCAGGGGCTGTTCTGGCGTTGGCATATAGCCTGAAACAGGGCTATGTGCCCCTTCTGGAGTAGCCTAGAATGGGCGCATGGGCATATGACCTCACTGGAAGCTTGGGCTCATATGACCTCACTGGAAGCTTGGGCGCATATGTCTTCATTGGTGGCTTGGGCACATAAGGCTTCATTGGTGATTTGGGCGCATATGTCCAGTCTGCTGAGATTTTCATGCTTCTACAAGACCCCCTTCAAAGTTTACGATACTTGAACGAGTTCGAAATACTTAAAAAAAGCATGGACCATCTTCTCGTGATGTAGTAGGCATATAGCACGACTCTCTCTTTGGGCGCATAGAGTTTGGCTAGCCTGTCAAAGAGATGGCTGTTGAGATCTTCCTCGAAAATCTGAACTGACAGATTCATAAGGGTAGAATTTGAAGATGTCCATCTGTCATGCATTGTTCATGTCAGCAAATGGCAGTCGAATAGTGTGCAAGTGGATGGGCCTTCACGTGGGCACATAAGCTATAGTGGGCGCATAGTGCGCTGTGGGCGCATAGGCACATAGGAATAGTAGAAACATAGGGTATGTCTCATGTCTATAAATAGGCTTTAAAAGAGAGAGAAAGTTCATTATTCTTATTTCTCTTAGAAATTTCAAAGGACTCTTCATCTCCTCTCTTTACCAACCATGTCACCCAAAGCCGCCAAGAGATCTGTATAGGGCAAGGGGGCTGCACCGATTGGCTCTTCTCCTGCGACAGCGTCCTGACCAGTCCAAGACCCGATTCTGGGTGAGGCTACGCCTCAGAAATAAAGTCTTGAGCATTAATTTACGACGTTCAAACTTTTCTTCTTCCTGGGTGCATGTGCCTAAGGAAACATGCTTCTGTGAGCATTCTTATGCGCCTACAGAAGCATGCGCCAATAGTGTGGTATGCTATGTGCCCACATGTTGTTATATATTATGCGCCCATATGCTGCTGCATGTTATACGCCCACATGCTTTGTTATGCGCCCATATGCTGCTTTAGACGCATAACCATTTGGGCGCATAGCCCTTAGGGCGCATAACCCTTTAGGCGCATTGCCCTTTGGACGCATAAGATTTCTCTAGCACTTGGTTTTTCTTGCAGATTCTGTGTCTGACTTTCTCTTCTGTCCCTACAGTTAAGATGTTTATCCCAGAACTTAGCGGAATCCCTTTCGGCTCTGCTTATCAAGTCCTCGGTACCAGTCTCATAACCAACATAATCAGCAAGTTTTAAGCCACGATCATTCAAAACCAGCCTACGGAACGGATACTCGCCATACTTGAACAGGATAAGACCATCTTGAAGTAGATGATTAACGATGAAAAGTTCTTGCTTGGAGGGGCACGTCATTTCAAGAAGTCGTACTTCCTATTTAGTGACAGTGTGGGGTTCGAAGATGGCGAGACAATACGTTTGAGAAACCCGATGGTGATCAGTCCGAACAATCAGAAGATATGGCTAGCGTTGATAGAGCATCAGTATCCTTTGTCTGCTTTTCCTGTCTTTGTGTGCGGCGACAGATGAAGTGGGAGCTAACTCTTGAGCTTCTCGGGGTCATCTCCGAAAGAATACAGTTCGACTAAGGCGATCGAAAGAAGGACACGTTCAAGTGTGTCAAGGTCTCTGCATCTTACTCTACGAAGGGACTATAAGCTGGTGTCGTAATGAACGACATTTCGACTGACCTCCATCCTTATGCCAATGACACGCTTTAAAATTTGATGATGTCGGGGGATGTATCGTATCCCGTAGGGAAGATACAGATGGAAGGCTGGAGGAATCCAGTTTCATTCTGGAGCAACCTCACTGGCTGGGTGCTTTCCACGTATGAAGCCACCCTAAAGACTGCTGGCCTTTATTATGCTAGTAGGCCACCCAATATGGCTTAAGGGTTAACTGGCCAATGTTTGTCTCTTTGGCAGAGTTATATGACCTTCACACCTGTACCTTCTTTACTTTTTGTAATAAGATGGGATTACCTCTCCACGAGATGCAGGAAGTGTCGAAGCTTCCCTGGGGCATGGAGCCGTATGAAGAGTACGTACCTTGTGATGAACAGCTCCGAGATCTATAGAATAAAAACTCTGAGATGATTGATGTATACAAGGAGTTACACTGCCACCTCCTCATTTGTCATAGGATTAATAAGAAAATGAGGACCGAGGGGGCCAATCCCCACACAAGAGATTGGATGGGCTACATCTTCGTTCAAGGAGAAGGAAAGGATTCGGCCGTCTTCGTTCAAGGAGAAGGGGAGGATCCGGCCTCTTTTTCGATTTTAAAACCTATGACCAAGTCCGATATAGAAGTTCGGATGACAGATTATGATACGACAAATATTAAGGACAGTGATGATCCTGAGTCCCTGATCAGCCACTACTTCCGTCAAGCTGAATATCCGTTGTCGGAGAAAGCTGTGCTGGTAGCTTTCTTAATGATCTGGCTTCGTGACTGCATAGTCCCGAGAGGTTCAGAGACTATTGACAGTATGAGATGAAGCATAATACTTCTAACTATGAAGCTAGCGTTAGTATACCTTCTTGTATTGCTTTTTGCGATGGTCTGTGCCACTAGACGGGGTCTACGGGACTTTGTTAGGAATACGGTGACTCCTGACGGCAGGGCCAACTTCGCCCGGACCGAACTTCCATATGATTTCCTGATGGGATGGCTGCTACTGCATTGTTCTACCCTGATGAATGCAGGGCCGGTGGCGGACTCTTTGGCAGGAGATGCCATTCTTCGAAGATTTTGTGATGCGGATTGGACCGTCAACGGTGTACCCGCTTATAGAAAGGCTTTAAGCTTCTTGCAGAATTATGAGTTGTTCAGAGTATCTCCTCTGTCTGACAGCGGTAATACGGGAGATAACTTAGTGGATGAGGGAGTTCATGCCACTAGTTTGACTGCTGGAGCATTTTACTGGCTTCAGTCTATTAGACCATGGTATCTGGTGCTCCGAAACAGGAACCATGCTTATCTAGAGCCATACCTGTCGAGTCATTTCGTGCGGCAGTTTGGCTACAGCCAGCTCCTTTTGGGAAATGTTAGCCCGTATTTGGAGTCGATAGGCAGCTTGATTGACGGGGCGCATGCTTGGATGTATTACAATGCCGAGTGCACGGAGGCAATCTGCACTCTGTCCTTGTATAAGCCTGAGACCCATATGTGCTATGCTGCCGCCAAATTTTATGTTCAGATTAATACTTTTCATCCCCAGTATGAACATGAACAGAGCTTGATATTGGGGTCTCGGTTTGGCCCCCTTTCTGCGAAAAAGGTGTCGAAGGGCCGTAGGAAGGAGAGTGTTTTTTCCACCGTGAAGCCAGCCGTAGTATCGCGGCCAAAAGCTATCCTTATGGAGCCATCAGGGTCTTCAAATGAGGACACGAAAGATGATGATTCTTCTCCTCTCAATCCTCCTCAGAAGAGAAAACTTTAACTGAAGTGGCCCAGGAGCCAACTTTAAAGCGGAAGAAGAAAACTGTCGCCCTGAGGAGAGCCAATGAAGTGGGTGCTGGCTCGCCTTCCTTGAGGAGGTCTTCCTGACAAACTGAAAGAGGTGGAACGGCATCGTGGGCTGTTACTGTTCGGGAGGTAGATTCTTTCCTAGACTCCATAGACGTTCTGGTCAAGCCTTTAGAAGCTTTCTCACCTTTGCGTTTGTCCTTTGTACAGGACCCTAAAGTTATAGCTGAGGCAGGTGCCTCCTTGTCTGAGGAGGTGGACGTGACGACAGTGTCTCCTGCTCGTCCTCGATCGATGGATGAGGGCTGGTCTTCTTCAGCCGTAAGATTTGAGCGACGGGATGATCTGGGCGAAGGCCCATACCATAACGGCAATCAAAAGATCAGTCCCTCCTATGACATTTCTTTGGGGGATATGTCTGCGATAGGAGCTGTTATGAGGGACTTGGATGAAAATCAAGTCCAGTCGGCTTATCCTTCTGTGGGTATATTATCTTTGTGCCTCTCTTCGAATATGATTTTTCGACTTCAATTCTGCGTGCTCCTCGTGAGACTGACCACGACTGTATGTTCCCTTGTAGATAAGGAGAAGGAATCACTCATGAAGATGTCCCCAGGAATTGGGGAAGGAACAGAAGTTGTTCCCGGCTCCTCCGAATTTGTGGGTGTAGAGGGTGCTGTTAGTCAGCCGGTGTCGGCTGTAGGAGGAGAGGTTGAACAGCCTACTAAGGGGGCTATTACAGAATCTGCTTCCGTTCCAATTGAAAATACAGAAGATACCAGGCCTGATGCCGCTCGGGGCCTTGATATTGTTCTTTTTGAACAGCTTGGGCCTGCTCTCGGTTTCCCTGAAGCTAAGACTGATGGCGTAGCCCAGGCTGGCGCTGAGCATGTCGAAGGTACAAAATTACAACTCTTTTGCATTTTTCCTTTTTTGGTTACTGATGTATATATTGTTTTCTTGTCAGGTTCAACTTCTTGTCAGGTATCCCTTCCTGGAGCGGAAGAAGCTCTCTAAGCATCCTCTCCGACGACCTCCATTGAGACGATAAGATGGCCCAGAAAGTCGTCAAAGCTTTCTTCCCTGTCCTGAAAGTAATGCTTCCTGGAGTCCTGAATCGGAATGCTCCCTTTGGCCCTATGAAGGCTATTGCCAAATGCCAAGTGGCAGCCCTCGAGAGCATTGTCGGCGATGAAGAGCGGGCTAATACTCTGAGGAAAGTTCTGAATGATTTGGAGGGTCAGGTGGCCAAATTCTGGGATGCCAAACAACGGAGCCCGATATCGCTGTTCCGCGCAAAAAGAGAGGATTTGATCACGGCTCTCACGGAGGAGAAGGCCACTTTTCAGGCAAGGAAGGATGCCCTCGTTCAAGAGATCAGCGAGTTGGCTGATCAGTATGGTCAGTTCAATGTTACAAGTAAGGCATGTGCTACTTCGAAGAATAAACTGGCTACACAGATTATCGAGAAGTATAATCACATCGCAGAAATCCAAAATGAGATTGCTCAACTGGAAGCCAACTTGAGGACAGCAACGTCTGAGCAGGAGGACTACTTGGCTCTGGCTACCATGACTGCCACCACTTCTGCCCATTTAAAAGAACAGCTGGTGAAGTTGGAGGGAGAGCACATGAGTCTGATCATTTTTGAGGATGAAGCTGCTCGTCAAGAAGAGACTTGCCGTCGATCTACCGCGAAGTCTGAAGCCGAAATCGCGGCTTTAAAGGATAATATCAATCGACTATGTATCCCTTAGATTTTTTTATCTGTGACTGTTTCTTCTAGCTGTCAAGGCTCTTGTATTCATTTTTTCCCGTTTAAATAAGGAATAAAGAATCTTTTGGTTTTTAAACTTCATGAATGTGGTTTTATAAAATATCGGAACTAGAGATAATGTGGACGTAGTAAGGATATTTCTGGTAGGTATTCCGCTAGGGAATTTGATGTGGACTCATTATCCATTTTATATTCAAGTCTTTTTTTGAATATAGATAATAAGTTGAATGAAGCGGCTAATAGAGGTAATATAGACGCAATAGTAGAGGATGTTTTATATCTGACCAGTGGTAATATTGACGTGGAAAGATATAACATTAGGTAGGAGCGGATAATTCAGAGGTAATATGGACGTGATTATCCTTGATAAACTCTTTGCTCAGAGGTTATATGGACATGGAAAAACATTCTTTAATCATTCCACTGGGGAAATAATTATCGAAAAATAATTAAGAGGTAATAGAGACGTAACTTGTTTTCGTCAAACCGAGTTTGGACAGAGTCAAAAACGAAAATGATTTCACTGGAAAAATATTTTAGAGGACCTGTTATCCATGGCGTATTCAAGACTCTTGAAATACGGATAATAGTTAGATAATTTTTTGAATCACGTAAACATCGCACTGTTCATTTACATGACCGAACATATATGAACATTATTTACAAAAGTTTACATATAATATTTCTTCAGGAACTTGCCATTGATAGGCATCATGAGCAAGTCACCATCAGGCTTGGTTAGTCGACACACACAGTTAGAATACACTGATTCTATAATGAAAGGACCTTTCCATTTAGGCTAAAATTTCCCTTTTGTTTTGTATGTCATGACCATTGGTCTTCTCACTGCTAAGACTAGATCACCGACTTAGAAGATTCTTTCCTTCACGCTTTTTATTAAAGGCTCTGGAAAGGCATGCTTGGTATAGCTCAATACGCTGCAGAGCTAACAAGTATTTTTTGTCTAGCACTTCGAGCTTCTGTAGTCACAGACAGTAGCTTTCTTCGATAGTCAACTCACTGTCTAAGGCTACTATTTGCCATAAAAAATCAAGGACAGGTATTACAGAACACTGAAATTGATTGCAAACTCGCTTGTACAAAGAAAAGCCTAGAAAAAAATACTAGGAAATAATCTAAGTACAATTATTTAGTTTTGATTCTGGGGGGCGATGGTAGAGGCTCGAGAAAGTGCTATCAACTCTGTCTTACTCCTTGGGCTATCTGGCACAGTCCTTAGCACTTGAAAAAATTGCTTTTGTGAAGGTTGCCAGCCTTTTGCAGGGGTGTGGCACCCTGCTATATATAGTGGTATATATGTTAAGCCGCATAGACGGCCTGTGGCCACGTGGCTAATTAGCACGTGAAGACCCGCTCTTTGGCTGCCATCTATCAATTTATTGGGATTTTGTTGCAGCAAATCTTGGCAGTTAAGACTTGGTCAGCCTGCCACTTGTCCTGTCGCAGGAATCTTTTTGAGCTGCATGGATCTCTCAGTTTTCGACCATGTGGGGCCGCATGAGACTTATGCGGCTAAAGTTGCAGACTTCCTTAGCCCAGACATAGCTTCAGGATTTAAGTCGCATAGAATCTGTATTTTGGCCGCATAATGCTCATGCAGCTTGGATCATAGTTACTTCTTGGCCGCATGAAGTTTGAAGACTTTGGGACCACATATGTTTAAGCCGTATAAGGTTCATGCGGCTTAGGTGACACTCCATCTGGCCGCATAAAGGCGTATGAACCCTGCTTTTGGGTGACATATCACGTCTTATCTTTTTGTCAAAGTGTCAGAGCTGTCATTTTCTTAGTTTTGAGAGAACTTGTCAGCTTTATCAGACAAACTGATCCTCTTGGCCACATATCTTTCTTTTATAGCTGGTTGTCGACGGGCCGCATAAGGCACTGAATCTGTCATACAGCTTTCCTTTATGCGGACCTGTTTGTCCCAAAGAACATATGCGACAATTTGTGATCCGCATGAACCCTATATTTTCAATGCTTCTACAAGACCCCCTTCAATGTTTTCAAATTTCAAATTTAGAATACTTTGAATAAGAAGCATGGAGATATGTCAAGCCACAGGGAGTCTCCAAGTCGAAGGGGATTTTCGGGCCGTAAAGAGATCTCGAGCTGCAGGGAAATCCAGAGCCGCAGGAAAACCCTACCAGCCTACCAGCTCTCACCGCTGCATTTAATTTTTTTATTTGGTTATGGATCTCTTTTCGAGATAAAGCCGAAGGTTACTAGGGATAAAGTCCCCAAACGTCAATATTATCTTTAATGATCTCGAGAATCGAAGGGGTGTTCGACGGTTATTTAGGGATAAAGTCCCCAAATGCTGTCATTATCTTAAATGATCTCGAGAACCGAAGAGGTAATTTTTAGCCACTCTATAAATAGGGGTCATTCGGAGGGCAATTTTCCTTCTTCTCCATCGACTTCATCATACTTTATGCTATGGCTCCAAAGGCTTCCAAGTCGACTGGTGCGACGGCCAAAGGGAGGGGACTTACCTCTTCGTCGAGAGCAGCAGATGCTTCTTCCATTCATCCCCACGTGCAACCTCCTTTTAAGAGTAAGGACGGTGGGAAGACAACGACTGAAATTTTGAATAGCCATGTCGCATATTTCATGCACGGGCCTGTCATATACTGCCTCTGTGCTTTAAGCCTAGTCGATGCATGCCCTATCTCATTTGGACAATATGTGTTCTTATAGGGCCACATGGACTGGGGCGCATAACCGCTACACATTCGAAATTGAACCAGATAAGTGCTTTAAGATTGATCCGCATGAACACTTAAAGTCTGAGCCGCATAAGTGCCTCATGGTTGAGCCGCATGAGCACTTTTATGATCGGGCCGCATGAACACTGTATGACTGGGCCGCATAATGGCCTCATGTTGGAGCCGTATGAGTACCTTACGACTGGGTTGCATGAGTTTTTATGACTGACTGAGCCGCATAAGTGCTTCATGACTAAGCTACAGGAGTATTTCATGTAGCCGGCCTCATGACTTTGGACCGCATGAGTTCTATTTTGGCTAGGCCGCATAACTGGCTAGGCCGCATAACCAAAAATAGAGTCTTTGTTTTTATATAACTATCTTCTTTCTTTGATTTGTAGCATCCGTGTCGAAGGCTGAGACCATTGCGAAGGAAGAGATGCTGCCCCTTTCATCAAACTAGAGTCACCGTTTGTTAAAGAGGGGGTAATACCAAAAGTTGAGGTAAAAGAAGAGTTTGCGTCCACCGGGGAGAGAATTACTCCCAAGATTGAGGCTTGCTGTGAAGGAAGAACCCAAGTCCGAAGGTAATAGTACTGGGAGTTCTGACCCTCCTGCTCCCGCCGAAGACCTTAATCAGATAGAGCTCTCATATGCGAAATCACTGAGAGAATGATATGTGCCTCAACGCAATCATGATCCTTGACTGTAGGGATCCATGAGACACCATGTAATTGCTGCTCCCAGGAGTAGACAAATAATCGTTCGTACTTTTCTTTGTGCTTTTATCTATCTTTAGCTATAATTCATGTTTCGTTTCTTTTGGATACTAGTGTAATCCTTTATTAGAGGTGTAGTTCTATGAATGTAACTATTTTTTTGAATGAGCAGAGTATGTTCACTCCATTCTTTATTTGTTGTATTTTGTGGTGCTTGTACTAGAGGGCCTAATACAGTATTTTGTATTTTTGATAAAGGGCATCCCACTGGGGAATTTTGTGGACCTATTCGTCTTTTGTGCATCTGGAAATGTGAGCAAATATATTTGAATAACATTTTATGGACCTACTACTCTTTGATGCACCGATGGTGCGAGTAATAGATTATGATAACTTTTGTGCACTTATTACCCTTTTTTGTGTGCTGGCGATGCGAGTACTAATAATAAGTGGAGAGGAAAGCAACATATGTACTCAGAGGTAATGAGGACGTAGTAAATATGGGTCAAAATAGAGCCTTCATACTCAGAGGTAATGAGGACATGGTAGGAGTAGGCATAATAAGGGGTACACAGAACAACTCAGAGGTGTTATCAACGTGGAAGTTCTATGCATTGTGTGATTTGTTTGTAATGGATGGGAAAATAACTCAGAGGTAATATGGACGTGGTTGTTTTTTTCGTTGGAGAATTTTGTGGACCTATTACCCTTTTTGTGCATTGATGGTGCGAGTAATAGATTAGGACAAGTTTTATGGACCTACTACCCTTCTGCGCATTGGGGGTGCGAATAATAGATTTTGAGGCAAACTCTGGTGGAGAAAAGCATTTTATAGTTATGATTAGTAGATGAGATATGAATCCATTCGGAGCAGAAAGTGTCATTACCATATTTCTAGTTTGAGGGTAAATTTGTCATTTTTGGGGTAAATAAAATTTATTAGTATTAATTAGAATTTATGGGAATTTTTAGGATTTATTTAGGATTTATTTGGACTAGTTTGATTTTTGACTAGTTTTGACTCATGTAGACCAACCTAGGAACTAACCATAGTTAGTTGGGCTTGGTTAGGTCAAGTAGACCCTAGTCTAACCTAGTGTGACTCAAGTTAGTGGTTAGTGATTCATAAGAACTTGAATTAGGAATTTAGGAATCAAGTTATTTGATAAATGGCTTGTGATTACATAAGTCATTTTGTGACTAAACTAGTTAGGACTAGCTAAACCTAGCTCAACCCCCACCCTAACCTAGCATGGCTGGCCACCCTAGCTGAACCTAGGGATTCCCCCATTATAAATACTCTCCTAGTTTTTAGGGCTAGCCTCTTTTAAGGTTCTTCAAAAGTTCTAAGGAAAGAGGTGAGTCCCATCTTCCTAAAATCATTAAAAATCCATTTTGAATCCTTTCTTCCCCAAACCAATTCCATTAGGACCTAAAATCAACCCTCTTGCTGCTGGTATATTTTATTTGTAGGGAGATAACAATTTGTAGGACTTGGAGGCTTGAGGAGTTTCTTCCATTTGCAAGCTTTTCCATTCATTGTGCATCAATAGGTATAACTCTCAATACCCCATTTAATTCCTGTTTAAATCCATTTTAGGAAGGCCCTAGCCCTACCCCAACTGTAGGATAGGCTAAACCTAGGGTTCGAGTTCGTTTCGTGTCCGTATCGGACACGTATCAGTCTTGTATGTAGGGTGTTCGACAGAATGCCTCTGAGAGTTCAACTTTGATGTTTTTAAATTCTGTTTGAATAGGAATGTATGTCTATGTGTGCTTGTTGATTTTTGTGAAGGAGCTATGGTCGTTTCGTGTCTGTGTCGGGTGTAAATCAGCCTGGACACGAGTGCGTGCACTGGCTCGGGACTAGGTTGCTTCCCCTGCTACTCGGGGCCAACAACTCACTGGACACGGCGACTCAGGCCGTGCCACTTGGCGTGGGCTATGGGGCCATGACTGACACAAGGCCCTCCAAGTTGGAGATGCTCTCGTGTCGTGTCGGATGTGTTCTCCAGCCCGCATTGGGTTTGCACTGTCAGATTCAGCCGAGTTTTGTGCACTGATACGGTTTGTTTGACACGACACAGGGATACGTCGACCCAAAACAGGGTGACACGTGGGTAGCCCTATGAGTGGCGAACCTAGGTTTGTGGACACGTGTCTTGGGTTGATCTGTGTTGTGTACACGAGACTCGTGCACACGTGCACGAGGACACAGCACATTAGACACTATCTTGTGCACTGTTTGTGTGGACACGTTTGTGTCCAATTTCAGGGACACAAACAACTTGTGTAGCATGCAATAAATGTATATTTATATTACCAACCATTAATAGTTCATTTTAATTAATTTTGTACATGTTTCCTTCAAATACCAAGTTAGGACTGTTATGTACATATCAGATTTTCCAGTTTTCATTAGCTAACTATGTCAATGATTTTAACCTATCTAAATGCTGTTAAATATTGGTTTCATACTCTAATATAGTTCTCCTACTCATTATCTCGCTATGGTTTAACTTTGGGTTGAATTGGTTGTGTTTTGAAATAGAAATGGGGTTTGGTTGTGAATAAAATGTTGACTGTTCATTTAATAAAACCTGAGAACTATATCCTACATGACCTTTCCTATGTTGCACTGTTTTATTTGTCCACACACTCAAAATCTGAGATGCACAGCTGAGAAGTAGTTAATTGAATAAAACCTGAGAATTGCATTACCTGTCAACTGTTGTTCAAACTTTTAAATGTCAAATTGTTCAATTGGAGACTGAAATTGATTTTGCCTAATACTGAGCTTGTTCCATGAGAAATCTGAGTTCACAAAACCTGAGAACATGTCAAGTGGGTTGAGTGGTGACTAAAATCAGATTTTTGCAATGAATTGGTTCCCTTTCCTTTTTACAGTCTATAACTGACAGTGCACTCACACACTATACACTGTATTTCCTGCATATTATAATTCCTGTACACCACCTTTCCACACATTGTTATTTCCTGCAAACATTGACACACACACACACTCTTCACTGGCACATATAACCTCCTGAACACTTTGACACAGTCCTACTCACTGTCACTGGTTCACACACAATTTTCTGTACTTCTTCACTGACTTTTGCATTTTCTGCACTTTAGTTTCATACACACACATGATATTGTTACTTTCCTGTCACAGCCACAAGCACACAGTCCTCTCCTCTCTCACAGTATCATACACACACACACATGCCTCCCCTCTCTCTTATTACACAAGTATGTATATACTATATGTGGATATCTATATATGTATGTAATGTATGTAAAATAGGCATATGTATATCTAAGTAATATTGAATGCCTAATGTAATGTATCTAAATATATGTATGTTTATTGATAGATAAGTTAGACATGTTTGAATGTATGCTAGTTATATAGTATATAGCTATGTTGTGATATTGTGATATAGTTGGGATAGGCTTGGTTCAGGCTTGCATAGCCTTGTAGTGGTGTGTACTAGCTAGTATAGGCTTGTGTGTCCTAGTATAGGCTAAGCTAGACTTGATTAGACTAATTTAGCCTTGTTAGAGCCTAGCATGGCTTATTAGACCTAGCTAGTTGAGTTTAGCCTAGTTAGACAAGGTTGACCTAGTTTGACTTCTAAGGTTGACCAAAGTTGACCAAGAGTTGACTTTGGCCTAGATTGACTTAGAATCATGTAGAATGCATAGTAGGACTCCATTTTGCTATTCTGGACTTGTTGTGATTTGTGCTGTTCTGTTTAGGAGCCAGACACCCCTCCTTGGACAGTACGATTCATATCAGACACTCAGTTACAGGCGAGTACATTCTCTGAACATTTTATATCTTGCTTAGAATTATTTCCTACAGTAGATTACTTTACTTGTACTGTCACGTTGGTCACAAGGATTGGTACTATATGGATCCTTTCTTGAGATGTTATCCTTAGGGAGCATCGGGTACTCTATGTTCTGTGCGTTTCACTTTCATAGCGTATCATATGCTTCTTGGTTCTTTGATCACTTACGACATGTACCCTCATAATCGTAGAGTCTTTCTGGAATCTTACACTGTTGGGTTATCCCCAGAATCCCCATTTTTATGGGACTTACACTGTTGGGTTATCCCCAGAATTCCCATTTTTATGGGACTTACACTGTTGGGTTATCCCCAGAATCCCCATTTTTATGGGACTTACACTGTTGGGTTACCCCCAGAATCCCCATTTTTATGGGACTACTATGTATCACCTTCGGGGTCTACCACCCTTCGGGGGCTTATCACCCTCGGAGTCTATCACCTTCGGGGTCTGCTACATAGCATCATATAACATAACCTGGCTGGATCCTTGTGTATTGATCGGGGGTACGGGGGAGTATTACATGTTCATATTGTACTATGACTCACTAGTCACTGCTAGTTCCCTATGTATAGTAGATATTTCTATTACAGTTCTCTCTCTATTTTTATACTGCACTTCTTTCAGTACTTGTATCTTACTTTACTGCATGTTCATATTTTCTAACCTGCTATGAATTGTTGAGATGTACTGTGCTCGCTCATGTCCTGACTGGACCTGTTGAAAATATTACAGAGGACGAGGAGGAGGCTTGCCTGGACACCTACTACGGGGCAGCCTTAGATGACACCTTTGAGCTGGACTCCCAGGAGGACCCAGCTGTAGCTGAGGATATTCTCCCGACTGCTTAGACTAGATTAGATGGTCTGTTATCATTTGTAGTCTGGAGACTTGTTCTAGTTAGACTCTTATTTGGAGATCAGTTGTATATATTCTTTTATCTGAGACCTTGTATTGCTGGGATTATCATAGACTACTGTATTATCTATTTCATTTCCTTGAGTTCTGTTCTTATCGTGCTATCTCTTCCATAGTTGTGATTGAGTTTATTATTGCTATGTCACCCCCATTCGGGGAGTATAAACTGCTTTGATATATACTGCTAGATGATGTGACTTAGGACAACGTTCTACCGCCGACACTGCGGCGTAGGCTGGACGTATTCACGTCTCGTGCCCTTACTCTATGGTGCGGGTCGTGACACATTTTTAGTGGTGGCCCATGCAGGTCTAGACTAGAAGTGTGGTGGTACTCGAACTAGAGTATTACCGCAGCCTGCGATAGGATATAGGACATTAATTCTAAGATACTCAATCACTTTAGGAAAATTTCTTTTATTGCCATCTAAATCCTTTTGTCAGCTGATCCTTTGAATTATAATTGTCCGCCTTTGTTATTTCGATTCTTTCTCAGAAATTGATACTCTTGTTTGTCTATCTTCAGGATGGTAGAGACTCGATCACAGCGTGCCGTCCATGAGGATGCTATAGAGGGGACTGCTACCTCTCAGCCAGCACGGCGAGGCCAGGGGACTGCAGCTCCTGCTACCACAGCTCGTGTTGAGACCTCGGCCGTCGCAGCAGGGGGTATGCTTCCACCGGCAGGGAGGCAGGACCCAGTTCTCCCAGAGGATCCTTACCAGCAGCCACCTCCAGGGACAGTAGACGCAGTGCAGCTACTAGCCTTCTTTCGGCAGTACATGGAGGGTCAACAGACCCAGCAGCAGAGGCAGACGGCAGAGCTCACTCGAGGCATTGAGTTGGCAGTGACAGCAGTGGAGAGAGTCATAGCTCAGCCAGCGGCAGCCCCGCAGCCGCACCAGCCACGGGAGAAAGGCATCCAGGACTTCCAGAAGATGCACCCGAGAGACTTCCGAGGGACAGAGGGGATCCTGTATGCCGATGAGTGGATCGAGCATATGGAGGAGATCTTCAGGCTGGCGAAGATTTCGACGAGGCTCCAGATTGAGGCAGCAGCCAGCATGATGCAGGATGTGGCCCGTACATGGTACCAGACCGACCCGAGGGTCGGCACAGCAGGACAGACTTGGGCAGCATTCAAGAAGCTGTTCAAGGAGAAGTTCTTTCCAGAGGCAGCTGTGGGAGCCCTCGAGACTCAGTTCGAGGCCTTAGTTCAGGGGAGTCAGTCTGCGGAGGAGTATGCAGAAGAGTTCTGCCGCCTGGGCAGATTTGTAGAGGACTTGTCTGAGACGACGAAGGCCCGAAGGTTCCGGAAGGGCTTGGTACAGGAGGTCAAGTCCTACACCAAGAACGCCCGCAGTACTACATTTGAGGAGATCCTGATGGACGCACTAGCTGCAGAGGATGATCTTGAGCTTAGGCTTAAGAGGGGGCGAGACTTCCAGGGAGGCAGCAGTAGCGGAGGACCGGCCAAGAGACCGCACTTTCAGCAGCAGCACCACCAGCAACAGAGGTTCCAGACGCAGCAGTTTCAGCAGCCGAGGCACCAGCCAGTACAGCATCAGCAGCAGCCGAGGCAGCACCAGCAGGGCCAGAGGCAGGTTACCGTTTGTACCTACTGTAGGAAGCCCGGGTATGTTGCCAATGAGTGCAGGAAGAGGCTGGGACAGTGCCTTGTGTGTGGTTCAGCAGACCACCAGATGAGGGAGTGCCGTGCGGGACGAGCAGCTCCAGAAGGAGGAGCAGGAGCCAGAGCGCCAGTGGGCCAGCAGCGGGGACCAGCCCTGCCGACTCAGCAGCAGAGGTTTGTCCAGCACCAGCAGCGGGCCAGGGGAGTCCAGCAGGGGCGAGCTTTCGCCATGGCAGCTGGAGATACGGAGGTGACTGGAGAGCTGATTGCAGGTTCGATTCTTCTTGACTCCAGTCCAGCATTCGCCTTATTCGATTCCGGTGCTTCGTATAGCTTCATTTCAGTATCTTTTGCGATTAGACATGGCATAGTAGCTGAATCGTTGCCTAGGACTTACAAGATGACGACCGGGGGTGGTATTATCCTCGTGAGTGATATTTGTAAGGGTCGGAGAGTAGTTTTGGGAGGCCGTGAGTTGGAGGTGAGCCTGCTCGTAATGCCATTGCCGAACTACGATATAGTACTAGGCATGGATTGGTTGAGCAGGTACCATGCCAGCATTGATTGCAGAGGGGGTAGAGTTCTGTTCAGGGTGCCGGGGGAGCCAGAGTTCGAGTACTCCAGACGTCAGGCAGAGCAGAGCAGCGGAGTCTTCTGTGGAGTCTCGGTCGAGGAGCAGACGATTCCACACCCCTTGATAGCAGAGTATATGGATGTTTTCTCGGAGGAGTTGCCGGGACTGCCACCAGACAGGGACATTAAGTTCTCGATAGACTTGGTTCCAGGAGCGGAGCCTATTTCTCAGCATGTCTATCGGGTGAACAACAGCGAGCTGGTGGAGCTGAAAAAGCAAGTGGATGAGCTACAGGACAAGGGCTTCATCCGCTCGAGTTCGTCGCCATGGGGTGCACCAGTGTTGTTTGTGCCGAAGAAGGATGGGTCAGTACGCATGTGTATTGACTATAGGGCACTCAATAACCTCACGATCAAGAACAGATACCCACTGTCACGGATCGACGATCTGTTTGACCAGTTGAGCGGAGCTCAGGTATTTTCCAAGATTGATTTGAGGTCGAGATATCACCAGGTAAAGGTGAAAGGGGAGGATATTCCCAAGACCGCTTTCAGGACGCGGTATAGACAGTTCGAGTTTTTGGTTATGCCGTTTGGGCTAACCAATGCACCCGCAGTGTTTATGAACCTTATGAACAAGGTGTTCCATCAGTATCTGGATCAGTTTATAGTAGTGTTTATTGATGATATCTTGATATATTCCAAGACTGAGGAGGAGCACGAGGAGCATCTGCGGATAGTGCTGGAGATTCTCAAGAAGGAGCAGCTTTATGGAAACTCTCCAAGTGTGAGTTCTTCTTGGACCGGGTGGACTTCTTGGGGCATGTGGTGACTGGAGATGGTATCTCAGTTGACCCCAAGAAGATTGTAGCAGTTGAGGCATGGACAGTGCCGACTTCAGTTCCAGAGATCAGGAGCTTCCTAGGGCTGGCAGGGTATTACCGGAGATTTGTGCAGGATTTCTTCCGGGTTGCAGAGCCGTTGACACGGTTGACCCGGAAGGATACCGAGTATGTTTGGTCAGAGGAGTGTCAGGCGGCTTTTGATGAGTTGAAGAAGCGGCTGACGACAGCTCCGATTCTGACGTTACCTTCAGGATCAGGTGGATTCACTATTTATATTGATGCTTCAGGGAAGGGGCTGGGTTGTGTGTTGCAGCAGCACGGGAAGGTGATTGCCTATGCTTCCAGGCAGTTACATCCCCATGAGAAGAACTATCCTACCCACGACCTGGAGCTGGCAGCAGTGATTTTTGCTTTGAAGCTGTGGAAGCATTATCTGTATGGTGAGCGGGTGGAGATCTTCACAGATCACAAGAGCCTTAAGTATGTGTTCACTCAGAAGGAGTTGAATATGAGACAGCGTAGATGGCTGGAGTTGATGAATGATTTTGACATCCTACTTCAGTACCACCCAGGAAAGGCCAACGTGGTTGCCGATGCCTTGAGTAGGTATCCGACAGCCATGTATTTGACCATGGATCAGTATTTGCATGCGGACTTGGAGAGCATTGGGATTGAGGTGATCGTGCCGGGAGTGCAGATGCAGCTATGGGGGATGCAGATTCAGTCAGACTTGGTGGACAGGATCAAGGCGGCCCAATTTCAGGATGTAGTTTTCCAGAGTATCAGAGAGCAGATCAGTATTGGAGTGGGGGATCCTGAGTTCTCACTTGCAGAGGATGGTGCCCTGAGGCACGGTGCCAGGTTATGTGTGCCTAACGGGGAGCTCAGAGAGCAGATTATGTAGGAGGCCCACAGATCACAGTACTCTATACACCCGGGTGCCAACAAGATGTACCGAGATCTGCGGAAGCATGTATGGTGGTCAAGAATGAAGCGGGAGGTGTCCCACTTCGTAGCTAGGTGCTTGGTCTGTCAGTAGGTCAAGGTAGAGAGACAGAGGCCCGGTGGATTATTGCAGCCGCTGCCCATTCCCGAGTAGAAATGGGAGCATATCACGATGGACTTCGTTTCAGGATTGCCGCGTACTCCAGGAGGGAAAGACGCGATTGGGTCATCGTGGACAGGTTGACCAAATCGGCCCACTTCTTGCCGTTCAAGGTGGGTACGTCTACAGAGAGGCTGGCGAAGATGTATATGCGGCAGATAGTCAGGATCCACGGAGTTCCGGTCAGCATCGTCTCAGATCGGGATAGCCATTTTACTTTCCATTTCTGGAGGAGTCTGCAGACCAGCTTGGGCACTCAGCTCAAGTTTAGTACTGCATACCACCCCCAGACGGACGGACAGTCAGAGCGGACTATTCAGACCCTTGAGGATATGTTGCGGACGTGCGTTCTGGACTTTGGAGGTTCCTGGGAGGATCATCTTCATTTGGTGGAGTTTGCCTACAATAATAGTTTCTAGGCCAGCATCAAGATGTCACCTTTCGAGGCTCTGTACGGGCGTAGGTGCCGTACACCCTTATCCTTGGATGATGTTGGTGAGAGAGCTTTGCTGGGGCCAGAGATGATTGTGGATGCGGTCGAGAAGGTGTAGCTCATCAGGGACAGACTTTGCGTGGCGCAGGACAGACATCGGCACTGGGCCGATAGCCACCGGAGGCCCTTGGAGTTTGAGGTACAGATTAGAGTAGGATTAGATTTAGGTTGTTTGTTTGTGATTTTGATCATGTTTGTTTATTATTATTTAATTGAGACCTTGCTTGTGATTAGGTCGGAGACCAAGTTTTTTTGAGGATATCTCCGACTCGTGGTACGATACGTTTTGGTGGAGGCAAAAATCTTAGCCCGCGCTTCATCGGCCCTTTCGTTATCAGCGGAAGAGTCGGTAACGTGGCTTACAGGCTGGACTTGCCGCCTGCACTTGTAGGGGTCCACAACGTATTCCATGTATCACAGTTGAGACGGTACGTGGCTGACCCTAGCCATGTGCTCGATCATTTGGAGATTGAGGTGGGCCCTTCTCTCAGCTATCCAGAGCAGCCAGTGGAGATTATGGATCGACGGGAGAAGGTTCTGAGGATCCAGGTGATACCCTTGGTACGCGTCGCATGGAGGCATTATTCTCCAGGAGAGTCTACCTGGGGGCGGGAGGATGAGATGCGCGAGCGGTACCCCTATCTTTTTGTACCATGAGGTATACTTTCTATCCTTCTCATCAGTTGCATTTCGCCTTTCAATTTCGAGGACGAAATTCTTTTAAGGAGAGTAGATTTGTCATTACCATATTTCTAGTTTGGGGGTAAATTTGTCATTTTTGGGGTAAATAAAATTTATTAGTATTAATTAGAATTTATGGGAATTTTTAGGATTTATTTTGGATTTATTTGGACTAGTTTGATTTTTGACTAGTTTTGACTCATGTAGACCAACCTAGGAACTAACCATAGTTAGTTGGGCTTGGTTAGGTCAAGTGGACCCTAGTCTAACCTAGTGCGACTCAAGTTAGTGGTTAGTGATTCATTAGAACTTGAATTAGGAATTTAGGAATCAAGTTATTTGATAAATGGCTTGTGATTACATAAGTCATTTTGTGACTAAACTGGTTAGGACTAGCTAAACCTAGCTCAACCCCCACCCTAACCTAGCATGGCCGGCCACCCTAGCTGAACCTAGGGATTCCTCCATTATAAATACTCTCCTAGTTTTTAGGGCTAGCCTCTTTTAAGGTTCTTCAAAAGTTCTAAGGAAAGAGGTAAGTCCCATCTTCCTAAAATCATTAAAAATCCATTTTGAATCCTTTCTTCCCCAAACCAATTCTATTAGGACCTAAAATCAACCCTCTTGCTGCTGGTATATTTTATTTACAGGGAGATAACAATTTGTGGGACTTGGAGGCTTGAGGAGTTTCTTCCATTTGAAAGCTTTTCCATTCATTGTGCATCAATAGGTATAACTCTCAATACCCCATTTAATTCTTGTTTAAATCCATTTTAGGAAGGCCCTAGCCCTACCCCATCTGTAGGATAGGCTAAACCTAGGGTTCGAGTTCGTTTCGTGTCCGTATCGGACACGTATCAGTCTTGTATGTAGGGTGTTCGATAGAATGCCTCTGAGAGTTCAACTTTGATGTTTTTAAATTCTGTTTGAATAGGAATGTAGGTCTATGTGTGCTTGTTGATTTTTGTGAAGGAGCCATGGTCGTTTCGTGTCTGTGTCGGGTGCAAATCAGCCTGGACACGAGTGCGTGCACTGGCTCGGGACTGGGTTGCTTCCCCTGCTACTCGGGGCCAACAACTCACTGGACACGGCGACTCAGGCCATGCCACTTGGCATGGGCCATGGGGCCATGACTGACACGAGGCCCTCCAAGTTGGAGATGCTCTCGTGTCGTGTCGGATGTGTTCTCCAGCCCGCATTGGGTTTGCACTGTCAGATTCAGCCGAGTTTTGTGCACTGATACGGTTTGTTTGACACGACACAGGGACACGTCGACCCAAAATAGGGTGACATGTGGGTAGCCCTATGAGTGGCGAACCTAGGTTTGTGGACACGTGTCTTGGGTTGATCTGTGTTGTGTACAAGAGACTCGTGCACACGTGCACGAGGACACAGCACATTAGGCACTGTCTTGTGCACTATTTGTGTGGACACGTTTGTGTCCAATTTCAGGGACACAAACAACTTGTGTAGCATGCAATAAATGTATATTTATATTACCAACCATTAATAGTTCATTTTGATTAATTTTGTACATGTTTCCTTCAAATACCAAGTTAGGACTGTTATGTACATATCAGATTTTCCAGTTTTCATTAGCTAACTATGTCAATGATTTTAACCTATCTAAATGCTGTTAAATATTGGTTTCATACTCTAATATAGTTCTCCTACTTATTATCTAGCTATGGTTTAACTTTGGGTTGAATTGGTTGTGTTTTGAAATAGAAATGGGGTTTGGTTGTGAATAAAATGTTGACAGTTCATTTAATAAAACCTGAGAACTATATCCTACATGACCTTTCCTATGTTGTACTATTTTATTTGTCCACACACTCAAAATCTGAGATACACAGTTGAGAAGTAGTTCATTGAATAAAACCTGAGAATTGCATTACCTGTCAACTGTTGTTCAAACTTTTAAATGTCAAATTGTTCAATTGGAGACTGAAATTGATTTTGCCTAATACTGAGCTTGTTCCATGAGAAATCTTAGTTCACAAAACCTGAGAACATGTCATGTGGTTGAGTGGTGACTGAAATCAGATTTTTGCAATGAATTGGTTCCCTTTCCTTTTTAAAGTCTATAACTGACAGTGCACTCTCACACTATACACTGTATTTCCTGCATATTATAATTCCTGTACACCACCTTTCCACACATTGTTATTTCCTGCAAACATTGACACACACACACACTCTTCACTGGCACATATAACCTCCTTAACACTTTGACACAGTCCTACTCACTGTCACTGGTTCACACACAATTTCCTGCACTTCTTTACTGACTTTTGCATTTCCTGCACTTTAGTTTCATACACACACATGATATTTTTACTTTCCTGTCACAGCCACAAGCACACAGTCCTCTCCTCTCTCACAGTATCATACACACACACACATGCCTCCCCTCTCTCTTATTACACAAGTATGTATATACTATATGTGGATATCTATATATGTATGTAATGTATGTAAAATAGGCATATGTATATCTAAGTAATATTGAATGCCTAATGTAATGTATCTAAATATATGTATGTTTATTGATAGATAAGTTAGACATGTTTGAATGTATGCTAGTTATATAGTATATAGCTATGTTGTGATATTGTGATATAGTTGGGATAGGCTTGGTTCAGGCTTGCATAGCCTTGTAGTGGTGTGTACTAGCTAGTATAGGCTTGTGTGTCCTAGTATAGGCTAAGCTAGACTTGATTAGACTAATTTAGCCTTGTTAGAGCCTAGCATGGCTTATTAGACCTAGCTAGTTGAGTTTAGCCTAGTTAGACAAGGTTGACCTAGTTTGACTTCTAAGGTTGACCAAAGTTGACCAAGAGTTGACTTTGGCCTAGATTGACTTAGAATCATGTAGAATGCATAGTAGGACTCCGTTTTGCTATTCTGGACTTGTTGTGATTTGTGCTGTTCTATTTAGGAGCCAGATACCCCTCCTTGGACAGTACGATTCATATCAGACACTCAGTTACAGGCGAGTACATTCTCTGATCATTTCATATCTTGCTTAGAATTATTTCCTGCAGTAGATTACTTTACTTGTACTGTCACGTTGGTCACACGGATTGGTACTATATGGATCCTTTCTTGAGATGTTATCCTTAGGGAGCATCGGGTACTCTATGTTCTGTGCGTTTCACTTTCATAGCGTATCATATGCTTCTTGGTTCTTTGATCACTTACGACATGTACCCTCATGATCGTAGAGTCTTCCTGGAATCTTACACTGTTGGGTTATCCCCAGAATCCCTATTTTTATGGGACTTATACTGTTGGGTTATCCCCAGAATCTCCATTTTTATAGGACTTATACTGTTGGGTTATCCCCAGAATCCCCATTTTTATGGGACTTACACTGTTGGGTTACCCCCAGAATCCCCATTTTTATGGGACTACTATGTATCACCTTCGGGGTCTACCCCCCTTCGGGGGCTTATCACCCTCGGGGTCTATCACCTTCGGGGTCTGCTACATGGCATCATATAACATAACCTGGCTGGATCCTTGTGTATTGATCGGGGGTACGGGGGAGTATTACATGTTCATATTGTACTCTGACTCACTAGTCACTGCTAGTTCCCTATGTATAGTAGATATTTCTATTACAGTTCTCTCTCTGTTTTTATACTGCACTTCTTTCAGTACTTGTATCTTACTTTACTGCATGTTTATATTTTCTAACCTGCTATGAATTGTTGAGATGTACTGTGCTCGCTCCTGTCCTGACTGGACCTGTTGAAAATATTACAGAGGACGAGGAGGAGGCTTGCCTAGACACCTACTACGGGGCAGCCTTAGATGACACCTTTGAGCTGGACTCCCAGGAGGACCCAGCTGTAGCTGAGGATATTCCCCCGACTGCTTAGACTAGATTAGATAGTCTGTTATCATTTGTAGTCTGGAGACTTGGAATATTCTCTGTTTGATTTTCTTGTTGAAAGTCCGAGAGATGTGCGCTTGGTAGAGCTCTATGCTTTGTTGAGCTTGTAAACGCTTCTCATCTAGTGCTTCCAACTCTCGTAGCCGTCGGTGGTAGTTATCGTTCGATGTTAACCGGTAAGTAAGGGCCACTCGAAGTGAGGGAATCTGAGTCTCCAATGGGAGGACTGCCTCGCTTTCGTAAACCAAAGAGAATGGTGTATTTCCTGTAGCCGTTCGAATTGTCGTATGATATGCCCATAAGCATGTTGACACAGAGTCACAGTCAACCAGATATTGATAACATTGACTAAATAATATTTGTAATAATTCAATACGACACACGACGTCTATATAAAGCTCAAGTCAGACGACAGCTCAGTCTCAGCTTCTAAGTTATTTGAGTCTGTATTTTACACTTTTGTTGAGTCTAGACTGATATAAACTGTGTCATGCTGAGCTCTTAAGACTTGACCTATAGCCTACCCAATAAACCTCAAACTCTACCATCCAAAAAAATACCCACTGGCCACTTAGACCAGCTCTGTGCTCTGGAGACAGAGTTCGGGCCGAACTCTGCCTCCACACAGAGTTCGGGCCGAACTCTGTCCCCTAGAAATCAGCATCCCTAATTTTAGGGTTAGCTGGTTGCTAGTTGTCCAACGGCCAAATATTTGAAATTTCCAACCCGAATTCTGGCCGAATTCTGCCTACAAAAACACTATAAATAGGCCATGAATTCTCTCATTTCAAATCATCCAATCTTCTCTTCTCTTCTCTCTTATAGCTCAAATAAGCCATACCCTTCCCATCTACTAGCCACAAGCCTCCTAAGTCTCGAGTGCTCAGCATCTCTCAGTTAGGATTCTTGTGCAAGAGTTGAAGAAGTCGCTTGGACAATTCCAAGCAAATCGCCACTGCGATCCTCTGTAAGAAGTTGACGTGCTCTTCTGAAGTAAAGGCACGGGTTATAAACTACTATTTCACAAATAGTGGATTTAATCCTGAGCTAGAGTTCTCAGGCCTGGACTAGTCCTCCACGAGGAAAACCAGGTTAAAATCGCTGTGTTTGCGTATGCTTTCTTGCTCTTCATTTACTTTCCGCATTTTACTCTGATTATTTATTATTCGTGAAAGAGTTAATTTTTAATTGGTTATTTTCTATATAAACTCTATTCACCCCCCTCTAGAGTTGCCATCTGTTCTTCAATTGATATCAGAGCTCTGTTCTCTTTTCAAAGGATTTACATCCTAGAGCTGATCAATGGCAACCACACAATCCTTGATTTTCAATCACGGTGAAGGACAGTCCACTCATAGGCCTCCCCTATTTGATGGAACTAACTACACGTATTGGAAAACAAGGATGAGTTTTTATCTCAAGTCTCTAGACTTTGACCTGTGGACAGTCGTCACTGACGGTTACAAAAAGCCCGCTAGGATAGTTGTCAACGGTGATCTTATTGAGAAATCCTATGACAAATATTCTGACGAAGAGAAGAACCAGACAAGTCTAGACGCGAGAGCTATTAATGCTTTATTCTGTGCTATAGACAGGAATGAGTTTAACAGGGTATCCACATGCACCACATCTCACAAAGTATGGAAGCTTCTAGAAGTAACGCATGAAGGAACCACCCAAGTCAAGGAATCAAAAATCAGTCGTCTTACGCAAGAATACGAGGCATTCAAGATGAAGCCAAACGAGATGATCACACAGATGTTCACAAATTCCTCGACATCATCAACCCCCTGTCTTCACTTGGAAAGCAATATTCAAATCATGAGAAGATTCGCAAGTTGCTTAGGGGGCTACCAAAAATTTGGAACCCTAAGGTGACAGCCATCATAGAAGGGAACGATCTCACAACCATGTCAATGGAGACCTTGATGGGTAAGCTCATGACTCACGAGCTTGACCTCAAGGACTTCGAAGAGCCTGCTCCGAAGACTAAGGAGATCGCTCTCAAAGCTCATCGATGAAGGGCTGAGCACGATGAGACCGAAGACGACAACTCGGATGACGAAGACCAAGCTCTCATGGTTCGCAACTTCAAGAAATTCCTTCGCTTCAATAGAAGAAAGAAGGAACCACAAGAAGACGATGAAGAAGAGCCAACCTGCTATGGTTGCAAGAAGACTGGACACGTCCGAAAAGACTATCCATTCTTGAAGAAAAGCAACCGCTATGAGAAGCCATACAAGAAGACCTCATCAAAGAAATATGCCAACACAAGCATTTGGCATGAAAGTGAAGCAAGTGACTCCGAGGAAGAAAAGGACTCTCCTCAAGATAAAGCTAATGTGTGCCTAATGGCAACTTCCAACAAGGTATCTAACGAAACTTTAGATGACTTCTCTTTTGATGAACTTGGCGATGCCTTCACTGATTTACTCGATGATCACAAAAAGGTCATCGGTAAATACAAACATGCCAAAGATAAAATCAAAAGTCTTGAAGTCGAAATACAAAGAATTTCTCTATTACTTGATAACATTAGAGACACGACACCCACTGATGACACTAATGAAGTATCCAAGCTTAAATTAAGCTTACATGATGCTGAAACACGTATTGAGCAACAGACACAAGAAATCACAACACTCAACACGTTGCTTGCTGAAGAAAAGAGTAGACATAAGGTTTCAATGACTAAGATATATGGCTTAAATATTTAGGTTGATGAACTGCAAGCTGTTTCTAAGAGATTAGAAACCAAATTGGGAAAACAGGTTGCTCAACCTCAAACCCAATCACATGGGCACAACACCACTCAAGCTAGTCAACCACGTCATCCTCATGCAGCACGTAACCATGCTTTTATATACACTAACTTTCATAAAACACAAAAACTACGTGCACGTAAGAATACTTCTCATACTCATTATGCTGCACAAAGACACAACCAACATCACTCTATATATAGAAATCATCACCATGCCATGCCATATAGACAAGATCATCATACCATGCCATATAGACAATATCAGCATACTATGCCACATAGACAATATCAGCATACTATGCCACATAGACAATATCAGCATGCCATGCCACATAGACAATATCACCATGCTATGCCACATAGACAACATCACCATGATCGCCATGCAAACTCTATACATCATGTCCATCCACATCATGCTGCCTATAGATATTATTCTCTTATTCCTAGTGTAAATAAAAATGCTATCTGTACTTACTGTGGATCACATGGACACATTTCACCACAATGTAGAGTTAGAAGACTGGTAGACAAAAAGATATATGTATGGTTTTCGAAAACTAACTTTTCAGGACCCTCAAGAACTTGGGTACCAAAGGTCACATCTACTCTTGATGTAGGTGGACCTTCCCTCCTCAACTGAAAGTAAGTGGATTCTCGATAGTGGATGCTCGCGACATATGACAGGAGACGCAAATCTTTTCGCATCACTATCGAAGAAGAGAGAAGGATACGTATCCTTCGGTAACAATTTAAAAGGGCACATAATAGGTAATGGTATTATTGGTCATCCTTCCTCTCCTGTAATAAAGGATGTCTGCCTAGTGACCGAGTTAAAACATAACTTGCTCAGCATTAGTCATCTTGCTGATCATGGATATGATATTAAATTTGGACAAAATAATTGCCTCATTTATGATAGGTCAACGAGAGACATTGTTTTTGAAGGAAAAAGAGAGGATAACATTTATATTTTCTATCTTTCCATAGATACTAACAATGCAGGTAGATGTTTATATGCCCACAAAGATGAACGATTACTTTGGCATCAGCGTCTTGGTCATGCCAATATGGATACTATATCCAGATTATCAACCAAGAAGCTAGTGAGAGGATTGCCCGACATCACATTCAAAAAGGACACGGTATGTGCCGAATGTGAATTGAACAAAGCAACCAAATCCTCATTTCATTCCATCAACTCTGTAAGTACTTCTAGACCCCTGCAACTACTCCATATGGATTTATTTGGTCATAGTATAGTAGCTAGTCTTGGTGGTAAACTTTATGCATTTGTTATTGTTGATGATTTTTCGAGATTTACTTGCGTTTTCTTTCTCACAAACAAAAGTGATGCTATTTCAGTTTTTAAGATTTTTGTCAAGAAAGTTCAAAACGAAAAAGGCTACATGATCACTCGAATCCGAAGTGACCATGGAGACGAATTCGAAAATTCTGATTTGAAAATTTTTGTGATTCTAATGGTTTTGATCATGAATTTTCTTGTCCAAGAACTCCTCAACAAAATGGTGTTGTGGAGCGGAAGAATAGGACTCTCGGCGATATGGCTAGAGTCATGTTGAATAAATTTTCACTTTCGAAATATTTCTGGGCAGAAGCTATCAGTACAGCATGCCACATTTTGAATAGGGTGTTTATTCGTCCCATTACGAAGAAAACACCTTATGAGCTTTGGTTTGGGAGAACCCCCAATGTTTCTTATTTTAAAGTTTTTGGATGTAGATGTTTTATCCTTAACACCAAAGACAACTTAGGCAAATTTGATGCCAAAGCTGACGATGGTATTTTTCTTGGTTATGCCGCCAAGAGTAAGGGATATAGAGTCTTTAATAAACGCTCACTAATTGTGGAAGAGTCAACAAATGTGACTTTTGATGAAGATAACAGTACAGCAAGTACTCTTGATGATGACGTTGAACCATCAACTTCTACTCCAATGAATACTTCTACCGAAACAAATTCTCTGGAGGGCTTGCCAAAGAAATTCTCTTTCAAGCCTTCTCATCCAGAAAATTTAGTGATAGGTGAAGTTTCACGTGGAGTAACTACCAGATCATCACTAAGAGACTATATTGCTAGCACTGCCTTTATTTCACAATTTGAGCCGAAAAACATTTCTGAAGCTTTTAATGATGAATTTTGGATTTCTGCTATGCAAGAAGAACTCAACCAATTCGAGAGGAGCCAAGTGTGGGAACTAGTTCCTAGACCGGCTAATCACTCGATAATTGGTACAAAATGGGTGTTTAGAAACAAAGTTAATGAAGATGGTTCAGTCACACGCAACAAAGCTCGTCTAGTAGCTCAAGGATACAACCAAGAGGAAGGTATCGACTACGATGAGACGTATGCTCCGGTTGCTAGATAGAATCCATTCGGATGCTTTGTGCATTTGCAAATTATCAAAATTTCAAATTATTTCAAATGGATATAAAAAGTGCTTTCTTGAATGGTTTTATTAAGGAGGAAGTTTATGTAAAACAACCCCCTGGCTTTGAAAATTACAAATTTCCCGACCACGTGTTCAAGCTAAAGAAAGCGCTATATGGCCTTAAACAAGCCCCCAGAGCTTGGTATGAAAGGCTAAGCAGCTTCTTGCTTGAGAAAGGTTTTTCAAAAGGGAAAATTGATACTACACTTTTTATAAAATCTTTTAAAGACACTATTCTATTAATTCAAATTTATGTTGATGATATCATTTTTGGGTCTACTGATGAAACCCTCTGTTAAGAATTTGCCAAGTGTATTCAGACAGAATTTGAGATGAGCATGATGGGAGAACTCAACTACTTTCTTGGTCTGCAAGTGAAACAAATGGCAAATGGAACTTTCATCTGTTAGTCGAAGTATACAAAGGACATGCTGAAAAAGTTCGATCTTAACAACGTCAAACCAATCAGCACTCCAATGGCTACTTCAACCAAACTCGAACCAGATGAGAGCGGCAAACCTGTTGATCAACGTAAGTATCGAGGTATGATAGGCAGCTTACTTTATTTAACTGCTAGTCGCCCCGATATCATGTTTAGTGTTTGCTTATGTGCTAGATATCAAGCAAATCCTAAGGAATCACATTTGACCGCGGTTAAGCGTATCTTTCGATACCTTAAGGGTACGGTTACAGTGGGCCTATGGTATCCCAAGTCAACATCATTTGATCTCATTGGTTACTCTGATGCTGACTTTGCTGGATGCAAGGTCGACCGTAAAAGTACAAGACGCACGTGTCATTTATTAGGAAAGGCTTTAGTCTCTTAGTTTAGCAAGAAACAGAATTCTGTCGCACTATCCACAACAGAAGCTGAATACATCACAACCGGGCGTTGTTGTGCACAAATTCTGTAGATGAAGCAAACCCTTGAAGACTACAATTTATCTTTCATGCACATTCCTATATTCTGTGACAATACTAGTGCTATTAACTTGACTAAGAACCCTATCTGTCACTCACGCACAAAACACATTGAAATTAGACACCACTTTTTGCGTGATCATCAGCAAAATGGTATGATTAACTTAGAGTTTATTGACACTGATCATCAGCTAGCAGACTTCTTTACTAAGCCATTATCCGAAGAGCGCTTCAATTTCCTTTGTCGTGAACTTGGAATTTTAGATGAAGCTGTCATAAATTAAAACTCACCTGCGTAAATATCGATTATATTATGATTCTCTTACGATGAACTTGCTATGGGTACAAGCCGAAAGGGCCCTTCTGACAACAAGGCGTAAAAGCCTAAGCGACACGGTGCACTAGTCCACAGGACTACCGCTAGCTGGGATCCGGCCCCTGCAGCTAACCCATAGCAACTTCAAACTATTGAATTATGATATATTTCTTTATTTATTATATGGTTCGTTTTGATTTCTCACTGCTGATTCACTATTTTTTAATTTTATCCTGCTATTTTTCATATTGATTACATCTTTCAAGCTCTTTCTTTCTTATCTTACTTAATTTCCCATACTTAGCCATTTTTCCATCTTCTGGCCTGTTTTTCAGTTCTGGAACAAGGATCCAGAACTCGGGCCAAACTCTGTCCCCAACAGAGTTCGGGCCGAATTCGGTTCCCATCTTCCAGAATTGGGGACAGCCACAACCGTTTGATCAATTGTCATCCTACGGTCCAGATTTACTCCGACCAAAGAAAACCCTCCTCTTCTATTCGGGTTTTCATCTCTCTCCTTCATTCTTACCACCACCTTCACCTCTCCAAACTTATTTTCACAAATCCTAACCCTAGTTTTCTCTCCAAAGTGCTCCATTGCTCATCAAAATCAAGGAGAAGAGCTATTTCCTCATTCTCTTTCACTGTTTATTGTTGATTTGAGGTATAACTCCTTCTCCCTCTCTATCTCAAGTTTTTTATTTGTTTGCAAATGGCTCCTCGCTTGTTTAACCGTGGGAAGAGAATTCGGCTCGAGGGTGCGTCCTCATCGAATGCTCCTCCTCCCGTTAAGCAACCCTTTGAACAAAATCAACCACCTCATCCTTTGTTCAACCCTTCTCGTCTACGTGATCCAAACACCTATGATGACCGACTTTTTATATCACTAGACGCGTCCAATGCATGGTTTAGTGATTTTTGGACACGTCCGGTGTTTGCGGGACATCCTATTGACTTCTCAATTTTCTCTCATTATGATACACTCTTTCATGACCTATATCTTGACGAACTTGTTACTTCTACTTCGGTCATATATCGTAGTGCCATACAGATGTTTTACTGCAACTTGACTTTTGATGATACTCACATCTATTCACGTGTTGCGGGTATCGATATCTCCCTTGATTATTTTGACTTAGCCGAATATCTTGATCTTCAAGAGCCCAATTCTTGGGAAAAGCTTGTTGATGCTTGGTCGTTTCGTTTTCCCGACGGGATTTCCCTTGAAAGCTTCAAGGACGATTTATGTACTCCGTACACTCGTCCTCGCAAGCTTATGGCTAAATATCTAAATCCTTACTTCTATGACCTTCATCGGATTGTTTTCAATACCATTATACCCAAGGCGGGTTCTACCGATGAAGTTACATATCTTGAGATCTCCACTTTATATCATCTCCACTTTGGTGTTTCTTTCAATCTTCCACGAACCATGATGGACTGGATGATTAACTGTAGGAAGAAACCACGAGCCTTGGTTTACGCCTTATATCTTCCTATGGTCTTTCGTACATTCCATATACCTCTTCTTGCTTGTCCTTTCTTGCCTGCTCCTGCATTCCTTTCCAAGGCACGACGCCTTCAGGCAGTTGTTGCTTCTCCTGACACTTCTGAGCATTTTGATGAGGAGCCCGACGCCCCTCCACTTGGACAGGATGCGCCTCCTCCTCCTGCTACTCTTGACTCCATTCAGACCAAGCTCAGAGATCGTTTCGCATTGGAGGACGATCGCTGGACTCAGATGGACTATCGGACTACCCTGCAGATGAGTGCCCTCAGCAACTCGCTGTACGATATCCGGTATTCCATGTCTCGTCACCCATCTATGCCCATTTCCATGGAGCGGGATCCTGGTCGTGCTGGTTATCGTATTGACGACCCCTGGGTCGTGCGCTATCTGGATCCGGATGCTGCTATTGTGGACCCCAGCTGTTCATTCACTGATCATTCAGACTCTGCTGGGCCTTCTCGTGCTCCATGATGGAGATGGCGTTTACTATCTACTGCTGCTGCTGATGCTTCTAGTTTCTGTTTTCTGATTTCCAGTCATTTAGTTTTTTTTTATGTACTTGGGTTGTACTAAAACTCTGATAGTTTGATGACTCTGGTGATGTGTGATGACATTTTATGCTTATCATAGTTTATTATTCTATGCTAGTTGCTCGTTTTGATCATTCATATATAGTTTCTTTTCTATTTGGTGTGGTTGCATCATTATTATTCATATGCAGTTCATATTGTTAATGCCAAAAGGGGAAGAAATATGTATATTCTTGTGCTTTTGGGAGATATTGTTTATCAGGCCAACAGGTTCAATGCATTCTTTATGGGGGAGCTATTGATTCTAGCTCGGCACCGTTCACCGGTTACGGGGGAACTATTATTTCTGTTTGGCATTGATTATGGGGAAGCTATATTTTTTATGATCAACTGTGTCCAGGTATGAATATTGAATATACATATATTATTTTGTCAGTTATCAATATGGGGGAGATTGTTGACACAGAGTCACAGTCAACCAGATATTGATAACATTGACTAAATAATATTTGTAATAATTTAATACGACACACGACGTCTACATAAAGCTCAAGTCAGACGACAGCTCAGTCTCAGCTTCTAAGTTATTTGAGTCTGTATTTTACACTTTTGTTGAGTCTAGACTGATGTAAACTGTGTCATGCTGAGCTCTTAAGACTTGACCTATAGCCTACCCAATAAACCTCAAACTCCACCATCCAGAAAAATACCCACTGGCCACTTAGACCAGCTCTGTGCTCTGGAGACAGGGTTCGGGCCGAACTCTGCCTCCACACAGAGTTTGGGCCGAACTCTGTCCCCTAGAAATCAGCATCCCTAATTTTATGGTTAGCTGGTTGCTAGTTGTCCAACGGCCAAATATTTGAAATTTCCTACCCGAATTCTGGCCGAATTCTGCCTACAAAAACACTATAAATAGGCCATGAATTCTCTCATTTCAAATCATCCAATCTTCTCTTCTCTTCTCTCTTATAGCTCAAATAAGCCATACCCTTCCCATCTACTAGCCACAAGCCTCCTAAGTCTCGAGTGCTCAGCATCTCTCAGTTAGGATTCTTGTGCAAGAGTTGAAGAAGTCGCTTGGACAATTCCAAGCAAATCGCTACTGCGATCCTCTGTAAAAAGTTGACGTGCTCTTCTGAAGTAAAGGCACGGGTTGTAAACTACTATTTCACAAATAGTGGATTTAATCCTGAGCTAGAGTTCTCAGGCCTGGACTAGTCCTCCACGAGGGAAACCTGGTTAAAATTGCTGTGTTTGCGTATGCTTTCTTGCTCTTCTTTACTTTCCGTATTTTACTCTGATTATTTATTATTCGTGAAAGAGTTAATTTTTAATTGGTTATTTTCTATATAAACTCTATTCACCCCCCTCTAGAGTTGCCATCTGTTCTTCAAAGCACTCGCGAAGCTTTTTGTTCTAGTCGTGTTTGTTTGTAGACACGAACTTTTTAAGGTGCTTTATTATGGTTTTCTTGAAAGCTTCATCCAGACCGTTAGCCAATGGTTTATATGCTATCGAGGCCATGTTCTGAATCCGATTCTTGTCACAAAATCGATAGAAAGTGTGGCTTGCGAACTGTGGACCATTATCGTGAATAATCATCCGGGGCAGTCCAAAACGGTAGATGACGTGATGTTTTATGAAGCTAATCACGTTCGATGTCTTAACCTCTGCTAGTGGAACAGCTTTCGCCCATTTGGAAAAGTAATCGGTGATTGCAAGTATGAATAGATTCCCTCGAGACGACGGCGGAGTGATTGGCCCAATGATATCCATTCTCTATGCTTCAAATGGCCAAGAGGCCGGTGTCGGATACAAGAATTCAGATGGCAGATGTATGAAATCTGCGTGGATCTGGTAAGCCTTGCACTTCTTTGCATAATCAACTGCATGTGCTACCATTGTGGGCCAGTAATAACCTATTTGGCGGAGACGATCTTGCAATTTTTGGCCAGGATGGTGAGCCCCACAAGTGCCATCATGAGCTTCACGTAAGGCTGCTTTAGCTTCTGCATTTGACAGGCATCTTAATAGTATCCCATCGTAAGATTGTCGATATAACATTTTTGTCTCCGTATCATAGAAGAATCTGCGTCTTCTGATTGAAGTTGCTTCCTTCACGTTCTCTGGCAGAATTCCATAGACTGCAAAGTCGATGAGCGGTCGTCTCCAATCTTGTATATCATTAGTTATCTGGACAGAGTAACTCGTACCCAGTTGAAGATTGTTCCTGGGACAGACCAGTTCATGGCCTATTACGTCGACTAGATGGTGAGATTATTTGGAAGTGCCAAGGAAGCGGTGGGGCCTGCTAAGGCATCGGCTTCGATATTTTGCAGCCTAGGAACGTGCTCTATAAAGAACCCTTCCAAGGTTGTAATGATGGCAATTTATGTCTGATGATAGGGAATCAGGTCCTCGTTGCGAACCTCGTATGAACCTCGGATCTGGTTAACAACCAACTGCGAGTCATCGTATGCTTCCAGGTACCTGATCCCCACTTCTTTTATGAGTTGGAGTTTGATGACTAGAGCGTTATATTCGGCTACATTGTTTGAACAGGGTTCTGTAAGAGAATACGCCCGAATGACTACTATTCCAGAGGGAGAAATTAATACCACCTCGACTCCAGCGATGATATCACCTTGTGGCCCCGTTCTTGAAGCACCTTCGAAGAATATTCACCAAATAGCATCGTGTGAAGTCATGTTCGAGGCGACGACTTCATCGAGAATTTCTTCATAAATTTTGGCTATTTTCTGAGCCTGGATGGGCTGCTAAGAAGTCAGCCAGGGCTTGACCTTTGATAGCCTTCTACAGAACAAAAATCATGTTGTATGGGGATAATAGTATCGCCCAGGTGGCTAGACGAGAACTGAGTGCTCACGGCTTGGTCATGAGAACCCTGAGAGGATTAACTCGTAAAATAACATGGATGGTCTACCCTGTCACATAGTATCGTATTTTCTGAGTGGCGAACACTAGGACAAGACACCCCTTCTCTATGGCGGTGTACCTATGTTCCGGTCCTACCATCATCCAGCTGAGATAGTAAATGGCTTGTTCATGTCCCACGTCACTAATCTGTGCTAGCAGAGCACCGAGGGAGTGTTCTATCGCCCGTACATAGAGCATGAAGGGCTTTCCGGTGACCGGGTCTACCAGAACTGGCGGATTCATCAGGTATTCCTTAATATCACCAAAGGCACACTGACATTCCTTGTTCCATACGAAAGAGACACCTTTCCTCATGAGTTAAGTGAAGGGTTGACATCGCCCTGAGATGTTAGATATAAACTTCTTGACATAGGCTAGTCTTCCCTGAAGGCCGCAGAGTTTGCAGAGGTTCTTTGGTAGATTCATTTCCAGGATTGCTTTTGCTTTGTTGGGATCTATGTGAATGCCCTAGGAAGTAATGACAAAGCCCAAGAACTTTCTGCTGGACACCCCCAGAAAAGATTTGGTGGGATTTATCTTCAGGTTGTGTGCTCGCATAAGGTCGAACACTGTTCTCAAATCATGTAAATGATCATTTTTGGAGCAACTCTTGACGGCGATGTCGTCAACGTAACACTCCACCGTCTTGCGCAAATGATCTCTGAAGATGACACTCATAGCCCGTTGATATGTAGCATCGGCGTTCTTCAGGCCAAAGGGCATGACCGCATAACAATATACGTCGATCGGTGTTTGGAATGATGTATGCATCTCATCATCAGGAGACATTTTGATTTAATTGTATCCTGAAAAGCCATCCATAAAGGACATGCGTTCGAAACCACACGTATTATATATCATTATGTCGGTGATCGGAAGAGCGAATTCATCCTTAAGGCATGCCGTATTCAGATTGCAGAAATCGATACAAATTTAGATCTTTCTGTTCTTCTTGATGACCGGTACTACGTTGGCTACCCAGTCTGGGTGCTGCTCTTCACGGATGAAACCGCTAGCTATAAGCTTGTTTACTTCTGCTTCAATAGAATTCATGATGTATGGACGAAACTGCCGCCGCTGCTGTTTGACCGGTTTTGCGTCTCGATAAATATTGAGCTTATGAAGTGCAATTTTGGAGTTTAGCCCTGGCATGTCTTCATAGCTCCAGGCAAAGACGTCGATGTATTCTCTGACGAGTTGTAACAATAACTCCTGCTTGCCGTCTGTCAGGCTTTTACTGACGAAGATTGGCTTTGGAGAGGGTTCATCACCGAGGTTGACTTGCATAACCTCGTCCTCAGTGGAAGGATCATGAAGTACAAAGCATTTCTTCCATTGTGCATCTAGTTGCTGGACCCATGGCTCCAACTCAAGTGGTTCAACTAGGTCTTCATCTTCCTTTTCGATATCAGCAGATGTCATGTTGACAGATAATGTCTGTCTGAATATATCACCAATACTGCCATCTGAGTCATAAATGGGTGACTCGGACAAATGAGAGTGCCACTCGCATTCTTCATCAAAACTTTTTGGCGTTGATGGTGGAGTAACATACCCGAGTTCGCGCCTGGATTTACGATAATGAGCTTGAGGCTTCCCTGTCGGTGCCGATGGCTGCAGAGGCAATGGCCGACCACTGCTGTGATTTAGACCCGGGGTAGCCTCCATGTCGTACCCTTGCTTTTGTATGAAGTACTTGGCTTGAGGACTATATAAGTAGAGCAGTAGTCTTCCAGCGCCGGGTCCGAGATTGGCGTGAAAGATTGAGGACCTTCTTTTTAGCTAAAGATGATTGTGTGATCCCATCATCTACTATCTGGGACCAGGAAGTAAGCGCCTTTAATGGGAGCAACTTGATTTTGGGTATGAAAGGTTGTCACCCGTGTGTACAGGCAAACGTCTATACAGTCCCGTGCAACATACGTTAGATTAGGCTTATCATACTCAGAATAGTCTAATGGCAGCCGCTTATTGATGAAATAAGAAATTTTGTCCACAGGGATTACATCATCAGGAGAGGGGCTATCCACCTGTGTAACCAAGTATTTGGCGAGTTCTTCATCCTCCTTGGCTACCCCCTTGAGCTCAGAGGTCAGGATGTTGTCTTCGGCAACTTGACCACCAAGGGTTCAGCTTGAGGTACTAAGTTGCCTGAAAGTGTTGGATTGACACTTGGCAGCTGGCTCATCTTGGGAAGATGGATGACAATTAGCTCAGCAAGGGACTTTGTGTCTTCCGGCCATCTACTATCTTGGGAGATGGATGACCATTGGTTCCAACTGCGTAGGTACGGCAGAAGAACCATGCACCTCTTTATGCAATATTGTAACGAGGGGTGCGGTCTTGCACGGTTTACGGGCTTAGAGACGAATTCTCAAGGGTTCTTCTGGCCCTGTGATGGGTTCCAGTTCGTCAGTTATATGTTTCCTGGATTCGTCATATAGACAAGCCTCTGAAGAGTAATAAGATTCAACCCCTTTGAAGGGATCAATGTCGGCGAATTCAGTTTTCACGAAACTGTGCTTACTGACATGCTTGAAATACTGGTAAAAGGTGGATGGCACGAGAATATAATCATGTATCCACGGACGTCCCAGGAGAATGTTGTAGGAGGTGTCTGTATCTATGACGTAGCAAATAACCTCCGTCTTCAGGTCACCAATCTAGCACTTCAACCGGATCTTTCCTAGGGGATAGCTCCTTCCCGAGTTAAAACCGCTAATGACAGTGTTGGTTGCCGCTAGCCGATGCATAGGGATGCCAAGAAGTTGGAGCAAGCTTTTCGGGATGATGCTTATTGACGATCCAGGGTCGATATGCATCTGATCTACCATGATGTCGCCTATGTATCCAGTGTAGTACAAGGGGCGATCATGCAAGTTGGACTTCATCAACATGTCTTGAGGATTAATAATGATGTTGGGCATTGCATCTGTGCTATCGCCGCCCTGTAGATCTGCTGGCGGGTCTTCACTTGGAGACTTGACTTAAGCTAAGTAGGCATCAGAATTTTGGAGTGCTTCGTTTAATGCGACATGAAGATCCTTAGAAGGCCTTAGAAGCTCGTATAACGACAACTTTGCAGGCGTATTAGCCAACTGTGCTAATATGTCAAAGTTGTAAGGTCTCTCCAGTCCCTGAGGTACATTATTGCGGAATGGCCTGTCGAAGCGGGTTTCCTTTGTCTTGGACTTATCCGCCAGTGGAGGCTGAGATGGGCTTGGAACATTCAGATAGAGGCAACGTTGCCGGCTGAGGATCTTCGACTAAATTTTCCCGTGCGGGCTAGACTTATGCTCCAGACCGGGTAACAACGGCTGCAGCTTCTTCAGCTTCGGCTGAAATTGTATGGCAGGATCTAGACTTCCTGCCCTTTTTCTTGCTGGTAGGAGATGACACCTCTTGGGTAACTTCGGGCACTAAATCTGGATGCACCTACATGATCTCTCCTTACGATATGGTGAGAGGTACCAATCCAGATGTCTGGCTCCGGACGGGTGAGAGATTAGTAACCTCCATCATTGTCCGAGGGATAGGTATTACCCCATCTAGAGTACTTGTTGGAGAAAAGTCGCCGAACTGAATAGACACCATGTTCGTCGCCACGATAACCTCTTCAAAGTCTATCGACAAAGCTTGGGAATCGATAAGACTCTGAATGTACCGCTTCAATTAGAAGCAATCATGAGTGGCGTGATGGACATAGCGGTGGAAGTGACAATACTTTGGGTCCTCTATTTCTACCGCTCGGGGCTCGTGCCTTGGTGGAGAGAGCTGAATCCTACCCCCTTACAAGAGTATATCGAAGATAGGTTTGACATGACTATCTTCAAATGAGAATTAACCTTGGGCCACGGACCTTCCGTCTATTTTTGTTCGGGCTTCTGAGTCGCATCAACGACCATGGCCTGTTTGCCCTTATTGTCCCGGTTGGTGGTGGCGCCACTGTTGTTGTTGCTGTCACGACCCACCCCCACTGTCAGGATACGAGAGCGTAACAACGCCCAGCCTACGCCGCAGTGTCGGCGGTAAAATGCTGTTCTAGGTCATGAACTATAACTAACATAATATGAATACTCTCCATAAGGAGGCCAACACAGAGGTACAACTCAATCACAATCTAAGGTAGAATGTAGCATGATGGAAAATAGATAAGAAATCCTCAACTGAGGTACAGCAGAAAGAAATAACAAAGTCTCAACATCTCTAAAATATACAACTCTGAAAATAAGACAACAGCTAAACATGAAAAGAAAGGACAGTCTAAGCTATCTACACTATACAAGGTATCATCCTGAGCAGCTACCTGAACCTCCCCAGGGGTCCATGTCGCGAGTGTCAACTAGGCAAACTCCAAGTACGGGTGCAGGGTTTCTCATCATCCTCTGTAAAATTTTCAATAGGTCCAGTCACGACGGGAGCGAGCACAAAATATCTCACGCAGTTCATATCATGTTAGGAAATATAAAGCATGCAATAGAGTATGATACATGAAACGCTGAAAGAAGAATGTATATGAAAACAGCAGAGATTTGATAATGGGAAATATCTATATATGATAAGTAAGAACTGTAAGCAACATGTGATTTAGAGCACAATATGGTTATGTAAACGGGTTAGGTTATACAATAAAATGGGACTCCTTTGTACGTGGGTGTACAATGGACATATACAATTTCTTATACAATAGGATTGATCACATAACCAATTTTACTCTCCCTCCCCAATCAATACACAAGGATCCAATTCAGTTACGTTACCTTATACAATGGCTTGTACAATGGCTTATACAATGGCTTGTACAATGGCTTGTACAATGGCTCAATGTGATAATGAGAGTACAATATGCACAATGAGTGTACAAAGATAAGGGTATTCAATAAATACAATATGTAAGTGAAACGCACATCATAATATGTATTTAGTGAATACAAGGAGATAACATCTCAGAAGAAGATCCGTATAGTACCAATCCGTAATAATGATCGTGTCAGCATCAAGTACAGTAATCTAGAGCAAGAATGTAAATCCAGACAAGTATGAAACGGTCAGAGAATGTACTCGTCTCATATCTGAATGTCTGAAGTAAATGTACTGTCCGAGATGAGGTACCTGACTCCTAGTTAGAGCAACACAAGTCAAGATGTATACAGGGGATGATAATAGTAATCTATAATGCATCTGCATGCTGTCTAGGTCAAACTAGACTAAAGTCAACACTTGGTCAACTCTAGTCAACCACACTAGTCAACTAGGTCAAGTCGTAGCCCAAACAAGTCTAATAAGTCTCACTAGGCCTAACCAAGCCTAGGCTAGCAGTCACACACCAATCACAAGGCTATACAAGCCAACACAAGTCACACATCAAGATACATCACTATCATGCATATTCTATATTATATATATATTTTTTTTTTCTATATTATATATATATATATATATATAAGAGAAAGGAACTAACATGTAAAGCTATGTGTGTGTGTGTGAACATGTAGGTGTACATGAAAAGAGAAATCAACACTAGTTATGAGTTTACACTACACATGGCACAAAGCTAACCCATCTACATTACACATGTATTATACTTAACATGCATGGCTACAAGTATACATCTATATACATTAGAGTAGAGACTATTTAAGTTATAACTAACATGCATCTATACTTTACATAAATCTATATATATTATAGCAATCATTTAGAGAAGGGTTGCATGGCATGGTGGTTGATATAGAGTGGGGTGTCCTTGTACAGAGGGTGAAGTTCATTCTCAATTTAGTTCCACATTTACATATAAACTAAAGTGAGCTATCCCATAAACTGGTGTAACTAACCACATAAAATGAACCATGTTATCTGAAATCTGCTATTAAGCCAACATCCCATATGCAAACAACTCATGCATTATCTAATACTGAAATTAACTAACATTTCAAATTAAGGGGTTGAAGGTTAACATTACATTCATAGACATTCCACTATATTGAAAACTAAAATTGGCTTGGCAATAGAAAAAGGAAGGTATATATGCTTACATGGACAGTTCAGTGTTCGAACAACCTAAAATGAACTAACATTCAATCTAAATATCAGCTATGCATTGGTTCTATGTCTACATATGAAATCTGATATTGCATTTACAATATTTATACATTATGCATTCATATCTATCATTACATATATACCTTGCATTTATATCTAGCATTCATTATATACTTTCATGCATGCATTGTATATCATTCTTTCATTCATGCATTTATGTATTGCTTACATACATTACATTAATTGTATTCCTACATGCTTGTATTCAACCATATATATACATTAATGTAAAGAGGATATATATCATATATATATATATATATCATTTCATTCATCTAACATATCATGCATTACATCTATTATTACATTACATTCATGCTTGCATTCATTCATCATTCATTTATTCTCTTGTACCACTTTATGTACCATACATTACATACTATGGAACCTACATATTCATCACAAGCCATACTTATACATGCTTACATTAGATAGGATACTTACACCTCATACATCATTTATTTAACCATTTACTTATGCTTGCATTCTCTATTTAATTACATAATGTATATGCATTAACATGGGTTAAATTCAAATAGAATATTATATTACACACAAGGGTGCACAAGATGCATATGCTGAATAGTAACTCCTACTAATAATCAATATTTTACCATCTCAGCATGAATTAAAATTTAGGATTAAAGTATGTTATAGATCTATGTGTTAGCTTTCCGAAACATCAAACGGATCGCATTTTCGTTTCCGAAAACTCCCGGAATCGCGAAAATACCGAGAACGTGTTTGTCTTTCGTACAGCTGACACTCCAATAATTCTCCAGAAAGTTACAGAAATAATTAGGCCTATTAATACATGTTTTTGGAAAGCTAACTTCAATACGCTTCTTTTTAAAAAAACGGGAGATTAAAATGAACTTTGACCTAGAAGTTATGATATTTCTAAGTTAGGGCTAAAATTAAAAACGTGGATAAAAATCATGACGGATTTGGGTAGTTTGAGACAAAAGAACACAAGTATATAACATAATATATCAAGAACTCACTCTCTACACTAATATATATATATGAGACACTATAGAACACATATCCAATACAAAAATATGAGATTAAACATGTAATAATTTATTCATACATAACAACAACACATAGTGTGTCCAAATTTGGGGTTTTCCCACATGGACACAACTACAACACAAATGACACTCCTATGACCTCCAAATAGACATGAAATGGACACAAATGGAGATACAACCATGGGGGTCATTCCTATGGGTTCAAAATAGACCTATATGCATGAGAAAATGAAAAGGAGAAGGGATTTATACCTCCCGGTAGATCGAATCGAAGAAAAGCCTTTCCGAAGCAATACCGACACGTAGAGATTCCAAAAGGACACGAACGAGCTTCAAATCCTCCCAAACTTGGGTAGCTTCCTCCTTGGCTAGAATGGAGAAGGAAAGAAGAAGATTTGGTGGTGAAATGGAAGGATTTGGTGAAGAAATTGCTAGGGATTGCTCTCTAAAAATTTGGAGAAGAACAAGAGAGAGAGTGTGGATGAGAATAATGAAATGAACTTGAGCCTATCCTCTCCTAAAGTGGCTGGCCATATGGGACTATTTGTTCTATTATGGTAAGGTCCAAAATGCCCCCACTAACATATTCTATTAGTATTAGGAAAGGGCTAATTGGTTGGGGCTAAATTAGTCATTCTAAAGTCTCTAATCACACTAACCTTATCCATAATAATTAGTCTAACCTCTAACTAAAATATTTCTATCATGTGGACAAAAAATAATATCATGTAGGCCATGCCTAACTAGTGTGTGGGTCCCACTAGAGTCAAACTACCCCCGGGTCCCCGTTTCAAGTCGGATTGTGTTGAAATTCGAACCCGACTCAAATAACCCCAAAACAATATCATAAACAATAAAATAATATCAAAATAATTAAAAGGGGTCAAATGCAAAAAAATATCCTTAGGCCAAAAATGACATTAAAATATCATAATCACATGGTTAGGCTCTAGGTCAAACAGTCTCTAGGGTTTCACTAGCAAAACGTCAAAACCACAAGTCATTGATTTAAATAATTTTAAAATAATTTAAAATTACCAAAAATTATATCATGAATTAAATATCATTATTAAAATAATTATAAACATAAAATTTCAAAATTATCGTCATTTGGGAAATTGTGTGCTACAATCCTACCCACCTTATAAAATTTTGTCCTCGAAATTAAGATGATCGCACCCCCTTCTATGTCAAACATAGTCAAGGGTCAATCACTAGTCAATTTCTCAACATCCAAGTACTTGGTCATCAACTGGTCAACTTCTTAGGGTTTTACCTATGCTAGCTATCTAGGTGTTGGCAACTAGAATTTAACAAAAGAGAAACTCTATAATAGACTAGCTCTTAACTTCCCAATCCTATCAAGTCACCTATAACTAAATACCTACAAGCTAAGCACATGAATACCAAATACCATATATATATATATATATATATATATATATATATATATATATATATATATATATATATATATATGTATATATATATATATATATATGTATATATATATATATATATATATATATATATATATATATATATGCTCAAGAGCAACAACCCATCACATATATCCTAAGTATATCATATATATATATATACATGACTGATCAACCAAGGGTTAAGGCAGACTAAACTTATAAGGGTCTGAAACAATGCTTAGAACTAGGCTAAAGATGAATGGTCTGAATCAAGGGGACATGATATCTAGTGAAGGGTCTGCACACTGCCTATAAAGGTGATCAACACAAAGGAACTCAACACGAAGAGAACTTAACTAAAATGGAAAACTGAACCAAGTATAGGATAAACAACATGTTTATAACCCTATACGACAATGGCCTATAGATACCAACTAACCTATATCCCATATGCCAATATCATCTGCAATCTATCTATGCAAATAGACCTCTCGATCTTAGGTGAAACTACAACTATACTCAAAGGCAGGCTCTGATCATGGGTGCCTCACTGGAAAAGGTAAGGAAAAGTAGTAATAACCATCAAGGATGTAAGGCATACTAACATCCTATGTGTAACTGGTTGGTATTATAGATAACAGGAGAATTATCTGTAATGGGTTACTATTCTAACACCAATGCTAACTATCACCTCTAGGGTACAGACACTCTACAAGTCATCATACCATTATACTATGAAGGAACTACCTATGAATAAGCTCTACAAAACTAAATATCCCTACTCCTAAGTCATTTATAACAATCAAAAGGGTATGATGTTTAAACCTTCTCAAGATACAATCTGTTAATCATATGCGTCTGTCCAAAATTATGTTGTCCAGAGTCTTCATCATGCTAGTGAGCAAGGCTACGATAATCACAGAGTCCTTGACTAAGGTACGTACCTCTAGGTTCATGGTATTTAAAATTTTCGTACTGCCGCATGCGACGGCAAAAACCTTAAATTCCCATACCCGAGAATACATCCAAAATCTGACTATATGTCCTTACTATGCCAACTAACACGACTATCGAGGATTTTAGATCCCATGATTTAGGCGACCTAGCCCATATGATTTTCTCAGAAGAAAACCAAACACAACAAAAGAGTAACATGACAAAATTAATCAATCAACAAGGAACAGATGGAAGCGGATTTCAAGGTAATTATAAAAGACAATTACGGGAATGGAATTGTGAAGAAAGGAACTTGCAGCAAGATCTCCAGCGGTCTGTACATCCTCGACTGTCCTGACGATAGCTCACCCTGCTGGTTTCCTCCAGCCTGATGCTGATACTGCACAAATCTCTGCTGCTAATGCTGCATGAATCGCTGCTGCTGAGAGAAACCGAAAACGAAGGGAAAAGTCTTTGCACAGACGGAGGTGCACCTCCAATATAGCAGAAACTCCAACCTGAGTCGGCACAACAGAAGCTGCAGTCTCGAGGCCCTGATGAACAGGACGAGAGGTGGCCAGCCTCTCGATAGTATCCTCCGAATCGAAGTGATGAGATCGTGTCTTTATAACCATCATGAAGACAGATCAAAACAAGAAGCAATTTCTGAGAATGAAGCAAAAATTCAAGGAGAACAGTTTATATTCAAGGGAAGTCAATAAGCAACAATTTTAGACAAAAGAAATCGGATTAAGAGTTTTTCCTAATGTGATTGAGTACCTCCAAAAATATCTTAATCCTACTGCAAGCTGTAGTGATACTCTAGTTTGAATACCACTACATAAACTCGACCTACATGGGCCACCACTAAAAATGTGTCACGACCCGCACCCACTGTGAGGGTACAAGAGCGTAACAACGCCCAGCCTACGCCGCAGTGTCGGCGGTAAAACACTGTTCTAGGTCATGAACTATAACTAACATAATATGAATACTCTCCATAAGGAGGCCAACACAGAGGTACAACTCAATCACAATCTAAGGTAGAATGTAGCATGATGGAAAATAGATAAAAAATCCTCAACTGAGGTACAGCAGAAAGAAATAACAAAGTCTCAACATCTCTAAAATATACAACTATGAAAATAAGACAACAGCTAAACATGAAAAGAAAGGACAGTCTAAGCTATCTACACTATACAAGGTATCATCCTGAGCAGCTACCTGAACCTCCCCAGGGGTCCAGGTCGCGAGTGTCAACTAGGCAAACTCTAAGTACGGGTGCAGGGTTTCTCATCATCCTCTGTAAAATTTTTAACAGGTTCAGTCAGGACGGAAGCGAGCACAAAACATCTCACGTAGTTCATATCATGTTAGGAAATATAAAGCATGCAATAGAGTAAGATACATGAAATGCTGAAAGAAGAATATATATGAAAACAACAGAGATTTGATAATAGGAAATATCTATATATGATAAGTAAGAACTGTAAGCAACATGTGATTTAGAGCACAATATGGTTATGTAAACGGGTTAGGTTATACAATAAAATAGGACTCCTTTGTACGTGGGTGTACAATGGACATATACAATTTCTTATACAATAGAATTGATCACATAACCAATTTTACTCTCCCTTCCTAATCAATACACAAGGATCCAATTCAGTTACGTTACCTTATACAATGGCTTGTACAATGGCTTGTACAATAGCTTGTACAATGGCTTGTACAATGGCTCAATGTGATAATGAGAGTACAATATGCACAATGAGTGTACAATGATAAGGGTATTCAATAAATACAATATGTAAGTGAAACACACATCACAATATGTATTTAGTGAATACAAGGAGATAACATCTCAGAAGAAGATCCGTATAGTACTAATCCCTGATAATGATCGTGTCAGCATCAAGTACAGTAATCTAGAGCAAGAATGTAAATCCAGACAAGTATGAAACGGTCAGAGAATGTACTCGCCTCGTATCTGAATGTCTGAAGTAAATGTACTGTCCGAGATGAGGTACCTGACTCCTAGTTAGAGCAACACAAGTCAAGATGTATACAGGGGATGATAATAGTAATCTATAATGCATCTGCATGCTGTCTAGGTCAAACTAGACTAAAGTCAACACTTGGTCAACTCTAGTCAACCACACTAGTCAACTAGGTCAAGTCCTAGCCCAAACAAGTCTAATAAGTCTCACTAGGCCTAACCAAGCCTAGGCTAGCAGTCACATACCAATCACAAGGCTATAAAAGCCAACACAAGTCACACATCAAGATACATCACTATCATGCATATTCTATATTATATATATATATAAGAGAAGGGAACTAACATGTAAAGCTATGTGTGTGTGAACATGGAGGTGTACATGAAAAGAGAAATCAACACTAGTTATGAGTTTACACTACACATGGCACAAAGCTAACCCATCTACATTACACATGTATTATACTTAACATACATGGCTACAAGTATACATCTATATACATTAGAGTAGAGACTATTTAAGTTATAACTAACATGCATCTATACTTTACATAAATCTATATATATATATATATATATATATATATATATATATTATAGCAATCATTTAGAGAAGGGTTACATGGCATGGTGGTTGATATAGAGTGGGGTGTCCTTGTGCAGAGGGTGAAGTTCATTCTCAATTTAGTTCCACATTTACATATAAACTAAAGTGAGCTATCCCATAAACTGGTGTAACTAACCACATAAAATGAACCATGTTATCTAAAATCTGCCATTAAGCCAACATCCCATATGCATACAGCTCATGAATTGTCTAATACTAAAATTAACTAACATTTCGAATTAAGGGGTTGAAGGTTAACATTACATTCATAGACATTCCACTATATAGAAAACTAAAATTGGCTTGGCAATAGGAAAAGGAAGGTATATATGCTTACATGGACAGTTCAGTGTTCGAACAACCTAAAATGAACTAATATTCAATCTAAATATCAGCTATGCATTGGTTCTATGTCTACATATGAAATCTGATATTGCATTTACAATATTTATACATTATGCATTCATATCTATCATTACATATATACCTTGCATTTATATCTAGCATTCATTATATACTTTAATGCATGCATTGTATATCATTCTTTCATTCATGCATTTATGTATTGCTTACATACATTACATTAATTGCATTCCTATATGCTTCCATTCAACCATATATATACATTAATGTAAAGAGGATATATATCATATATATATATATATATTTTTATCATATATATATTATTTCATTCATCTAACATATCATGCATTACATCTATTATTACATTACATTCATGCTTGCATTCATTCATCATTCATTTATTCTCTTGCACCACTATATAGGATACTTATACATGCTTACATTAGATAGGATACTTACACCTCATACATCATTTATTTAACTATTTACTCATGCTTGCATTCTCTATTTAATTACATAATATATATACATTAACATGGGTTAAAATCAAATAGAATATTATATTACACACAAGGGTGCACAAGATGCATATGCTGAATAGTAACTCCTACTAATAATCAATACTGTACCATCTCAGCATGAATTAAAATTTAGGATTAAAGTATGTTATAGATCTATGTGTTAGCTTTCCGAAACTTCAAACGGATCGCGTTTTCGTTTACGGAAACTCCCAAAATCGCGAAAACACCGAGAACGCGTTTGTCTTTCATACAGCTGACACTCAAGTAATTCTCCAGAAAGTTACAGAAATAATTAGGCCTATTAATACATGTTTTTGGAAAGCTAACTTCAATACGCTTCTTTTAAAAAAATGGAAGATTAAACCAAACTTTGAGCTAAAAGTTATGATATTTTTAAGTTAGGGTTAAAATTAAAAACGTGGATAAAAATCATGACGGATTTGGGTAGTTTGAGACAAAAGAACACAAGTATATAACATAATATATCAAGAACTCACTCTCTACACTAATATATATATATGAGACACTATAGAACACATCTCCAATACAAAAATATGAGATTAAACATGTAATAATTCATTCATACATAACAACAACACATAGTGTGTCCAAATTTGGGGTTTTCCCACATTGACACAACTACAACACAAAGGACACTCCTATGACCTCCAAATGGACATGAAATGGACACAAATGGAGATACAACCATGGGGGTCATTCTTATGGGTTCAAAATAGACCTATATGCATGAGAAAATGAAAAGAAGAAGGGATTTATACCTCCCGGTAGATCGAATCGAAGAAAAGCCTTCCCGGAGCGACACCGACACGTAGAGATTCCAAAAGGACACGAACGAGCTTCGAATCCTCCCAAACTTGGGTAGCTTCCTCCTTGGCTAGAATGGAGAAGAAAACAAGAAGATTTGGTGGCGAAATGGAAGGATTTGGTGGAGAAATTGCTAGGGATTGCTCTCTAAAAATTTGGAGAAGAACAAGAAAGAGAGTGTGGATGAGAATAATAAAATGAACTTAAGCCTATCCTCTCCTAAAGTGGCTGGCCATATGGGACTATTTGTCCTATTATGGTAAGGTCCAAAATGCCCCCACTAACATATTCTATTAGTATTAGGAAAGGGCTAATTGGTTGGGGCGAAATTAGTCATTCTAAAGTCTCTAATCACACTAACCTTATCCATAATAATTAGTCTAACCTCTAACTAAAATATTTCTATCATGTGGACTAAAATTAATATCATGTGGGCCATGCCTAACTAGTGTGTGGGTCCCACTAGAGTCAAACTACCCCCGGGTCCCCGTTTCAAGTCGGATTGAGTTGAAATTCGAACCCGACTCAAATAACCCCAAAACAATATCATAAATAATAAAATAATATTAAAATAATTCAAAGGGGTCAAATGAAAAAAATATCCTTAGGTCAAAAATGACATTAAAATATCATAATCACATGGTTAGGCTCTAGGTCAAACAGTCTCTAGGGTTTCACTAGCAAAACGTCAAAACGACAAGTCATTGATTTAAATAATTTTAAAATAATTTAAAATCACCAAAAACCATATCATGAATTAAATATCATTATTAAAATAATTATAAATACAAAATTTCAAAATTACCCTCATTTGGGAAATTGGGTGCTACAGTTGCTGGGGGTGGGACCAGGACGTCTGCCCTTATCCTCTCCATCTGGGATGTGTAATCCCAACTGGCGAGCTTTCTTCAATTTTGCCTATACATTGGTAGCACTTATGATGAAGGTCATCCAATCCCTGAACTGGTCGTCACCCATCCAGAGGCTAATTGCAGGGAGCAGCTTCTTCTGGCAGATTTCAATCAAGGAGCTCTCGGGATTGCCTTGGGGCAATCTTATTAGGGTTTGGCGGAACCGCACGATATAGTCCCTAGTTAGCTCCCTCTTTCCCTGAATGACATCCATGAGAGATGACATCGATACATCATGCCCCACTTCATAGAATCTTTCCAGAAACATGTGCCTGAAGCCGTCAAAAGAATAGATGTAGTTGTCGGAAAGGTTGCGGTACCAGTTGAACGCGATCCCCTCCAATGCTCCGACGAATAATCGCGTGAGGATGGCGTCACTATATGGCAAGTGGTCAGTTGTGACTTCAAAGTAAGTCATGTACCGACTAGCGAAGGTCTTCCCGTCATAAGAATCAATATAGAACGGCTTGTACCATGGTGGAAAAGGCACATCTCTCCATGGAACGAGATGTGGCTGCCGTATTTTGAGATCCCGAGAGGAGTCTCGGGCATTGAACATTGCCCGAAGCTCCTGGACTTCCCCCTTGCCTCCTTGGCTTTATCTGCAGCTGAAGGAACGGATTCTCCTAAGGGATCATCACCCAAAGGAGGTGTGGTCCTATTGGAGTCCACGTTGACTGCGAGTCCCAAGCTTGTTTGTCTGGGCGTTTTTGTCGGTTGGGTTGGTAAGGTGGCTTTGATTTCGTCCCCGGACTTAACCAAGGACAGGAGCATGGCTTCAAGTACTTCAAGACGTTGTCGATCAGAGGACGATTCATGATCATCGTCGGCCATAAAGACTGTCCGCACGTAGGTAGAGGTGGAAGTGTCCATCACAGAGGTGCTCTCTGTGTCATACCTTCATGCCAGAAAATCATCGTGGAACGTCGGAATGTCATCTTCCTCGGACTCGGAAGGGGTGCCACCCCCTGTGCAGGAAGCCGCATTATCATGGTGAGGGTGGTGGTCCTCAGAGAAATCTAAGTCTGTTGCACAGTTCTGGGGGACCTCTACCCTGTATGTGCTTTTGGTACACCTGGTTGTCATATATATTGAGGGGACTACTACCTACAGCTTCACCAATTGTCAAGGAGGTCGAAGGTGCACCCCGGGGTGCCGGAAGCTTCTTTTTGGATCGAGTGCCTAAATAGACACCCCCTGTGGTTGTCGATGGGAACCCCCTAGATGAGGGTCTCCTTGCAATACTGGCCGAGATAGCCGCGCTGGAAGAGCCTGTCTTCTTTCCTCCATTGCCACGAGGAACCTTTTGAGTTGAATTACAAGAGGCGAAAGAAAACTCCTCGTCCCCTGGAATTTGAACATGTTTCTTGAGTTGTTGTCGGACAGGTGTTGGCTGCTGCAGTCGTTGGAAAACTGACTGTCGACCTTCAGGTGCTGCTGATTTGCCGCAGCAGTAGTTGATGATGACTCGGGTGCAACAACGTCCCGAGAGAGACTTATTGCATGCCAACGCTGCCACCTTGCTTTTGTGAGTAATCACCTCACGCAAATCGGTAGCAAGCTGTCTACCTTTGCACCAAACTTGTGGACTCATGTATCCCGAGCGTACGGGTGCTTAGGTATCATATTTGATCCCTAATTCATTGCTAGTAAAAGCACTTGCTCTGGATCGTTAAGGGAGATTTTAAAGACCCATCCTGTCTGTTAGCCCTGGGGGACTAGACGCGGGTAGTTCTGTATAACTTTCCATCAGGGGACCGCGTAACAATCAACGGGGCCCGCTGACAATCAGCAACTTGGACAGTTGACTGGGCTGATTGGGCCCGCACTGCCCTAAATATTTTTGACTTAGCGCCCAAAGGTGCATAGTAAAAAGTGTCCAGATTGATACATTCCATATTCTCAATGGGCTACATAGCGTCGGCCCCGCAAGAGAGGCGGTCTAACACAAAGCTTCTGACAGGGCCGCATAAGACATCTTGTCTGAGGCCAGAATTGGCTGCCGCATGGGCTATCTTTTTGCAGCCAGAGCTGTCTGCCGCATGGACTATCTTCTTGTGTCCAGAACTGGCTGCCGCATGAGTTGTCTGCCTACAGCCAGAGCTGGCTGTCGCATGGACAGACTGCCTATCTTTCTTATACGGCTTCTTCTTTGTCCGTATGGTTTTCCTTGTTGCCCCAAAAACTCAGTATCGTAATGTTTTCTTTTGCTAGATTTGGGGACAGTGGGGTCCTCTGCGGTCGGAAGCAAAGCCGCGGGAGAGTTTTGGTCACTGTCTTGGGCCGCAGAAGGAGCTTCTTCGAGGACTTGGTCGGGGGCAACAGTTTTGTGTGCTGACGTCCTGCAAGTCCTCTTTGGGTTGGCTCGCTTCTGAGATGGGCTATCGCTCCCTTTATAAAGAAATTCTTTGAAGGCTTGTTGGTCAAAATGAACCACAAGCATCTGATGTGTAGAGCCGAGATTGGACGCGTCAAATTATGTCACTAGCTTCTCATCGTAAGAGAAGGACGTCCCCAGCAGAGTCTTCATCGTGTTTTCCATAAAAAATCAAAGACAGGTATTACAAAACACTGAAATTGATTGCAAACTCGCTTGTACAAAGAAAAGCCTAGAAAGAAATCCTAGGAAACAATCTAAGTACAATTATTTAGTTTTGAATCTGGAGGGTGACGGTAGAGGCTCAGAAAAGTGCTATCAACTCTGCCTTACTCCTTGCACTATCTGACACAGTCCTTAGCAATTGAAAAAATTCCTTTTTTGAGGGTTTCCAACCATTTTGCAGGGGTTTGGCACCCTGCTATATATAGTGGTATATGTGTTGAGCCGCATAGACGACCTGTGGCCACGTGGCTAATTAGCACGTGAAGATCCGCTCTTTAGCTGCCATTTGTCAATTTGTTGGGATTTTATTGCAGCAAATCTGGGTAGTTAAGACTTGGTCAACCTGCCACGTGTCCTGTCGTAGGAATCATTTTGAGCCGCATGGATCTCTCAGTTTTCGACCATGTGGGGCCGTATGAGACTCATACGGCTTAAGTTGCAGACTTCCTTAGCCTAGACATGGCTTAAGGATTTAAGCCGCATATGTTTTGTATTTTGGCCGCATAATGCTTATGCGTCTTGGATCATAGTTACTTCTTGGCCGCATGAAGTTAGAAGACTTTGGAGCCGCATATGTTTAAGCCGCATAAGGTTCATGCAGTTTAGGTGACACTCCTTCTGGCCGTATGAAGGCGTATAAACCCTGCTTTTGGGTGACATTTCACGTCTTATCCTTTTTTCAAAGTGTCAGAGCTGTCATTTTGTTAGTTTTGACAGAACTTGTCAACTTTATCAGACGAACTGATCCTCTTGGCCACATATCTTTCTTTTGCAGCTGGTTGTCGACGGGCCGTATAAGGCACTGAATCCATCATGCAGCTTTCCTTTATGCGGACCTGTTTGGCCCAAAGAACATATGCGACAATTTGTGATCCGCATGAACCCCATATTTTCTATGCTTGTACAGCTACCCGAAGGGAAGGAATTTGGATTTCTAGGAGAAGAACTGCTTTTCTTCCATAAACCAGAGAGAATAGAGTACTTCCTGTTGGAGTCTGGACCGATGTACGATAGGCCCAGAGACATTCGCCGAGGTTCTCATTCCATTTGTGCTTGTTTGAAGACACGAACTTCTTGAGAAGTTTAATGATGGTTTTATTGAAGGCTTTTACTAGCCCGTTAGCCGCTAGATTGTAGGCAGTAGAGGCTACATTCTGGATTCGATTCCTATCACAGAATCGATAGAATACATAGGTTGTGAATTGTGGACCATTATCATAGATGATCTTACGAGGTAGGCCGAAGCGATAGATAACGTAATGTTTGATAAAACTGATCACGTTCGACGTCTTCACTTCGGTGAGCGGTATAGCTTCCGTCCATTTAGAGAAGTAATCGAATATGGATAAGATGAACCGATGTCCTCTGGAAGATGGTGGGCTGATTGTGCCTATGACGTCCATACCCCAGGCTTCAAAAGGCTCAGATGCTGCCGTCGGGAGTAGAAACTCCAAAGGTTGATAAATAAAATCGACATGGAACTGACAAGCCCTACACTTTTTTGCATATTCAACAGCATCTGCTATCATCATGGGATAATAATAACCAACTCGTCTGAGGCAGTCTTGTAATTTGGGGCCTGGTTGATGTGCACTACAAACTCCGTCGTAAGCCTCCTAGAGTGCATGTTTGGCTTCTGTGTCTGATAAACATCATAACAGTAGATATAGCATCTTAGTAGTTGTGTCGTAGTAAAATCTGAGGGATCGCTTTTGGATAGACACTACTTCCTTTGGGTCCTCGGGGAGGATTCCACAGACGATGTAGTCTATGAAAGAAAATCTCCAGTCTTTAACATCGACGTTTGTTTTCGTTGTGTAAATGTGATGAATATGCAAGGCATCTTTCATACAAATAGTTCTCGACCTGACACTGTAATCGACTGCTGAGTATTGGTAGGGACGGTCAAGGAAGTAGTGAGACCGGCTAGAGCATCTGCTTCTATATTCTGTAGTCGAGGCACATGCTCGATGAATAATCCAGCAAAAGTGAATGCCAACTCGATTGTCGCTTTGTGATAGGGGATGAGATCTTCATGACGAACTTCATAATCCCCTCGGACATCACTAACTATTAGCTTGGAATCGCCATAAGCTTCTAGATAGTCAACTCCCAGTTGTTTTGCAGTTGTAGGCCGATCAATAGGTTATTATATTCGGCCACATTGTTGGAGCAGGGTTCCATGAGAGAATATGCACGATGTATAACCAGATGGTCGGGTGACACGAGCACGACGCCTACTCCGACGACAATATTTCCTTTAGGTCCTATTCTTAACGCACCGTCAAAGAACATTCACCAAATAGGGATTTCTTCAGTTGCGGTGTTAGACTCTACTACTTCAACGAGGATTTCGTCGTAGAGTTTGGAAGATTCTGGCACCGGATGAGCTGCTAGAAAATCAGCTAACGCTTGGCCTTTTACTGCCTTCTGAGGAACGAACAACATATCGTATGGAGACAACATTATTGCCCATGTAGCTAAACGGGAATTGAGAGAACACGGTTTGGTCATGAGTATTCTGAGAGGATTGACTTTAGATATGATGTGGATAATCTGCCCAGACACATAGTAGCGTGTCTTCTAGATGGCAAATACTAGTACAAGGCATTCCTTTTCCACAGGTGTGTATCTGTGCTCGACACCCACCATTGTGCGGCTGAGGTAGTAGATTGCCTGTTCATGGTCGCCTTCATTCTTCTGAGCTAATAGGGCACCAAGAGAATGGTCCATAGCACAGACATATAGTAAGAAGGGCTTCCCCTTTATTGGAGCCACCAAAACTGGGGGGCTTGTGAGATTCTTCTTGATGTCGTCGAATGGGCGTTGACATTGTTCAATCCAAACGAAAGATACACCTTTCTTTATGAGCTGAGTGAACGGTTGACATCTTCCAGAAAGGTTCAAAATGAATCGTCTGATGTAGGCTAGCCTTCCTTACAGTCTGTGTAGCTCTTTGAGGTTTCTTGGAGGTTGCATATCGAGGATAGCCTTCACTTTCTCCGGGTCAAGATGTATATCCTTTGAAGTAATGACAAAACCGAGGAACTTGCCGCTGGAGACTCCCGAAAAAGACTTGGTTGGATTCATCTTGAGTGCAAATGATCGCAAAAAATTATGTTCATGGCTCGCTGGTATGTCTCCCCTACATTCTTCAATCTGAAGGGTATTACCTTATAGCAGTATACCCCCAATAGTGTTCGAAAAGATGTGTTCTTCTCATCGTCGGGGAACATCTTGATCTGGTTGTAGCCTGAGAACCCATCCATGAAGGACATCCGCTCGAAGCCACAAGTATTGTCAATCATTACGTCGGTGATCAGTAGAGGGAACTCGTCTTTCGGGCATGCAGAGTTTAAATCATGATAATCGATACAGACTCGAACTTTACCATTCTTTTTCATGACTGGCACGATGTTAGTGACCCAGTCAGGGTGTTGTTCTTCGCGAATGAATCCACTGGCAATAAGCTTCTTGACTTCATTCTTAATGGCCTCTATAATATCTGGTCGAAATCGTCGTTGCTGCTGCTTCACTGGCTTAGCTTTAGACGAAATATTTAGGCGGTGCATGGCAACTTTAGGGTCCAAGCCTTGCATGTCTTCAGAGCTCTATGCAAAGACGTCGATATATTATCTTATAAGCTGTATAAGAGATTGTCGTTCATCGCCAGATAAACTTTTGCTGATGAAGATTGGTTTAAAAGATGATTCATCTCCTAAATTGACTTGGACGACTTCGTCTTCGGTCGGTGGTTCACGTTATTCGAAATACAGCTCCTACCTAGTATCCATCTTTTGAGCCTATTGTTCAAACTCGATCGATTGGACATCGTCTACAATTTGGTCAACAGAAACCATGTTGACGGACAGAGTTGCATTAAACATGTCGCTAATGCTGGAGTCTGAGTCCTAGAGACAGGAATCAAAAGAATGAAAACAATAATCTGCTTTATCAGCCAATATTTTGGGAGTTATTGGAGGAGTGACATAACCCAAACCAACAAAGTTTTGTTGATAATAGTTCTCAGGTTTTCCGGGAGGAGCAAAGTGACGTATTGGCAACCGTCGTCCCCGACCGTAGTTTAGCCCCTGGTCGCTTTTTATGTCATATCCAATGTTCTGGATGATATTCTTGGCCTGCCAATTACATCTGAAAAGTTGTATTTTTCCAGAGTCATAGTCAGCTTTCGTGTTGTGAATGGGATAAGTAGAGTCTGGAACGAACTTTCTTTCGCCAACTATTCTACCGAAGATGATTAGTTCTTCACCCTTCTTTCTGGCTGGAACGATAAAGTAGTAGATATCTTCTGGATAATTTTTTTCCCATAGATGAGGCGTCGTGACCGACATGCAGAGGTATGGTCCTATGCCATGCTCGAGAACGTATATCGTATCTATGTAGTGGTTTACAGATTGATAGACATCGGAGTAATTCAAAGATAAACCTTTACTAAGAAAATACACAAGTTCTTCTTCAGGGATAACATCATCCGCTGAGGGTACATTATTATGAGTATTGAAATACTCATCGAGGGGATCATCATCTGGAAGAGGAACCACGGTCTTGGACAAGTTCACCACATAGGATAATTCTTCAGGATTAGGAGGACGGACTTCAGCTGGTTTCACCCGAGGCGTCTTGCGGAGAGTGATGGTCAATAGTTTGACCTTATCAGGGTTCTTCTTTTTCATCCAGATTGTCAGAGGCTTTGGAGTATTTTTTGGAGTAGTACGTCCTTTGACTCGGATAATCAGGGGACCATCATTGGAGGATAAACTTGCTTCAGCTTCATCGTCAGCTTCATTGTCGTCATCCTTGGGGGGCTGAGATTGGTAATGTACCGAATCTCCATAGTAGGCTTCGATGCCTTTAAAAGGATCGACATCGGCAAACTCCGTCTTCACGACGTCATCGCTGTTGACGTACTTAAAGCACTGGTGATGTATGGAAGGAACGATCATGTTCTCGTGTATCCACGGACGTCCCAATAATACGTTATAGGATACATTGGCATCGATCACATAGCAAGAAACCTCCGTTCGTAGATCACCGATCTGGCACTTGAGACGGATCTTGCCCAGCGGGAGGCTTCTACGAGCATTGAAAGCCATGATAGTTGTATTGGCCGTAGATAGCTTATGCAGAGGGATTCCTAAAATTTAAAGCAAACTTTTAGGAATGATGCTGAGGGAGGAACCTGGATTGATGTGCATCTGATCCACCTTAATCGTCCTGTTATACCCTGTATAGTACAGAGGTCTATCATGACGATTATTTTTTATTAGCATGTCCTCCTATAAAAAGGTGATGTTGGGCACCACTTCCATAGTACTGTAGCAGTGGGGGCAGGAGACAGGGTCTTCAGCGGGGGCTTTGACTTCAGCTAGATAAGAGTCAGCATATAGTAATGCCTCACTTAAGGCCTTTCGTGTTTCTTTGGAGAGTCGCAATAGATCGAACAGAGACAACCTGGCAGGTGTATTGGCTAGCTGTGCCAGTATGTCAAAGTTGTAGGGCCGATCCATGCCTTCTGGAGCTGGCGCCTTCAGAGACTTGTCAAATCGCGTCTCCTTCTGCTTGGCTTTGTCGGTAGTTGAAGGCTTAGACGGGCCGGCTACTAATCTTATGGGGGCAGCAGGAACTTGAGAAGGTACTGCTTCTTCTTGGGCGGGGTCGTAAGTCCGTAGGTAAGCCTTCCCCGATCGTGTTTTGCCATATAGAACTTCGTAGATGGGAGAAGACACCATATGGCATGACTTGTATTTCTTGCCCTTTTTTGCTTTGGGAGATACCACCCCCTGTGTCATTTCTTGCACAAGGTCCGGTTGGACCCACATGATCTCACCACGTTCAATCGTGAGTGGCACCAAGGTTGAGTTACGAGCTGCTGGCAGCTTAACGACTTTTATTATTGCCTTGGGGATCGGGATCACGCCGTCTGGGACTTCTGTGGGAGGAAAGTCACCAAACTGAAGAGGGGTCATGTTAGAAGATACGACCTTGTCTTCAACTTCGAGGTTGATCACTTGACTGTCGATAAGATGTTGTATCTTCTTCTTCAGGAGGATGCAATCCTTGGTAGAGTGATGCACATACTGATGATAAAGACAGTACTTGGGATCGTTGAGTTGGTTCGCCTCTGCAGGACGTCGTGGTGGAGGCAATGTCAGTTTATTACCCTTCGATAATGTGTGAAAAATGGTAATGACATCGTCCTCGTCAAAGGAGAAGGTCTTCTTAGGCTTGTCAGAGGCGCCCTGAGATTTGGAAGCTCAATTGGAAGTGTCTACCTTCAAGACTTCTTTCCCTTTACCTCTACGGACAAGGATAGTTTGAGGATGCTTGCCTTTGTCATCAGATTTGGCTACTTTCAACCCCAGTAATTCCAGATTATAAATGTCATTTTTAGCAGCATCAGCAGTCCCAATGAAAGCGGGCCATGTATCATACTTATGTATACGCAGACAGAAATTTACTGTAGAAAAGAAGTTATGTCGACAAGTATCCATAAGTTCTGAGTCTGGTATGCCGAACGTCATCTTCAACGCTAGCCGCCTGAAGCGTTCGATGAAAGCAATGACAGACTCAGTCCTCCTTTGCTTGGTCTCGATGAGGGTAGACATACTAACATGCATGCCACTCTCATAAAACCTGTTGAGGAACAACCTTTCCAAGTCTTTAAAAGAATTGATACAACCGTCAGGCAGACTGCAAAACCATTCAAAAGCTACCCCTGCAAGGTGCTAATAAACATCTTTGACAAGAATGGATCATCCCTGGGTAAGTGAAGAGTCTACGTGTTGAAGTATTGCATGTATTAACGAGGAGAAGTCATTCCGTCAAATAAATTTAGTGTCAGCTGCTTGTAGTTAGGGGGCAAATAGCATTCTTTCATTCAGGAGGATAAGGCTGAGATATCCCCATCTTCTGAAGCTCATCTTTGTAAAAGATGGTGTCGAGATGGGAAATCAGAGAATCAATTGCATCTTGTTGATTAAGCAGGTATTAGGAAACGGCTGCAGTACGGTTGTCAGACGTCGTTAGTGAAGGACCACCCCCAGCATTTACAATATTTGGAGTAGGAACAACGGAATGATACTCCTTTTGTAGCGAAGGAGGGTTGTTGCTATGAGCCGAACTAACGTGAGCCGAGACATTTTATTGAGGTGGAGGAACAGCCCCAGCAGCTTGGACCGCCATGATACTGGTAAGCATATCAGTGAACTTGGCAAATGCTATTTGAAGACCCTCTAGCCGTTTGTTGGTCTGATCACTAGCTTTTCAGGTCTTTCTCCGTTCGCCATGTATTTAGATAACATGTGAGGACGAACAGAAGAAACAGTACAACTGGTGCTGATACTATCTGTCTCTGAGTTGACAAGTCCCTCATCTTCAGGTAGGAGAGATAGATAGCCGCCGTAAGACTCGGAGAGGTCATTATCATCTGGAAGGCTACCCCCAGTATGAAGTCATCTGCTTCAGACTCTGAGGGAATACTACCCCCAGCTTGGGAGTCCTCGTCATCTATTCGGAATCATGCCTTCGACCGAGTACCCATATAGACTCCTTCACATGGGACAGCCTGTCGGCTATCTGTTGGCAGACTTTTTCTTCTTATGTTCGTAAAACTGAGAGAGAAAGTTGGGTTCGCGGTCCACAGTCTTTCATTGGGTTTTCCATAAGGTGGACCCCATGAAGCCATGTTAGATGAAACATAGCGGCTTTTCATCGTCAGAGAAATACAGTCGTCAAAATACGGACTGCCTCTGAGGCACTCTTGTTGCTTTGGAGTAGCAACAGTTGATGACAATACTGGTGCACGGATGTGCACCATAAATTTTTGTATCCTTTCTCGCTTTACGCTTATGATTTATCATGTCGCGTAAGTCAGTGGAAGGGAGTTTTGCCTTAAAACCCATGTCAAATGCATCGCCGAGCTTTGTATGTAGGTTTGTAAGAAGAATTGGTGCATCCAGACTTAGTTCACGTACAGGGGCAACCCCCACACCTAAGTTCTGTGATGACCTTGAAGACAGCCCCATGCTATATGCGTTGGGGCCTGTCTTTTTGCTATGGACGCATAGGCCCTGGAGTCTGCCTTTGGGCGCATGCCTCTTGGCAGCATGTCTAAGCTTCCTCGATGTAGGCGCATAGTATCGGTCAATTGAGCCTGGGCGCATAGCCTTGTGTGCATGGCCCAGGATGCACAATCTGTCGAAGACAGAAGACTTCTGATCAGAGTTATGCGCCCACACACCCCCTTGAGCGCATAGCTTTAGGTGCATGCTTGGTGGAGCAGCGTTGTTTTCTCCCAGCTTCGTCTTCTTCATTTGTGAGCCTCGCTGAGTTTTCCCAGAGTGTCGTACACTCTGATTCTTAGCATCGTAGTATTTTTCTTTGCCAAGTCTCGAGCGTTGAACACTCTGTTATTGGTTGCACAAGAGAGAAGTCGTTGGGCTAGTTGTAAGCCCCCTGAATTTCTGGGATTATTTTCAAATTTTTCTAAATAAATTATTTTCGATAATTTATTTTATTTAATTAATTTTGATCATTAAATGCTCTTTACCGTGACTTGGAATTCTAGAGCATCAGGGATGTCGGTCTCTGGAAACTTCCTTATTGAAGTTTGTAGTAGACGAGATTACCTTCACGTTGATATATCATGTCCCATCCCAACTTGCTCCCTTGTACACTTTTTGCTTCGTACAAGGTCGGGTCAATTTAGACCATTTTAATTATTAATTAAATTCCCACTCTTTTCCTTGATCATTAGATGCACGTTACCGTGACTTTTAATTTCGGAGCACCAGACCAGTCGTTTTCTCAGAACCAACTTGCCATGCATAATCTACTTGAGACGCTGTTCACCCATAACCTTCGTGTCCCACTCAGACACTCTATTTTGTGCTTCATTTTCTTCGCACAACTTTCGGGTCAATTTAGGCCAATTAATTATCTACCGTAAAACCTGATTTATTTTCCAATTTAATTTCGGGACCCGACATTGACCCAACCTAGTCGACCCAAAATATGGACATGGCCCACATGAAGCCTACTACCCACCGGACACTAGTGTCCCATTTATTTGAGCCCCCACATGCTACTTATTTTCCCATGATTATAAATACCTAAACAAACAATTTATTATTGCCTTTTGTCCGATTTTTACCCGACCCGGCTCGACCAGACCCGAGCCCAAGCTCCATGTTGTCCTCTCGTGACTACCCATACACCCCACATAAATTCTCCACTTTTCCATATTTTTAAATTTCTCTCTTTTTCTAATATGTATATATATGTAAAATATATATATATATATATATATATATATATATATAAATATGTCTCTCCTTAAATCACTCCACACCTAAACATACACAAACACACCCCACCTCACTCCCCATGTACAGCCGACATCTCTCTCTCTACTTTCACTTTCTCTCTCCCCCTCATTAATATCTATGTCTCTCTCTCTAAATATCTATTTATATAATATATATATACAAACATATATATATATATATATATATATATATATATATTATATATATAAAATATCTCCCTCTCACCTCACCCTCTCTCTCTCTCTCTCTCTCTCTCTCTCTCTCTCTCTCCTGTACACACGTACAACCCCCTTCCCTCCTGTACGAGAACAAACCCCCCTTCCCTCCTGTACGAGAACAAACCCCCCTCTCATTCTTTTCTTTCCTGTACTCCTCTTCTTCATATATTTTTCTTCTTCTTCACTTCTTCGTCTTCTTCAATACCATCCTCACCACTATCTTCAAACTACAACCACCACCATCACCATGATCACCAGCCACCACCACCCCAAATACGACCACCATCAACACCACCTCTTCTCCTCCTTCTTCCTCTCCCTTGCTAGGCCGCCGCCGCCGCCTGGCTGCGCCGCCGCGAGGCAACAGCCGTAGCAGTGCAGTATGCAGCAACAGTTGCAGCAGGGGACAGCAGCACCCCGCGTGCCCCTGGCCGGCGGTTCAGCGCCGCCTCCCCGGCGGGCAACCCCCAGGCACCACCATGTGGCGGCCAACATCCTCCGGGACGCGCCGTCTAGGCGATTTCAGCATTTTTCTTTGAGTTCCATCGACGCGCGCGTGGACGAATTTCAGAATTCGCGTCTCGGGGCAGCGACTTCGTACAGATTTTCTGGGAGATTCGACTGTTGGATCTGCAAACTATTCACTCCGTCGCAATCTCGGTATATCCACCTTCACTTCTCTCAAATTTCACCCGTTAATTTCGTCGTTTGATACATCAAAACTGGCCACCAAGTTGACATTTTAATTGAACTATTTTTGGACAGTTTCGTGATACCAACTTTGCGGGTTCGTATCTTCGTCGTCGCAGCTCCGTTTTGTGTGCCACCAGTTCCTGTGCATAGCTGGTATAACCCTCTTCCTGCCTCCTTTAGATTTCATTTCAGTTTGAGCTTGTTAGGTCTGTCGAATTCGACGCCAAAGTTGGCCGTTCGAATTTTTAGTGTTGCACTTATAAAATTCCATTTTTGAACCCGGGAATCCGGATTCAATTTCTGACAGCACCAGTAGACTCGTGGCGTCGTTCTGGCCTATTTTCATATAAAGTTTGTTAGATTTGGAGGACATGGGCCCTGGCACGCATTTTGGTGCAAAGCTGGTACTACAGTCCGGGTCAACGGGACTTTTGACGCCGGCTCATCGGAATCCAATTCCGGATATACCATTAAGTTCGTATCATCATTCTGGACTCGTTGACATATAATTTGCTAGGTTTTAGTGGACATTGGTTCCGGCACGCATTTCGGTCCAAGTCGGATACCAATATCCGGGTCAACGTGTCATTTTGAGTTCGGCTCATCGGAATCCAATTTTGGATATACCGTTGAGTCCGTATCGTCATTCTGGACTCGTTGACATATAATTTACTGAGTTTTGAAGACATTGGCTCCGACACGCTTTTCCGTGCAAATCGGATTTCAATGTCCTGGTCAACGGACCAATTTGAGATCGGATCAACAGAATCTAATTCTGGATATACCGTTGGGTTCGTATCGTCATTCTGGATTCGTGGACATATAATTTGTTAGGTTTAGCGGAATAGTTTTCTTGCACATTTTTCGGTGCAAAGTGGGTCCGACACGGACACCATTTTGGCCCAAAATTACCTTTTTGCCCCTGTGTCCAAATTGGACTTATGGACAGGCTATCCTAGCTAATTTGACCATTCTGGACATGTTGGTGATGGTTGTTTCACCATCCGACAACATCTGTAGGTTTTCACCCTATTATTAAAATCATTCTCTTTTTGTGGTATTTTGAGATCTATCGATTCCAGTGATTTCACAACCACTGAAATTGAATAAGTTGACCTAGTAGATGTTTATGAAGACTAGCCTTGACCCTGTTTGACCATGGTCGACTATTTTGACTGAACGTCGAAGTAGAGTCAACATTTGACCTAGGTTAGACTAGTTTTGACCTTGGTTGACCAGAGTTGACCAGTTGACTAAATGTCAACTGTTAGTCAACATTAGCCTAGTTTGACCTAGAGTTGACCAGAGTTGACCAGTTGACTAAATGTCAACTGTAAGTCAACCATTGACCCAGTTTGACCTAGTTTGACTTGGTTTGACTTATTGTGGCCTAGTTTGACTTAGTGGACTGAGTCTGACCTAGATTGCGTAGCTTATACTATAGAATCAAGCCTAACACTGTTGAACCCTAATTCTTGACCTAGATAGTACCTCTGGTCATCTCCTGAGAATTTTCTTCTAAAACTCTACCTCGGGATCTGTTTTTGCTAGTTTTCATCTACTTATCCTTGATTCGTTGTTGAAAATTTTGAATCTTGATGTTCATTGTTGACTTCGATTTTGTTTTTGTTGAAGATAAGTTTCTCTGGATTGAGTTAAGATATTCTGATAAACATATTTTATGAGGGCGATGGGAACGATAAATGTCTACTTTACTTATGGAGTTTGGAATTTATCGCAGTCATATTAGCTAGCCTGACAGGGACATGGAGCCTGATTTTGGATATACTATCCTAGTTATGGCATTTAGATTCTCTTGCAGCCATACCGGTTGGCATGGTAAGGAATCTAGATGACATGATTATAGGGTGTATACCTTAGTTATGGACTCTATCGTTTATTGCAGCTATGCTTACTGACGTGGCGTAAATTCTGGCAGCATGGTTTTGGATAGACGTGTATGGTTATCAGATCGTATCTTAAATTGATTCACTTCTTTTTGACCAAATGATGAGGACAATTCATACCCTTATTTGTCGACTTATCATTCATTTCTTTTTCTCATCGTATGATGATTTTCTCATCTTGCCATCATTTTCTTTGACTTGTTTAGCTATGTCTTGATTACACCAATCAACTATCTCGTATCTACTTCTGTCATCTGTACGTTGAAATCTTTTTGAGCTTTTGTATCTTTTTACCTTGGAAAAAGTCGAGGGAGTATCGTAATCATCTGGTTCGGAGTAGACGTTGGATCTTGGTAGTAGTCAAAGCAGAGCGAGATGATTACCCCGACTTCCTTCTACAATCCTACATTTGGGTTTCTTCCCTAACAGAAGAAATTCAATTCCTTATTCTTGAACTGTTTCTAAAATTCAATATCGTAAGATTTGATCTTCTCTGATTTTGACCAGTCGATTTTGGTCGTCTTGTTTATCGTGCCAAAGAGTCTTGGGTGCTGACTAGACTTTAGATGACTTCAAATTCCTTTGTGACTTGGATTTTCATCCTTGGATGTTCGTGCCCAGCCTTCGTTGATCTTATTCTCCATCTTGCCCAAATTCTGATTTACTCAAAAGTTGATCAACTTAGATCGTGTTGAGACAAAATTTTTTTATCATGGTTGGATTTCAATGCTATTAACCCTCGTGCGTTGACTTCCGATTCTGATCATGTTTGGATTTTGGACACTCGTGTCTATACTCTTTTCGACCTTGATTTCATTTCCTGATTACATCCAAATTCCTTGTGATTAGTCGTGCCTAGATGATTGGCATGACTAAGACAACGTGGGATTTCCTTGACCGTGATTTTAATGATCATAACTATATATTTTATTTTGCCTCAGACTCGTGCTTAAATTTTTGACTTTCAATCACGACTAACTAGTGAGACTACAAAATTATTCGTGTTAGAATTAAACATGTTTGACTTTCTACCGTGCCTAATTGACTTGGGTTCCTTCCTAAATTGTGCTCTTAAGACCTTGATTTTGAATTCAAGATTTATCGTCTTTCACAAATGAACTTGGATCTTGATCGTGCTTATGTGACCTATAATCTAATTTCATCAAGCTGAAATCCAGTTAATCAAATTTTTGACTTGATTGTAATCGGACGAAGCTCAAGTTTTGATTTCGTTGTCGTACCTCAATCGTGCCGAGTGAACTTAGACTATTTCCAATTTTAATCACGTTCGAACTTTGATCGTATTTCATGATTTTATTAATCATACTCCTTAAACCTTGATCGGGCCTATAAGACCTTGACTTTGATTTTTTTTATTTGTGTCTAAAATTTTATCTCAACCATGCCAAACCTTGTTTTGGTCATGGTTAGCTTTTCATCTTGATCGGGCCTGTACGACTTTCGAGTTGATTTCTATCAACCTTAGTCCTACAAATCACCCCGTACTTGAACTTCATTTATATCTTTGATTCTCCTAATCGTCTCTAAATTTTGCCCCAATGACTTGACTTATTTCTGAAATCATGCACATATGATTTTGTTCATATCAAGATTCTATTATGCCAAAATCTCTCATCATGCCTGAACAATTTTGAATTGATTATCTTGATCGTGTAAAACTCGTCATTCTTGAATCGTGCCTAAAAAATTACCTAAATCTTCTATCATGTTTTAACCCCACTACCAACCTTTAATTTCGAGGACGAAATTTTTATAAGGTGGGTAGGATGTAAGCCCCCTGAATTTCTGGGATTATTTTCGAATTTTTCTAAATGAATTATTTTTGATAATTCATTTTATTTAATTAATTTTGATCATTAAATGCTCTTTACCGTGACTTGGAATTCTAGAACATCAGGGATGCCGGTCTCTGAAAACTTCCTTATTGAAGTTTGTAGTAGACGAGATTACCTTCACGTTGATATATCATGTCCCATCCCAACTTGCTCCCTTGTACTCTTTTTGCTTCGCGCAAGTTCGGGTCAATTTAGACCATTTTAATTATTAATTGAATTCCCACTCTTTTCCTTGATCATCATATGCACGTTACCGTGACTTTTAATTTAGGAGCACCAGACCAGTCGTTTTCTCAGAACCAACTTGCCATGCATGATCTACTCGAGACGCTCTTCACCCATGACCTTCGTGTCCCACTCAGACACTCTATTTTGTGCTTCATTTTTTTCGCACAACTTTCGGGTCAATTTAGGCCAATTAATTATCAACCGTAAAACCTGATTTATTTTCCAATTTAATTTCGGGACCCGATATTGACCTAACCTAGTCGACCCAAAATAAGGACATGGCCCACATGAAGCCTACTACCCGCCTGATACTGGTGTCCCATTTATTTGAGCCCCCACATGCTACTTATTTTCCCATGATTATAAATACCAAACAAATAATTTATTATTGCCTCCTGTCCGATTTTGACCCGATCCGGCTCGACCGGACCCGAGCCCAAGCTCCATGTTGTCCTCTCGTGACTACCATACACCCCACATAAATTCTCCACTTTTCCCTATTTTTAAATATCTCTCTTTTTCTAATATGTATATATATGTATAAACATATATATAAATATTTCTCTCTTTAAATCACTCCACACCTACACATACACAAACACACCCCACCTCACTCCCTATGTATAGCCGACATCTCTCTCTCTCTACTTTCACTTTCTCTCTCCCCCTCATTAATATCTATCTCTCTCTCTACTTTTACTTTCTCTCTCCCCCTTCCCTCCTGTACGAGAACAAACCCCCTTCTCCCCTGTAAGAGAACAAACCCCCCCTCTCCCATTCTTTTCTTTCCTGTACTCCTCTTCTTCATATATTTTTCTTCTTCTTCATTTCTTCTTCTTCTTCAATACCATCCTCACCACCATCTTCAAACTACAACCACTACCATCACCATGATCACCAGCCACCACCACCCCAAACACGACCACCATCAACACCACCTCATCTCCTCCTCCTTCCTCCCCCTTGTTGGGCTGCTACCGCCGCCTGGCTGTGCCACCACGTGTGCCGCCGCGAGGCAGCAGCCACAGCAGTACAGCACGCAGCAGCAGCTGTAGTAAGGGGCAGCAGCACCCCGCGCGCCCCTGGCCGGCGGTTCAACGCCACCGCCGGTGGGTGGCCGCGCGCCACCGCGTGGCCGGCCTCCCTGGCCGGTCGACCCCCAGGCACCACCCTGTGGCGGCCAACGTCCTCCGGGACGCGCCGTCTAGACGATTTCATCGTTTTTCTCGGAGTTCCGTCGACGCGCGCGCGGACGAATTTCAGAATTCGTATCTCGGGGCAGCGACTTCACAGGGATTTTCTGGGAGATCCGACCAATGGATCGGCGAATTATTTGCTCCGTCGCAATCTCGATGTATCCACCTTCACTACTCTCAAATTTCACCAGTTAATTTCGTCGTTTGATACATCAAAACAGGCCACCAAGTTGACGTTTTAATTGAAATATTTTTGGACAGTTTCGTAATGCCAACTTCGTGGGTTCGTACATTCGTCGTCGTAGCTCCGTTTTGTGCATCACTAGTTCCTATACGTAGCTGGTACAACCCTCTTCCTGCCTCCTTTAGATTTCATTTCAGTTTGAGCTTGTCAGGTCGGTCGAATTCGACGCCAAAGTTGGCTGTTCGAATTTTTAGTGTTGCACTTATAAAATTCCATTTTTGAACTCGGGACTCCGGATTCAATTTCTGACACCACCAGTAGACTCGTGGCGTCATTCTGGCCTGTTTTCATATAAAGTTTGTTAGATTTGGAGGACGTAGGCCCTGGTACGCATTTCGGTGCAAAGCGCGCCCTACAGTCCGGGTCAACGGGACTTTTTGACGCCGGCTCATCGGAATCAAATTCTGGATATACCATTGAGTTCGTATCGTCATTCTGGACTCGTTGACATATAATTTGCTACCTTTTAGTGGATATTGGTTCCGACACGTATTTCGGTGCAAGTCGGATACCAATATCCGGGTCAACGTGCCATTTTGAGTTCGGCTCATCGGAATCCAATTCCGGATATACCGTTGAGTCCGTATCGTCATTCTGGACTCGTTGACATATAATTTGCTGAGTTTTGAGGACATTGTCTCCGTCACGCTTTTCCGTGCAAATCGGATTTTAATGTCCTGGTCAACGGACCAATTTGAGATCGGGTCAATAGAATCCAATTCTGGATATACCGTTGGGTTCGTATCATCATTCTGGATTCGTAGATATATAATTTGTTAGGTTTAGTGGACTAGTTTTCTTGTACATTTTTTGGTGCAAAGTGGGTCCGACACGGATACCATTTTGGCCCGAAATTACCTTTTTGCTCCTGTGTCCAAATTGGACTTATGGACAGGCTATCCTAGCTAATTTGACCATTCTGGACACGTTGGTGATGGTTGTTTCACCATCCGACAACATCTGTAGGTTTTCACCCTATTATTATAATCTTTCTCTTTTTGTGGTATTTTGAGATCTATCGATTCCAGTGATTTCACAACCACTGAAATTGAATACGTTGACCTAGTAGATGTTTGTGAAGACTAGCCTTGACCATATTTGACCATGGTCGACTACTTTGACTGAACGTCGAAGTAGAGTCAACATTTGACCTAGGTTAGACTAGTTTTGACCTTGGTTGACCAGAGTTGACCAGTTGACTAAATGTCAACTGTTAGTCAACATTAGCCTAGTTTGACCTAGATTTGACCAGAGTTGACCAGTTGACTAAATGTCAACTGTAAGTCAACCAATGACCCAGTTTGACCTAGTTTGACTTGGTTTGACATATTGTGACCTAGTTTGACTTAGTGGACTGAGTCTGACCTAGATTGCGTAGCTTATACTATAGAATCAAGCCTAACACTGTTGAACCCTAATTAGCTTATGTATATCTTATCTTTAGGTCTGTGGCATCACTCTGAGCATCGACCCCATTTGACAGCTCAGGACCGCAGGCGAGTACATTCACTGATAGTTTTCATTGTCTTGATATCTGTTATATCCGATTCAGTCGTAGTGTCTTACTTGATTCCCAGTCACGATAGTTCACGGACTAGTATATGTTGGATCATGACATGAGATGTTGTTCCTGGATTTTCTTGGTATATATGTACATTTCCTGTCTTGTTCCATGTACTTGATAGACATCGATTTCTGAGAGGGAGTAGCTATTCTCTTAGGGAATCCCGTGTCATGACGTGTCATGTCCAGGTCCATTATACTATTTGGGGATGGGAAATTATTAGAGGTTATGTGATCAGAGCCACCCTGTCACTATTCTTGTGCTCGCGCCACTCTTCCCTCGCGTAGGGTGTAGCGAGATCCCGTTTACCTTGTGCTCGTTATCCAGGTTGGCCGGCATGACTTTTCGTTGAGGTCACCGCGGATTACCGGGCCAAGTGGATAGCCTGTCCTGTCACTTATCCCAAGCCGATCACATATCGCTCTAATAATTCAAGGCACATTTTATATTTACTTATCATATATCCTACTCGTTCTACATACAGTACTTTTCACCATGCTATGATATACAGTTACTCACATTTTCTACATGCCTCCATGATGTACCTTGATTGGAGACTAAGTTCTGCTCGGCAGAAGGGTTACAACCCCGGTCCTTGTTTGGTTTAAGGGTTGCAACTCAGCTTCCGATCGGTTCCCAAGCCTTCATATATCTTTGTCTTGAATTTCATTATACTGTCTCTTATAGAATTTGTCAATTCACATGGAACTGCTATTAGTGTTTGTACTTGCTCATTTTCCTGACAGGATACCGTTGATATAATTTTAGGAGTAGTTGTGCCATTATTGGACTTCATGATGTTGCTAGCTGAGGTGGATCTCACTATTCTTCTATGTGAGTTGCCTGGTAGTTATCCTTAGTTTGTCTTGTTTTCCTTTTTTATTTCCTGTCTTATGATTCCTTCTAGTAGTTTCTAGTTGTTCTTGTGCTTTAGTTATCTTTCTTGTCTTATCATCCTTAGCTGTTGTGATGTGACTAGAGTATATTTATATTTATAGGCCTTCTAGACGTAGTGTATATTTATTGGGTACTAGGCAGCGTTCTACCGTCGATACTGCGGCGTAGGCTGGGCGTCGTCTTCGTATTCGTACCCGTATATCCGGGTACGGGTTGTGACACTAGTAGAGCACTGAAAGGTATGAGCCTTCTTCATTTTTGGAGCTTCTGTGGCAGAGCCATGTTCCCATGTGACAGAGTCCTTCAGTTGCATATTTTCTATGACACTGGCAAGATATGTACGACGAGCCTTCGGAAGCCAAGTCTTACAAGACTTGTTTGGCTTCGCTGATTTTGAGGGAGTAGCGCTGTCCCTCGAGAGCATCTCTTCGAACGCCTGCTGATCGAACTTCACGATCAGCATCTTCTGAGTGCTCCCTACTTTGTCTTGTCGGTATCGGATTGCATCACCACCTTTTTGTCAGAGAAAAAGGTAGTTCCCAGCAGGGTCGCCATTTTTGTGGACAAACACAAAAAGAAGAAGAAACACTATTTTTTCTTTATTGGCGTAAGGCACCATAAATCGGGTACGCTTGAGATATCCTGCACTGAGGATCCCCGAGTACAAAAAAGAATTATGGAGAATGGGACGATGGAGATCGAGCGGCAGTTGCTCCTTTACTCTGTTGACACTCCGATTACAAAAGTTGGAGAAAACCTACAAAAATTGCTAACTTTCGGCTTACTGGCAAGAAGTGCAGCAATTTGGCTCTTGAAAATGCTCTTCGTTCTGTATTTTGAAGAGGGATGAGGCCCCTTTTTATACTCGTTCTTGAGTTGGAATGATGTTATGCGCCCACATGAGGAAACACACTGGTTTTCATGTGGGCGCATGGTCCTGCTTTGGGTGCATAGGGTGCAGGCGCATGCAAGCTGTATGATCGTGGGTTGATCGTGGTGCTAACATGGCCGTATGCTTCGGTGCATGACTGCTCGTGGAGACTGACGTGGCCGTATGCTTCGGTACATGTTTTGGTCGTGGGTTTGACCGAGTCAGGAGCTGTTCTGGCGTGGGCGCATAGCCTCAAACAGAGCTATGCGCCCCCTTCTGGAGTAGCCTAGAATGGGCGCATGGGCATATGACCTCACTGGAAGCTTCGGCGCATATATCTTCATTGGTGGCTTGGGCGCATAAGGCTTCATTGGTGATTTGGGCGCATATGTCCAGTCTACTGAGATTTTTATGCTACTACAACTTTCAAAAATAAAATAAAATTAATATTATTCAAAAGGACATTTATGAAACTATATATTTGGTATGGATTATTCTACCCAATACAACTATTAACCCAATATAATTATATATTTATATACCTGAATAGATGATGAGAAGATCTGTTTTCAATATAATTGCCTCCAATCGTCACATCTCGTTCTTGTTCTCCAATTTCTCTCCAATGTACAATAGTAGCTCCTTGGTCTACAATCTAGTGAATAATACTAGGTCGTCAAATGACATGCAAGCCCTCAGTCAAGGACGAGAAAATAAATAATTAAATTGAGAATATCTGAGATGATCGGATTCTCGGAATTCCAAAGTAAAGAAATTAAGAAATTAATTCAGAGTGATTATAACGTTAACTTAAAATATGACTGTGACTATATTCTATTCTAATGAATTCCTCGGTGTTCATTCTACGACCAAATCCTAGTAATTCATAATTAGCGACTACCATCACAATCACAACAACCTAAATTCACTACCACAATCATAGTCAAGTTTTTTCTATATAATGATGCAGTTTAGAGAACACATTTGGATCACGATCTTTCTCTATTTTCCTGACAATAATCCCATTTATCCGGGACCAGGTGGTGTCTGGATTGGATACGGTACCTTAGATCCGACCCCCCCACATCTTGTGGGAAACTTGTATGCATAAAACTTTTTAAATTCAGATTTTATTCACGAAATTTACTGGACTGTTCTCTGTTGGTGAGCTACGCCTCACCCCCCGACATCGCAAGGCCTTACAGATGCGGGACAACTGATCAGCTTTTTCTGTTGTTATTATATTACAGGAATTTCGATAGATGTGATCCAGTTGTTCTCTTCCACCCCACAATGCAACTACAAACACATACAATAGTCTATTGACTCCTAGGTCCAATATCCGGTTCCAACTTGATTACCACCTCGTATGTCAAAGACAATACGCCATACGATAATATCTTGTTGGCAAGAGATTAGCTAACTCATTACCATCTCGTGTTGGAACAACACGCCATATGGTAATAATCGTTGGCAATGAATTGTTCAACTTATTTTATCGTCTCGTGTGTCAAAGACAACACGCCTTATGGTAACATCTTGTGACTAGGAAGCTGGATATAAACTTGGATCTTTCAATAGGGTTTTCCCAATCCTGGAATTCTCAAACTTGGCTAACTCCCGAAATTACTAAATTTTTTGGCAGAGTCTCCTTTGTATTTACTGATCCGGAAAAATTCATAAGAGGCATAATATGAAATAATAAAATCCTGGGTTCGTCGACCCCTTCGGTGGAGCAACCCTCAACACCGGTACTACGCAATGTACATCCCGGGTACGTCGACCCCTTCGGTGGAGCAACCCTCAACATCGGTAACCACGCAATGTATATAAAATCTCGAGTACACCGACCCCTTCAATGGAGCAACTCTCAACACCGGAACACACACGCAGTTGAATATATATAATATCAACTTATAGAAGAAATAAATCTAGCTTCTTACCTTGGACAATTTATCTTATTACTAACAATCCATGATTTGCAATATTCACTACAAATCTAAATTAACGCTAGTCATCCATGAATTTACAATATTCACTGCAAAATCCAACTAAATAAGAATGTTAAGAGTGCCAAATGAACAATCAAGAACTAACACAAACAACTGAATATGTGCATAGATATTTCAAACATAAACTTAGTCAAGTAACCCATTCATAAGGTATTGATCATCCTATAATTTAGAATGAAATTCCCTTAAATATAAATTGGTTTCGATCTCTATGATAATTGTTAGAGGAATAACATAAATGAATTTTGGTTGTCCGAGCACCTTTGGAAACCTAGAGTACTAGTGCTAAGTTATTGAAGAGTAGAGTTACATAACTTAGACATTGACTATGGAATCAAAATACCAGGAGTGTGCCGAACATTCACTAAATTGGGTTAAAATTTCCTAAGAATACAAATTTGTACCAATAATACTTGCAATACTAGAATGATCATATACGTATTGAAGCACTTACGTTTACTCAACCCAAATTGCTAAAACCAACATTTCTAGTGTAGCTATATACTAAAATTAGCATAAACCATTCTAAAGTTGTTTATTTCTAAAAGGATTAAACCTAAGCAGATTTATATACTTGGAAGTCTGATACGGCCTATAACCTATTTCGAAATTCCGATCCAAACCTACTTAAGTATCCATAATGCATAATTCTTACCAAGAGGCTTATATTTGGGATATTGGCAATAATTTTAAATTCTAATTCATTTATGGACAACGATAGATATATATCACAAAAATAAAATAAAATTAGTACCTTTAGGTGATCAATTCCTGGACCAGGTTAGCTAGATTATAGAGTATATACAATATGGTTTCACAAGTCAAATCCTTCATAATTTAATATCAATACGCTTTCGATCCCATTTGGACACAACTTGTATAATTTGTATTCCTAACAATTAGTATATAATCCATATCATTATTCAACAATGATATTGTATCGACGTCCTCATGTGTCGAGTGTCCGTATCATGTCCTAACATCGTGTTGGTATATCCAAAATACAACCAATATGTGTGTCCGGTCCATAATTCCATATTTAACCATGTCAATGTGTCTGAATTGTATTCGGTTTGCGAGTTTATGCTATAATTCCTAGTAAATTGTGTTTGTGTGTCCGTATTGCTTCCAATACAATGATCGTGTCCCAAATTTAAGAAATACCTATAATTTATCCTGGATTGCATACTTTATAAAGAAAATAAACCTAAACAAAGCATGACAAATGAACAAAATTAAATCAAATTAAAAATAAATAGAGGAGGGCTTGCCTTGAAAAATTAGGGATTTGGAAACTAGGACTTGGGACTTGCTCTTCTTCTTCTTCTTTCAATTTCTTCTTCTTCTTCATCTTCTTTCTTTTTCTTTTTTTTTTAGAAAAAGGGTGTCATGACCCGCACCCGTTTTTTCGGATACGAGACGTGTCCAGGCCACCCTATGCCGCAGAGTCTGCGTTAGAACGCTGTCAAGCCCGCAAGAAATAATGCTCAAAATATAACATTTACTGCTCAATCATATTTCTAAATTTGTTACAACATTTACAACATTTATAATTAAAGAAAATACAAGATTTTATAATAAATGAAATTGATACAACTGCTATCTATGTCTAGGTTGACATCAACATACTCAAGCCTTCCCAATGCTAAGAGTGATTGCGGCTAAACCTGAAATATTTTGGTTTCCAGTCAGGAATGGAACAAGTACACAAACCGACAGCAATACCAAAACACAATAGAATTAACAAGACATGAAAATAACATATGAGATATGAAAAATGGAAAGTACTGATGACATGGCACGGTAGAGAAGAAAGGAAAAATAAATAAAAGACAACTACCTATGTGGTGTGAAATATCCGTTTCGACATGTGAACGGCTAGGGGGTAAATTCGGCACCGTGCACGTGTCGTGTGCAGCTGCTATTCTCCAGGAAAGACACGAGAGATATTTGTAGGTAGTCCATATGTCTACTAAGATATTTTTCCTCCCGACTACTCCGTGTGATGAGCGTGTCAACAAGCAGCAAGATATATGAATAAACATGAAATAGAAAGACTACTATGAATCGAAAAGCAATCAGAAAGTGCACTTGCCTGTGGTCCTTAGCTGGTGAAACCGACAATCCCATTGAGTTCAGAAGCGTCCAATTAGCCTAGGGTCGATATAAAGTAGTCAGAATTTACAAGAATTGCGATTGTACGACCTAGCACTATCAAGATGGAAATTGAAAGAAATTCGTTTTAAGAAAATATATAGTTATATAGAAAATACTTATAGCCTAGAAATTATTTTTAAGGCTAAAATCGAAATACAATCTTAAATAAAAACTATATTTGTTAGTCGAAATAATGTATAGCTTCAAAAAGTGTTTATAAAATCAAACTAAAAAGCCTTATTATAAACTATATTTATGTGTCCACAAAATATTTATCTTAACAGCCCAAGATATACTGGGCTCAAAAAATAAGCTTATTATGTTTAATATATATATATTTTTTTTTTATTATGTTTAATATATATATATATATATATATATAAAATATATATATATATATATATATATATATATATATATATATGTATATATATATATATATATACATATATATATATATATAATATATATATATATATATATATATATATATATATATATATATATATATATACATATATAACTTAATAAATTTAGAAACTTAAATAAGTTATATGAATATTTACAATGGGCTCAAGCCCATTAAAACTATTTATAAACCATTGTAGGCCCAGACCAAATATTCCAAAGAAAATATAACTAAATATAAAATACCTTAACTATATTAATCAAAATAATCCATTAACAAAAAACTAGTAAACTAAATAAACTATCTACAGAGAGAGAAGACTTTATACAGAGAGAGAGAGAAAGTGAGTGAGTGAGAAAGAAAAATGAAAGGGGGTTTCGGAGCTAACCATCTCCGGTGGGTACTCGGCCACGACGGCGGGCCCGGAGCGGAGTGGCCGCGGAGTGGCCGGGGCGTGGAAGGCGACTTTGCTGGAGATCAAGTCTCCATGGCGGCACGACTACGCGGCGCGACTGCAGAGAGCTAGGCGGCCGTCTGCCACCGGAGGGTGCGGCGGCTCTCGCAGAGAAGAGGGCTTAGGCGCGGGGACGAACGCCGATCGTGCTCCGTCGGGATGTGCTGGTGACCGCGAGGGGCTCTGACCCTATGCGGGAGATCCAGAAGCTCGGCGCTGAGCCTCGCGGCTGCCAAGGACTGCGGAGGCTCCGCGCCGGAGAAGACGCAGTCGAAAAGGAGGTGGATCTCCATCTGCGATGGGCGAAGTGGTACTCCGGACGGCGGACGAAGTGGTACTCCGAACGGCGGACGAAGTGGTACTCCGGACGGCGGACGAGAGAATCGCGATAATTTCTGAGGTCGCCCTTCTTGAAATCGCCTCTTGCTCCTACTCTCCCATCGCCGGAGTCGGCAGGACGGACAACTATGCAGCTGAGGCTTCCGGCGGGTCGGGTAGTTGTGTGGAACGGCCTCTAGCCGTGGTGACGGGTGTAGAGAGGGGATGTAGATGCTGATGATACGGTCGAAGCAATGGAGACGAGGAGGAGGATCGGGAAGGCAGCGATCAAGGCGATGGCGGGGTGGCTGGAGGGAAGAAACTCGGGACCGGCGCACTCGTGCGACCATGCTCGTGCTGCGAAGGAGCAGACGGCTACAGGCGGTTCGCGGGTGACGGCCTTCAGAGGGTAAGTACTGGTGATGGTGGTGTTTTGGATGCTTGGAACTCGTGTTGGATGTGTCCAACACGAGTTGGTTTGTAATGTGATGGAATAAGATTGGGATGGACACTGACACATGGGTCCGGACACGATTTGGGTGGTTATTTTCATGTAGATGGACACAGAAATGGTGATTATCGGAAGGAAGATCGATGTATGATTGTTTCTGGTCGTGGATACGGTGGCACTTTGAGATATCGAAGGAGATGGTGTTGGCGTAGATGGGGGTAGAAAGATCGTTTCGTGGTTAATATAGAAGTTCAGGTAAAGGTTTACACATCCTTCCTCTATGATATGCTTTATCATATACCTGTATTCGGTTTGAAGAGATAAGAATAAGGAGGTGCACGTATCAATTGGAGAATAATGATTAATTATCAAATTTTATAAAAGGAAAGCCTATCGCATGCTTTTGTAGGATATGGAGATATGGTCGGGTTGATCTGTAGTTAACTCCGGATATTGAATCCATTTGTTATACATCTTTTTTACTAGTCAAGGATAATCAATGAATTTTAAATATAAAATAATCTAAGCACAACCCTATAAATGATCGTAATTAGTAAAAATAATATTTGATTTTATCAACTAATCTACCGTAATCTTTTCATATTTGATTGTGAAATGATTTGGATCGAAAATCAAATGGATGAAGCGAATCCTTTCTATATTTTAAAACTAAAATTAATCTAATCTACTAATGACCATAAATAAAAGCTTATTACTAAATATTAACATACTAATTTAAATCAAGCTCTAGTATTCATCAAATAATTGAAACTCTAGTAGATATGTCTTCACGTAAATTTGATTTAAATCAAACATAATTTAAATGCAGAATAATCTAATCGTAATATAAATGATTTGAAATAAAATTTTAAGATATTATTCAATATTATCCGATGATTCAAATTGTATGAATTTAAGTCACAATCGAATAAGGGATCAAAATAATAGTACTATTTATCGCATAACATATTTTTCAATTAAATTAGAAACGATAATGTAACTAGTATTCGTTGTCATTGAATGATTTAAAACATATTTTACTAATTAAAAACTCTATAAATACTTACCATTTTCAAAACCCTTTTTTTTAAAATATTTTGAAAGCCACAATTACTAACCAAATATTTTGTAATGCAAATGATGAGTTCGAAAATCAATATTATTGTCAACCATAAATTTAAAATATTAACTAGTCATCAAAATATTTTCATAAACCATTTTAAATATATTTTGACAACCAATTTTGTCATTCCAAAAAATAAGAATTTTCTTTGTACCATTTAACTTAAAATTTGTCTTCATAATGTAATATTTTAAATTAAGTCACAACAAGTAAAATTTCAAAAATACGATAACGGGGGTTACATATCTACCCACCTTAGAAATATATTCGTCCTCGAATTTAGGAATGTCAAGTATAGATAGGCTGAAGGAAAAGGTAGCAATATTGAATTTTAATAAGATCGATATTGACCGATAGGATAAAATCAAGGGTGACCAAAACTTTCTTTATAAGAATTTTTTATCAAAAGAAAATAGTGATCAAGTATTGACCACGGAAGGATGGAAGTGGAGAAGTACCTAGATATGGCTTGGTGCTGGAGTCTTAGGCTACGGTCTTGAATCAACAGGTCCTAAATGTTTAAGAAATCGATAACCCTACGGACATTTCACTATCGAAGACCCTACCCACCTTAGAAATTTCTTCTCCGAAATTTCGAATGGCACAATTAGTCATGATCAAGAAATGGCATGATTAGCTGACCAAATAGATTAGATCGTGAATAAAATTGAAGTTTCTAAGAAAAGATACTATGTGGCACGATTAGCTATCCTTAGAATTATATAGGCATGATCTATGGTCAAAATTTTAGGCTGATTCTAAACATGGAAAATCACTTTGATAAATTTAAGAAGTAGTCGCGGTCAGGGCTACTCATACAAGTCATCTAAGCATGATTAAAAAAAATTAACACGAGCATGAACATGAACAAAATATTCATGATCATAGTAGGATAGGAATATGACATTAACAATAGTTGAGTGGTCGTTTAGGCATGATTATGAACTCAAAATCAAGAAAGTACGCAAATTAACATGATCGAGATGTAATCAAATAGTCTAGCTCGATCAAACGTCGTAAGGATGATCCAATTTAAAATCGTCTTAGCATGATCAATTACGTAGGCATAATCCTAGAATAATAATCTAGGTGTGATCGTAAATGGAAGGAATTCAAAAATAAGTTTAAGGGATGCTTAGGAAGACAAATGACCATAAAGATAAGAGATATGAAAAGATAAAATTAAATAATAATAAATAATTTAAGTAAGTGAATTGCAGGCCATGAAATCAGTAGCCATATGTCAAAGAGGACGTAATCTTCATAATATTCGAAAATCGTATGTATATATGAAGTCACTTTGCCGAGAGTTTATGCCTCGCCAGTGTACACATGGCTGCAGTAAACCTTGGTTTCATGACTCAGCTATGACACAATATCGAATATTTTATTATCTTTGTCCAATATTGACATAACAACCTAAGGAGCAAATATGACAATTAAGACATAGTTTTAATAGTATTCGATAACCTATGTTACTTGAAATTACGTCAACTTAGGGTTCATGCCACGCCAGTGCGCTGCTAGCTGCAGTGAACCCGTAGTCTCGATAATTCAAATAAGTGACGACAGTGCGCTGTTGTCCTGTCATCGCAAGTCATCAAAATTATTCCAACTATATCTCCAAGAATCTCAAAGGAGTTTAAAATATCATACAAGTTGATAAATATAGAAAAGTATAAGTACCTGCTATTCAAATATAAGGTCAGCTTCTTGAAAAGAAAAAAAACAATTGATTAGGAAGGATAAGGATCGAAGTAAAAATCTTATAATCCTTATTTCACGGAGATTAAATATTCAATGATTGAGAGGAACTTTCGAATCCAAAACTTAACTCGAGATTAATAGAAAATTGAGTGAGAAGTTATTTTAAAATAATTCTTTAGGTCCAAGGAAAAGAATATAAGTGATACGAACTTATGATATGGCGATGTTTTGAAAGACATGAGATAAAGTTGTAAAAATGATCATGATTAGGGAGAAAATGACCGAAGACAAAAGAAATATAAACTTAAATTTATATTTCCATATTATTCAAGATCGAGGAAAAATATGTATAAAGCACTATGTCTATCTATTATGAATATATTTATACACAAATATATATGTATAGCCTAAGTAAAGCCCATAAATCCCAAAATATTATTCTAAGAGAAGGTTATCCTATTTCCAAGTAAAATATAATTTTAAATAGCAATAATACTTTTGTTATATTTAATATATAACTTATATAAATCATTCATAATACTAGAAATGGACTACCAATATATATACACATCTACATATCTTCATGGACGACGTTGGTCATGCTATATGACCACTAGGACTTAATTTCGGGCTAGTTTGGGACAACCAGTTCTTCTAAAAGCCAATAATCTTAATAATAAGTAATTGAATTATTCCTAGGGTTATGTCATGATTTGGCCAGGTTTTTCTAATTAGTATACACCTATGACTCGATCTTCTCTACTATAGCTAATACGTTAGTCAAAGCATGCCATTGTACTATCTGTGCCATCACTTCTATTCATATGGCGCTCCAAAATTTAACCAAGACTAAGGCATTCTATAATAATAATAATTAATTAAATTAAATAATTATAAAATTCCAAAAATCACATCTTAATTCAAATAAAGGAATAAATGCTATTTTCAAAATTTCAGGAAGGTATTACGCATCTACCCTCCTTAGAAATATCGTCGAATCAAATGTGATAGTGTATCTAGTGAGACCTATGTAGCAACCTCAATTACCCAATGTCAACTTTAAATTAGGGACTCCTAATCCTAACCACTGTCTTAAAATTGATTTAATCCTAGTTGTGAATGAGCATTCCTAGTCGCAGGCTTGCAGTAGTACGACTAATATGGCACTGCCACGAGTTCGCACAATTTTACAAAAACTGACCTGCTGGGCCACCACAAAAACTTGTCACGACCTGTACCCGCTTTTTCGGATACGAGACGTGTCCAAGCCAGCCTATGCCACAGAGTCGACGGTAGAACGCTGTCAAGCCCGCAAGAATTAATGCTCAAAATATAACATTTACTGCTCATTCACATTTCTAAATTTGTTACAACATTTATAATTAAAGAAAATACAAGATTTTACAGTAAATGAAATTGATACAACTGCTATCTATGTCTAGGTTGGCCTCAACATACTCAAGCCTTCCCAATGCTAAGAGTGATCGCGGCTAAACCTAAAAAATGTTGGTTTCCAGTCAGGAATGAAACAAGTACACAAACCGACGACAATGCAAAAATACAATAGAATTAACAAGACATAAAAATAACATATGAGATATGAAAACTGGAAAGTACTGATGACATGGCACGGTAGAGAAGAAAGGAAAAATAAATAAAAGATAACTACCTATGTGGTGTGAAATATCCGTTTCGACATGTGAACGGCTAGGGGGTAAATCCGGCACCATGCACGTGTCGTGTGCAGCTGCTATTCTCCACGAAAGACACGGGAGATATTTCTGGGTAGTCCACATGTCTACTAAGATATTTTCCCTTCCGACTACTCCGTATGACGAGCGTGTCAAGAAGCAGCAAGATATATGTATAAACATGAAATGGAAAGACTACTATGAATCAAAAAGCAATCAGAAAGTGCACTTACCTGTGGTCCTTAGCTGGTGAAATTGACAATTCCATTGAGTTCAAAATCGTCCAATTAGCCTAGAGTCGATATAAAGTAGTCATAATTTGCAATAATTGCGATTGTACGATCTAGCACTATCAAGATGGAAATTGAAAGAAATTCGTTTTAAGAAAATATATAGTTATATAGAAAATACTTATAGCCTAAAAATTATTTTTAAGGCTAAAATCGAAATACAATCTTAAATGAAAACTGTATTTGTTAGTCGAAATAGTATATAGCTTCAAAAAGTGTTTATAAAATCAAACTAAAAATCCTTATTATAAACTATATTTATGTGTCCACAAAATATTTATCTTAACAGCCCAAGATATACTGGGCTCAATAAATAAGCTTTAATATATATATATATATATATATAACTTAATAAATTTAGAAACTTAAATAAGTTATATGAATATTTACAATAGGCTCAGGCCCGTTAAAGCTATTTATAAACCATTTCTCAATTCATTGTAGGCCCAGACCAAATATTACAAAGAAAATATAACTAAATATAAAATACCTTAACTATATTATCAGTTTTTAAAACCATTAAAATACTAATTAATTACTAATACTCGATTAACATTATACTAGTTAATCAAAATAATCTACTAACAAAAAACTAGTAAACTAAATAAACTATCTACAGAGAGAGAAGACTTTATACACAGAGAGAGAGAGAGAGATAAAGTGAGTGAGTGAGAAAGGAAAATGAAAGGGGGTTTCGGAGCAAACCATCTCCGGTAGGTACTCGGCCACGATGGTGGGCCCGGAGCGGAGTGGCCGCGGTGTGGAAGGCGACTTTGCTGGAGATCGAGTCTCCGCGGCGGCACAACAACGCGATGCGACTGCAAAGAGCTAGGCGGCCGTCTGCCACCGGAGGGTGCGGCGGCTCTCGCAGAGAAGAGGGTACTCCGAACGGCGGACGAAGTGGTACTCCGGACGACGGACGAGAGAATCGCGATAATTTCTGAGGTCGTCCTTCTTGAAATCGCCTCATTCTCTGACTCTCCCATCGCCGGAGTCGGCATGACGGACAACTATACTGCTGAGGCTACCGGTGGGTCGGGTAGTTGTGTGGAATGGCCTCTAGCCGTGGTGACGGGTGTAGTGAGGGGGTGTAGATGCGAGGACGCGGTCGCAGCAATGGAGACAAGGAGGAGGATCGGGAAGGCAGCGATCAAGGCGATGGCGGGGTGGCTGGAGGGAAGAAACTCGGGACCGGCACACTCGCACGACGATGCTCGTACTGCGGAGGAGCAGTCGGCTACAGGCGGTTCGCGGGTGACGGTCTTCGGGGGGTAAGTACTGGTGATTGTGGTGTTCTGAATGCTTTGAACTCGCGCCGGGTGTGTCCGACATGAGTTGGTTTGTTATGTGATGGAATAAGATTGGGATGGACACGGACACACGGGTCCGGACATGATTTGGGTGGTTATTGTCATGTAGATGGACACGAAAATGGTGATGATCGGAAGGAAGATTTATGTATAATTGTTTCTGGTCGTAGATACGGTGGCACTTCGAGATATCGGTGGAGATGGTGTTAGCGTAGATGGGGGTGGAAAGATCGTTTCAAGGTTAATATAGAAGTTCAGGTGAAGGTTTACACATCCTTCCTCTATGATATGCTTTATCATATACCTATATTCGGTTTGAAGAGATAAGAATAAGGAGGTGCACGTATCAATTGGAGAATAATGATTAATTATCAAATTTTATAAAAGGAAAGCCAATCGTATGCTTTTGTAGGATATGGAGATATGGTCGGGTTGATCTGTAGTTAACTCCGGACATTGAATCCATTTGTTATACATCCTTTTTACTAGTCAAGGATAATCATGAATTTTAATCTAAAATAATCTAAGCACAACCCTATAAATGATCGTAATTAGTAAAAATAATATTTGATTTTATCAACTAATTTACCGTAATCTTATCATATTTGATTGTGAAATGATTTGGATCGAAAATCAAATGGATGAAGCGAATCCTTTCTATATTTTAAAACTAAAATTAATCTAATCTACTAATGACCATAAATAAAAGCTTATTAATAAATATTAACATACTAATTTAAACAAGCTCTAGTATTCATCAAATAATTGAAACTCTAGGAGATAAGTCTTCACATAAATTTGATTTAAATCAAACATAATTTAAATGCGGAATAATCTAATCGTAATATAAATGATTTGAAATAACATTTTAAGATATTATTCAATATTATCCTATGATTCAAATTATATGAATTTAAATCCCAATCGAATAAGGGGTCAAAATAATAATACTATTTATCGCATAACATATTTTCAATTAAATTAGAAACGATAATATAACTAGTATTCGATGTCATTGAATGATTTAAAACATATTTTCTAATTCAAAACTCTATAAATACTTACCATTTTCAAAACCCCATTTTTTTAAAATAATTTGAAAGCCACAATTATTAACCAAATATTTTGTAATACAAATGATGAGTTCGAAAATCAATATTATTGTCAACCATAAATTTAAAATATTAACTAATCATCAAAATATTTTCATAAACCATTTTAAATATATTTTGACAAACAATTTTGTCATTCAAAAAAAATAAGGATTTCCTTCGTACCATTTAACTTAAAATGTGTCTTCATAATGCAATATTTTAAATTAAGTCAAAATAAGTAAAATTTCAAATATACGATAATGGGGGTTACAAAGGGGGTTAGGTTTAGGTTTTGATGATGGAGATGGAGAGGGAGATGATGATGGTGGTGGAGGTGACCGACGGCCAGGAGGGGCCGGTCGGCCGGTTGGCCGACGACAGCAACCGTCAGGGTGGCGCCAGAGGCAGCCACCGCGGGCCTCACAAGTGGAGGAGGAAGAGATCGGATGAGAGAGTATGAGCCGAGAGAGTGAGAGATACGAAGAGGGGAGGGGTCGGTTGAGGGAAGAAGAGAATGTGTGAGGAGTAATAATAAATCTCTCCCTCTCCTCCTTCATATCATTATGACTTCTATAGAATAAAATGACTTTTGTTCTATTACCATGCATGATGCCACCTATAATCTCTCTTTAAAAGAAAATGACACCTAGCTTGCTAGGTGTCATAGCAATTGAGTATTTGCATTATTTGTTTAAGGGGCTAAATAAAAATGATAAACAATTTGATTTGTAAGGGGACGCCATTGATTACAAATTATTTAATTCATGAATATATCTAAATAAATTCTTATTTATTTATTTATTCATTTATTTTATTTTATTTTTTAAAAAAACAAAATTTATCTATATACAACTATTAAGTATAATTAATAATACTAAATAAGCAGTGTTTAGAGATGTATTTATTATAGTAGACTTGGCAGTTACTGCTGGCCTTTGACATTCGATGAATGTTATGCTTTGCGGTCCCTGGTATCCTGGTAGGACCATACCTAAGTTTTCTGTACCTATAGCCAGAGTGCCCATGTGTCAAAGGTTTGATCTTAACTGTATTATCACTATAGAACTGGTAAGCACCCTATTGCATGCACCTTTTCTTTTATTTATTTTATATGTCACAGTTATATGGCATGTTCTTTATGTATCTTGTTACGTCCCTCTAAGGACCTGGTGAACTCTCTAGGTGTATGCTTTCATGTCTTTTTGCAGGTGCTCTAGCCAAGATCGTGGTCTTCTCTTCCTATTGAGGAGGCTTGCTCTTGGATCGTCCATTGCGATCTTTATCCATCATTTTCTTGTATATTTTTCTCCTTTAAATTAGTTGGTAGTGGATTTGTCTCCACCCAAGTATATGTACAAATGATAAATTCATAGTGATTATATTATTATTCTTTATTTCTGTGGATGAGATTTAGTTATCATGGTTTACTGTATTTTACAGCTTATGTAGTATACGAGGATTCCATATATTGGAGTATCTTCTTATATGTGCAGCTGGCATGACTACGTACTTGGTCTTAAGCATTTTGGGACTGGGGCATTACATATTTTTGTGGTAGCCCATGCAGGTCGAGTTTATCACTTCGGTTACTTTACTGTAGCGATGTGAACCTGCATATAGGATTAGAATCTAGGTATCTCATCCACACATTTGACCTCCTTCCTTGAATTCAATTCGAACTCTCATCTGATTACCTTGACTTTCTTCTGCTTGATTCCTTTCGTTGTAAATCTTATCTTTTTCCCTCATGCTTGATAGGGAGGTTTGGAAGATAATTCACACAAGTAAACGTGTTATATTTCTCTGTTACTCTATTAGTTGACTTATAATTTGGGTAGTATGCCTCATAGCCCACCACCACGGCATGGTACAAGAGACAGTAGGATGACTGTATAAACAGGAACACCGGACAAGACTTAGATCCTTATAAAACTTGAACTATTTATAACTGCTTTATTCATTATTTTTCATACTTATACTTTGCACTACCATGAATAATATCGCTATTTATAGCTTAGTTTTGTAAGCCTATTCTTTATCGAGCTTGTTCAGGACATATGTAAACTGGGGACGCCCACTAGCATATTGTCTAATTAGAATCAATATATTATGGTCTGATCAACCGTGGTGCACTTGGTTCACACGAAATATGATTATCCTACATGGATTGAGCTATCGGGGTATCTAGGATCTCATCCGCGACTGTATTGACAATTCCTCTTGAATTATACATTCGCCTTTGAATCACGTTATTGTATTCGATGTCATCTTTCTTGAACTCTTTATTGCTTTTGTCTTTCACTGATTTGGAAAGACGAACGCTCGTAATTGGTAGATAGATATAAAGTATCCCCTATGTCCATGATAGTTGTATACACAAGTGTAGCTGCCATCGGCCAACCATCTGACTACAACCTCACCTTGAGAAACTTGTCCCCCCTCGACCCTGAAAATAATATCTTGACCTTCTAGTCATTTAAATTTTAGAACGACTAAGGTCTTACCCTTGGTCAAAACATCAACCAAGGAGACTATCTATTCTCAAAGAACCAATTATTGCGTGTCTATAAATATTTTACTTAAATCTTGCCTTAACTAGCAATCCCTATGCCTTAACACAACCTTTACTCGACCAAGCCCGCAGTTTAGACATAAGAGGAATAGACAGAAACACAAGCATTTACCATGATTATGATAGACACCCATCCTGATATTGGGATCCTACATGTATCATTCAAGCTATACAATTTTATTATCAAAGAGGTAAATTAGCATTAGAATAACACGTTCACCAACTTAGCCAATATTTATAGCTTAACACTCCATCATGTTGATTTACTAGTTATCAACAAACAATGCATGAGCACTACATATAACTCCAATAGAAACCTTATGACTATAGTCTGACCGACTTAGCACAAATAAAAATTTGTGACTTAGCAGTTAGAGATCTTTCATATGACGTGCTTTAGAAATTATTACCCCATCGAGGGACTCTCGCATATTATGAACGGGTGGGTCATTCCATTTTATCGACTCATGCGTCGTTGTATGCCACCATTTATTAGTAATTAGAGTTTGATCCTTGAACTTGATTCATATTTACCATATCACATTATCGATCACATCGTGCCTTATTATTATAAAAGGTCAGAGTACGATGTCGCGACTTCAATATTCCCAAACTCATTATTCCTAAAACCATGCCCTAGTCTCTCGAGTGAATAGATTGTAAGCCGTCTACATTTTGGGATTTCACTAAGATTATGATTGAATAAAGTAAATTGGTTCTCACTAGAAGGAAAAATTAGTGAATTATGAACTCCCACTTCCTATTTAGATCATTTAATGTCCCCGACCATGACTTTAATATTCGGAGCACGAGACCAGCTGTGTTCTTCCAACAAATTGCACATACAAGATCTAGACAAATCCACCTTCAAGTACGCATATCATGTCCCACTCAAACACATCCCTTTGTACTTTATTTTTATGATACGACTTTCAGGTCAAAAGGGCTAACTATAACCCTTACAATAGTACCGATGTACTTTCCAACTTTAATTAGAGATCCAATCTTGACCCAAATCTTTTGCCCCAATATATGATTGTGATCTACTCGAAGCCCACTACATGCCACTAGTGTGCCACTCAATTGAGTTTTCGTATGGTACTTAAATACAAAAGTCACATATGACACACTTTTGAGCTTAAGGAACCTAGATAACCAACCCGACTGACAATTAGCTCAACCACTCGAGTTCAAACTTATTCTAGGCTACCCTCACCTAGTAGGAATGGCTCATATTGATTTTAGGTATCATATCCAGCTAGTATAGATTAAAATCCAAATCAAAGATTGGTTCCAACAGGAACTAATAAATTATTAGTTTATAACGTTTATTTCTGTCCATATCACTTGATACCTCTACCGTGACTTTCATATTTGGAGCACAACACTAGTCATTTCCTTCCAACAACTTTCACTCCTATGAACTGGACGAGCCACTCTACACACATAACATACATGTCCCACACAAACACACCATCCTATGCTCCATTTTAATTACACAATATGTACGACACATTCCCCCCATAGAAGAAAACTACGAATAACCATTTTCGTTCCAATTGATCTCAACCATGCAACATCGACCCATTACCTTAAACAAACTAAATATGGATGATCCGTGCAAGACACATCCCACCAATGGTATACTCATTCCACTCAAACACGTACATGTCTCCTACACAACACTAAATGCTAACCCGCATACCCTAGTCATTATGACGTAAATATTCCAAACACTTACCTAATCATATTCTATAGAAAGATTTTTGGTGATTATTATAGATACTCATCTCTTGGCCCATAAATTCATCCTTTCTAAAGTTCTTCAACCTCACCTCTTAGTTACCCATATAGGCGAAGGCTAAAATTTACTTTGAACCGACACATTCTAGTGATGCCTACTATCTTGTTGAAGCATAATCCCTATAGAGATGAGGTGTGTCCTCCTAAAGAAGTTATTGACCACGAATGCCATCACAATATTTAGGCTTACTTAGAATCCGAGACTGCGGTCAGTAGTGTCCAATATCCTCGTGCGTCTTCTTAGAAATTTTTCTTCTCGAAATTTTTGCAACAACGAATTTCACGGTGGACCAATTCTTATAAGTTGGGTAGATTCTTGAACAAAGAATACCCTATCTGGTAGAATATGACGTCAATTGGGTTCCAGTAATAGCCATCTCCTCCATCATTTAGGAAACCGAGTTACTATTGATGAACCTGCCCTCCCTTGTATTAATCAAAATTGTTATATTTTTATATATTAAGATTATTTTTAATTTCGAGAACGAAGTTTTTATAAGTTGGGTAAGATGTAAACCCCCCAAATTTTCAAACTTTTAGTTAATATAATTTACAATATTTTTTATTTATTTAAACAAGCTTGATTGTAAAAAAAATTATACTAAAGCTAGCAAGTATTAGCTACATCATATGTATATCTAGGTAAATTGGTGGAAGGCTATGTACTAAAATACTTTAGAGAATAATTTGAATTTTAGAAAATTTTAGGATTTATTTATTTTTTAAAAATGAAGTATTCCTTGAATATTTTAAATAGCTTGTAATTAGTTTAAGTTTTTACTAATAGCAATGGTAGTAAGTAAATGATATATAAGGTGAAGAATTATTTACTAGATGGTCTAGAAGCCATTTTTGATTTTTAAGGAATTATAGAAATTTAATGGTGATTATTGGAAATTATATATGTATATATATTTCATTAAGATCTTCTAAAGATATTATTAAGTATTTATTTAAGTATATATATATATAAAAAGGAAAAAAACCAAAAAAAAATAAATAATCAAAAACTCGCGAGATTGCAAAATCTCGCGAGTCACTAAAATAAGATTCTCCTGCAAGGAGAACCCCAACCCACGGGAAATAGGCAAAACTGGAATCCGATTGAACCAAATATATTCAAAAATTTCAAATCATATATGAACTACTCCACCAAATTATATAGAAATCCAATACAAAATCTTCTTCGAATTTGTTCTTTGATCGATTTAAACTCGATATATACACGAGTAAATTTTTGAGAAAAACTCGATCCCCGAACGCAAGAGAGCCTCGACAAATCATCCTGAGACACTCGCGCGTTTCCTCGAAGTCCCGACGACCCCAGAGTTCCCTGACCACACCTGCGACCTTGTGCCCCTTAGCCGCCTGCACGACGCCGCGCACCGCCGAGGACCACCGACCGACGGTGAAATAGGACCGCAACAGCGGCAAATGATAGCAACAGCAATAACAGCGTACAATTTGGGTCAAACTTTGTGGTGATATTTCGTCGTGTACAATAGTTCTTTTCTCGAACCGATTTCTCAGGTGCATCCCTAAGCTAACCATCTTCGACTCTGTTCAAATAGTTTGTAAGCATCTGCCATCGATCGCCCGAAAAATCAATACGAAGTCAGCAATAAACTACTGTCATAATTGACAGAAATTAAGCTCAGGTACCTGTATTTGGGGGTATTTTCTGATTAACCTAGTAGTAAACTTGTGAAAAACTCCCTAAACAATAAAAACGACCACCTGTTGCTCTTTAATTCCCTTCTTGTAGTTTAATTTTTCATGCACAGTATGCATATATATTAGAATCCAAAATTTTAGAAAAATATGTTTTCAAATAGTAAAAATTCTAGAAAAACTTTCCGATACGGCGTACGCCCCGATAAACTGGGTGAAGTGGTCACAACCCATAAGTATCGAAAGGCGTGTATGAATGTTGTCGACGTGTGGGAACTGACTTAACTAGATTTCGTTGTGCGTGTGCGACGAAATCAAAGAGTATCCGTCAAGATACCCTGTATCGGCTACTTCACAAACTAGGTCATAACTTTATGCACATTCTTCGTATCGAGATGAAACTTGTACCAATAGGACCGTATCGATTTTTTAGTCCTGTATGCCAAGTTTGGTCTGATTCTGAGAAGGTCGACCGAAACGCTATTTTGGCGGGCCTGCGATCCGCTCCAACAGGTGAAATTGTGCACAGCCCACCGAAATCCAACTTTGAACATACAGTTTGGTTCATCGCCTCAAACTGGACCGCAGACATAGTATTTGACGACATTAGAAATCATAGATATCGGCACGCGTTTCGGTGCAAAATGGGTCCAACGACGGATATCATTTTGACCTGAAATTATGATTTTGCCCATATTTCAGAATTGGACTTTTGGACAGGCATTTTCTAGTTTTATCTTTTACACTGGAAATGTTCTTGATGTTTGTTTCACCATCCAGAGCCGTTCGTGGATTTTTGAGATTTCTTGCTGACGTGATTGATTACTTGGAGTTGTTATTCCCGCACTACCAGGCAAGATACCTTGCCACCGTACTCTATGATTTACTGATTCTTATTTTTCTGTTATTTATATTCAGCATTAATTACCTATTGTTAGTATTATATCACTATGCGTGCAAGTCACACTTGGGTGCAAGCCACTCTATCGGTCGTTTTTATTACTTTTGTTTATCTCTCTTGCATAGACCTAGCCTAGTGACCACCCATTGATGTTGAGGTATTGGTGTATATTATACGGCCTTGACACATATTTTATGACTTATTGTGAGTCACATGTAGGACACGTACTCGCGTAGTCGGTCGGCCACCGATACGTGTGAGGCGTACGACGGTTTGGAGTAACTGCTAATAGAATTGCATGCTAGTAGACTTGGCAGTTACTAGAGGGTACTAGGAGTCATGGATATGACCCTACTAGGCATTGGGTGGGGAGGACAGTTCCTTAACGTATGGGTCATGTGTGCACTTTCCTATTCCTGATCCTGCTGGCCTTTGACATTCGATGAATGTTATGCTTTGAGGTCCCTGGTATACTGGTGGGACCATACATGAGTTTCTTGTACCTATAGCCAGAGTGCCCATGCATCAAAGATTTGTTATTAACTGCATTATCACTATAGAACTGGTATGCACCCTATTTCATGCACCTTTTTCTTTTATTTATTTTATATATCACAGTTTATATGGCATGTTCTTTATGTATCTTGTTACGTCCGTCTAAGGACCTAGTATCTCTCCAGGTGTGTGCTTTCATGTCTTTTTTAGGTGCTCTAGCCAAGATCGTGGTCTTCTCTTCCTATCGAGGAGGCTTGCTCTTGGATCGTCCATTACTATCTTTATCCATCATCTTCTTGTATATTTTTCTCATTTAAATTAGTTGGTAATGGATTTGTCTACGCCCAACTACATGTAAAAATGATAAATTTATAGTGATTATATTATTATTCTTTATTTCTGTGGATGAGATTTAGTTATCATGGTTTACTGTATTTTACAGCTTATGTAGTATACGAGGATTCCATATATTGGAGTATCTTCATATATGTGCAGCTACTATGCCTACGTACTTGGTCCTAATTATTTTGGGACTGGGGTATTACACTGATTCAAGGCGTAGTCCATCAAGCTCTTCTTCAGACAAAGACAATAGTCACTACGTGAGATTCAAGGCTGTAGTCCATCTTATTTATACATAGTATTCTACTGCCAGGAATTCTCTTATTCTTCTTCTTATTTCTTTCCTTCCATTACTTTGGAACTTGACCTTTTGGGGGGGAGGATTGTTAGCTACATGTGCAGTAGCTTGAGCAAAAGCTCAAGTTCATGCAGGATTAGTCCTACATCGGCTAAATGCATGCACAATAGTACATATATATTAACTTCTTCCACCTTGCTCTATTGAACTCTTGTATGGGTACCCTATGGGACATATGTGCACGTCGCCGCCGCCGCCGCCATCCGGCCCACTCGGCTCGGTTCGGTTCGGTGCGCATAACGGGTGCGGGTATATGCCCACATCTGTGGACGCTGAATGCCGATTCGATTTCCTCTTCGGGTTGGGGCGGAGACCCTAAAATCTTTTTGCACTTTAATTTTTTAGGCCGATTTGAAACCATTAATATTCCAAACGTTGGACATTAAATCCGAACTTTTCAGACACATTTTTTGTGTGTCATTTACAGCATTATTCGTGTCCTTTGATCCAGATTTCTGTTACATCTCTGATGCCTATATATTAAGCTCATATTTCATTCACTTGGTACACAGAAACAATTTTCTTGCCAAACCTCTCTAAAGTTCTCATCTTTTTTGAATTGCTTCCGTTGTTTCATTTTCCTTTGGACAGAGCTAAGTTGAGGGCCACTCTCTCTAAGTCGTGTGCGGCAAGGAGATTCTGGTGGAGTGAGAATTTTACCACTAGGAGCATTCGGATACAGTCTACATATAGACCCGGAGTAACTCTTAGGGCAATGCTACGTGCGCGACTTCCCCGGTGGCCTGTAACAATTTATTTGTTTATTTTGTTGTAGTTTTTAAAGAAAGAAAATTAAATAAATTCCAACAGCCATGCGTCACGGCTTGGGCTTCTTCCTCTTATGTTTGGCACCGGACGAGCCGTTGTCGTTGGTTGTATCAAATCCTGGAGGAGGTTGGGGTAGACCTACATAACCTCTCCTCGCAAAGTCTTAAGCGACACCATCCCTGCCGCATGACCGCGTGATAGTAGAAGGTTGATGACCTCCGTTATGGTCCTAGGAATTGGGACCAAACCTTATTGGATTTCAACATCTGGGAGGGTGTCGAACTGAAGAGACACCATATTGGTAGTCACCATCTTGTCCTCAAGGTTGAGGGTGATGGCTTTTGAGTTGATGAGTCGCAGGATCAGGTTCTTCAGAACATAGCAGTCCTTCGTGACATGGTGGATGTACTGATAATAGAGAATACTTTGGGTCGTCGATCCGGCCCATCTCCTCCGGATGATTGAGATCAAGCATTTGAAATGTGTTGCTATGTCACTACCAAAAAAATACATTTTTATGACGCTTACAAAAAAGTTGTTATAACGTTTTACATAAAAAATGTTATAAAGATTCAAAAATGCTACTTAATATAACAGATTGAAAAGAGTTTTTGATCTATCATAACATTTTTTTATATAAAATGTTATATATAATAGATACTTTTATAACGATTTTATAGCCGAATGTTACGAAAGGTTCAAAAATAAATTTAGCAGGCGTCTGTCCGCTCTTTTTTCCATTCTGTTCAGAATTTTTCGAACCCCCTTCCTTGTAAAAAACACAGTCTCACTCTCCTTCTAATCCTCATCTTCTTCTCTATCTTTTCATCAAAATAACCATCTCTCTCTTCCCCTTCTCCTCTTCTTCTCCTCTTTACCTCTCCCATCAAGAACCCCAAACACTAACCATAAAATCCCCTAACTCGTCTGCCCCTATACCCCTATCTCTGTAATGTCATCCGTAGGGCCTCATGTTTGGCCCCACCATCACAGCCGAGATGCTTTTGTTTCTGCTGCCACTCCCTTCGCTTGCGGTGTCGTCCATCTTCATCATATTTTGGAGAAGCGCAGTCACTGACATGTGGGTTGTAGTCGACATTATCACAAAGGCATGACAAAGGATCGTCAAAAAGTTGTAAGCAAACCCTAATTTTTATTTTTATTTGTTCAAGTTTCTCATTTTTAGGACTTGTTTAATGTTTGTAGCTGGCAGCTCCAGCCGGTCAACTGGAGGAGAGATAACTCCCTGCCGAAGGGTCGACAGAGGTCCTCGAAATGCTCGAGATTGACCTTGTGGTCCTCCATCGATCAAAAATGGACAGCTCCCCAACCATTGGAGGATCTCCTCGCTCCGACAGGAAGAGGAGACAACCCTCCGAGAGCAGCGGAGGCTTCTCCGCCGGACCCATTAGGAAGCCCCTTCTCCTGATCTTTGTACTCTCTCTCTTTTTCTTTCTCTCTCTCTCTCTCTCCATCACATTGATTTCTTAATACATACAATCTATGTTGCTTAGGACACAAAAGTGTCATAAACATGACACAATAAGGATTCAAACAAGTTACGAGAATAGAACAGACATGGCGATATGGATGCTAACACGAATTTGGAAGTGTGTGTCATGTGTCCGACAGGAAGCCAAAGCATTTGTTCTTGTCAACCACAATTTGGAAATTTAATTGCTAGTTGGTGTTCGTGTTCAATTTTTTTAGAATCACATGTTCTTGTCAACATGAAGCCAAAGCATTTGTTCCCAGGGAATTGCTCAAAGAATGATAGAAATTAAGGTATTGTCAGACTAATTTGTTTTCCTTTTATAGCTTGAATTTACTCTTATTTGTTTTTATAAGATACTACACCAATTGTGGCAAGATTCAGCTGCATACTGACTAGCTTCTTCTCATGTTGGTCGTATTATAGGTTTCACTTTTGTGGTTAAATCCATATGTAAACTTATGTTTAAATTTTTTTGCTTTGGTGCTCATTGCATTATGCTCTATAATCGCGGATGCCCTTATGTTTTTTTTAACTTTGATCACCACTACTTCCTTATAGATGAGTTTGGCAAATTGATGTAGACCTTAGTCTTGTAAAACCCTAAATTGATGATCATCATGTAGTGCACAAATTTAAAGCTCATGAAGACAGTTGTCGTTCGAAAGTAGGTTGGCAACTGGCATGCCTCCAAACCATGCATGTGTGTTACTGGCTTTGATGAGATACGAGAAGTATTCCTACCGGGCTATTTTAGATAGTTTAGAGCAAGGTTGCTAATGCTGATTAGTAAAGCCAGCACTAGAATACATCCAAATTACATTAAAATCTAGAATTAGTATGTGTAACAAGGCGACACTCAAAAATACATTGGGAGACCAAAGTAAATATATACAGTTTGTGTTTCCATGTTATAATGTTATGTCATATTCGTGCCTATGCGGGGATAACTAAGTCTAAATATGCCAGAACTTCTTTGATCATCATGTTGTAGAACATAAGGTTTTCTCTGGGACAAGGAGAGAACATGGTCAATGTGACACATATCATTCCTGGACTTATTATTTTCTTGGCATTAAGAAGCTAGGGTTACCAGTTATGTAATGAGTATTGCTATTATTTTTATTTCCTCTTGCTACTTCACTTATGGTATGCTAGAAAAAGTTAGTCTTGAGTCCTGGTTTATTCAGTGCGAGGGATTGGTCAATTTCTTGTTTACCTAATAATTATGTCATTTGCAGTTTGTTTATTTCTAGGCACTATAGGTATAAGGGTTGATAATTGAAGCACTTGACTGTTAATATATGCGTCATTGCACACTTACTAAAAATCATATTTTATATATTATTTTGAAATTATCTTAACAGTAAGATTATGAAATTATTTTAGAAATAAAAGTTAAATCATGTTTAGTGGTATATCATAAATGATAGCTATTATTTGTTTCAGGTTTACTTCAATTGTGTAATCTAGGATTTTTGAAGCAGTTTCTCTTCTTCTTTTTCTCTTACCAGGTCTTCAAATATAGATTTCTTAAACTTGGGGAGGAAAGCAAAATTTACATGATAGTTATCTACTTTGAGAAGACCATGTTATTTATGCTTGTTTGTCTATTCATTACTTTGGTAGGACAACGATTTTTAGCTATACATTAAATTTTTGATTAAAAAAATAAGTCTTTGATTAGGGATGGAAATAAAAACCTAGTAATGAAGCTTTTGTCCCGTCTCAAATAGAGAAACTTAGTGTGCATACTTATTTGTGGACTAATGAATATGACATGTTGAGATGTATATTCTATCAAAGTGACCAAATATGTATGTGCTACATACACCATTAGTAACTTGAATGTAGTAAGTAGTTCAGATTCTTCACTAATTCTTGACAGATACTGATATTTTACTTGAGACCATATTTATTGACTGTTTTCATCTCATAAACTAATTTTTTTCTTACTGTTTAAGTATCCATAAATGGAGATGACTTTGTGTTGAAAATTTACCATTCAATAGTAGAACAAGGAAACGACTTCTACATCTTCATCATTTCTTGATATCATCATCCTAATATCTTTTCTGGTGCTGCGCTTTTTGTTTCAGAAGCACAGAGTAGACTATGTTCATTTTAACGCAGCAATATTACATAGTAAGTAAGGTTCTTTTAGTATACTTATTATATATTGGCTTCCAGTATGGTGAGCTTGTTAAGGTTTATTAGGATTTAGGAGCCTTTTTGTTCTATTCTACTTGAGATTGTTTGCTTCATAATCTTCAAGATTCTACATATATTCATTTTTATGACATTTTCGTTCTAATGATTGTAAGCGATTGCTTTTATAACTTTTCAGCTCTTTGCAAGAAAGGTAGCAAAGTGCTCATCATATTTGGTATAATGGGGCTGACACCAAAACCACAGCATTGTAAGCTTTCAATCTAAAATTTTTTTTGCTAATCAAGCTTCAATTCGAAATATAGTTGACTTTTGTTTGTAGGTTGTTTTATTCCTCTAGCAGATGATCCAGATGTCGTGATCATTCTAAAAGAACTTCTGATGTTGTACCTAAAACTCTATTATATATTTTAGTTTTTGAGAATGATGCTCAAACTCCTGCCCTCTTTGGAAGAAACTAAAGAAGGTCAGACAGAGAAGAGTTATAATCTTAATGTAAATATAAAGGTAAGTGCAGTTGTAGAAATTCTATTATATTTTGTCACTTATAGCATACTGCCTGACAATGTCATAACAGATCCTATTAAGTTTAGCAATGCTGATACTGAAAGCTATACATAATAGGGTTCCTTTCTGTTAGCAAAATTTCCATATTACAGATGAACAATAACCTACATGTGGACCTTTTACTTGAGATCTTTCTCTTTCGGCAAATAGATAATGTAGACCTCTGAATTATGTCTCGACTCATCACGATTTTATGGAAATACAGCCGAAAGACCAGAAGATTTAGACTGTCAAACTAAGTTGGTAACTCTTGGACTGGGCATGAGCAAAAAGCAGATATTGTATCCATAGGGAATCCTATATTCTTTTTATATAATGCAATAAAATGGTAATGTTATGTGAAGTTGGTATAGTATTTTCTTCATTTTTATTAAGGCAAATTCTTCTTCGGTTGTTTATCCAGGAGTAGAGGGAGGATACAAATGTAAACAGTTTTCCATAAGCTTCTCATATAACATTAAATCCCTTTGTCATAAATCTTATGATCTGTCAGCTTTATAATATCTGCAAGATATTTCAAATAAATAAAATGATGTTGCACCATAATTGGTAGTTGAATTCCAATGTTGTCCAATTTTATGTTGGGTGATAGTCGAATATATGTTCCTATACTCTTGTAGGCATTTCAACCCTATACTCTTGTAGGCATTTCAAGCCTATACTCTTGCAATCCTTTCTATTCACAAGCTTTAATCAATCAATAAGCCAAGTGTAACTCCCTAAACCAATTTTGAGAATTTTAAAGAATTTTCTATATTTTATATTGAAAGCAAGTACTATTTCTTATATAAATTAATATTTTTCTGTTTGAAGTTGTATATACAAGGAACTGATTAGTTTACTAAATAATGATGATTGTTATTATTTACAATGAGTTGTTTTTATTACTGTTATCAATTTTTCTCCTTAGTAGAATTTTTGGTTAAACGGAAGGACTAATAAATGATTAGTAAGTATTTTAGTGAATAATTAGTTTTTCATAAGTATTGGTTGTTGGTCATTTTTCCTGAGGAAGGAATTTATTAATTATTGGCAGATTAGTGTTAATAGGCAAAGATTTAGTTGGTCTTTAATTGACTAATTAGTTTGTTATTTGTAATTAGTTTAGTTTGTTATAATCTGTTAGAGAATTAGTTATAGTCCAGCCCTATATACCCCCAAATCTACATTAAATTATAGTTATGCCATTTAGATCTAATTTGGAGAGTATACAGAATATTTTATTATAAATCGCTGACACACAGTCTAATGCACATAAACTGACATGACCCATCATATTGTTCCTAGCCGGTCATTGGCCGTGCGCCATTGTGGCTCCGTCGTGAGTTGCCAGAGAGGACAAACAGCGCCACTCGTCAGCACAGAGCGGGGAAAATCCGTCGTCCATCGCCACTGACGATCGAGACTCGTCGTGAGTTGTCGAAGTTCTTCGACCACAGCCAACCTCACCTTGCTGAGCAAGAAGATCCACCACGACGACGAAGCACCCGCCTTGTCCAGATCGGACACTGCTCACCATCAGGAGTTCGCAGACGATGCTGCTCGAGTTCATATTTTGCCATCGGAGACCATGCCACCTCCTCGAAGAACGGGATGGGTCTTCGAGCCGCGAGCCGCTGCCCCCTCGTATGACGTGTCGACTCTTCGAAATCTCTCGTGTGACCCTTCGAGAACGATGTCGGTTCCTCGTCTACTGTATCGCTTCTCGAGTGATGAGCCACGCCAGCCTAGCCACCAGATCTTGTCGTCTCAGAACTGTCGGAGTTCTTGTCCACCAGATCTCGTCGTCAGATCTGCCACGAGATGCATGGTTACTGTACGTAGACAACCGTCGTCGGATCTGCTCACGTAGATCAACATCTCCACCGTACCCGATAAGCTTTCGCCTCGATCTACTCGAATCCCTTTTTTGTTATTTATTTTCTTCTGGTTCCTCTTGCTTCTAGATCTAGGGTTTATTTGGGACTGATGGGAGTGGTGAGAACGATGGTTCGGCTAGGGTTTCACCTAGGGTTAGGGTTCGCATTTGGGGCTAGGGATTCTTGGGAGGGGGAAGGAGTCTGGGTTAGGGTTCGAATAGTAGAAGATTGAGGAAGATATTTCTTGTACGGCTCAGGGAAGAAAAGAACTATTTGAGATAGGGTTAGGGATGGTTGTTATCCTTGTTGGCTGTAGGAAAATGATGGAAGAGAGAGAAATTAGGTTTGAAGTTAGGGTTTTGAACTGATCGGCTGGGCTGAGCCGGGTCTCTGTGAACCAAGTAGGATCGTAAGTTTTGAGAGTTTAATAGTAGTAATAATAATAGTAAGCTGAATAATTTAGGAAAAGAGAATATAGTTTGAATTAGCATCATTGGTGAAAGGCTGGTATGGCCGACTAATTCTTTAAGAAATTTGAGAAACAGTAGAAGTAATAAATTGTGGGCCAGGCTGGTTTGGCTAGCTATAAGGATGTTTGGGTTTCTGGGAGGATTGCAGTTAGGCTTGGGCTTAGTTTTCTCTTTATAAGAATTATTAATAACAATAATTGTAGCACTGGGCTGAGCCAGTATGGGCCAGGAAGGTTCAGGGCCAGGGAATATAGGCATGGTTCATTAGATGAGTTTTGGGCTGAGCTAATGTTTGGACATATTGTGGGCTATTATTGATAAGTTCCCAACTATAAATTGACTAAGTATTTTCCTAATTCAAATTATTAAGTAGAATATTTCTATATATATATATATATATCATTTTGCTATACATGTAGTATTATTAGTGGTTAAAGATTGTTAACTCTTAATCTTAAAAAGTAAATTTTCTTGCAAATATTTTCCATAAGTTCATTAAATAAGTATTTTTTAACTCTTATGAAGAAATCTCATGTATATTATTTTGCTAATTGGTCTAATTGTAGCTAGTAGTTTATATATATATATATATATATATATATATATATATATATATATATATATATATATATATATATATATACGTTCTAAAATATGGGTTACCTAGTAAATGGATATAGTTAGCAAATAAATTAGTTAACAATTTTAATCCTAACCAACTTGTATTAATTATAGGTGAACACTTATGCTCTACTATTCTCGGACTTCCAAAGCAAGACAAGTACACTGACTTGAACTCTTTATTTTGTTTCATGTCATACTTCATGTTTTATATCGGACACGAGATTCACACAATTGTATTGTGCCTTGTTCATTGTATTGTGTCTCATTGTTTCTTGCGGGGATTGAGGGAAATATTGACTAGTGTGTGACCATACCCAACCTAGGTATTGTAAATAGCCTAATCGTACACCTCATGTTCGATTAAGCCGAACCTTGTAGTATTGTGATATTGTGAATTATGAATGGTGGTCCCCAGCCGGTCATACATTCTTTAATATTTCAAATTCACATGTTCATTGATTGTCGTGTTCATTGTCTTGTTCATATTGTTTGTCGTGTTCATTATTCTAGTTCTGGTACTTTAGTTTCATATTGTAGCTCTTGTACTGTAGTTTCATATTCCGATCTTGCACTTTTGTTTTATATTGTAGTCCATATTGTATCCTGTATTTCAGATTATATCATAGATTATTTCTTGTCAGGGTTGTGCTTTGCTCTTTTTCTGTCAGGATACGCTGCAGGTGCTTGAGGCCATAACGAGCATGGTAACATTTTTAGAGATTCAGGATTTTAGTTTATTGTTTAGATTGTTATTTCTAGACATTGTATTTTAGATTTCATTATTGTATATTTTTATTTTACCTGGTTTGTCTTCGGAAGACATTGTACAAATAACTTGATGGATTGTAGTGATTTCTGGGACGGTTATAGATGTTGTGGTGATTATTTACATTGTGACTTGGAGTTTTACTTAGCATTGTACAGCTTACTTCGTCGTATCCATCGACGAAAGCTGGGCGTGTCCGACACGTACCCAATTATTCGGGAGCGGATTGTGACATATTTTTAGTAATGGCCCATACAGGTCGGTCCTAATGGCACTTGGACTATAAAGTGCTATTGGGGGACCAGCGAAACTAAGGAAAACTCATCACAGCATAGGATCGCGGGAAAATGGTTAAGATTATAATTTTACTAAGTTGCTTATTAACTTATAGTTTAGGCCATATTTAACCAGTTTTCTATTTTTTAAGGATGGTTCAGACACGCAACACCGAGGTTATCGATTTCCTGCACTTGGGGCTTCTAAGCTTATTATCTATATTTTGCAAGTAAAAATATTTGGTTACTAATATTTGATCATTCCTTAAATTTTCTTTTGGCACCTAAACTTTTATAAGACTTCTTTGTTTGCTATTCGAGGCTTTGTTCCCTATTTGAGATTCGTTTCTGTAATCTCCTTGTTCCGCAGTTTGTTTCTCAGTAACTGCTTACTTTCTAAAGAACAGATAACTTCACCTTCCATCATGATTAGAATTTAAATTCGTTTGAAATTTTAACAACTCCTCGAAATTCCTATAAATAAAGTTGAGAGAGTATTCGACGACCTATTAAGACATGACAGATGCGTACTGTAGTCATTTACTTGGATTATGGAGATCGCGAGTTCACGGCAGCCAGCTGCGCACTGGCGACGCATGAGCTCTAAGTCAAAGTTATTTCAAGTATTCATAGGTTCTCAGATATTATTGAGGCTGTGTCCTAAAAGCAATATTTTTGATCTCTTCAGTTGTTATGATAACATGGATAAAGTTAAAAGAAATATTTAGTAATTTATTACAATTTGAGTCATTGAGCCAAAGGATTTATTGTGTTGTTTGGAATTTTGAGGACGGAAGTTTTGTAAGTGTAGCTTCCCTTCCCGGAATTTTGAAATATTTTTTTTTCATTTTATTTATTTGATTTAAATGGTGAATTTTTAAGATTCTTTAAATAATTACTTTGTTAATTATTACAGTAGATAACTTTAGCCATAATGGAGTTTTGGAGTACAAGACGACTAGAAATCATGGCACAGATAGTGCAGTAGCGTGCTTCAACTAGTGTTTTAGTCATTCCAAGGAAGGCCGAGTCATAGTGATGTCCTAACTAAGAAAGACAGGCCAAGTTGCGACTTAACCCTTACCGAAGGTTTATATATTTATTATTTATATTATTGAGTTTTAGGAAATCAATTATACCAAATTAGCCGGACTGGAACCGAACTGAGCCAAGCCCATGTAGTCTTGCAGTATGACCAACGATGTCCATGTAGACATATTCTAAGTAGATGCAATGCCTATTATTGGTTTATTGCATTTCATTATTATTATTATTATTATTTTATTAAGGATTATATTGTAATATTTAATGGTTATATTGAGATTATATTTTAAACGTATATACGTATATGTATCCATATATATATATATATATATATATATATATATATATATATATATATATATATATATATATATATATTATATATATTATATATATATATATATATATATATTATATATATATATATATATATATATATATTTATATATATATATATTATATATGAGTTTGTGTGTATGAATACATAAATATATATATGTGTGTGTAAATATAAATATATAGTATATGTATCCGTATATGTGTGTATATATGTATATATAAATAATATACGTGTATGCGTGTATATATATGTAAATACATTTTAGGTGTACACGTGTATGTATATATAAATATATATATATATGTAGATATATATGTGTATGTATATACAAATATACACATATATTTGTACATGTGTGTGTATACATGTATACACATAGATATGAATAGGTATTATTAAAAAAAAATAGAATAAAACATTTTCAGCCGGGCCCAAGCCTAACCCGATAACAACACCAAAACCCATTCCCTTTAACAACCGAGCCCATGCACACAACCGCTCAGCCTGGCCAAGCTCAGGTCAGCAAAATCCCAGCTGCAGGCTAATTCTCCGGCCCGAGCCTTCCCACGAAACCAGACTGCTCGATATTAATACTTGTGTATCGAACGAGAGATATATCTCTCTGGAAAGCGAACCATCAAACCCTAGACGCGCGCCACCCTCCCCTGACGCGGATGACCACCCTCAACGCCGTCACAAGGCCGCCACCGGAGCGGCAAGGCCAGAGTTGGCCTGAGATGCGTGCGCGTGAGCCAACTGACAGAGACAACAACAGCAACAGCAGTCAGTAGGGAGACTTCGCAGCGTTGAATAGCGACGACCACGCGATCGTTTCGCGAGCCGTTTTCTTGGGTATGTTCCCAAACTATACAATATTACTTTCTCTCAATTAGATTGAATTTAGATGGTCTAGGTTGGCCGATAAATCGACTCGAAGTCGACGAGAAAACACGTTTGAGAACGGAGTAAAAACCAGTCCAACACTCAACTTGGAAGGCAATTACTCGTGAATCCATAGACCGAATCGAAAATTTATTTGAACAGACCTAATGACAACCTATAGGAGATTGAAACCCCATTATTGGTTTAATTTCTAGTGGTGTATCCAGTAAAAGAAACCCTAGGAAAGATTGAGAAAAATCCATAAAAACAGTTTTCAAAATTACGAAAAACATCCGACATGACGTGCGTCCCGCCATTCCGGGCGACGTGGTCGCGAACCGAAGGCATCGAAAGCTGCGTAACGGCTTCGTGGTCGTGTGGGCTTTGACGGAATTCAAATTGGTCGCGTGTGCGCGACGAATTTGATGTGTATCCATCGAAATTCACTGTATCATGCACTTTGTAAATTCTCCAATTACTTTGTGCACGCTTGTCAGATCGAGACGAAACTAACGCCAACAGAACCGTCTCATTTTTATGGCCCTGTATGCCAAGTTTGGTCCAATTCTGAGACCGTTGACAAAATCATCGTTTTGCGGTCCCCACGGTTCCACTCAACGGGCGATTTTGTGCACGGCCCGCCGGAATCCAACTCTGGACATACGGTTGGGTTCGTATCAGAAAACCAGATTCGTAGACATATAGTTTGACGACTTTAGAGACCATTGACTCTGGCACGCTTTTCGGTACAAAGCGGGTCCAACGGCGGATATCGTTTTTGCCCGAAATTACCGTTTTACCCCTGTGTCCAGAATTGGACTTAAGGACAGGCAATCCTGGCTAATTTGACTATTCTTAGAATGTTGGTAATGTTTATTTCAGCTTTCGGAGACAGTTGTGCTGACTTGGACTTTCTGACTTATTGATTGGAGTTACATTGTTGGTTCTTCGTGCAACCCCCAGGCAAGTATACCTTGCCTTTCTACACAGCTTTATTTACATATACTATCTTTATTTATTATCCAGTTTTCTCATGTTATTGATATGTATCTTTCATATCCTGTTCATATATTGGTACCATTGATTTGTAGACCGTGTTCACAGTTAGCCTTGTGTCTTATTGGTCGTGCCTTGATTGAGTCGTGCCTTCGTGTCTTGAACCTTGAAGCTAACCTGCGAGTTCACAATAGGGACAAGGGTTAGTAGTTATTGGTCCACACCTACGAGTCCACACTAGGGACGAGGGTGATGCTAGCCTGCGAGTCCACACTAGGGACGAGGGTTAGTAGTAGATGCTAGCCTGCGAGTCCACATTAGGGACGATGGTTAGTAGTACAGGGTTTATGCCTGCGAGTCCACACTAGGGACGAGGGTGATGCTAGCCTGCGAGTCCACACTAGGGATGAGGGTTAGTAGTAGATGCTAGCCTACGAGTCCACATTAGGGATGAGGGTTTACAGTATAGGGTTTACGCCTGCGAGTCCACACTAGGGACGTAGGTGATGCTAATCTGTGAGTCCACACTAGGGACGAGGATTAGTAGTTGTTCAAACCTGCGAGTCCATACTAGAGACGAGGGTTTGAGTATTCGTTTCGGTTATCCGTTGACATCTTGACATGAGTTCTCTAGTCCTTGTTCAGCAGTTCATTTTCGTGTAGACAATGTATAGATTCGTGCTTATTCATTACTCAGTTTTACTTGTTTATCTTGTATTTTTCTCTATGCATAAAAAACTGTTAGAAAGGCTCATTTTTATGTATCTTGCTAGTCCTCTGTGGACCTGATGATCTCTTCAGGTGTAGCGACTACATGGAGTTAGTTAGCAGAGCAGGATGATAGAGGATTGCGATGTATAATACAGGTATTTGTTTGTGTTATTTCTTTATTATCTTCTCGTGCTTTATATTTCATACCATGATATACTCTGCTTATATATAGGCTCACATCATTCTTAGAGTCTAATCGAACAATATGCTAATGGGCTGCAGACCATGACCCATACTTGTTCATTCTTGTTTTATATGATTCATGTGGATTGAGATATAATTTAGATTAGATATGATACCCATGACCTTGACAGCTTATACGTACTCGAGTCGGGCTGGAGTCCGCTCGATACGTAGCTGGCTTGCTCATGAACTCGCGTCCGAAAAGCGGGTGCGGGTCGTGACAGTAAGCGGGGTAGATTTGTAAATCCCTAAACCATTTTATGAACTGTAAAGAATTTTCTAAATTTTATATTAAAAGCAAGTATTGTTTCTTATACAAATTAATATTTTCTGTTTCAAGTTGTATATACAAGGTACTGATTAGTTTACTAAATAATGATGATTGTTATTATTTTAAATGGGTAGTTTTTATTACTGTTATCGATTTTTATCCTTAGTAGAATTTTTGGCTAAACAAAAGGACTAATGGATGATTAGTAAGTACTTTAGTGATTAATTATTTTTTCATAATTTTTGGTTGTTGGACATTTTTCCTGGGGAAGGAATTTATTAATTATTGGCAGATTAGTGTTAATTAGCCAAGATTTAGTTGGTCTTTAATTAACTAATTAGTTTGTTATTTGTAGTTAGTTACCAGTTGTAATTAGTTATCAGTTTATTACAATCTGTTAGAGAATTAGTTATAATCCACCCCTATATACCCCCAGATCTACACTAAATTATAGCTATGCCACCTAGATCTAATTTAGAGAGAATACAGAATATTTTATTATAAATAGCTAACACACAGTCCAATGCACACAGACTGACATGTCCCATCACACTGTTCCTAGTCGGTCATTGGCCATGCACCACCGTGACTTCGTCGTGAGTCGCCGGAGACGACAGATAGCACCGCTTGTCAGCACAAAGCAGGAAAACTCCGTCGTCCATCGCCACTGACGATCGAGACTCACCGCGAGTTGTCGAAGTTCTTCGACCACAGCTAACCTCGCCTCACCAAGCAAGGAGATCCACCGTGACGACGAAGCACCCGTTGTGTCCAGATCGGATACTGCTCGCCATCAGGAGTTCGCAAACGACGCTGCTCGAGTTCACATCTCCCCACCAGAGACTGCACCACCTCCTTGAAGAACGGGATGGCTCCTCGAGGTGCAAGCCGCTGCCCCTTCATATGACGTGCCGACTCTTCAAAATCTCGTATGCTACCTTTTAAGAATGACGCCGGCTCCTCGTCTACAGTGTCCTTTCTCGAGTGACGAGCCACGCTAGCCTAGCTACCGATATCGCCACCTTAGAACGGGCGGAATCCTTGTCCACTAGATCTTACCGTCAGATCCGCATGAAACGTGTAGCTGTTGTTCGCAGACGATCGCCGCCTGATCTGCTCATGTGGATCTACATCTCCGCCATGGTCGGTGAGCTTCCACACCAATCTTCTCGAATCCCCTTCTTTTTCTTCATTTTCTTCTGGTTCCTCTTGCTTCTAGATCTAGGGTTTATTTAGGACTGATGGGAGTGGTGAGAACGATGGTTCGGCTAAGGTTTCACCTAGGATTAGGGTTTGTATTTGGGGCTAGGGATTCTTGGGAGGAGGAAGGAGTGTGGGTTAGGATTCGAATAGTGGACGATTGAGGAGGAAGAGAGTTCTTGTGCTGCTCAGGAAAGAAGAGAACCATTTGAGTCAGGTTTAGGGATGGTTGTTCTCTTGTCGGCTGTAGGATAATGATGGAAGAGAGAAATTAGGTTTGAAGTTATGGTTTTGAACTGGTCGGCAGGGCTGGGCCGGGTCTTTATGAACCAAGTGGGCTCGTGAGTATTGAGAGTTTAATAGTAGTAATAATAAGAGTAAGCTGAGTGATTTAGGAAAGGAGAATAGAGTTTGAATTAGCAGCATTGGTGAAGGGCAGGTATGGCCGACTGATTCTTTAAGAAATTTGAGAAATAGTAGAAGTAATAGATTGTGGGCCAGGCTGGTTTGGCTAGCTATAAGGATGTTTGGGCTTTTAGGAGAATTACAGTTAGGCTTGGGCTTAGTTTTCTCGTTATAAGAATTATTAACAACATCAATTGTAGCACAGGGCTGAGCCAGTCTAGGCCAGGAAGGTTCAGGGCCAGGGAATATAGGCAGGGTTCATTAGATGAGTTTTGGGCAGAGCTAATGTTTGGACTTGTTGTGGGCTATTATTGATAAGTTGCCAACTATAAATTGACTAAGTATTTTCCTAATTCAAATTATTTAGTAGAATATTTCTAGATATATATATGGATTATTTTGGTAGAAATGTAGTATTATTAGTGGTTAATGTCACGACCCGCACCCTAGAGTAAGGGCACGAGACGTGGGTACGTCCAGCCTATGCCGCAGTGTCGGCGGTAGAACACTGTCCTAGATTACATCATCTAACAATATAATTCTAAACAGTTTATACTCCCCGAATGGGGTTGACATAGCAGTAAATAAACTCAATCACAACAAACGAAGAAGAAGCAGGACATGATATAGAACTCAAAGAAAATACAGAAGATCAAATAGTCTAAGATAACATCTCAGCAGATATCCAGAGTACAAGTCTCAGCTACTGAATATGAAAGGATACATACAACCCAGATCTCAAGACAGAAATAAAATCTAACTACTAGTCTCAAGACAACATAAGTAAGATAAAGCCTAACTAAGCTAGTCTAGGCAATAGGGATAATGTCCTCAGCTAGAGCTGGGTCCTCCTGAGAGTCCAGCTCACAAGTGTCGTCTAGGGCTGCCCCGTAGAAGGTATCCACGCAGGCCTCCTCCTCGTCCTCTGTAATATTTTCAACAAGTCCAGTCAGGACAGGAGCGAGCACAATACATCTCAACAGTTCATAGCAGGTTAGAAAATATAATCATGCAGTAAAGTAAGATACAGGTACTGAAAGAATGCAGTATGTAAACAGAGAGAGAACTGTAATAGAAATATCTACTATAAATAGAGACTAACAGTGGCTAGTGAGCCAGAGTATAATATAGACATGTAAATGGCATATGATGATTCTGATGAAACACTACGGAATGATTCTGATGAGATACTACTTGGGTATTATTCACATGTCTACTTCTACTCCCCCGTACCCCCAATCAATACACAAGGATCCAGCCAGGTTATGTTATGATTCCTTGCAATGGCCCTCGAAGGATGGTATATGGTAGTCCCATAAATAGGGATTCTAGAAAGCCCAATAAATGGGAGGATTCATGGAAGACTCTGTTAACATGAGAGTACATGTCACAAGTGATTCAATAAACCAATAAAGCATAGTGATACGCCATGTAAGTGAAACGCACAGAACATGAAGTACCCGATGCTCCCTGAAGGGATAACATCTCAAGAAGGGATCCATATAGTACTAATCTGTGTGGCTAACGTGACAGTAGTAAGTAAAGTAATTTAAAGCAGAAAAATAATTCTAAGCAGGATATGAAATGATCGAAGAATGTACTTGCCTGGTATCTGAGTGTCCGGATAAAATGTACTGTCCGAGGAGAGGTGTCTGGCTCCTAATCAGAACAGCACAAGTCACAACAAGTCTAAAATGATAACAAGATGCAATTCAATGCTTTCTAGATGAATCTAGGTCAATCTAGGCCAAAGTCAACTCTTGGTCAACTCTGGTCAACCCTAGAAGTCAAACTAGGTCAACTATGGTCAAACTAGGTCCAACAAGTCTAAATTAGTCTAATCAAGTCTAGCTTAGTCTATACTAGGACACACAAGCCTATACTAGCTAGTACACACCACTACAAGGCTAATGCAAGCCTGAACCAAGCCTATCCCAACTATATCACAATATCACAACATAGCTATATGCTATATAACTAGCATACATTCAAACATGTCTAACTTATTTATCAATATACATATATATTTAGATACATTACATTAGGCATTCAATATTACATAGATATACATATGCCTATCTTTCATACATTACATCATATATATATATATACATATATATGTAGGCTACCTACATTGAATATACATTAACTTACATATATACATTACATACATATATAGCTATTCACATATAATATATACATACATGTGAAATAAGAGAGAGGGATGGCAAGGTGTGTGTGTTTCCTGTGAGTGTAGTGTCAATTTGTGTGTGTGTTAGAGAGTAGCAGATGTGTGTGAGTGTGTGTCAAGAAGGGAGTATCATAAAACAGTGAACATGTGAGCTGGAAAATAGTGTTCAGAATGTAGCAGTGAGTGTGATAGGGTGTCCCACTCTCAGTTTTAGACAGAGGGAGGGAAGGAACTCATATCAGTTCAGAAAAATAGGAAAAGAACCCAATTCAATAACCATTCACACAGTTTTCAGAAAATTACATTCAAGTCCCCATTTGAATCTAATTCAAAAACAAAACACCTCAAAATCGACCCATAGTTAGATTACAAGTAGGAGAATTATATTAGGTTAACCTAATATGTAATAGCATTTAAATAGGTAAAAATAACTGTCAAAACTCGATATAGAAAAACTGGAAAAATACAGAATGTACATAGTTTCAGTAATTTAGGGTAAATGCTAAATACCAATCGAAAACAAACTAAAATACCAATTTAACGGTTGGTAATGAAAGACAATAATGTGTTTGTGTCTCAGAGAGTGTCTCGTGTCCACCACAATATGACACGACGTGTCCAACACAATACAAACACCTACAGTGCACTCTGACACAGAAATCCAGTGCAGCCTCGTGCACAAGTGCACGCATGTCGTGCACTCGACACAGGACACTTCGTGTCTCATGCACACACCCACGTGTTCGCCAGGTGTCAGGCTTCCTTCGTGTCACCCTGTACCGTCGTGTCGTGTCGCACAGACGTGTCCAACACAACGTATCAGAACCCGATCTATCGACTGATTCAGTCAGTGCACAAACAGTGCGATGATGATATCTCCCTCGACACGCCACGTGGTCATCTGAAACTTGATACATGGCGTGTCAGACACAGCCCCAAGGTGTGTGTCGAGTTTCGTGTCCACGAGTCGCGTATTGTGTCCGATACAGCCCCCGAGTAGCAGAAGAGCTGTACGGTACAGAAATACGTGGGTTTGTATCCCTATTACGTGTCCGACACACACAAAAACATGCTCAGTCAAGTGGAATCCCACAAACAAGACCTAGATCTAAATTTCCATTCAAAAACAATTTGAAAATCAAAACAAAATGCCCTTTGGGGCATTTTATCAAACACCTATACTAATGGGCTGATACGTGTCCATTTAGTACACGAAATGGACACGAAACCTAGGTCTAGGCATACCTACAGTTAGGGTAGACCTAGGGCTCTCCAAACATGCAAAGAAATAGGAATTTTAATGGTGTTTATAGAGCTTTACCTATTGGTGTCCAAAAGCAAGAAAGCCTCAATAGGGGGGTTCCTCCTTGCTAGCAAACTTCTTCAAATTGCACACAAACTGAGAATAACCTCCACAAATAGTAAGAACACACTAATTAGAACCTATTGCAATTTGTTTAGATTAAAAAGGAATTAATATGGATTTTTATGAATTAATGAATTTGAGAAAATACCTCTTCCTTAACTTGTTCTTTCCTAAAGAGGCTAGCCCTAAATGGAGGAGAATATTTATAGGGGGATTCCCAAGGCTAGTGTATGTGGCCGGCCAACATGAATTAGGGTTAGGGTTAGATTAGTGGGTTGGGCTTTGGGCTCCTATGTGCCAAGTTGTTAATTAATTGTTCAACCATAAGTCATGGCTTATGACTTAACTAGTATAACTTGAGTTTAATGACTAAACCCTAGGTTAACTCTAGTCTAACTAGGGTTACATGACCTAACCAAGTCCAACACAACTAGGGTTAGCTTCTAGGTTAGCCTACCAAGGTCAATGCTAGTCAAAGTCAACCTAGTCAACCATCCTTCAAACAATTCCAAAATAAATCCTAAAAATTCCCATAAATTCAAATAAATTATAATAAATTCAAATAACCTTTAAAATGATAAAAATACCCTCAAACTAGAAATGTGGTAGTGATAAATCTACCTTCCTTAAAAGAATTCCGTCCTCGAAATTGAAAGGCGAAATACAACTGATGAGAAGGATAGAAGTATACCTCACGGTCCAAAAAGATAAGGGTATCGCTCGCGCATCTCATCCTCCCGCTCCCAAGTAGACTCTCCTGGAGAATAATGCCTCCATACGACGCGTACCAAGGGTATCACCTGGTTCCTCAGAACCTTCTTCCATCGATCCAGTATCTCCGCTGGCGGCTCTGGATAGCTGAGAGAAGGTCCAACCTCAATCTCCGAATGATCGAGCACATGGCTAGGATCAGCCACGTACCGTCTCAACTGTGATACATGGAATATGTTATAGACCCCTACTAGTGCAGGTGGCAAGTCTAGCCTGTATGCCACGTCACCGACTCTTCCGCTGATAACGAAAGGGCCGATGAAGCGCGGGCTAAGCTTCCCGCCTCCACCAAAATGTATCGTACCACGAGTCGGAGATATCCTTAAGAAAACTTGGTCTCCAACCTAAATCACAAGCAAGGTCTCAATTTAATTATGATAAACAAACATGATTAAATTACAAACACAAACCCTAAACCTAATTTCTTCTCTAATCAGTACCTCAAACTCCAAGGGCCTCCGGTGGCTATCGGCCCAGTGCCGATGTTTGTCTTGCACCACGCAAAGTCTGTCCCTGATGAGCTTTACCTTCTCGGCTACGTCAACAACCATCTCTGGCCCCAGTAAAGCTCGCTCACCAACATCATCCTAAGATAAGGGTGTACGACACCTACGCCCGTACAGAGCCTCGAAAGGTGACATCTCAACGCTGGCCTGGAAACTGTTGTTGTAAGCAAACTCTACCAAATGTAGATAATCCTTCCAGGAACCTCCAAAGTCCAGGACTCACGTCTGCAGCATATCCTCAAGTGTATGAATAGTCCTCTCTAACTGTCCGTCCGTCTGGGGGTGGTATACAGTACTAAACTTGAGCTGAGTGCCCAAGCTGGTCTGCAGACTCCTCCAGAAGTAGAAAGTAAAGCGACTATCCCGATCTGAGACGATGCAGACCGGAACCCCATGAATCCTGACTATCAGCCGTATATACATCTCTTCAAGCCTCTCTGTAGACGTATCCACCTTGAATGACAAAAAGTAGGCCAATTTGGTCAACCTGTCAACGATGACCCAAATTGCGACTTTTTCTTCTGGTGTACGCGGCAGTCCAGATACAAAATCCATAGTGATATGCTCCCATTTCTATCAGGAATGGGCAGTGGCTGCAACAATCCATCGGGCCTCTGACTCTCTGCCTTGACCCGCTGACAGACCAAGCACTTAGCTACGAAGCGAGCCACCTCCCGCTTCATCCCGTACCACCAAACATGCTCCCTCAGATCTCGGTACATCTTGTTGGCACTAGGGTGTATAGAGTACTGAGATCTGTGGGCCTCCTGTAAAACCTGCTTCCTGAGCTCTCTGCTGGGCACACATAACCTGGAACCGTGCCTCAAGGCACCATTCTCTGCAAGAGAAAACTCGCCCTCCACCAATCATGCTCGGACCTGCTCTCGGAGACACTGCAGAGCAATGTCCTCAAACTGTGCTGACTTGATCCTCTTCACCAAGTCTGACTGTATCTGTATGCCCCATATCTGCATCTGTACCCCGGGCACGATCACCTCAATCCCCAGGCTCTCTAAATTAGCAAGGATGTGACGGTCCATGGTCAAATACATGGCTGTCGGATACCTTCTCAAGGCATCGGCAACCACGTTAGCCTTTCCTCGGTGGTACTGAAGTGATATGTCAAAGTCCTTCATCAACTCTAGCCATCTGCGCTACCTCATGTTCAGCTCCTTCTGACTGAACACATACTTTAAGCTCTTATGATCTGTGAAGATCTCCACCCTCTCTCCATACAGATAATGCTTCCACAACTTCAGAGCAAATATTATCGCTGCCAGCTCCAGGTCGTGGGTAGGGTAGTTCTTCTCATGGGGACATAATTGCCTGGAAGCATAGGCAATCACCTTCCCATGCTGCTGTAAGACACAACCCAGCCCTTTCCCTGAAGCATCACTATAAATAGTGAATCCACCTGATCCTGAAAACAATGTCAGAATCGGAGCTGTCGTAAGCCGCTTCTTTAACTCATCAAAAGCTGTCTGACACTCCTCTGACCAAACGAACTCAGCATCCTTCCGGGTCAACCGAGTCAATGGCTCTGCAACCCGGGAGAAATCCTACACAAATCTTCGATAATATCCTGCCAGCCCCAGGAAACTCCTGATCTCTGCTACTGAAGTCGGCGCTGCCCATGCCTCAACTGCTACGATCTTCTTGGGGTCAACTAAGATACCATCCCCAGTCACCACATGCCCCAAGAAGTCCACCCGGTCCAAGAAGAACTCACACTTGGAGAGCTTCCCGTAAAGCTGCTCCTTCCTGAGAGTCTCTAGCACTATCTTCAAATGCTCCTCGTGCTCCTCCTCAGTCTTAGAATATACCAAGATATCGTCAATAAATACCACCACAAACTGATCCAGGTACTGGTGGAACACCTTGTTCATTAGGTTAATAAATACTGCTGGTGCATTGGTTAGCCCAAACGGCATAACCAAAAACTCAAACTTCACGTACCGCATCCTGAAAGCAGTCTTAGGAATATCCTCCCCCTTCACCTTCACCTGGTGATATCCCGACCTCAGATCAACCTTAGAAAATACCCGAGCTCCGCTCAACTGGTCAAAAAGATCGTCGATCCGCGGCAGTGGGTATCTGTTCTTGATCGTGACGTTGTTGAGTGCCCTATAGTCAATACACATCCGTACTGACCCATCCTTCTTCGGTACAAATAACACTGGTGTACCCCATGGCGACGAACTCGAATGGATGAAGCCCTTGTCCTGCAGCTCATCCACCTGCTTCTTCAGCTCCACCAACTCACTATTATTCACCCGATAGACATGTTGAGAGATAGGTTCCGCTCCTGGAACCAAGTCTATCGAGAACTCAATATCTCTGTCTGGTGGCAATCCAGGCAACTCTTCTGGAAAAACATCCATATACTCTGCTATCAAGCGGTGTGGAATCGCCTGCTCCTCAACCGAGACTCCGCAGAAGACTCTGCTGCTTTGCTCTGCCTGACGTCTGGAGTACTCGAACTCTGGCTCCTCCGGCACTCTGAAGAGAACTCTACCCCCTCTGCAATCAATGCTGGCGTGGTGCCTGCTCAACCAGTCCATACCGAGTACTATGTCGTAGTTCGGCAATGGCATTACGAGCAGGCTCACCTCCAACTCACGGCCTTCCAAAACAACACTTCGACCCTTACAAACATCACGTACGAGGATAATGCCACCCCCCGTTGTGATCTTGTAAGTCATAGGGAACGATTCAGCTATGATACCGTGTCTAATCGCAAAAGATACTGATATGAAGCTATGCGAAGCACCGGAATCAAATAATGCAAAAGCTGGTCTGGAGTCGAGAAGAACCGAACCTGCGATCAGCTCTTCTATCGCCTTTGCATCCCCGACCGCCCTGGCGAAAGTTCGCCCCTGCTGGCCTCCGCTGGCCTGCTGCTGATGCTGAATAAATCTCTGCTGCTGTGTCGGCAGGGCTGGATCCCTCTGCTGGCCAGCTGGAGCCCTGGCTCCCCCTCCCTGAGATGCTCGTGCTATGCGACACTCCCTTATCTGGTGGTCTACTGAACCACACACTAGGTACTGGCCCACCCTCTTCTGGCACTCATTGGTGACATGCCCGGGCTTCTTGCAGTAAGCACAAGTGATCACCTATCTCTGGCCCTGCTGGTACTGTCTCGGCTGCTGCTGCTGGTGAACTGGCCTCTGCTGGATCGGCTACGGCTGGAACTGCCTCGGCTGCTGGTGCTGAAAGTGAGGCCTCTTGGCCTGGCCTCCACTGCTGCTGCCCCCAACTGGGTCTTGCCCCCTCTTGAGCCTAAGCTCAAGATTATCCTCTGCCAATAAGGCTCCCGTCAAGATCTCCTCAAAAGTGGCATCCCTGTTGCCCTCGGTCAAGGACTTGACCTCCTTGACCAGACCCTTCCGGAACCTCTGGGTCTTCGTCGTCTCGCTCAAGCCCTCTACGAATCTGCCAAGGCGGCCGAACTCTCCAGCATACTCCTCCACTGAAAGGCTCCCCTGAACCAAGCTCTCGAACTGTGACTCCAAGGCTCGAAGTATTGAATCTGGAAAAAACTTCTTCTTGAAGAAGCCCTTGAACTCCTTCCAAGTCTGCCCAGCTACCACCATCCTGGGGTCTGACTGATACCAGGTGCGAGCAAGATCTCGCATCCGGTTAGCTGTTGCCTCAATCTGGAGATCTGCCGGTATCCGGGCCAGGCGGAAGATCTCCTCTATATGCTGGATCCACTCATCAGCATATAGAATCCCCTCTGTCCCCAGGAAGTCTCTAGGGCTCATCTTCTGGAACTGCTCTATCCCCGGTGTCCTCGGCTGCCGAACCACTGGTCGAGCTGCGACCGTCGTAAAGGCCAACTCCATGCCCCTGTCTTGTCGAGCCTGCTGCCGGTCCATGAACTGCTAGAAGTAGGCAAACATCTGTGTCGCATCCACGTATCCTGTAGGCGGCGGCTGCTGGAAAGGCATCTCTGCGATGACTGGATCCTGCCTCCAAGCCGGTGGAGGCATATCCCCTGCTGCTGCTGCTGGAGCCTCAATACGAGCAGAGTTGGCAGGAGCTGCAGTCTCCTGGCCCTGCTGTACTGGCTGAAAGGTAGCAGTCCCCTCTACAGCATTCCCATGAATGGTACGCTACGACCGAGTCTCTACCATCCTAAAGACAGACTAACAAGAGTATCAATTTTTGAGAAAGAAGCGATATAACAAAGGCGGACAATTAAAATTCAAAAGAATCAGCTGACAATAAGGATTTAGATGGCAATAAAAGAGTTTTTCCTAATGTGATTGAGTACCTTAAAAACTAATATCCTATATCCTACTGTAGGCTGTAGTGATACTCTGGTTTGAATACAACTACACTTCTAGTCTAGACCTGCATGGGCCACCACTAAAAATGTGTCACGACCCGTACCCTAGAGTAAGGGCACGAGACGTGGGTACGTCCAGCCTACGTCGCAGTGTCGGCGGTAGAATGATGTCCTAGGTCACATTATCTAACAATATAATTCTAAACAGTTTATACTCCCCAAATGGGGGTGACATAGCAGTAAATAAACTCAATCACAACTAAGGAAGAAGAAGCACGACATTATATAGAACTCAAGGAAAATACAGAAGATCAAATAGTCTAAGATAATATCTCAGCAGATATCCAGAGTGCAAGTCTCAGCTACTGAATATGAAAGAATATATACAACCCAGATCTCAAGACAGAAATAAAGTCTAACTACTAGTCTCAAGACAACATAAGTAAGATAAAGCCTAACTAAGCTAGTCTAGGCAATAGGGGTAATGTCCTCAGCTAGAGCTGGGTCCTCCTGAGAGTCCAGCTCACAAGTGTCGTCTAGGGCTGCCCCGTAGAAGGTATCCACACAGGCCTCCTCCTCATCCTCTGTAATATTTTCAACAGGTCCAGTCAGGACAGGAGCGAGCACAATACATCTCAACAGTTCATAGCAGGTTAGAAAATATAATCATACAGTAAAGTAAGATACAGGTACTAAAAGAATGCAGTATATAAACAGAAAGAGAACTGTAATAGAAATATCTACTATAAATAGAGACTAACAGTGGCTAGTGAGTCAGAGTACAATATAGACATGTAAATAGCATAGGATGATTCTGATGAGACACTACAGAATGATTCTGATGAGATACTACATGGGTATTATTCACATGTCTACTTCTACTCCCTTGTACCCCCAATCAATATACAAGGATCCAGCCAGGTTATGTTATGATTCCATGCAATGGCCCCCGAAGGGTGGTACATGGTAGTCCCATAAATAGGGATTCTAGGAAGCCTAATAAATGGGAGAATTCATGGAAGACTCTGTAATCATGAGAGTACATGTCACAAGTGATTCAATGAACCAATGAAGCATAGTGATATGCCATGTAAGTGAAACGCACAGAATATGAAGTACCCGATGCTCCCTGAAGGGCTAACATCTCAAGAAGGGATCCATATAGTACTAATCCGTGTGGCCAACGTGACAGTAGCAAGTAAAGTAATTTAATGCAGGAAAATAATTCTAAGCAGGATATGAAATGATCAGAGAATGTACTCGCCTGGTATCTGAGTGTCCGGATGAAATGTACTGTCCGAGGAGAGGTGTCTGGCTCCTAATCAGAACAGCACAAGTCACAACAAGTCTAAAATGATAACAAGATACAATTCAATACTTTCTAGATGAATCTAGGTCAATCTAGGCCAAAGTCAACTCTTGGTCAACTCTGGTCAACCTTAGAAGTCAAACTAGGTCAACTATAGTCAAACTAGGTCCAACAAGTCTAAATTAGTCTAATCAAGTCTAGCTTAGTCTATACTAGGACACACAAGCCTATACTAGCTAATACACACCACTACAAGGCTAATGCAAGCCTGAACCAAGCCTATCCCAACTATATCACAATATCACAACATAGCTATATGCTATATAACTAGCATACATTCAAACATGTCTAACTTATTTATCAATATACATATATATATTTAGATACATTACATTAGGCATTCAATATTACATAGATATATATATGCCTATCTTTCATACATTACATCATATATATATATATATATATATATATATATATATATATATATATATATATATATATATATATATATATATATATATATTTATATATATATATATATATATATATATATATATATATATATATATATATATATATATATATATATATATATATATACATGTATATGTAGGCTACCTACATTGAATATACATTAACTTATATATATACATTACATACATATATAGCTATTCACATATAATATATACATACATGTGTAATAAGAGAGAGGGATGGCAAGGTGCGTGTGTTTCCTGTGAGTGTAGTGTCAATGTGTGTGTGTTAGAGAGTAGCAGATGTGTGTGAGTGTGTGTCAAGAAGGGTGTATCATAAAACTATGAACATGTGAGCTGGAAAATAGTGTTCAGAATGTAGCAGTGAGTGTGATAGGGTGTCCCACTCTCAGTTCTGGACAGAGGGACGGAAGGAACTCATACCAGTTCAGAAAAATAGGAAAAGAATCCAATTCATTAACCATTCACACAGTTTTCAGAAAATTACATTCAAGTCCCCATTTGAATCTAATTCAAAACCAAAACACCTCAAAATCGACCCATAGTTAGATTACAAGTAGGAGAATTATATTAGGGTATAAAACTAATATGTAACAACATTTAAATAGGTAAAAATAACTGTCAAAACTCGATATGGAAAAATTGGAAAAATACAGAATGTACATAGTTTCAGAAATTTAGGGTAAATGCTAAATACCAATCGAAAATAAACTAAAATGCTATTTTAAAGGTTGGTAATGAAAGACAATAATGTGTTTGTGTCTCAGAGAGTGTCTCGTGTCCACCACAATGCGACACGACATGTCCAACACAATACAAACACCTACAGTACACTCTGACACAGAAATCTAGTACAGCCTCGTGCACAAGTGCACGCGTGTCGTGCACTCAACACAGGACACTTTGTGTCTTGTGCACACACCCATGCGTTCGCTAGGTATTAGGCTTCCTTCGTGTCACCCTGTACCCCCGTGTCGTGTCGCACAGACGTGTCCAACACAACGTATAAGAACCTGATCTATCGACTGATTCAGTCAGTGCACAAATAGTGAGATGATGATATCTCTCTCGACACGCCACGTGGTCATCAAAAACTTGACATATGGCATGTCAGACACTGCCCCAAGGTATGTGTCGAGTTTTGTGTCCACTAGTCGCGTATTGTGTTCGATACAACCCCCGAGTAGCAGGGAAGCTGTACGGTACAGAAATACGTGGGTTTGTGTCCCTATTGCGTGTCCGACACACACAGAAACATGCTCAGTCAAGTGGAATCCCACAAACAAGACCTAGATCTAAATTTCCATTCAAAAACAATTTGAAAATCAAAACAAAATGCCCTTTGGGGCATTTCATCAAACACCTATACTAATGGACTGATACGTGTCCATTTAGGACAAAAAATGGACACGAAACCTAGGTCTAGACATACCTACAGTTAGGGTAGACCTAGGGCTCTCTAAACATGCAAAACAATAGGAATTTTAATGGTGTTTATAGAGCTTTACCTATTGGTGTCCAAAAGCAAGAAAAGCCTCAATAGGGGAGTTCCTCCTTGCTAGCAAACTTCTTCAAATTGTACACAAACTGAGAATAACCTCCACAAACAGTAAAAATGCACTAATTAGAACCTATTGTAATTTGTTTGGATTAAAAAGGAATTAATATAGATTTTTTATGAATTAATGAAGTTGAGAAAATACCTCTTCCTTAACTTGTTCTTTCCTAAAGAGGCTAGCCCTAAATGGTGGAGAATATTTATAGGGGGAATTCCTAAGGCTAGTGTATGTGGCCGACCAACATGAATTAGGGTTAGGGTTAGCTTAGTGGGTTGGGCTTTGGGCTCCTATGTGCTAAGTTGTTAATTAATGGTTCAACCATAAGTCATGGCTTATGATTTAACTAGTCTAACTTGAATTTAATGACTAAACCTTTGGTTAACTCTAGTCTAACTAGGGTTACATGACCTAACCAAGTCCAACACAACTAGGGTTAGCTCCTAGGTTAGCCTACCAAGGTCAATGCTAGTCAAAGTCAACCTAGTCAACCATCCTTCAAACAATTCCAAAATAAATCCTAAAAATTCCCATAAATTCAAATAACCTTAAAAATGACAAAAATACCCTCAAACTAGAAATGTGGTAGTGACAGTTAAAGATTGTTAACTCTTAATCTTAAAAAGTATATTTTCTAGCAAATATTTTCCATAAGTTAATTAAATAAGTATTTGTTAACTCTTATGTAGAAATCTCTAGTATAATATTTTTCTAATAGGTCTAACGGTAGCTAGTAGTTTATAAAATAAGTAGATAAATAGTGATATACATATATTCTAAAATATGGGTTAATTAGTAAGTGGATATAGTTAGCAAATAAATTAGTTAACATTTTTAATCCTAACCAACTTGTATTAATTATAGGTGAACACTTATGCTCTACTATTCTCGAACTTCCAAAGTAAGACAAGTGCACCGACTTGAGATTCACATACTTCATGTTCATGTTCACATATCGGACACGAGATTCACACGATTGTATTTCGTCTTATTGATTGTATTGTGTCTCATTATTTCTTGTGGGAATTGAGGGAAATATTGACTAATGTGTGACCACACCCAACCTAGGTATTTTGAATAGCCTAATCGTACACCTCATGTACGAATAAGCCGAACCTTGTAGTATTGTGATATTGTGAATTATGAATGGTGGTCCCCAGCCGGTCATACATTATTTAATATTTCAAATTCACATATTCATTGATTGTCGTGTTTATTGCCTTATTCATATTGATTGTCGTGTTCATTATTCTAGTTCTGGTACTTTAGTTTTATATTCCAGCTCTCGTATGTAGTTTCATATTCAGATCTTGTACTCTTGTTTCATATTGTAGTCCATATTGTATCATGTATTTCAGATTACATCGTAGATTGTTTCTTGTCAGAGTTGTGCTTTGCTCTTTTTCTGATAGGATACGTTGCAGGTGCTTAAGGCCATAAGGAGCATGGTGACATCATTGGAGATTCAGGATTTTAGTTCATTGTTTAGATTATCATTTTTGGACATTGTATTTTAGATTTTATTATTGTAAATTTTTATTTTATCGGATTTGTCTCCGTACATTGTACAAATAATTTGATGGATTATGGTGATTTCTGGGACGGGTATAGATGTTGTGATAATTTTTTACTTTGTGACTTGGAGTTTTTCTTAGCATTATACAGCTTACTTCGTCGTATCCATCAACGAAGGTTGGGTGTGTCCGACACGTACTCGATTATTCGGGAAAGGGTCGTGACCCCAAGTTTTACGGATGTCCTTGATCAACTTTCTAGGTGCACAATGGCTTCACAAAACTGCTCTAATTTTTGTTTTTTTACTAGTTTTTTGTTCTTATTTTTTTCATTTTATGGCCAATTTATAACACTACCATTTTTAGGTCTGGATGCCAGTTATCTATTTGGTGATAAGTGATACGCTCCTTCCTTTCCACTACAAAGTAGCGATATCGGGTACTATGAGCCCTCTGTCCCACGCATCTAACCAGCTCGCGTAGTTCACCAGTTCCACTGAAAACTCTCATTTGTTGAAGCGGAGCATAGTGC